>OZ057400.1:35733411-36933411 GCA_964056695.1 Melieria picta | reverse complement strand
ATTAAAACGCTGCAAAACGCTGCTTTGAAACCTTATTGAAATGATAATTAAATATATTATCTACCAAATAAAACAAGATTCAGCTGCCAAGAGCTGCCTATTCATCTTTTATGCCCTTTTTTCGAAATCAAATTGATAGAGAGCGAGAGAGAGAGAGAGAAACGAAATATACACATGGTGCGTTTCTCTTTTATCTGAGGCTGCTACCTATAGTTTGGGGAAAACTGTTATATAGGGTGTTTTTTTAGTGGTTTGTTTTTCGAATAGAGATAAAACTGGCATTTTGTGGTCAAATCTGGCAACTCTAATGTCATTTATGTTCAGTTTGGTTTGCCATTTCATCATGAACAGGTTGACAAAAGAACAACGCTTGCAAATCGTGCAAATTTATTTCGAAAATAATGGTTCAGTTCGCGAAGTTTACCGCAAGCTCCGCCCATTTTATGGTCGACATAATCGTCCATCAGAGCAATTAATTCGGTTAACCATGGGTCGTTTTCGCACTACGTTTACTCTATGTGATAATACGCATCCGCAGAGACGTCGAACAGTGCGCACCGAAGAAACAATTGCCGCTGTAGAGCAAAATGTTGAAGAGGACCCGAATGAATCGATTCGCCACCGTGCACAGCAATTGGAGCTTTGTCCATCAACTTTATGGAAGATTTTGCGCAAAGATCTTGGCTTGCGACCTTACAAGATCCAGCTTGTGCAAGAATTAAAGCCGCGAGACCATGCAATGCGTCGTGATTTTGGTGTATGGGCCGAAAATGAGATTGATCTCGATGCTGATTTTCATCGCAAAATTTTGTTCAGTGATGAGGCTCATTTTTGGTTGAATGGCTACGTCAACAATCAAAATTGCCGCATTTGGAGTGAAGAGAATCCACATGAGACCCTTGAGACGCCATTACATCCACAAAAACTGACTGTTTGGTGTGCTCTATGGGCTGGTGGAGTCATTGGGCCATACTTCTTCCGAAATAAAGCTGGAGAGTCAGTTACCGTTAATGGAGACCGGTATAGAGCCATGATAACCGACTATTTTGTTCCCGAATTGGATGGCATGAATGTGGATGAGTTGTGGTTCCAACAAGACGGCGCTACATGCCACACAGCGCACGTCACAATCGATTTATTGAAGGAAACATTCGATGAGCGCATAATTTCGCGGAATGGACCTGTCAATTGGCCACCAAGATCGTGTGATTTGACACCATTGGATTATTTTCTTTGGGGATATGTGAAGTCGCTCGTCTACGCCAGCAAACCAGAAACGTTAGGGGACTTGGAAGCCAACATTCATGGCGTTATTGCCGACATACGGCCACAAATGCTCGAAAAAGTGGTTGAAAATTGGACCTGTAGAATTGGCTTTATTCGAGCCAGCCGCGGCGGCCACATGCCCGAAATCATATTTAAACATTAATGGCATAAAATCATCCTTCCAATAAAGCCAAATTGATGGACATTAAAACGATTTTCTTGTGTTTTATTTCAATTCGAAGTTCTATACCTCTAAAAAAAACACCCTATACTTGTCCGATAGATAAATGCTTGGACCTAAGAAATCCGAAAACCTTAACTAAATTAGACAAACAGTTTTGCGTCACTGGTGAAAATTTATAAGGTGACCATTTCAGAGTGTAATACTAAATTTTTATTATTCGTGCGTATATTCCTTTTTAACACTAGAACTACCGGGGGCGGTCATTTGACGGTTTTCACTTTTTGATTAACCGTAGCTCGAAAACGGTTTAAGTTATGAATCTGGTTCTCCATGACTTTTAATATTTTGCATTAAGCTCAATATTCTAAAATTTTGCAATCCGATCTGCGCCGATCTGTTTTCTTTATATCATCGATTTTACCTACTAGTGACGGTTAACTACGTAGCCATGGCAATAAAATTAAAACATTCACAAAAAAGTCGAAGACGGTACAAATTTTGAAAGTACCTATGTCTTGCCTTCTGTTTTATATTAAATTTACAACCGACTTTTATATATTTATGAAAAATTTTAATGCAAAACCAAAATGCGTTATTTTACATGTTTTGTGTGAAAGCATGATTTTATCGGCGAGATGTCACGTAGCTTCACTTTTGAAATATTTGAAAAAAACTATACTTTTTTACATTCAAAATAAATAAATTTATACAAATATTTATTTAACATTGTTTTAATGCTTACATTTACATTTACATTTATTTAAATTCATCAATTAGAGTACAACTCAAATAGATTACTAAAAGCTAGGGTATATATATTATGTACATAAATATGTTAATTACAATTAATCGCAACTCAAAAAGTGTGACAGCAGAATTAGTTTAGACTTAAAACTCTCTCTAGAATTACAAAATATATCTAAATTTTTACAAAATTGGTTTGTCTGCCTTAGGCAGCGTGTAAGCGGTTCGTTAAGACTAAAGTTAGTCTTATGACAAGGTAGGTAGAACATGTTGTTAAATCTGAGGCCACGTGCAGGACAATTGAAAAGTATTAACTCAAGCAAGAAGTGGCATTTGATATGGCTAGTGACTATGTCTCTAATAAACATTACCGAGGAAATTTTTCTTCGCATTTCTAATGTCGGCAAAGCTAGCAAAAGGCATCTACTTTTATATTCAGGCATAATAATTTTCCAACGGAGAGAGTGAATGGCATATCTAGTGAAGCGTTTCTGAATCTTCTCGATCCTTAACGAATAACCCGAATAGAATGGATCCCAAATAATGCTGCAATATTCTAGGTTCGATCTTACGAATGCAAAATACAAACTCTTGAGAGTAAAAACATCCTGGAACTCATTTGAATTTCTCATTACAAAGCCGAGCATGGACCTAGATTTGGTAATCATAAAGTCTATATGTTTAGAAAAGGACATTTTCGAGGAGAAGATGACTCCCAAATCCTTCTTTTCGTAAATTTTTGTGAGGATAACAGTGCCTATCTTGTAATGGAAATTAATCGCGACTTTACGTCTACCGAAAGACAGACACTGGCATTTACCAACATTAAGTGGCAAAGAGTTAGCATCACACCAAGAATGCAGTTTTGATAAGTCCTCTTGAAGGTTAATGCAGTCAGATACGTTCTCTATGCGACTATATATTTTCAAGTCATCTGCGTACATCAGACAACGCGACGTCAAAAAGACGTCCGGAATATCATTGATATGATGCCTTGAGGCACACCTGAGGTGACGTCAATGATATCCGATTTTGTATTGTTTATACGAACGAATTGGGTCCTATCGGTTAGGTACGATGCAAACCACTTAAGCATACTTGAATGAAATCCAATTGATTCCAACTTTGCTAGAAGGATTTTGTGACTAACCCTGTCGAAAGCTTTCGAAAAGTCAGTGAATATGACGTCGCATTGTTGACCTGTTTCAAATTGTTTTAAGACAAAATTAGAGAATAAGGCCAAGTTTGTAGAAGTGGATTTACCCTTTATAAAGCCGTGCTGATAAGGCGATATGACCTCTGAAATATGGAAGAAAATCCTATCATAAACAAGTTTCTCGAAAAGTTTGGGTATACTTGAGATTTTGCAGATCGGACGATAATTTGAAATATCTGACTTGCTCCCAGACTTATGGATAGGCATAATAAAGGATTTTTTCCAGTCCTGTAAAAACTCCCCACACCGCAGGGATTTATTAAAGATTATTGACAATGGGAGGGCTAACGCTGGTGCACAATTTTTTAATAAAATAGGTGGAAAACCATCTTCTCCTGAAGTTGGGTCATTTGGCAAGATCGCAAGGCCATCTAGAACTTCATCAACTGAGAGTTGTAAACCCTTAAAGACAAGTGTGTTGCTATCTATGTTATTGTCAATTTCGATTCCAGATTGAGGAACATAAACTGATCGAAAGAAACATGCAAAAAAATTACAAATTTTATCAATATCCGACGATGATTCTCCCAAATAATGCATCATGTCTGGGATTCCAGTGTCTTTCTTTTTGCTGTTTATAAACTGCCAAAAACGCTTACTATTTGCCCTTATTTCACTCTCTACATTAAGGATATAGTGGTGATATAAGAACTTGTTCAGAGTATCAAACTCTTTTTGCAACCGACTGTATATTGCATAAAGTTCTAAATTTTTGTTTGATTTGCGATACAGTTTGTATGCTTTAGTTTTTTTATTGTTGAGATTTATAAGTCTGGAGTTATACCAGATCGGCTTGGAACGACTCTTTACTGGTACAACAGGAACGAACGTGTTAATGGCCGCCTTCAAATTTTCTCGAAATACGTAGTAGGCTTGTGATAATTGGGGCTTGTTAAGGGCAGATTCCCAATCAACTGAATTTAATGAACGTGATATGTCATTGAATTCGGCTTTAATGAAGTTATAGTTCTTACAAGAATTAATGACTGATTTGATATAGTTTATAAGTTTAAAGCTCACACATAATGCTTTATGGTGGATAGAGTTAGGAAGAGGGGGTGAAGAAATGGGCTCGACATCAGATTTTAGATCGCTGGTTATAAAAACTAAATCAAGTATACGATTGATGTCGTTATGAACACTGTTAACCTGACAGAGATTAAACTCAGCAAAAGTGTCGAGTACCTCGCATTCACTCTCGCTTGATACATTATATGGTAATAATTGTTTAACATCATCATCAAAACACCAATTAACATTGGGTAAATTGAAGTCACCCAATATTATGATATGTTGATTGTGGTTTAGATTATTTAATATGGTGCAACAGTTACTTATATGCGTTTTATACAATTCGTTTGGACTTAATGGTGGAATGTAACTTACAGAAATGAATAATTCATGAGATTTTTCTATGACAATTTTAACAATAATTTGATCAATATCTAAACGACCCTGGTCTGAGCACGTATCAGAGGATAGGGTAATTTGCGTACTGGGCAAACTCGAACGAACAGCAACAAGTACGCCACCGCCTTTAGAGAGACCGGTAGTGCGGGAGCATCTGTCTTTGCGAAATACATTATATTGTTGACAATCGAACATTTCAGCAGTATGATGGCATTCAGAGAGCCAGGTTTCTGTTAAAACTATGATATCGTAGAGAGACGATGAAGAAAAAAGCAGCAACGGTAGCATTTTGGTTCTTATCCCGCCAGCATTCTGATAATACAGTAGGGATTCTGTAGCATTTGCAGAATTAATAACAGCGTCGGCGCACGCTAGGACTGCAGTGGTTTCGCCTCTACTCTTGGAAAATTTGTAAACGGCCTTACTCTAATATTCTCTTGCCAAAGAGAAGGGTCGAAGATTTTGTCGTAGTACTTTTCTGCTACGCCAAGTTTGAACGATACTCTCTTCAGTCCTTCAATTGCAGAGCCTTTCTTTACTAAAATGTAGCATGAAAGATCGCTCTTATCTATAGCAGCATGAGTATGTACATAGTCAATAATGCTTTCGGTGGTCACTGTGGGATTGAAATACGACAAATGTACCCACTTTAGATTGACAATTACATCCAACTCGCGGCTTGCATTGCGGCCAACGACAGTGTTATTCGCATTCCGTTTTGCTCTTTTATTCTTAGCGCCAGCAGTTATGAAGAACAGGCTTATTGTGTTTTGATGTTGCAGAAATATTAGCATTTCTTCCAATGAAACATTTCTTCAAATTCAACCGATTTCGTTAAAACTCTGAATACCGTGATTTGGCCGCTCACGGTATAAGTAGTAGAGTCCGACCGATTAATCGGCATCGGCTAGTATCGGCCAATAAAATTGGCTAGTATCGGCATCGGCTAAAAAAAAAAAGAATCGGCCTATTTTTCTGCTTTCATTTTTTTGTTTTCATTTTTTGTACCAAAAGTCCAAAAAAACAAGTTTCTATTTAGGGTTTTTTCACCCTTGAGTTGGCTGCAATGATCCTTCAAGAAACTAAAATCGTTCATAGTGATGACTAATTCGTCATGCCCCTTCCTTAGGCTCAGTTGGAATGTGGCCTTCGCTCGAGCGTCACTCTACAGTTAATACACTGAGAACGGTAATACAGGTGAAAAATTTTATGTAATAAAGAAAATCAAATAAGACCAAATGGAATCCACTTCTGAAGGTGAGTAGAACATGTAAAAAAAGTACTAATTATCAATTGTTAAGTAGTGAATTAGGGAAAACATAAACAATAGTGTCATTTTTTCACATAATTTTTCCGAAAATTATACTTTTCAAATGATACTGCATTAAAACGCTGCAAAACGCTGCTTTGAAACCTTATTGAAATGATAATTAAATATATTATCTACCAAATAAAACAAGATTCAGCTGCCAAGAGCTGCCTATTCATCTTTTATGCCCTTTTTTCGAAATCAAATTGATAGAGAGCGAGAGAGAGAGAGAGAAACGAAATATACACATGGTGCGTTTCTCTTTTATCTGAGGCTGCTACCTATAGTTTGGGGAAAACTGTTATATAGGGTGTTTTTTTAGTGGTTTGTTTTTCGAATAGAGATAAAACTGGCATTTTGTGGTCAAATCTGGCAACTCTAATGTCATTTATGTTCAGTTTGGTTTGCCATTTCATCATGAACAGGTTGACAAAAGAACAACGCTTGCAAATCGTGCAAATTTATTTCGAAAATAATGGTTCAGTTCGCGAAGTTTACCGCAAGCTCCGCCCATTTTATGGTCGACATAATCGTCCATCAGAGCAATTAATTCGGTTAACCATGGGTCGTTTTCGCACTACGTTTACTCTATGTGATAATACGCATCCGCAGAGACGTCGAACAGTGCGCACCGAAGAAACAATTGCCGCTGTAGAGCAAAATGTTGAAGAGGACCCGAATGAATCGATTCGCCACCGTGCACAGCAATTGGAGCTTTGTCCATCAACTTTATGGAAGATTTTGCGCAAAGATCTTGGCTTGCGACCTTACAAGATCCAGCTTGTGCAAGAATTAAAGCCGCGAGACCATGCAATGCGTCGTGATTTTGGTGTATGGGCCGAAAATGAGATTGATCTCGATGCTGATTTTCATCGCAAAATTTTGTTCAGTGATGAGGCTCATTTTTGGTTGAATGGCTACGTCAACAATCAAAATTGCCGCATTTGGAGTGAAGAGAATCCACATGAGACCCTTGAGACGCCATTACATCCACAAAAACTGACTGTTTGGTGTGCTCTATGGGCTGGTGGAGTCATTGGGCCATACTTCTTCCGAAATAAAGCTGGAGAGTCAGTTACCGTTAATGGAGACCGGTATAGAGCCATGATAACCGACTATTTTGTTCCCGAATTGGATGGCATGAATGTGGATGAGTTGTGGTTCCAACAAGACGGCGCTACATGCCACACAGCGCACGTCACAATCGATTTATTGAAGGAAACATTCGATGAGCGCATAATTTCGCGGAATGGACCTGTCAATTGGCCACCAAGATCGTGTGATTTGACACCATTGGATTATTTTCTTTGGGGATATGTGAAGTCGCTCGTCTACGCCAGCAAACCAGAAACGTTAGGGGACTTGGAAGCCAACATTCATGGCGTTATTGCCGACATACGGCCACAAATGCTCGAAAAAGTGGTTGAAAATTGGACCTGTAGAATTGGCTTTATTCGAGCCAGCCGCGGCGGCCACATGCCCGAAATCATATTTAAACATTAATGGCATAAAATCATCCTTCCAATAAAGCCAAATTGATGGACATTAAAACAATTTTCTTGTGTTTTATTTCAATTCGAAGTTCTATACCTCTAAAAAAAACACCCTATACTTGTCCGATAGATAAATGCTTGGACCTAAGAAATCCGAAAACCTTAACTAAATTAGACAAACAGTTTTGCGTCACTGGTGAAAATTTATAAGGTGACCATTTCAGAGTGTAATACTTAATTTTTATTATTCGTGCGTATATTCCTTTTTAACACTAGAACTACCGGGGGCGGTCATTTGACGGTTTTCACTTTTTGATTAACCGTAGCTCGAAAACGGTTTAAGTTATGAATCTGGTTCTCCATGACTTTTAATATTTTGCATTAAGCTCAATATTCTAAAATTTTGCAATCCGATCTGCGCCGATCTGTTTTCTTTATATCATCGATTTTACCTACTAGTGACGGTTAACTACGTAGCCATGGCAATAAAATTAAAACATTCACAAAAAAGTCGAAGACGGTACAAATTTTGAAAGTACCTATGTCTTGCCTTCTGTTTTATATTAAATTTACAACCGACTTTTATATATTTATGAAAAATTTTAATGCAAATTTTACATGTTTTGTGTGAAAGCATGATTTTATCGGCGAGATGTCACGTAGCTTCACTTTTGAAATATTTGAAAAAAACTATACTTTTTTACATTCAAAATAAATAAATTTATACAAATATTTATTTAACATTGTTTTAATGCTTACATTTACATTTACATTTATTTAAATTCATCAATTAGAGTACAACTCAAATAGATTACTAAAAGCTAGGGTATATATATTATGTACATAAATATGTTAATTACAATTAATCGCAACTCAAAAAGTGTGACAGCAGAATTAGTTTAGACTTAAAACTCTCTCTAGAATTACAAAATATATCTAAATTTTTACAAAATTGGTTTGTCTGCCTTAGGCAGCGTGTAAGCGGTTCGTTAAGACTAAAGTTAGTCTTATGACAAGGTAGGTAGAACATGTTGTTAAATCTGAGGCCACGTGCAGGACAATTGAAAAGTATTAACTCAAGCAAGAAGTGGCATTTGATATGGCTAGTGACTATGTCTCTAATAAACATTACCGAGGAAATTTTTCTTCGCATTTCTAATGTCGGCAAAGCTAGCAAAAGGCATCTACTTTTATATTCAGGCATAATAATTTTCCAACGGAGAGAGTGAATGGCATATCTAGTGAAGCGTTTCTGAATCTTCTCGATCCTTAACGAATAACCCGAATAGAATGGATCCCAAATGATGCTGCAATATTCTAGGTTCGATCTTACGAATGCAAAATACAAACTCTTGAGAGTAAAAACATCCTGGAACTCATTTGAATTTCTCATTACAAAGCCGAGCATGGACCTAGATTTGGTAATCATAAAGTCTATATGTTTAGAAAAGGACATTTTCGAGGAGAAGATGACTCCCAAATCCTTCTTTTCGTAAATTTTTGTGAGGATAACAGTGCCTATCTTGTAATGGAAATTAATCGCGACTTTACGTCTACTGAAAGACAGACACTGACATTTACCAACATTAAGTGGCAAAGAGTTAGCATCACACCAAGAATGCAGTTTTGATAAGTCCTCTTGAAGGTTAATGCAGTCAGATACGTTCTCTATGCGACTATATATTTTCAAGTCATCTGCGTACATCAGACAACGCGACGTCAAAAAGACGTCCGGAATATCATTGATATGATGCCTTGAGGCACACCTGAGGTGACGTCAATGATATCCGATTTTGTATTGTTTATACGAACGAATTGGGTCCTATCGGTTAGGTACGATGCAAACCACTTAAGCATACTTGAATGAAATCCAATTGATTCCAACTTTGCTAGAAGGATTTTGTGACTAACCCTGTCGAAAGCTTTCGAAAAGTCAGTGAATATGACGTCGCATTGTTGACCTGTTTCAAATTGTTTTAAGACAAAATTAGAGAATAAGGCCAAGTTTGTAGAAGTGGATTTACCCTTTATAAAGCCGTGCTGATAAGGCGATATGACCTCTGAAATATGGAAGAAAATCCTATCATAAACAAGTTTCTCGAAAAGTTTGGGTATACTTGAGATTTTGCAGATCGGACGATAATTTGAAATATCTGACTTGCTCCCAGACTTATGGATAGGCATAATAAAGGATTTTTTCCAGTCCTGTAAAAACTCCCCACACCGCAGGGATTTATTAAAGATTATTGACAATGGGAGGGCTAACGCTGGTGCACAATTTTTTAATAAAATAGGTGGAAAACCATCTTCTCCTGAAGTTGGGTCATTTGGCAAGATCGCAAGGCCATCTAGAACTTCATCAACTGAGAGTTGTAAACCCTTAAAGACAAGTGCGTTGCTATCTATGTTATTGTCAATTTCGATTCGATTGAGGAACATAAACTGATCGAAAGAAACATGCAAAAAAATTACAAATTTTATCAATATCCGACGATGATTCTCCCAAATAATGCATCATGTCTGGGATTCCAGTGTCTTTCTTTTTGCTGTTTATAAACTGCCAAAAACGCTTACTATTTGCCCTTATTTCACTCTCTACATTAAGGATATAGTGGTGATATAAGAACTTGTTCAGAGTATCAAACTCTTTTTGCAACCGACTGTATATTGCATAAAGTTCTAAATTTTTGTTTGATTTGCGATACAGTTTGTATGCTTTAGTTTTTTTATTGTTGAGATTTATAAGTCTGGAGTTATACCAGATCGGCTTGGAACGACTCTTTACTGGTACAACAGGAACGAACGTGTTAATGGCCGCCTTCAAATTTTCTCGAAATACGTAGTAGGCTTGTGATAATTGGGGCTTGTTAAGGGCAGATTCCCAATCAACTGAATTTAATGAACGTGATATGTCATTGAATTCGGCTTTAATGAAGTTATAGTTCTTACAAGAATTAATGACTGATTTGATATAGTTTATAAGTTTAAAGCTCACACATAATGCTTTATGGTGGATAGAGTTAGGAAGAGGGGGTGAAGAAATGGGCTCGACATCAGATTTTAGATCGCTGGTTATAAAAACTAAATCAAGTATACGATTGATGTCGTTATGAACACTGTTAACCTGACAGAGATTAAACTCAGCAAAAGTGTCGAGTACCTCGCATTCACTCTCGCTTGATACATTATATGGTAATAATTGTTTAACATCATCATCAAAACACCAATTAACATTGGGTAAATTGAAGTCACCCAATATTATGATATGTTGATTGTGGTTTAGATTATTTAATATGGTGCAACAGTTACTTATATGCGTTTTATACAATTCGTTTGGACTTAATGGTGGAATGTAACTTACAGAAATGAATAATTCATGGGATTTTTCTATGACAATTTTAACAATAATTTGATCAATATCTAAACGACCCTGGTCTGAGAACGTATCAGAGGATAGGGTAATTTGCGTACTGGGCAAACTCGAACGAACAGCAACAAGTACGCCACCGCCTTTAGAGAGACCGGTAGTGCGGGAGCATCTGTCTTTGCGAAATACATTATATTGTTGACAATCGAACATTTCAGCAGTATGATGGCATTCAGAGAGCCAGGTTTCTGTTAAAACTATGATATCGTAGAGCGACGATGAAGAAAAAAGCAGCAACGGTAGCATTTTGGTTCTTATCCCGCCAGCATTCTGATAATACAGTAGGGATTCTGTAGCATTTGCAGAATTAATAACAGCGTCGGCGCACGCTAGGACTGCAGTGGTTTCGCCTCTACTCTTGGAAAATTTGTAAACGGCCTTACTCTAATATTCTCTTGCCAAAGAGAAGGGTCGAAGATTTTGTCGTAGTACTTTTCTGCTACGCCAAGTTTGAACGATACTCTCTTCAGTCCTTCAATTGCAGAGCCTTTCTTTACTAAAATGTAGCATGAAAGATCGCTCTTATCTATAGCAGCATGAGTATGTACATAGTCAATAATGCTTTCGGTGGTCACTGTGGGATTGAAATACGACAAATGTACCCACTTTAGATTGACAATTACATCCAACTCGCGGCTTGCATTGCGGCCAACGACAGTGTTATTCGCATTCCGTTTTGCTCTTTTATTCTTAGCGCCAGCAGTTATGAAGACGTCATCGTTGTTCAACTGTGCTGTCTGGTTGCTATGAGATAGCAGCAACGGAGGCGGCGCAGGGCAGCGCGAAGCAGAAGAAATGTTAACGGCATCGGCAGCATGGGCTGTAGGGGTGGCAGCGGCGGCAGCAGCAGCAGCATAAGAGATAGATGGAGCAGAGGAGAGAATCGGTGTCGTTGAGCCAAGAACAGGCGCCCGCTTATTGTGTTTTGATGTTGCAGAAATATTAGCATTTCTTACAATGAAACATTTCTTCAAATTCAACCGATTTCGTTAAAAACTCTGAATACCGTGATTTGACCGCTCACGGTATAAGTAGTAGAGTCCGACCGATTAATCGGCATCGGCTAGTATCGGCCAATAAAATTGGCTAGTATCGGCATCGGCTAAAAAAAAAAAGAATCGGCCTATCGGTTAATACACTGAGAACGGTAATACAGGTGAAAAATTTTATGTAATAAAGAAAATCAAATAAGACCAAATGGAATCCACTTCTGAAGGTGAGTAGAATATGTAAAAAAAGTACTAATTATCAATTGTTAAGTAGTGAATTAGGGAAAACATAAACAATAGTGTCATTTTTTCACATAATTTTTCCGAAAATTATACTTTTCAAATGATACTGCATTAAAACGCTACAAAACGCTGCTTTGAAACCTTATTGAAATGATAATTAAATATATTATCTACCAAATAAAACAAGATTCAGCTGCCAAGAGCTGCCTATTCATCTTTTATGCCCTTTTTTCGAAATCAAATTGATAGAGAGAGAGAGAGAAACGAAATATGCACATGGTGCGTTTCTCTTTTATCTGAGGCTGCTACCTATAGTTTGGGGAAAACTGTTATACTTGTCCGATAGATAAATGCTTGGACCTAAGAAATCCGAAAACCTTAACTAAATTAGACAAATAGTTTTGCTTGTAGAGCCCGTCAAAGTTGAGCAATTTTTAGAGTGTGAAATAATATCAGCAATTTGCACTTTTTCGGCAAAGCTGAAGTTTTAAAATACGGAAAGGAGCAAATGAAATGATGAAATGAAACTTTTTGCACCAGCATCGTAAAAGAAGGCATTTGTAGTAAATAATTAAATATAGGAAAAAAAAGTTGGTTGTTGTTGTTGTTGTCTTTTCATAGGCACTCACTTGAAGCACTGTTTTTATCACTCTTTTTGAACTTTCGATAGACTTTCAAAAAAAAGGCCATACCTGCCACGGTTCCGTCTTTGGGAAAATTGTTCACTAGTCTTCTGTGAGTACTGCCCTGAAGAGATCGGGTGCCCGATTTTGCCCGATTTTTTTTCTGTGGCCACCTCGCGCAATTTTGTGCTTTCGGGTGCGTGCGTTCGAACAAGTTCGTCAAGATTTTGATGCAGGAGATGCATGTAGCATAAGCATCAAAGGCGGCAATAGGAAGGCCGGAAGGTATTTCAGGTTGCAGTACTCCCACTGAAGACCACTTCACAAGACTAAAATTTTACTATTTAGTAGTGTCCGACCGAATATTCGGTTTCGGCCCAATTAAGTGGTTTCGGTTTCAGTTTCGGCCAAAAAATGGCCGAAAAGCCGAAACCGAAACTTTCTAGAAAATTTTTTTACATTTTATTGTGTAGCAGATATATAGTGAAAGGAGGAGTAATTTGGATGTCACCAATGTAAATAAACTTTTTTTTAGCATATAATATTAAATTATTTAATTTTCAATATTAGCTAGTAAGGTATGAAAGGGTGATTTTTTCATGTTTATGTTTTTAAAAAACGAATAAATTGTTTTTATTAATAAGTATTTATTTATTTATGTTATGTTTGTTTGTTTGTTCTTTATTTACTTAATGTAAAAATCGTTTGTTGGGAAAAAATGCTTGATATGGTGATTTTTATTTTAACTAGAAAGTTTCGGTTTCGGCCGAATATTAAAAAAAAAACCGAAACTCGGTTTCGGTTTCGGCCCAAAAAAGTGGTTTCGGTCGGACACTACTATTTAGTTAAAAACATTTTAAAGGATGACGTTACGCAAATTTCCGAAAAAATTAAAGAATATTTGACCGAAAGTACAGGATCCGAGTATTTTTTATCAGACGAAGAGAAAAAGGAAATAGATGATTTAGTATTGAAGGTAAAAGCAAGATGGAGTGCAAGCAATAGAGCTGAAAGCGTCTTTTTAAAAAGAAATAATGATTGGCTGCAACAAAAGGTTGAATTATAGAAAAACAAACAAACTAAAAAAAAAGATGAAAAAGAAAAACCAACTGTATCCGGTAGACCAACACGCAGTTTTTCTGAGTCATCTGACAGAACTAAACGTAGGAAAACTGAGGAATTAAGAGCATCGGTGTCCACTGAAGTGCTAGGTTAGGTTAGGTTACGGAAGGGGTGTGTGCGACGAGCACTTCCACTCGGAGACCCTGTTGGGTCCATTGTGAATCCCTTCATTTTTCGGAAACCGATGTCCTTCCCTTATCTGTTTGGATCCCTCTAGATCCAAACGGGATCTTTTGGGAACCATTTGGTCTTTGCGAGGAAATTGTGTAGATCGGTTATCTGTGCATCTGCTACTTCCCCGAGCCCGTCAAAGAACCTTGCCCCAAGAGTCTGGAGCCGTCGTCCTTGTAGTGATGGGCAGTGGCATAGCAGGGCTCGACCGATTCTACTGCATCCTCATCTCCACAGCTTCTGCATAAATCGTCGGTCGCCAAACGCCATTTGCATAACATGACACCAATGGCGCAGTGACCTGTGATTACCCCCGTGACCATGCGTACAGCATGTTTGTCGAGGAGCAGAAGGCTCTTAGTTTTCCTCGTGTTGAGTGCTGGCCACAGGGTGCGTGCAATCTTGCAATCGCACCTGGTTGTCCAGGCTCTATTTGTGGCTCGTGTGAGCCACTCTCCTATTGAACCCATCATAGCAGAGATCGGTGGTAGCACTGTATTGACCGCCTCGCACGCCGGCATAGCTGACCTTGCACGGGCTAGTTCGTCCGCCTGCTCGTTCCCTTCGATATCACTATGTCCGGGAACCCAGCATAGACGAACCCTGCATTGCCGTATGCCACCTAGTGCTTCCCGACAGTCTAGTACTACCTTTGACTTCACTACAGTGGATTCAATTGCTTTTAGAGCAGCCTGACTATCAACACAAATGACGGCCACACTAAGTGCCGAGTGTTTTATGTGTTCCGCTGCTTTCATGGTGTCGAATACCTCCGACTGAAAAACGCTGCAATAGTCTGGTAGTCTATAAGACCAGTAGACATTTTGCGTTTCACAGTAGACACCCGCCCCAGTTCCATCCTCTGTCTTCGAGCCGTCGGTGAAGTAGACTCCTGCAGAGTCTTCCACCTCGGGCTGTTGCCAGTTGTCCCTGGAGGGGTAGTCAATAGGGATCTTCAATTTGAAGTCACTGCGCTTTACCAGGAAATCAGTGGCCTTATCTAGAAGACCTTGTCCGGTAGAGCTAGTCATAAGAACGTTCAGAATGCTGGAATGTCCGTATCCGCCTGGCTTCAGCTGGTTAGACTCCCTCAATCTGAGGATAGTCTTTGCTGCGCTGGCCTTTACGAACAGGTCCACTGGGGGAAGGTGCAGAAACATTTCCAGGGCCATTCGTGGAGCGCTTTTAGCCGCCCCCGTGATCGCCATCGTGGCAAGTCTCTGCACCTTCCCCAGATTGCTCTGGTTGTTCTTTCTGTCCATGGCTGGCCACCAAACATGAGAACCGTAGGCTATGATGGGTCTGATTATCGCCGTATACATCCAATGGATGATATAGGGTTTTAATCCCCATCTTTTACCAAAGATCCGCTTGCAGGCGTACAGCGCATTGAGCCCCTTTTTCATTCTTTCCTCAATGTTTCGCTTCCACGAAAGTTTTGAGTCAAGAATTATGCCAAGATATTTGGCCTCTTTTGATAGTTTCAGGGGATGCCCTTCCACACAGGGAAGAGCAAATTCCTGAATCTTCGTTTTCTTGGTGAACAGGACTAGTTCGGTCTTTTCGGGATTTATCCCTAGACCGTTGTCTCTCGCCCACACTGACAATTCGGCTAATGAGGATTCCATCAATTCACTGATAGTAGGCAAAAATTTGCCTTGTATCATAATGACGATGTCGTCCGCATAGGCCACTATTCTAATGCGTCTTCTCTGAAAGACTCTTAGAATCTCATCCACTACCAGCAGCCATAAAAGAGGGGATAATACCCCACCTTGGGGTGTTCCCCTTGTGGCTCTCCTTCTGATGGAAGCCGGTCCTATCGTTGAGTTGATTATCCTGTCTTGCAGCATCGTTTCAACCCAACCGATAACGAAGCTTTCCACACTGTGTGCACGAAGTGCTCTTGTTATGGCCTCAGTGGTGACATTGTTGAAAGCTCCCTCTATATCGAGGAAAGCAGCCATTGTGTACTCCTTTGAGGCCAACGAATTCTCTATGGGGGCAACTACGCTGTGCAGTGCACTATCTACCGACCTCCCCTGGAGGTAGGCATATTGTGCGTTGCAGAGCTCAGAAGCCAGTCCCCGGTTGTCTCTTATATGTCTATCCAGCAGCCTCTCCAGCGTTTTTAATAAGAATGAGGAGAGGCTGATAGGTCTATAGTCTTTAGCCGTAGTGTGGCTGGGCTTTCCTGCCTTCGGTATAAAAACTACTTTGACCTCTCTCCACTGCTTTGGAACTACATTCCCCAGTAGGCATCCCTTAAAGATGCTTACCAGGGGTTGCAGAATGCAGTCTCCGGCCTGTTGTAGCATTGCTGGAATGATACCGTCAGGGCCCGCGGACTTGTAAGGGGTCAAACGAGCTTATTGCCCATTCGACCTTATCTTTGTCCACTATTTCGGCGACAGTTTCCGGTGGTGTAGTGGTTCCGAGTTGCTCTCGAAGATTATCCGAGTCAGTAGGAACCTGACACTGAGGAAAGTGTGCCTCCATTAGAGTCTCAAGCGATTCCTTGCTGGACTCTGTCCATGATCCGTCCGGCTTGCGGATGCAGCTAAGAGCGCAATGCTGCTTAGACAGAACTTTCCTTAGCCTGGACGCCTCGTTGACACAGTCTATGGATTCGCAGTAGGCTCTCCATGATTCTCTTTTGGCTTTACAAATAGCCTTCTTGAAGGCGTTGAAACTGGATCGGTACGCGTTCCAGTCCCCTTCCTCCCCGCTTAGTTTTGCCCTATTGAACAGTCGCCTAGTCTCCTGACGTAGTAGTCGAAGCTCAGGATTCCACCAGCTATCGCTGTGCTTCCTCTTGACACGACTTACCGTACAGGACGACTTAAAAGCAGCGTTCAAAGTGCCCGTTAGGAGTTCAACCGAGTTCTCAATCGCGCGCTCGTCTGTGACTAGGGCGAAACGCTTCGGCCTCAGTCTTGAACGAACGATGATCGCGAATTTCTCCCAGTTTGCACTCCTTGGGTTCAGAGGTGGTGGTTTGCAAACCGTGTCAAAGTTGACAACGAAAAGTATTCGGTTGTGGTCCGAGAAGGAACAGCCGTCCGATACTTTCCAGTTGTCAACCCTAACGTCGTTTGCCTCAGAAAGCAAGGTCAAATCAATAACTTCTTCCCTAACCCTATTCTGAAAGGTGGGCGTGTTGCCCTTATTGCAGATAGATAGAGAGGTGGAAAGAATAAATTGAAAAATTGACTCACCCCTCGCGTTAATGTTGCTGCTTCCCCATTGCGTGTGATGGCCGTTGGCGTCGCAGCCCAACACCAGCGCGTGCCGTTTCGCACTGGCGAAGCCGACTAGGTCTCGGACCGCCTGGGATGGTGGGTCCAGCTCCTCGTACGGCAGGTACGCTGACGCCAGAATCAGGCTATGCCCTCCTCTTCGTTCAACCATACCCGCCGTTAGGTCTCCATTGCTGTATTGGGAGAGAAGAAATAAATTAATGTCATTCTTAACCACTATACAGGCTCGTAACCTACCTTCGGTGAGGATTGATATGATTTATATCGACCTGACCTCAATCCAGAAATTTTGGATCTTACAATCCACGGTTCCTGAATCAGGGCCACGTCGATATCCTCCTCCTCCATGAACCTCATCAAGTCGTGGGTTGCTGCTTTGGAGTGATGCAAGTTAATTTGCACCACTCGTAGCCGTTCCTTCAGTGGCCTGCTCACGGTTACCCGAAAAACGTGCCTTGATGGAACCCAACCCGAACTTGATGACGCCCGAGCGTTGAATGAGGTAAGTGTATGACTGACGATCAATAGCGATCGTCAGATCATTTCCCACGCCATTCTTGCTCTTCGCATTCGTCAGAACTCTCCAATTCTGGACCGCCAGCTCCTTGTTTTGCACGCCTACAATCCTCAGCATGGATTAAGCCTCCGGAACCGGGGGCGGAATCCAGACCGAGACTATAGGCCTCAAAGGGAGGATGGATCGGGAGACCACCTCTAACTTGGCGCCTGGCCAAAGTTCGCCCAGGCCACCAATTGCGGAACGGATGAAATCCAGAGATTTCGTGTTCCCGCAGCCGATGACCTTGACGCCTCTCTGCCAGCCCGCTCCGTCGAAGATGGTCTCCTCCCCATCAGCCCGAACAATGGCATCCAGAATCTTCGATTCAACAAGCAGCCAGTTGGCGGCCGAAATTTTCCCGTCGGGATCGTTCCGGTCAATAACGGCTGCTTGCAACTCATTAGGGACGGAAAAACTGGTAGACTGGTAGGTCTTAGGTTTTTTCGCCTCCTTCTGAGCATCCTCACCAGATCTGGCCCTCTTGGCAGCCTTGCCAACCTTGGGGGTAGCCGTGGCTGTTTTTGAGCCGTCCCCGGTGATGATCGGCTTGTTAGCCCTTTTGGCAACCTGAACAGCAGCAGCCGCAGTATTACCAGCGGCTGCTGCTGTCTTACCGCCGACGGCGGGAACCACGCCGGCTGGGTCCTTAGCAGCCTTGCCACTAGGTGGCTTGTTGGCTGCAGCGTGGACTACCGTCGCGCTCCCCCCCCCCCCGTGGGATCTGCCTTAGGGCCATGTGGGGCCTCAGGTTTCCCTGGCTCCGCCGATCCGACTGTTGCCGTTTTCCTCTCGAACTTTGCAACAATCTTCTGGTGTTTCTTGATGAGAACCTTGTCCCTGTTTGTCAAGGACGACGGTTCCACCAAGCTCATTTTGCGGAGATACTGAGCTGAACATTTGTAAGCCTTGCGGGCTTTCTGTTCAGCGGTTCTCCCCACAGTTTTCGTCTCCTTCGGGGGCTCACCTAGCAAAGTGGCTTCCAGATCAGGGTCCAGTGTTTCGATGCTGCTACCTTGTGATAGGGTGGTAGCCTCATCGTCGGTGGCAGCACCGATTCGCAGACCGCACAATCTGGAGCCTATGTCTAGGCCCTCCTCATTCGACTTTAAGGCTGGTTGTCGCTGAAGCGACATTGCCTTCTTCCCAGTAGCATTAGTAGACTGCATGACCTGAGGTCCCGTCACACAGCCTGAGAAGTTGCTGGATATCGACGCCAGGTGACCTTCTCGCTCACCACCTACCGCCGGTACTGGGCATCCGACTCCCTGCACCGTAACTTTGTTCTTATCCTCAGCTACTACAGACGGACGGAAAGACACCACTTCCCTGTGGGATTTCTTTAGAGTCTGCCATCCCACGCACAAAAAGACTCGGACTCGACCGCCCCTAACCTGGGGAAAACAGACGTCGTTGTGTGCCGCCCCTAACCTGGGGAACAGACGCACACTGGGTAGGTCTTAGTTGTTGCTCTTCAACCGGCCTGCCTAACATGGGAACCCCTGTCAGGAGACAGCGCAATTGCTGCCTCCGGTCAGTATAGTCCGGTGAATCATTGCTAACGTAAGCCCCCACACCGCGACAAGGTGCCTACCCGAGTGGGGGCCACTGAAGTGCTACTACATTCTACAACTAGCAAATTGCGGTCAGAAGGTAAAACGGATTTTGACAAAGTCATTCGTGACATTGCAGAAGGAAGTCCTACGAAGGATTTAAAATACATAAGATCTATTGAATCGTCAGATACAAATTTACCTTTTTCAAATGACGAAGCATTGTCTTTATTCGTTGAAGTTAGATTATCGCAGGGTCAGTATCAAAAGTTGCGCAATGCACATTTACAAAAAAAATCCAAGATGCTCCCATCGTATAAAAAAATACAAAAAGCCAAAGTTCAGTGTTACCCTACATCAGGTCTATCTTTTACAGACAGTGTAGCTGAAGTGAAATTACAACCTCTTTTGGATCACACGATTGATCGTATTATACTCTGTCAAACGGAAGTTCTTAAATCTTTATCGGAAAAACAACTTCAAAATTTTACTTTAATTGTAAAGTGGGGTTGCGATGGAAGTTCAGGACATAGTGAATACAAGCATAAGCTTGATGAAAACAGTGCCAGTGACGAGAGCATTTTTTTTACGTCTTGCGTCCCTTTGCAACTTGTGTGTAAAAACACTACAAATACGGAAACCACTGTTGTCTGGAAGAATCCAAGGCCGTCATCGCCTAGATATTGTCGGCCTATCAAGATAGAATGTGCAAAGGAAACAGTAAATCTGATAAAAGAATCAACCAATAATGTAGAACAGCAGGTAAATAATTTAATTCCGTTTGTTACCGCGGCTTGCGGAAAACCTGTGTGTGTACGTTGTCATTTAACGTTAACAATGATAGACACAAAAGTTTGTAACTCGTTGACTGACACAAGTTCCGCAATGCGCTGTTACATATGCAATTGCACATCTAAGGAGTTCAACAATGTAGAAAAGATGTTGCAAAAAGAAGTTTGTTCCGACAATTTAAAATTCGGCTTATCGTCTCTACATTGTTGGATTCGTTGCTTCGAATTTTTATTACATTTATCCTATAAATTGGAAATCAAAAAATGGCAAGCTCGATCAACAAGGGAAAAAGAATCAGTTGAAAAAAGAAAAACAGCAATCCAAGTGGCATTTAAAAACCAATTGGGTTTGAACGTTGACAAACCAAAACAGGGTAGTGGAACTCCGAACGATGGCAACACAGCACGATTATTTTTCGAACATCATGGGAAATCTGCTCAAATTATTGGAATCGATCAAGATATTATTTATCGGTTTTACGTCATATTACAACCTTACCTTAGTGCATAAACTTTTAATTCACGGCCCAGACATCGTTAAACAATCAATACTACCTATAGGCCAAATGTCCGAGGATGCCCAAGAGGCATGTCATAAATTTTTTAACATTTACCGCGTTGCTTATGCAAGAAAAAACTATCGGCAAAAAACGATGGAGGACGTTTTCAAAAGATTTCTGATTTCATCCGATCCTTACATTTCTACTTGCCGAAAATTACCAGTAAAACCACTTAAGTCTTTATCACCTGATACAATCGATTTATTATCAGCTCCATCTGTACATGACGAAGAAAAAGAGCCGGAAAGTTCGAACAGTTCCTCTACCTCAGAGTCAGAAGCAGACGTAGATGTGGATTCCTACGAAACCAATTTTTTATTATAACATAATTGACCTACAAATTATCTGTAATTAAAAATTTTTTCTATATTTTTATGCTCAATAGAAATAAAGATTGTTATAACAATATTCAAAAATATTTCTTTCCTTATAACATAAAAACTCAAACCACGAATTTTCTTCGATTAAAATTTTTTCTTCAAAGCATTAGCACAAAATATTTCGGAATATAATTTTTAAAATATTTATTCTTGTAACTGTAAATGTTGTGAATTTACAAAATCCCTATTTTATAATCAACTTTTATTTACAATAAACAAAAATATATATTTTACATTCTACAATGTATACATACAGATCGTTTTTTTAATTTCTCCATTTTTGGCTGTATTAGGTGTGGCGATATGATGCTATATTGGACCCGCCATCTTGAATTTCGTAATTCTGACAATGGATTCGTAATCAGCGACCCCAAAAACCCCCGAGTACAAGATTTCAGGTCGATCGTTAAAGTTTTCGAGTTTTGGCCGCAAAGTGCGGCCTTCGGCCCGTTGCAACGGGTTCTTATACCCCTTTTCAGTAATGTATTTTTAGATACTGTTTAATATAAATGTTTCCTAGAAATGCTTTTTTAAAACTAGGTATTCTTAAAAATACAGATTTTCTCGAAATGTCTATGCATTTCGTCTCTTAACGTGGATATCAGAAAAAGGGGCATTTAATTTTTCAATCTTATCCTTCTTTTTTAATTGGAAGCATTTTTTAAACAGGCCTTTTATTTTTTCCAAATTTGTTTTCTTAATTTTTCCCACTGCATCTGTACAACGGGTCGCAATTTGAGAGTACAAATTTTAATATAAAAATCGTAATTTTAAGTTGAATAAAAAACTGAATTTGTATGCAATATTTACGTCACTATTTTTGTTTCTCTCTCAGTGGATAAATGTGATATATTATTTTTTTTTAATACATGTATTATTATTATTATTAATACTCTTGAAATAGTAAAGGAAGAAGAAGCAGAAAAAATTAGATAACTTTTTTAATTTGACGTTTTCTTTCAATTTAGATACTTTTTTTAAAAAAATTTTGGCTGAAGTAAATGAAACATGTATGTTAATGTATTAGAATTCTAAATTCTCTTGTTACTTTATTTAGTTTTTAACCCTTTCCTTCCCGAATTATGAAGCAGCCATAGAAAAAAATTGTAATGTGGTTATTTGAATCGAGGGGGGTATTTAAAAATATATTGCATACGAATTTTAGTGAATTCGACTTTCCAGTGGGTGGTAGGAGATGGTAGCCATATGGCTACATTGGGCTTTTATGCAACAAAATGAAAACATGTTTTATATGAAGAAATTCATTATTTATTTACACGTTTTTAGGCTTATTTGTTATGGAACGTATAAAAACAGTTCTTGGCTTGTGTTAAACACAGAGCAACACTACATTTTTGGCATTTAATTCTAGAAAATGCTGCCCTGTCGTTACAATACTTGCATCGTTCCCGTTTTTCAACTGGTATTGGCCAATGGCCAATGGAATCATATTGTACATCAGAAATTGGGCGTTTTGAGCAAGGTTTCTTTCGTTGTGGAAGAGCAGGACTGGTGCTTTGTTGATCTGATGGCCTTCCTCGTTTTCTTTCATTGGCAATAAAACCAGCATTTATCATACCATCAGCAATTTCAGCTTTAAAATTCAATAACGATATATTAGCTGGCATCTGCTTTTGACTGCAATGTCTTTTATATAGGAGCCATGCATTTACAACACAAACGTCCAATAGGTGATAAAATATACGTAAATAATATTTCTTAGTTCCTATTTTGGTTCTATAAAGTGCAACCAACATATCGCTGAGGTCAACCCCTCCCATATAACGAACATATTGGGTTGCTATATTAGGCCGCGAAACATCTACATACTTTTTTTCATGTCCTGACCATCTACTTACAGTGTCAATCGGATCAATTCCATAAATTGCTGATGCTAAATAAACTGGTTTATTATCTAACCACTTAACAGCGCATATGTTTTCTTGTCTTTCAGTACGGTAGTCAAAGGAGCCTCTGCTTTGGCGCTTTAGAGTCTTATCGCAGACTAGCTCGCATTTTGGAAGTCGGTTGTGTCTAACCGTGCCTGTGAGAAATATACCATTTTCTTTCAGCGCTTTTATAAGATTATATGAGGTAAACCAGTTATCCGTAAAAACCTTGAAATTTTCATTTTTCGGCAGACTTTCACACAATTTTAGTACAACATCTCCGCTTATACCTAGTTGAGTTTTTTCCACAATTGTACCTTTCCCGGTATAGACTTCAAAGTCATACATAATTCCACTTGCACCATTTCTTGCAAACATTTTAATGCCCCATTTGTGGGGTTTGCTGCAAATGTATTGCTTTAAACTGTTCCTGCATTTGGTTGGAATGAGAACTTCGTCAATGGAATTCATTTCCTCCGGCTCAATTTTTAAAAAATTGTTTCTCATGACCTCCAAAAACGGACGCACTTTAAAAAGTTTGTCGTATTGCGGATCAGATCGGCCTTTTATTTCGGCGTTGTCGTTTAAGTGGAAATTTTTTTTTAGTAAATCAAATCTATTCCTTGGCATCACATCAGCGATAGGTGGAAATCTCGTAGATCTCGCCCAATATAGCCTATATTGTGGTAAGTGGACTATACTGGATAGCAAATTGATTCCAATAAATTTAGACATTTCCGCAAAATTGGTGCCAAGTGGAGTACTAAGATTATTTTGCGTGGAATAAAGGTTGCTTTGGTACGCAACGTCATTAAGAATGCTATCAGAAAAGAATAATTTGAAATACTGTAATGGAGTAAGTTCCGTAGTGCATTCAGAGAAAATCGGCTTGTAAAATATTTCCGAAGGCTCTATATCGACCTTTCGCCATTGCATTCTCCTAGGAACTTCATGAGAAACATTTTCAATTGAGTCCTGAACTTCCTCCGAAGGAATTTCGATGCCATTTTCCTCTGAAATTGTTAAAAGTTATTCGAAACTAAAAATAAAAGTTATTTGAAATATACCGAATGTCGCTAATATAGTAGCTTCGTCTGTGTTGTTTAAAATTGCTGCTTCAGATCGCGCAATATTTGCTAAAACCTCGTATTCGTCTTCACTATCTTCAGCAGACTCCTCTTCAGAATTATCACCCTCCAACACCTTCAAAATTTCTCTTTCATTCAAAACCAAATTTTTCCCGGACCGTAACATCGTTCCTACGAAGTTTATAGCAATAGTAAGCTCTAAATTTACTAATATTAAACGAAACTAAAACACAAATATAACCAAATGGCTACCGCAGTATATTCACAAAAAGTGCTCTTTCGGCCCAATGTAGCCATTTGGCTACCAAGGTACTTTAGCACATATTTTCACTATCACCTGTACTTTTCGGCGTTTTCCGTTGATAATAACGTTTTTTAAGAATTTATTCACAGCAATAAAATTTTTGCTTAACAAAATATTAATTACAACACCTTTTTTTATTGAACGCGAACTTCAATAATGCAAAAACGCAAATCGAGCGGACAACGGTAAACAAATGTCAACAATTATCAATGTTGCCAATTTAACACAAAACATATTTCGCCGAAAACGTTTAGGGGAATGTTGCTTTTAAGCGATAAAATTCTTAGAATGGGGAACGAGTGTCTATTATACATTGAAATACTGAATTGAAATTTGGTAGCCATATGGCTACCATGGGAAGGAAAGGGTTAATTATTCTCGTTGTTATTTAGTTTTTAATTATTTCTTTTCTCGTTGTTTTGTTATTTTGTGATGAATATTACAAACAATATGTAATAGTTCCTTTTGTTATTTTATAAAATAGACTGTGTTTTTGATTGAATTCATTCGTGTTATTTTTTCTATGTAATCGGCATCGGCATCGGCGTCGGCCGATTTTCGCCCTTTCGGCCGATTAATCGGCATCGGTCATACTCGCCGTTCCGGCCGATTAATCGGCATCGGCCAAAAAATTTGGTATCGGTCGGACTCTAATAAGTAGGTATGAAGCCAAGCCCGGTACTCCTAGTGTTAAGACTGAAAACACGTTTATATACATATTTTTTGACAGTTTAATTAATTTCTGCCAATTCTGCAATGAATGTGCAGAATTTGCTAAAACAAAATTTTGCTTCTCCTTGTATTTTTCCTCATCTTGAAAAAAAATAAAAATAAAATTTGAATCCTAAGTCAATTGGGCACCTTAAAATTATTTTCATTCGTCATGAAAAATTTGATTGGCCAACGGCATTTTTTGAATTTTGTTACATATTAACGTGAAAATTTTACCAAAACGGTGTATAATCTTTGGAATAATTCAAAGTACAAAAGTTTACGTTTTCGTGAAAACAGTTTGCAACAATTGTAATGAGTTTTTGATAAAAAACAAAACGTAAACAATAAAGTGTGCAGTGCAGAAAAGTTTACTTGCGGTGAAGAGACAATCCGCATCGAAGACTTTTTCACTGTGCATACATAGCCACATTTGTATTTTGAAAATGCTGGAATAAAGGTATTTATTTAAAAACTGAATATGTGAAACTTATTTCTTTAAGAAGGATGGCTTAAAACAAAAAAAAATTTCAATCGATTTAACGAATTTTTCGATTTAACAAATTGGGGGTACAACATAAGATTCGTTATATTGAACGTCCACTGTAAGTAATTTGTGAATTTAAATATTTGTGATTGTTGTGCCATATGAGGTTCTCAAAAGACGCATTTGGGAACTTTTGTTGTTGGTAACACAGAGAGGCCAAATCTGCCTAACCTCTATCTAAATCGCTCTAAGCAATTTATAAGTATGTATATATTAAATACAAGGAAACGAAATATATAACTTCATATGCATTTTCATATAGTTAATCTATTTGTTTTTGGAAATATTAATTTTGTAAAAGGTCGTACTCGTCCCACTGTTCCTTGACAGTTTGAAACAATTCGTACTACGTCACTGGTGAAAACTTCAATTTTCCTGTCATTGATGTCGTAACCTTTGTTTACTATAAACCTTGACCCAAACCACGTCGAAGCAAAACAGCTGTCAAAAATTAACTGAACCTTTAAAATGGCCGAACTTGTCGGCATAAGCGAGGGACATAAGTACCAACATAACGCCGCAAATCGAAAGTCAAATATACGTAAAGCACAGTTCGGTTAGGTCCAAATAGATTTCTACTAAAAAGTATTGTATGCATATATGGGGGCAATTTTAAGAACCCATTCTAACTGAAGTGAGCACAAGTATTAATGAGTTTTAAATACTTGTGCGATAAACATCTCAGTTTTTATTTTCCTTATCTCGGTTGTAAAAATGTCATATAGGTTTTGAGAGAATATAATTGCAGTTTTAGACACTGACTATCTTTTGTACATTAGATAACATAATTATTGGCACTTTCTCATTTTATTTTGAATGGAAGGGGCGAGTATTTGTTATTGTTGGCACTTGATTGAATGTACATTCATATGTATGGGTACGTATTTGACTTTGATTCATTTCAGACAACTCATTTTGGCTTTATAAGTTTAAAAAATGTGTGTGTTTGTGTGTGTGTATGTGTGTCATCACCGCCACTTTTATAATGATTTCCTTGTTTTAGTTTCGAAACACGAAAAGGATGGAAATAAAAAACAAACAACAACAATCAACCTGCCAATTTGCCGAAGCATATGGGATTTATGGTCTCTCAACTATTTCCTGTGAGGCTATGCGACACTAGCACATTCAAATTACCTACGTCCTCAATTTCCAACTTAACGCCAACATCACGAATTAAACGTAAATATGGTCCTATTTTTTGCCAGCAAAATATAGATTAACTTCGTCATGCTGAGTCAAAAGAGATACTGTGAGAATACAACTCCGAGCCATTGATGACTGATAAATTATTACCTGCGCCTCTCTTAGCTCTCATTTAACTAAAACAATCACGAATATAAGCCAACTGAAACACGTTAACTCGCCAGTATGCCAAACGAAGCGAACGAAGTCGCATCACTTAAATCAAGAAAAAGTAACGCTTGTAACCTTCTACCGCCGGCAATAGGGTTAACACTTGCTTGCAAACCCAACATTGAGTGCAGTACAAACACAAAATATAATATAAGAGACATTTCAGTGCCAGCCGCATCTACAAAAGGTGAAACTCACACGCAATTAAATCCCCATATCAGAAAATGTGATGAAGTGACGTCGCACGCGTGCAGCCAGCTGATGGCATAGCTGCTGCACAGTCGACATTAGCTCGCACTTAACTCAACCAACACTCGTGAATACATAGCTCAATTAGCTGTGGTTACTACACAGTGAAGTGCGCCAATATTAATCTCGGAAAACATGTAATCCTCATGCCAATGTCTATGTGCACACGTATAAGTACGTACTTAGGTATATACTTACGTATCACAGGTATGAATATTCTTTATTTTAATAAACACACATCTTGGCCGCATGGCAGCCATAAGCCAGTTCGATAAATTTTCGAATCAACAATTGGTAATATATTGAAATATATTCAAACTCGATAGAATAGACGGTCGATTCACACTTCAAAACACACGGGCATGTGCTTTACTCGTACGAGCAATTTCCTGCAGAATATTAAGCTTATGTCGTAATATTTACAGTTAACATAGGTGCACGGGTATGTGTTAGTGCATCAATTTATAACAGCCAAATGGAAAGCAACAAAATCCCCACGTGAATAGCTCATTAAACACATAATACAATGGGGTTTACCTCAAACACATATGTAATCTACACATATGCATATGTCTCTATGTCCACTAAATTCCTTAATTTTTACAACGATTAGGCAAAAATTAGGTTTTCATAGATATTTTTGGCGGCATAGCAAAAATACCGAAGAGACCATGGGATTGAAATCAATTTAAACTCTGCAAAAGGTGGGAAAGCTGTGCGCCGTTTGAAACAAACAAAATTAATTATTTGTCGTTGCAAAGATTTCTACTTTATAAAAGTTGATTTACGACTGCGCAAAACACCTTTAACCTTTAATTTGAAAAGGAATAAAGATAAGACAACACCAAAAATGTGCTTTTTACTGAAGCCCGAAAAACCAGATAAAACAAATGAAATAAAGACTTTTATGATCGTTTTATAAAGGATATTGCACCACTTGACTGTACTGATACAATTAAATACAACAGAATAAAATATTGGTTTTGCTTCGTAAGCAGTATATACCTTTACTTGTTTCTTTACTACCTTATTCTGTATTGAGTTTTTCTCGCAGAAGTCGCAAAAAGAAACAAAGAAAATACACTTGAATTTTGTTGATCTCGAACTCAATCAAGTCATGCATATGGAGCTTACCGCTTATATAGAGTCGTTTTCTTTTAAACAATATCTAATTTTGACTCAAAAAACTCTTTTGCAAAATGAATGACTACGCTTCCAAGACGTTTCGAAATATTGAAAACTTAAACATAACTAATCGAAAGGTTTACTCTTTCAATGCAGTATATAACTTAAAAAAAAACTATTGAAACCATAAACCATTGGCTGGTTTAAAAAGAAACCAGCCGAAGACACATTGTAATTTAATTAAATCAAAAGCACCCTTAAACTTAGAGGATGTTTAATGTTGCTATCTGTGCGTGGCTGCAGGCATTGACATGAAAGGGTTAAGCATTTATTCATAGCATAATTCGAAATTTCAGTATTCACACTTTCCTTGGCGTGGTTATTCACAAAAAATGTCAACGAAATGTCACACTCGCACTTGCTGTGTGACCTGAAGTCATACTCGTATAGGCATGTTTTCTCATTTCCATAACTACAACTTTACATCACTTCGAATGTTTTTTAATGCAAAAAACCTGTTCTAACTAATTCGCGTTTGGCTCGGTGTAAACGTATATACACACGTCCATATATAAGTCAAGTAGACAAATGTAGTACCCAAAATTCTCGATGAATCTTATTATCGCTAAGCAAACAAATGTACTATTTAGATAATAAGTAAAATCAAATGAGTATCATGTCCCTGTACTTCAAAAATTTGTGTATATGTACCTAGTTGATGTATAACTACGGACTAATAGTACTTAAACTCGTACAGCTGCAAATACTTTTAAGATATCAGTGAATACGGATTCGTTCAATGTTTTGCAAGTTACTCAAATAAAAATACGCGACAGTGTGGCACATAACAGTAGGTGGTATTTCGTTTATTATTCACAGCACTTATCTCGATCAATTGACCAATCAAGCCCGGAAAAGACTATCTGCGCACAGTTAACAAAACAACTGCGATGTGCTGTGTCACACAGTGCAAATTCGAAACTCTACACATCAAATATTGCACGAGTATTTCTTATTGTCGATAAAGCATATCTGTCGAATGTCCATCACACTGGAACGTTGATAACGTTAACGAAAGCTGTTATACTCAGAATTAAAGCAGTGTACTTAAAGGAACCTTAATTATTCAAAAACACTAGCAAAGTTGGCTACATTATACGAAAATGCTTTTCACGCAAAAAGAACATTTTCGAAATGTGGACGTTTGAATAGTAGTGCAGTTTTTATGGGTCGCCCCAATTATTGTGTAATTATTTATTTATTTATTTATTTAGATAATGAACAATTGTACTTACTGACTATAGGAAATATTAATAAATATTACTACAATTTACTTAAACTATTTAACAATCGCTTCGGAAGTGACACATCTAAATCAGCAACATTGTTTAACCCTGAAAGGGCCCTAGCTAGAGGTGCATTTCTAGGATAATTCGTTCTAGGTATATCTAAATAAAAGGTATCCACACGTCGCAGGCTCCGTTTAGGAACATTTAAAGCTATCCTTGCTAAAATCAATAGACCCACTTATTAGATTGACTACAAAGGCACATGCAAGAAGTGATCGCCTAACATGTAGTGACTTTATGATCACTAGAAGACAACGAGAGCTATAGGATGGCTTCGGATCACTGAAATTCAGCGAACGCAAAGCGTTCCTAATGAAGACTTTCTGGATGCCTCCATATCAGCGCGGCATATTCCAATCTAGACCTGACGAATGTTGTCTAAAGTAATTTGATTGTATACGGACCCGAGAGGGCAGCACTATTTCGACAAACAAAACCCCACATGGCATACGATTTAGAAGCAATAAAGCTGATGTGACTTGAAAAACTTAGGTTAGTGTCGAAGAAAACACCCAAGTCGTTAATATCATTAACCGATTGTAGTACTGAGCGAGAGATGAAATACGACAGTTGGAGGGAATTCCATTTCCTAGTAAAAGTTACATAAAACATTTGCTTACATTTAAAAAAGATTAAAGATTGTAAGGCAATAGAGTCGAATACATTATAAATAACAGCATATATTTTAAGATCGTCTGCATATAGCAGGAATTTAGCAAACCAAAAACAAGATCCAATGTCGTTAATAAATAAAACAAACAACAAACGACCAATAACGCTCCTTTGGGGATGCCAGAAGTAGCAACAAAGGGCCGTTTTGATGTTATCAAAAGCAACGGAACAATGCCTATTGAAGAGGTATGATTCCAACCATTCGAGAGGTTTTGAATGAAAGCCCATGCGGGTTAATTTCGAGATCAAAATTGCGTGAAATACTCTGTCAAACGCTTTAGCGAAATCGAAATCATTACACATCATTACAAAAGCATTTATAATACAGGCGACAGGCTCGCCTCATTATGTGCTTATGTACTGTATATGAATTTTAGGAGTCCTTTGGCATTCACTTATTATAGTTTGGATATTGGAAAAATCGTTACATATCCAAAAACTTAATGGACGATACTACTGTTCCACTATGCACATACTGTTTCATTCTAGCTAAAAAGTTCTCTTGCCCTACAATACAAAAAACTCCTCTTACAACGTTTTTCCCACATTTCCTTTTCAGGAACATTTCTACTTGGTGTAAATTTTCCGTTTTACCAATTATGAGATTCACTACTTTTTCTCAGCCGTTCGTTTCCTTGGCGATAACCTAGGCGACAGTCAATTGTCCCCGTCTGCATCCATTTGCAACTAGTCCAAAGTCAGTCCTAAGCAAAACAGTTAATAAACCAGTTGCAAAGCGAGTAATTCGAGAACTAGTTTATTCTGGGTTAGATTTCTAACCAGTTGAATTTTATAAAAGAAAATAAAACAATAAAATTTTTAAATATTCATTTTATTTTAAAATTTTTTTAAAATAACAACAATTCATCGGGAATGAAAAACAAAATATACATACGTGCACCAAAAAATTGCAGTTCTACAAAAAGATGAACGTGGCCTTGACACACTTCTGCCTAAAATATTTGGGGCTTGACGCAATTCAATATCTCCATCATTATCATCAAATAATAAATTAATTAATTCATAAAAAACTAATAAATGTATTAATAAATATCTACCTTTCAACTGCCGCTTCAACTTCTTGCTTCACACAACCACGCAAAATTCCAACTGAAAGCTTTCAAGGCAAACCGTGCAAATCGAGCGAGCTTCTAGTCAGAGAAGCAGACAAGTTCAAAAAATGCAAACAATTCTATGTTGTCGTTGTAAAAAAAGTATCATAGGATCAGAGCTAACAGTGTTTTGTTGATTATTTCACCTTTCCTTCGTCTTTCTCATTTTCATCTGCTCTTCTCGCCTTTGAACGCGCACACAGAACGTGAACAGAATTAGACGCGAACTGACTGACTTCTGCATTCGCTAACAGCTACTTTGATAACTAATTGTCCAATTGACTAATAAAACACCAGTTGAAAAACCAATGAATTTTTGGAACCAGTTGTCTCAGGTCCGACAGGGATACGTAAACCTGCGCACAGATGTAGGTATGGCTAATACATACGTTTTCCTCTAAAGTATTGAACATGGTTTTCGAAAAAAAACAACTTTTCACGCCTACGCTTAACATAAAATCCAGAGTAATCAGTTTAAAGAGTTCGCTTTCCAGGAAATGTGGTAATGCGTTGGGATTTTCTGCCAAAACAGCTGTGAAAAATAATTACATGACAATCTCATACTACACTCGCTCAGTGAGTCATTCCACAATGAAAGTATATACACTATGATCAATAAGTACCGGGACTGTGTATTTTAAATTTTCCGCCGTTGCCCGATGCAGTTTTAGGTCGGTAGGACCTTAACTGACATCTGTGTCAAATTTTAAGCGGGATTGCATCATTAGTTTTTGTTTGGCAGCTGTTAGCGTCAGTCAACTTTTTGTACTTCGTCGCATTTTACAATGGATAATTTTGTTGATCAACGTATTTGTTTGAAATTTTGTCTTAAGAACGAAATTTCTTGTGCCAATGCGCTTAAAATGTTGCAGAAAGCATTTGGGGAGTCTGCTCTATCAAGAACCAGAGCGTTCGAGTGGTATAAAATGTTCAAAAGTGGTCGTGAAGTGGTCGAAGACTTTCCTCGTTCTGGACGTCCTTCAACATCGAATACCGACGAAAATGTTGAAATTGTGAAGAAAATCGTGCTTGAAAATCGTCATGTGAGCCTCAGAGAGATTTCTAACGATCTTAACATCTCTTATGGAAGGGCACAACACATTGTGCCGGATTTGTGGGCCGATAACAGCTGGATTTTGCACCACGATAATGCGCCGTCTCACAAAGCACACATTATTCGCGATTATTTGAACAAACACAGTGTGAATATCATCGATCAGGCTCCCTATTCTCCAGATATGGCACCATGTGACTTTTTCCTGTTCTCCCGACTCAAGTTACCGCTTCGTGGAAAGAGATTTGAGTCCATAGAGGTCATAAAAGAAAATGCGACGCGAGAGCTGAAGGCCATACCTGCTTCGGCTTACCAGAAGTGCATGGACGATTGGATTAAGCGTTGGCATATGTGTATTGCTTCAGATGGGGCTTATTTTGAAGGGGATAAAATAAATTTACCAGAAGAATAAAACAATTTTGTTTTTTTGACACAGTCCCGGTACTTATTGATCATAGTGTATACGAGTATGAACATATGTACTTACTTAACTGGGCACAAGTCCCGATTCGGCTTGGCAAAAAAGAATCAAGGCGCACATAAAATTGAGCTGTGTTGAGAAACTTGGCGAGCCGCGTTACAAATATATCGAGCCATGGTCGCCAACATATCGTAAGCGCCATTTTTTCGAAAATTTTTTTTGATCGAGAATAACAGTTTGACATCAGACGAATCTGCCTGCAAAATTTCAAATCTCAGTGATGAATAACACCCGAGAAAATGAGTCGTCAATTTTATCGTTTGAATTGTTTACTTGTTTTCATAGTTGCAAAATTATCGTAAGCGCCACTATGCAAACAAACAGCTTCCAACTTCAACCTTTTCAAGACAAACAGCTCCGCAAGTGATATGGAAATAACTGTAATTTTTTATTTCTCCTCACACACATATTCTATTTTGTACATGATTACAAAAGTTTTGTTAATTTTGGTTGAGAAAACATCCACGTATATCATGGAATCTTTGGCTGCAAAGGTATTATATTTTTAACCCTTTCGGGACAGCTTTTAACCCTGTTATGCCAAAAGTACAACATTTCGCTATTAAACTATTTTAGACCTAAATAAGCTATTTTAAAAATTTGAAAAGCTTATGTCCTTCCTACAAAGTCCTGTGAGAAGTGCTTATAAGCAACAATTGTCCATAGTGGTAAATAACACAGGACAATAAATTTCGCCATTTCTGGTTTTGACATCAGTCTAGGCTAATAAGGGGTCGCTAAATTCGAATCCGCACAACGTTTTTGAAAATTAGTTTGGGTTTTGGCAAAAAGTGGGCGTGTCACTTTTTAGAATTCTCCTTGACTTTTCGACATTTCAGACCGTAAATTCTAAACCAATAAACCTATTAACATGATTTTTCTGTTGTTACAATTACAACATCTCATGGCTTCTTTTCTGATACTACTCATTTTTATGCGTTCTAAAATTCCGTGGTAATAGGGCTTCAAAGTCAGAAAATTTTGAATTTCAAGGTGTTTCTTTTGATGACGAAAATAATACAGATTTTTCGTTAATCAAGTAACGAGGTATATATACCATATCAAAAGGAGACACATTATTCAATACAACCGAGGGAACAGTTGTGGTGCACAACAACAACATTCGCATCGAAATAATACCAAAAATGTGCTAAATGTGTGGGATCTAAAAAGTATATGTGAAAAGGGGTAATAAACGAAAGGTATCATAAAGAATACCTGGATATGAACTGCAATCAGCAAGTCCAAGATACCTTAGCAGAGACTGACATTGAAGACTAAAGAGAAAATAATTCATAAAAAAATAAATAAACAGTTTAAATAAACTTTTTCATTTATTAATATTATTGACGGGGAATAGTGCACTGCGACCTAGAAGATCTATTGTGCCCCCTTCATGGACCTACAGTTCGTCCGTAAGTCCAGTATCCGAGAGAAATTTTAGTAAATTAAACCTCTGGAAACCCAGTCCGTACCTGGTATAATAAAGTCCCGCAGGTGTTTCTTTCGTTTAAGTAAGTATTGGCCATTCTCCTAGTATATGTATTGCCGTTTCATTTTCTTGCAAGCAGAAGCTGCAGTAGATGATAGTTTAATCTACAATGCGCTGTAATAAACCTTAGATTATTCTTTGAAAAGCTCATGCATTCCTCGAATATTTTCCTATTATACGTCCCGATAATCGCCTTGGAATATTCTAGTCCTGGTTGGTTGTCCCAGTATTGATTATCTCGTGTTTCCTGGTTAGGACGGAGAGAGCTCCACAGCAATAGGGATAGAACCCTCGTGCTGTGGGCAACCCCGGGGGGTACTTTTTCATTTACTTTGGATTGTTAAATTTTTCTTTTAAGCTGAAATGTAATTTGAAGTTGAAATGTTATTTGGCGTTATTATTACTTTCGATACTTCTTTTTTGGGTTAGAAATACCCACTCTTTTCTACTGTTTTTTAGTGCTTTTACAATATTTCACAATTTCTAATAACTTTTGCGACTATATTATTATGAACAAGACAAGAAAACACATTAAAAGGCAAGCGAACGCCAAACATTTTTATCGTAAGCGCCACAGCTTGTGCGTGCTTCAGAATATTCGTGGTAGCGAAATTATCTTAAGCGCCATTAAAAACGCTCCTGTTATGCGAATCCAAGTTTTTTTATCGGTATTCCAAAAATAACTTTAAACCAATAATGCATGCACGAAATGGAAGCATTTAATAATATAATATAAAAGGAAAACACAAAAAACCTTCTCCTGTAAAATTACGAATTTGGCGCTTACGATATTTTGGCGACTATGGCTCGATATCGTCTGTAGTTTAATCTCTAGTGGATTTAGATCCGCTATTAATTGTTTCGGTACCAGTCATAGGTCAAAAAACTGCACAATAAAAAATCACACTGTCATTTACAGATGGCGACAACCGACTGGAAAGGTGAATTGAATAACGCCTATGAAATCAATGAAGTAAGTTGTCTTCATCACTAATATTAGTAAAAAGATCCCATTTCAATTTGAATTCTTATTTCAGGTCACAGACAATGGGGTGCCGGACAACGAAATTCAGAAGGTACTATACAAAAACGCCCTCTTAAAGTAGAATATCTTAAAAATCGCAATGGCCAAATGAACAATAATGAGTATTTCCGCAAATTTAAATGAGAATCTTCTCTTGCAGAATGACATTCAAATGGAAAACGACGACAACACCGAACATGCACACAAGAAAAATAAACACAGGGTAAAGAGAAAAATCCAGAAAAAGGCTGTTGCTGGACTGAAACTACTCGTACATATTGCGGTGGGAATATATTTTGCATATGCTACATATCACTACATAGACATTGGTACGTTCCACTTCCGTCGCTCATAGTTAGCGCCTCCTAATTGAGCTTCGCCATTGTGCAGGAAACTACGCCTGCGACGTTATCAATCCGAATGCCCTTTGTGGCATACAATTTTGTAGCGGCTACGGTTTCCTAGTTCTGCTGTTCGCATTTGTTTACTTCGGCATGTTCTACTACTTCGTTTTTAAGCCTAAGGTCGGAAAGCATATCCACAAAGGATGTATATATCCATTTGGGAAATGGTGGAAGCGGTTCAGCCGCACCAGGTAACACCCACATAACCCAATGATCAATTAACCACGCCGAATAAACTTTCATGAGCGTATGCATGCTTCAATTTCTTATAGAATTGTTTCCGGTGTAATGATCACCACTTTGTTAATCCTTCTAGCAATTTTCCTATACTTTGAAACGAAGGATGATCGAGGCAAGCTAAGGTCACTTGTAGCGCCATGTGTCCTCATTCTGGCAGGTTACGTATTTTCCTCCAACCGCCGCGCCATCAACTGGCGTACAGTGGTCACCGGCATTACGTCGCAATTCATCTTGGGCGTTATATGCATTCGCTGGGAAGTTGGCAGAAAGATTTTCGAGTGCTTTGGCCAAAAAGTGACAGCATTTCTCTCCTACGCCGACTCAGGCAGCCGTTTCGTTTACGGTGACACCATAATCGATGATCGCGTCTTTGCGTTTGCCGTCCTTCCCGTTATATATTTCTTCAGCTTTTTCATTTCAATCCTCTACTACTGGGGCGCGATGCAATGGATGGTAATGAAGCTTGGATGGATGCTGCAGCAATCTTTGGGCACCACTGTGTGCGAGAGCGTTATCGCCGCCGCCAACATATTCCTGGGAATGTCTGAGAGTCCGTTGTTGATCAGACCATACCTCAAGAAACTTACCGCGAGTGAAATTCATTCCATCATGGTGTCCGGATTCGCAACCGTATCTGGAACTGTATTGGCAGCCTATTTAACATTTGGTGCGAACGCAGCACACTTAATCACATCGAGCGTAATGGCCGCCCCCGCATCACTGGCCTTCTCAAAGTTGTACCTTCCTGAAACGGAGGAAAGCAACACCACATCCAAAAATATTGAATTGGAAAAATCGTAAGTACCCACTTAATATAATAGGTAAGCCATTTTATATCGGATATTTAAATTGAATATATTTGAAAATTTCTAAGAATTTTGTATTTAGCCCAATAGACGTTTGAAATATCAATATATAGATATGAATAGAGGCGAATTCGCCTTTATATGAATGCATTTTTTTTAATCACTAATCAATTTTTATATCACTCGCCCATATAATATATAAATATATTCTCAATACTTTTTTTTAAGTCCTCTTCGACACTGGAGGATATACTATACATATACACATACATACATTTGAACTTACGTAGTTACTGGTAGCCATCCCTGTTAAGGGTGCAACTTTTCAAAAGAATAGATGGACCCACTGTTTTAGGGGCCGTTCACATATTACGTAACGCATTTTTCGACCTTTTTTGACCCCTCCCCCCCTGGTTGTAACACAACGTAACAAACCTCACTACCCCCCCCCCGCCCCCCCTAATAACGTAACGCGGGGTTTTTTTTTTTTATAATGGAAAGTGTATAATGTAGCCAGCAATATTTTTAATGTTATAACCATCCAAATACCGTAATTATGATTATAAGCGTAAATTTTAAACAGAAACAATCGTAACGATTCAGATAATCAAACGAGAAGTGAGCAGGCACAGACGTGCATAGACCGAAAACAGTGCTGCCACAAGATTGTTTGAGGGCCGCTTCACAATGCAAGTCATTGCCAACTTTACCGAATCCGCGCGCGAATTTGAATTTCAGGTGCTGATTTTTGGGTATTTTTTCGACGTTACGTAACGCAGTCGATGACCCCCCCATCCCCGTCGTAACACACCTTTGAACCACCCCCCCCCCCCCCCCCCCCTAAGAGCGTTACGTAATATGTGAACGGCCCCTTATACTTTTTCATAACTTATTAATTTGCTCTTCTTCTTCGAAGAGTAGCATTTGCTGTTAACAGCAGAGCTTAAAAAAATTTGGAACAGAAACAAATGTTCAGACAAATGTTAATAACCCGGTTCAATAGCAATCGGATGATGCATTAGTTCTTTTTTTCAACTCGAACAAACGCGCAGGGGATGACCCCTATTAATGCGAGGCATTGCGTTCGTTCAGGAATGATATAAAGGTTAGGAGATAAGTAGGGTAAGGGATAGAGTTCTATACAATGTGGTAATTTGGATTCGTATCTCCTTTCACGTGAAAATACCTTTATTCTTTCATAATGCGAAACAGGAAAATTCGACAAGACTAATGCAATATATGTAATTTGCCAATTAGGGAAGATTCTTCAGTGCTAGATGCAGCTGCCAACGGTGCAAACAATGCCACACCTATCGTCCTCGGCATAATTGCCAACATTGTTGCTTTCGTCGCATTCATAACGTTCCTCAATGCCATCGTCGGATGGCTAGGATTTTTGATTGGCTGGAATGACATCGACTTTGAGTGGATATTCTCCAAACTATTTATACCGCTGGTATGGGCGATGGGCGTGCCAATGAAGGATGTAAATATTGTAGCCAAGATCGTGGCAACAAAGACAATAATAAACGAGTTTGTAGCATATGAACGCCTGGGTGAATACATTAAGGCAGAAGATCTCGAGGTAGGCTCAATCTATGCCCGGAAGCCAAGCAAATATGTACATATATACATTTCCCTTTGCCTTCATTTGCAGCCTCGCAGCATTGGTATAACAACATTTGCCATTTGTGGCTTTGCCAACCCCAGTTCGATGGGCATACTGATTGGTTCACTTTGCGCCTTAGCTCCCAGTCGCAGAAACATCATCACTTCAGTGGCTTTTCGCGCTGTAATAGTGGGCAGCATAGTGTGCTTCGTGTCAGCCAGTTTTGCAGGTAACAAAATAATAATAATAATAATAATTCAACAAACATACACTAACACACTGTTTTTGATACAAACACAATTTATTTGCAGGCATTTTGATACAAGACGAGGAAGAAAGACAAGCGTATACTCGATTTCTGAATGCGTTACCGCGGAAAAACATTACAATAGGATTTTTTAAAGTACAATAATAAAAAGATTCTCTAATGATGTTCATTTCTCCTGCATAGCATTCGATATATTATGGGCTATAGATTTCAACGTGAGAATATCTTCTTTGTCCCACTGGCCTGATATTTGTGATACTTTTGCTGACAAATTTAGGGTATTTTGCAGCAATTGCTTTACTTTCTCGTTTTTGCACTGCAAACGAAGACGTTTACATGGTTGGACAGCCATGGTACAACACGACTCGGAACAACTGCGGCCATTACTATTCCTTCTTTTTATGCTTTGATACAGTTTGTTGTTTGCGGTGCTCCGACGATAGTTATTACACTGCCTACTGAAATATATAACTCCAATAATGGAGTAGACCCTTGTATTTTCCAGCTTTACTATTATGCTTTTCGCTGCAGCCTGCAGTTTAAGATTTGCTGTTAAGCAGCAGACATTTGCGAAGTAACAGAGTGCCGTCAACCATAATTTACTATTGTTCGGAGCATCGTCATTCAAGCAACTAAAAATGTTTTGCACTATGCACTCAACTGTATCAATGTTACCGGCCCCAGACAAAAAGTGGAACGCTGCACACACAAATGCATGAAAACGCTGTCGCCGTTCCTGTGTTCGCAAACAGCAAATACTTAACAAAAGCTCCGCCATTTTGCATATCAAATCAGTTTTAACTTTGATTTTCGGACTGTTGAGCAAAATCATATACAGGACCTAAAAAGAAAAAATCAAGTTCAATGGAAGCAATAAAAACGCGACATATTAACAAGTTTTCTCGTGTAGAAAATTTGTTATTGAACAACTCAAATGCGCATTTTGATTCACGCTTACTTCAAATTAATGCTTTAAAGAGTTTCAACACCATCAACAAGGTTATGAGAAATTATTTCGATATCGTAAAACATTCTGTAAATGCACATCTACGTGAATACATTCCGTGCTCGTTAACAGTAGCAATTTTCAAGACTTGCATTGTACACTGATGAATAGATCTAATAGCTGTTTGTATAGCTATTTTTGTTATTGTCAACAAATGACTTGTCTTATTTATAGACATACATATGTACATATATTACCATTTTGTAGTAGCTGTCAATGTTGCTGCCGGTCTCACATCCAATTAGAAGCGTTAACAATTCCGCATTTAGTCTAGTGCTCGATGATAAAAGGGTAATTTCACTGCAAAACGCGAGTTGGTGTTGGTCGGCAAATGAGTCTGTAAGCCGATTTTTCGATGTTTCGCTGCAAACATTACTAAGCTCAAAATAGCATCTTAACAAACGTCGGACATTCAAGCGCTTTAGATTATTAGACAATAGTGCAAAACGATCGTTATGTTGGTGCCAAAAACGAAACTCGTGCGCATCTTCATCTGGTCTCTTTCGGTGCCTGAAAGTATACTTACAAAAACACAGTTATAGGCAACTGCATTGTGTGCAGGCAAAGAAAATAAAATTATATAGAAAGCGCATCTCATACACGCAAAAGTTTGCATGGCGGGTGCACGATTCCTAATCGTACGTACTACTCTTATAGATCACATATTTAGTGAGATCGTTGCTTTACATGTAAGACCATAGGTTTATCCCTTTTGCCCTGCTACGAGTCTGCTGAGTGCTGCGGCCGGGGATAATTACAAGCGATTGAATGCGCTGAAATCAAATCATGAAAACAAAAAAAAAACAGGAAAGAGAAATGGGAAACTCTTACAATATTTTTTAATTTCCGTTGTTTCGAAGTTGCCTTTTTAAGGCCTGTATGTGGACCGCGTAAGACCTTAGACATAAGATAACAAAACTAAAGTCCTGTATTTCAAATTCAATGTCGCAGCATTAATCACTGAGCCATTCTATTTCTCACATTTTGAGCTGTGTTTATAGTAACAGTCGAAAATTTAAAAGGCATTTAATATTCGTGAATCTGCCGCCATTAGAACCATAATTGTACATATATAATATTTGAAAAAGTCCTCCTACAACTTTTCGTTATGCCTTTTTCGTTTAAAAATTTTAAAAACAGTTATTTGCGGTCGCTGAAAAAATATATCCCAGCATTAATGAATTGCGATTGATTAATTAATGAAAATAATTGATTTATGGTTATGGTATGCGTAAAAGTATTAATGATCACAATAGAAAGAATTAGGTTATTTTTGGTAATACATAAACGGAGGCAGTATTCTACGAAATTTCTGTGTTAAGAATGCCTTTCCACATTGATCTCCATTACAATGCATTACGTTTTCCGACTGTGTGAAAACAACAGTCAATTCTATGCTCTGAGCTGAATTGAACGTGAACGCGAACAAACAAAGCAGCAGATAGAGTATACACAGAAATCGCTCGCCTGTGAATTGAGTTTATGAGCTGAGATGCGCACTCTGTATATTAGATCTTCTTTCGTTAAGATTAAAAAATTACCTCGCGGCTACAAGAAGCACTTCAACACCTGCTTGTGCCAAACAATTTTCTGGGCTCAAGATCATTTCCTTGAAGTAACTCCTCAGCTCAGATGTTGAATTTAATATAGTTAGCGCGGCGTAGTTATCAATAACCATGTCAAATCTATCCGCACAAACGAAAAGGTGTTTGCCTATGTAAGCATATATAATACATAAACTCGCAGAAAGCACAGATATTTACACATACTCGCACTGGAGCCTATGTCACACTTCTGTTGCTTGCAGCACGCTCTTCAACACGAATGCGCAACCACAGGCTATTGCTTTAATTAGAACAATTCAATTGTGATGAAATACGATCGGCTATGAAATAGGCTCCAAGTGGAAATTATTGTTGAGGTGTCTTAAACACTTTAATCAGAATATGCCCACAACTTCATCCGTCCTCCCATAACCTGTGCGTTGATCAAAGGAAAACAAACAAAGAAAACAACAACTGAACCTTAACTGCGGAAAATGATATTTTTTCATCGATTCTTCTTGGAATTACTCTTCATGAAAATATTACAAAAACAAATACAAATACAAGTGTAGACATATTAATTGCATTTTAGATAACCCAGTTAATGTTGAAAAGTAACAAAAAATATAAAGACTTAAGAAACCTCCGTTTCTTTGTTCTCCGGATCAAATTGTAATCTTGTGGTTGATGTTTTTAGAACGGGTTTAAACGGTTGACATTTAAAAGTCGTACGGACAACATGGATGGTTACTCTGTGGACATTGAGAGCGACGTATGAATAATGCACTTAACAGCGACCTACAAACAATCTCCAAGTGGGGTCAAGCGAACAGATGGGTGGTGGTGGAATCGGTAATTCTTCATGTTCTGGGCATGTCTATTAACTACGAACGATCTTCGAAGGAACGATCATATATTTAGCGGGTCAAAAGAAGCAGCCAAGTGTCTCGGCTTTCTAAAGCGGTGCAAAAAATATTTCAGTTCGTCAGATCCGCATAATTTACACCACCTACATCCGACTAAAAATAAAGTTTAACTCGCACCTGTGGACGGGGGCTTCAAAACCCTATTGGGAGCTCCTCGACCGCGTTCAAAACCGTACGATTAAACTGATTGGGGACAGCAGGGCATCCACCTATATTGACTCCTTGAAACATCGTCGGAACGTGGCAGGCGTGGCCTTATTTTACAGATACCTATTCGGTAATTGTTTATAGGAGATAAGCTAAGTGATGCCATCACTTCGGGTATTCCCCTGGGCAAACCGTTCGAACACTGGCGCCCATGCATTCTATGTTGAAACGATGTACCAGCGCACTCACATTACAGAGAGAGTTCGTTTCTGCCCCGTACTGCGCGATTGTGGAATGGTCTCCCTGCAGATATTTTCCCCGGCACTTACATATGATATTGGTGGGTTCAACTTCTTCTTCACTCAAAACCCTGTCTCCTAATTTCTAGATCCTTCTAAAAAGAACGGAATGCCTCGCATTAATAGGGGTATCTCCTAAAAAAGAAAACATGCCCGCATGGTGGTCTTACCATCTGTTTTTCATGAGTGCCACGAATTCTTGACTATCAGCAATCAAAGTTTAACTACGGTAATATCGTGATACTTTTTTTGATTATGTTTCAACTGAGGAAAACACCAAGTTTATTGGGCCTTATGTTCATAAGGCATTTATCACATACTCAAATAGAACACATATGAAGTGTTAATGGAAATGTGAAAAAATTCTAACAAAACCTTCATTAGAAATTATATATGCATGGCAAAACTGAATAAAAAGGCTTTCTAGTATATAAGCACGTGCATAATTTCACTTGCTTACGGATTGCAATACACATCGAATTTGAACTAAACTAATATGCTGCATTTTTCTTTATATTTCATTTTTTCATGTTTTCCTTTTCTTTCATGGGGCAGAGGTTTTTGAGAAATCCTACATTACAAAAGTATCATGTTATTACCAAAGCATACCCTATCCTGACTTATAGGCCGATATTTCAATTCGACATTTCAGTATCCTTCAACAGTTAGTAAATTGTGGCATTCTAAACTAACATACAGTTGTTGGAGTTCCTCTCCATTAGGCAGTTTCTCATTTCACAGGACAGTGTGTGAGCCCTCACGCCTTAGTGCAAGATCTACGCTCAGTTCTGCAAGATTATTTACCTTCCAAAACTCGCTCGAAAAGTTTTATGAAGAAAGCAGCGTTACGGTCAATGAAATCGGAATCTTGAGCAAGTACACTGGCATGCAAGTATAGTTTCACTAAGTTCCACCAGTCCCATTCGCACTTCTCCAAACACCGTAGAAGCATCTAAAAGTTTATTACAAATTTTAAAGTAAGTAATGAACGAACAAACAAAGTAAACGAACTGCATTAAAATACCTGCTGCATGTCATGATTTTTATATAAAACCATTAAAATATCACTGAACCCATTTTGTATGTGTTTCTCCACAAGCGTATAAACTTTTGCCTCCGCCAAGAATCTTGGTACACTGTTTTCAAAACCTTGTTTTATTATGAACATTCTATGTATGTACATATATGGTGAGAAATAGTTGTGCTTACCGTATTGCTTGACATAACTGCTCAAATAATTCTTCTATAGCCGGAAACTCCGCATGCTGAAAGTCCGACGCTACTTGCAGCAATAATTTCAGGTAGAAACTAGTCACTCGGAGATACTTTTCAATTTGCTCAAACGGCTGGTTCAGTGTGCTCTAAAACATGCAAAAGGTACAAAGTGCATATTTAAATTAACGTGCAATTTTAAATTAAAACTACTGTTTTTTAAAACTCCTTTAAAGAATTTTTAAATACATATTTTATTCAACAAACGAATATGCAATAACTCGAAATATTGCTTTGGGTCAAGAAGGGAAACAACAATTTGGAAAGTGTGTTGTGAAGAACGAACTTTTTCACTAGTGTTGAACCTACAAAAGTTTACGCTGGAAGTCTATTCCATAACGGTGTGGTACATAACAGAGTCGTAGTCACTCTGTAACGTGTAGAAGTCCACGTAGTATAGATATATAGTAGTTATATATAGCAACTTTATGACTCAATTTTGAATATAAAGAAGCACTGCTTTAAAAGTAAAGCAACTTTGTGAAAAATCAGGAAAGAAAGCATTACTACTAATATATATTTATTAATAAAATTATTTATTCAATCAGCAGCCGCCGTTGCTCAGTTGGTTAGTGCGTTGGACCGCGAGTCGAAGGCAGCAACCTCAGGTTCAAATACTGCCTGTAATAACACCTAAAAAAATAACGGGAAAACTCGTTTTCTCTTTCGGTGGCTGTCCTCTCAGCTGGAAATGGCAAACCTCTGAGAGTAAAAATTGCTTATGAAAAAACTCCCAACCTGCCGTTCGGAACCGGCATAAAACTGTAGGTCCCTTCCACCCGCGTACAAATTCACACGCACAACACGGGTGGTTGCGGGAAGCTAGGCCTTAGTCTCGCGTAAGCGGGCTGTCGTGCCAGTCAATTATTTAATTAAATTATTAATTTATTCAATCAAATTAATAGAACCATGAGGAACTTAAGATATATTTCTCCAACGATTTAGATTTTGGATACAAAGAAAGTCTACCACGCCTTTTTTATTTATTTATTTAATAGATTTATTTAATAGATAGATTATACAGGCATATAAGATATAATCTTTTGCATGCCAATTTGGAACACATTCATCCATTTTAGGCATTACACAATAAATACTATATTATTACAATATTTTAATAATTTACAAAGAGAGAAGAGTAGATGCTTAAAATTACCACTACCCGAAATACATTTGATAGCACTAGGAAACGAGTTCCAAGACCTAATGGCGCTAACGAAAAATAGCCTACTGGAGTTTTTGAAATTATGGTTAGGAATTAGGAGATTGTAGTTTCGACTTGACTTGCAAAACAGAAGTTTTTCAAAAAGGTAGCTGGGACGCTTCGTGTGGATAAGTTTATCCACAATGAGGTTTTCTGAGAAAAATTATATCTAGTTCATTCTAAACTTAAATAACCGAATACTAAGAACATATCTATAAAAAGTATTGAAATCGATCGCATTTTAGGAATATTATGAAACGGAGCTGCAAAAACCAGAATTTTATTTTTTTTTTAAATATATCTATCATAATTCGAATTATTATGTTAAAATAAAATCTTAAATTAATGAAGAGATCGAAACTAATAATAGAAAAATTACTATTCTTACGCTGAGAAATTATAAAACGTGTGCCACTCACCTCTTTATATATGATGGATATTTGTTTATTGACTTCCATCAACAAGAGCGTTACTGGTGTTCTCGCCCAGTTGGATACTGTTTTAATCGCCCCCGCCGCATCTACTTCTGTATTGAATTTTACGGAACGTATGTTCCTGTGACAATAGACAACCAATTTAGCCAGGCATTTCCAAATCGCCACCATTGTCCTCATATCCACAAAAAGACCGCTGACACATGTATATACCTCACAGAGGGATCTAATAACTGAAAAGTTTTCTTTAGAAATAGTTGTGTTATGAATCCAATAATCTCACTTTCTATTAGGCTGAAAATCTCCACAACTCCTTCAATCCGACTGCCGTCTATACGTTTGCTGAGTAGCTCCAGCACCGGCCAAGGCACGGAGAGTGCGTACTTCAATGCGGCTCTGCCTAATGGTGCCCTGGAGACCGTCATAAAATGAGAAAAATATTAAACAAAGGGGAAGAACTAGTGATGGCTTCTCTCACCCTCTTTTGTTGAGATCAAAGTATGCTTTGACCGTAAACAACATGAACCGCACCACCATAGACAGCTCTGTGAAGCTGAAATCTTCGTCAGCATTTATCTGCCTGAGGAACTCTAAGCATGCACTTGACCACGAATTCGAAATTACATTCAACTCAGCGTCCTCAAGTAAAATCTGAAATGTAACACTATGTAACTCACATTCCGAAGTTCACAACTGTCATTCTTGCCATTCGTTGAAAGATCCTTTCGAGGAACCCCACTAAAATGAGCCAATCGTTTTTGGGAACCCGAACGGCTCCATAAACCTTTAATAACTTTTCGGCCCACAAGTGAAGAACCTCGCTTACTGAACACTCTCCATATTCCAGGGATTGTTCGCAAATCTGCATTGCCGATGCCTTGGGAACACGCGCCAATATTTCTGCATCCGTGCTCTGTTTCAATTCTTCGAAGCTCATTTCGTCGTGCTTCTCTGGCGAACTCATTTCGCTGTAACTATTATTCACACTTTTTTAGAATTGTTAAGCCAGAGCCCAAAACGAATCACAATTAAATACTCGATCACAAGCCTTTTTTTACTCGATCCTTTTTGTATTTTATTTGGTATCGATACTTTTTTATCGATATTTGCAAAAAAAATTGTGGTAGAAGCAGACAAGCTTTTTTGCTATTGTGAATGCCAGTTGTACTGAGTGGAAGAAGAAGTGTCAAATTACAAGACGATTTTTGTGATTTTTTAAAATTAATAACTTTAAAACTAGACAACTCCGACGACTAAAAATTTGAAATTCTTCGTTTAATAGTGAATACTATCTACCATAAAAATTGTATCCCCCTCCTCGTATGTACGGATATAAGAGACTAGCCAAAATAACTTTAAATACACACTTCTTATAAAAATTTTAAAGTCCTTTAAAACGGTTTTTGGGTCAGAAAATGAAAAACTGACTATGCCAGGATACTACAAATGACCTCTAGTTTTACGTCTATATCAACATTTGGATGGGTCTCGGAAAAATTAAAAAAAATTTTCGCACGGTGTAATAAATGAAAAGTTGGTGTTTTCACTCCGTGCATCATAACTTTGTCATTTTTCTTTTAATTCTATTGATGTTAGGCTTAATATTTGCTCAAATAATATATCTTTCATCTTAGATTTTAAAACCAGAGGAGATCATTCATTTTATCTATAAAAAAACGATTCGAAAATGTATAATTTTTGAAAATGGTCGAAAAATTCACTTTTTTACAACTTTCATCGTCAGTAACTTACCCAAATCTCATCTGATTTGGACAATCGATATATCGTTGCAAAGGTTAGTTAATTGCCTTCTGAACGACGGCCCACTTGTGTTAGTCGGATGGTTGGTTTACGAGATATGTGCTCATAACTGAAATAAGAGGGGAAAAACGTGTTTTTCAAAGATTTTTCGAAAACGCTTCTTAAGAAAATTTTTTGATTTTCAGTTTCGTGTTCAGCAGCCGAAGATCAGTCTAAAAAATACTTTTATTTTTAGGAGCATTTTTCGTGTCGAGTAGTGTTATCTAAGGCCATTTTGAAAGTCTAAATCAAGAGCCGTTGCAGCTTAGTTAAACTCCGAAAGGACTCTGGAGATCCGAGCAATGGAGGCGAAATTACAACGCTCCACTTAAACATAGAGAGAAAAACTATGTAGAAGGGTTTAGGAAAACAATAGACCCCAACAGCGGACAATTTACTCGGATTATTCGTCTATTTTGAATCGTTTTTAAGTTTATCAAGAGTCTCTACGACCATTATATTACGGCAAAAAATGACAGAAATGAAGAGGTAATAAGACGAAACAAAGGAATTTTTGTTGCATCTTTTTAATGAAAGGACTGCGATTTATAGATAGGATCCCGAATTGAGAAGCGTATTCTAAGTTCGAACGGGCAAGAGAGCAGTACAATGTTTTCCGAGTGTACGGGTCAGTAAAAACGGATCCATTCGGATCCGGTTCAAGTTTAAAATCATCCGTAAAAAGGAAGATCATACAATGTTTAAAGCAAGAGAGCATAGCATTTATAAACAAGAGAAACAACAATATGCCTCAAATAATTCCTTGAGATTTGCCAACTACGTATGGGGGCAACCAAGCTAAGCAGGTGAAATGAATTCCGAGACGTTCAAATTTTGCAACAGATTATTATTGGTTTATTACATTTTTAACAGCAAAAAACAACCATTAAGTAAGACTGTGAGATTCGTTCACACATTTTTAATAGTAATGACATCTTCAGTTCCCTGTAAGAGAATATTCTTTTTCTAATGAAATATATAAAACAACAATGAAGCAATTATATGAGACAAGAAGCTTCTCCCAAATATCTATATTTTGCAAACATTTTAGGTGGCAAATATGGTTTCAACTGGTATTGAGCTAAAAAGTTGCGACGAAACCGTTCGCTTCCGGCCCTTCAAAATGAAATGTTCTCCAATACCTACTGATTATTCGATGCTTAATTTCGATACCAGAAGTGGCTAGAAGTAACGATACCAAAGAGGTATCGAATCATCACTAATCAAACAACAGCAATGGAATCACTCAAGGCACATTAATACACTTGGAATCACTTATGAATTTGATCATAGCCTGCGCACGTTCGATCAGTGTTGCCAGAGTTCTTTTGCAATCTTTACTCTAGTTATTATTGTTGTCTTCGTAAGCAGATAGTCGTGTATTATGTATTAAGACATTCAATTCCAAAGTGTTGAAGTTGCTCTCTGATGTCGGGATTTTAAATTCACAATTCAAGCATTTTTCAGAACTTAATTGCAAGTAAATTTTTCAAATGAGAGTTTAAGAAGCTTCCACAATTTGTTTGTAAAAACACACAGTTTTTCTATCACGAACATAAAGAAAATAAATAAAATTGAAATATTTATGATAAAAACATTTTCAGAATAATTTTACATTTAATAACATGCTAATATATGCAATAAATTAATAAATCGAATATGGCGTAACAGATCAGTTTCTGTTTTTTATTTAGTAACATTGACTCAAATGCATTTTTATTTAATAATATGCGAACTTTGTTGTTTATATTTAAATAAAGGACTACCAAACCAGCCGCTATTTCAGGATTGAATGTAATGTTGATGCCTTGTGCAAACATAATACATAGCTCCTCAGTGTACAGTGCAGTATCTCTGAATTATGAACGCTAAGCAATGACGGTGAGATAATACAAGTGTGCTGTGCAGTAGCTGCATCTATTGCCATTAAGAAGATACGAAGAAGAGCATAGCTCATTTTTTGCCTCTGGAACGTAAGATTTCAACCCATCCTATATTTGAAAAAATAATATTGCCAAGCTTCTTTAACTGGTGAAAAAAAAACAATAATATTTAATTCCCCAATTTAAAATTTTGACAAAATTCACAAATTGTGAGCACTGTCAAATCAGCTGATTTATTTTTTCGTTAACTGATGGTTAATCAACATTGGCTGGTTAATAATTGGTTAACCGGAGACTGTGAAATCGGAAATAGTTAATGGTTAACCAACCGCTGTGAAATCGGGCCTAAATCGCTCTAAAAATGATATTGCAAAGTTCGAAAGAAGAATTCCGGCACATCCGAATGTATTTTCCGTTTGCATAAAAAGTTTGACTAAACTTAAGTTTCATTGTAGCTTCAAACCTCAAATGAAACTTTGAAATCCGCTGTTTCTTTCTTTAACCTTTTTCTTTTCCGAGTGTGCTATGCATGTGGCAAGTCACAAAACACTAGTGACTTGCTACTTCCGACATATTTCTGCTTGTCGCCAATCTGTAAAAACTAATTTACAAAGTCAAAATTAATAGCTTTGACATATTATAGATATCCTGGCATTACCAGGACTCTCTTAACAATATCAATTCATCACTTGATTTTGGATCCTTGGTACTGTGCGAGGAGGACATTTTCATAGGTATCAACCACTTGAAGAACTCTAGCAATCTGATGTTCATGGTTTCTTGCCATTTTTTCTTAAAAACTGAATGTCGTCCATTGTTTGTTAGGAGCATTTATGGATGCGTGGATGATTTCGTATATTACCGGTATTCAAAAGTGGCAAAAAAGAATGATGCTTCTTGTTATAGTCTAATTTCTAAACTCCCTAATATCTCTAATATGCTCGAGAGTTGTTATGTGGAAGTTGTCTTTCGCTGTTAAACGTTATATCTCGCCGTCCCAGCATGGTTTCGTACCTGGTCGTTCTACTGTTACTATTTTAGCTGTTTTCGCTGATTACTGTATCTCATTTTTTTTGGTGGTGGTCAAGTCGATGTTATTTGTACCGATATTACCAGGAACTGAAAATAACTGTTTTTTATTTTTCAAACAAAAAAATTATACAGAATTACATATGTAGTGTTTTAGAACTGACCATTGTGATCCTTGTGGCCTAGGCTTCCATAATATGCCCTGCTTGTTAAATTTTTGCTTTTTTTTTTTTGAGCAAAAATAAAAGTTATAAAAGTCAAAAACAACTTTTATTTTTGTCCGAAAAAGTAAAAGTCAAAAATTGATTTTTATTTTTGGCCGAAAAAATATACATTAGTAGAATATAACTTTTCTTTTTTTTAATAACTTTTTCTAAAAAATGCATAACTGTTACGGTCCTTGGATATTACCAAAGCTTTTGACAGGATTTCGCATTCTGCATTACTATTCAAGTTGGAAAAGATGGGAATTCACTAAAATTTTCTGATTTGGGTTAAGTCGTACCTAGTTAATAGAGTAAATGTCGGTCTTGTTGATAGTGTGTGTTCAAATTCTTATGTGGCTACATCTGGTGTTCCTCAAGGAGCCTCTATTCTTTGTGTTGTTCATGAACAATGTTAGTGAATAGTTGCTTCAGTGGGAGCGGTTTTCTTTTGTACGCTGATGATTTAAAGATTTTCAAAGATTAGTAATCGGTCGGACTCTCACTTACTTCAATGTGAGATTGTATGACTGGTGTTGTAATAATTTTTCAGTCTATATAAATAAATGTAATTCCATTGCTTTCTCTAAGCGTCGTAATATTTGTCCTACATCCTACTCAATCTCTAATTATGTGCTTAAATCTCTTGGTGAGGTGTTGGATTTGGGTGTTGTCTTTGATTCTGGTTTTAGTTTTGTTGGTCATGGTTTCAAGGTTCCGTAGATATACTAGGAAACTACTCTACAATACTTTCGTTAGATAGAAATCACAATATGCATCGATAATCTGGAGCCCTTAGTAAGATGTACATCAGGGGCGTAGCCAGAACTTGGTCATGGGGAGGCTTTAAAAAATGTTCTTCTGCCAATTTAATATTACATGCTTTTTAAAGTAAACTGCACTTTTCAAAGAGGGCATTTTGTGGTGGTGCCACCCATATGTGACTTAATGCAATTCAAATTTCATGAAATTTGGTTCGAAGTAAAAGTATGTTTTTGTCACTGGTACAAAAATTCGATGCTAATTGCAAAAAGCAAATATTAAGTTTTGCTTTAAAGTTGGTAGAACTTTAAGCGAAACATTTCAATTGATGAACAAAGTTTATGGTGATGATCGCTGGCAGAGTTCATGAGTGGTACACGCGATTTAAGCACGATTACGAGGACATATGTAAATGATGACCAACGTGTTAGCCAACTGAGATCCGCGATCACCGCAGATTCCATCAAAACATGGCAGTAATTCATAGATCAGCCAAAATCTACTTCAAATTGGATTTAACCTTCGCTTTCCTTATACCCACCCGGGTGATCTTTTTAATATTTATGTTTAATATCTGCCAGAGTGTTTATCCAATGTAGTTATGATTTCGACTTACTGAACAAATTTGAAAGTAGTTTTCAATAACATAAAATATATTTTTTTGGAAAAATTATTCATGTTTTATTTGTTTTTATTTTTGTTATTTTGTATACCAAATACCACAAAGGTGATCCCAGGCGCTTCCGTATTGCATTTTAACTGAACTTTTGGCTATCGAAAACGCCATCTCATCGATAGACACTTGTGACTGATTTTTGAATAAAAGTCGAATTTCAACCATTAACCACTCGTCGTTTTCACCTAATACGGCATCGTGCGACTTTCACCATTTCAAAAAAATGCATTTACCGATTAAACAAAGGCGTTTTGAGGACGTAGAAGCCATCCAAAAGGCTTGCACCGACATCCTGAAGGACATTCCAGCCGACGATATAAAACACTCATTAGACATGCTTTTAGATCATGCAAATAGCTGTACTGAGTCTGAAGGGGACTATTTTAAAAAAATCATATCAATTTTACCAACAAAATTTGTTGTAATTCTTTCAAATGTTTAAAGGTGAAAAAACCTTTTTGCTAATGTGGGAACGTAAATACCATGCATAGAGATTAAAAATTGTTAATAATTATAGGCCATGGGGGGTCTGACACCCAAAATCACCCCCTTGGCTACGCCCCTGATGTGCATAACTATCGTTTTGAGCGAGTACAACGTAAATTCTTCAAGGTTGCCCTACAAAGTCTTAATTTGTGTCTGCCACTATCACCTGCAGTCGTTTTCATATTTGACATTATCTCTGGTATGATTGATGCCCTGATTTGCTATTTGCTATATTTTTTGCTCTCTGTTGGTTTCAAGGCTAACTATGCCACCAACGAGCTAATCGATGGGGCACTTATGGATTGCAGTCTTCTAGGCTCTAAACATCTAATAAATTTCTCTATTAGCCACTTTCAATTCAAAAATTTTCTCTAAAGTTTTTTTTACCTAGTTCGTAAGTCTTTGTATAATTTTTTCTTAGTCTGTAAGGTTTTCGTGAACCATGGACTGAATAAATTTTATATAATTTAGATGCATTATAAAAAATCGGTAGAGCTCAGATATGAATACATTCTTAAAAATTTGTTTTGTTTTTTTCAAAGTTAAACATCTGGAATAATATATTTTTTCATTTATTCATTCATCATTAAGTACTTTATCAGAAAATCACGGAAAACTTTTGAAGACAGTAGAACAGGCATAGCCTAAAAAATTTAAAACTATAATACATTAAATTGTTTTCAGCGTCACGGAGGTGAAATGTATATAAAGATAAAAACGTATATATTTGTATACGAAAAAGATATAAAAACGGTTGTACCAAATTGAAACTCGGTTAAAAAATTTTTAAAAAAATGTTAAGATTATATGCACATCATCCACCAATTTTTTTGTAAGGCGTCTAGGTAGATATCACTGTATGATATGTCAAACTCCCATCCATATCGGACAATGATTTTAAAAGTCCATTTTTGTTTTAGTTTTTTAAAATCACTCGCAGATCTTGAATTAACTATTATGGGTTAAAAGGTACTAATAATTACTAATACTAAAAAATATATTTAAAAAAATTGGCCTTTACCCTTATGCCCCGTTCTGACTATGTCATATATGGTGCCATTTGTAGTCAGTTAAATGAGAACGGGTTGTCATATGGTGTCATTTGCGTTTGCCTGCATGTATGACTACAATTTGCCATACGAAACGAGAATCAAATGAGAACGACCGAATTTGTGTAGAACGAACGATTTGACTACGTTTGACGAGAAAACAAAAAATGTCAACATGCTGGCAAACCTTGTCATATGTATTTTTCGTCAGTTTTTGCCGTGCAATGAGAACGCATTTGACGACATAGGACGAACATGACATATATGGCAGTGTTTGTCGTCAGTGAATATGACACTTTATATGACATAGTCAGAACGGGGCATTATGCAAATATGGCCTTTCCTGAAAACCACCACCTGTCTTTCGTATATTCTGAATTAAAAATTATGTACAAGTTATTTGAATAATGCAATTCTGGAATGATATTTATTATATAATGCTCTTTATATAGAAATATAATACCAACAAAAGAAATAAAACGTTTATCCCACAGTAGACACCTAAAATTTTTTTAAAAATAAGGATAGTAATTAATCCAACTTTCAAGTCAGATTTTAAGTGCTTCATAGTTTGGTCATAAAAATAAATCATCATTCTTTAATGTTTGATAATGCATGAAAAATATGTCAACTGTTCCCAATATAGAATCGTGCTTCTTTGCATTAAGTACCCTCCTCAGTACTTGTACCGGTAGATGGCTACTCCAGCCACGCCTATCAGAATGGAACCCATCAGATAACCCAGCAACTTCAGCTGCAAGGATAATACGTTGTTGGAAATTTGTATTAATGTATCGGCTGTTGACTGCTTGCCTTTGAGCTTTCGGCGTTTTGCTGTTTCTGCGGCTGTTTGTATTTTTGCTCAAGTTTCTTGGCTTGGCCCAGCATCTTCTGGTACATTTCCTTCTCATTGTGCTCTTCACGGCGCGCTTTTATTATTAACTTTGCAAGATCCTTGCAAAACACCGGAAAAGAATAGAACCCTCAGCACGCAATTCTTGGAACGCATATTCTTGCACATCTCACCTGCTGTATTATTTTGCTCTCCGGCTCCAAAGTCGCCGCTTTCTGTAGTAAGCTGATTGCACCCTTCGTATCGCCTTTGCCTTCAAGAATCTGTCAAATTTGTTTATGGTAATACGTGATTCGCCAATAAGCTCATTCACACTTACCCTTCCTTTTCGATACAATGCCTTCGAATTATTTGGCTGGCAGCGCAGCACGTTCTCTACAGACTTAAGGGCAGCGTCAAAAGCCGATATTTTTATTTGTGCCATTGCCAAGTTGTTGTAAACGACAAGCCTGTCATCAAGCAAGGTTTGCAAGTCGCTGTTAGAGAGCTGCAACAGGAAGCAGAGCATACCGATAAGGCGACGAAATGAACGAAAACAACATAACTGTGATCCTCACCTCAATGTCTTCGGCATCGAATCCGGCATCCGGGTCGCCATCGCGGTCATCCAGATAATCCAATGCTCGCCTGTACAGCTGAATTGCCGTATTGAATTCGTTACGGTTATACCAAAAATTCGCTCGTTCTTTTTTGCGAGAGCTGTTTGTAAATCGATATAACAATGCCAAAATGCGACAAAATGTTCGCAGTGTTTGAAATAATAATAAAGCGGTACCAACCCGTATTTTCTTCGCACTTCAAACGACTTCAAGTCGGCAAAGTCTTCGCACTTAGCGTCCAGCAAATTCACCTCGTACGTTATCTAAGTAAACAATCAGATTGAAAGGTTTTGACTAAAGTCGAACGACCACCGCTCTTACTGATGCATCTGGCGGAACACTCATCTCGGGCATTCTATCATTTTTCAACCCTATCGAGCCGTAAGCAAAACGTGCGTCGACCACCACCTCAGCCACCTCACCAACATTCATTAAAGGAATCGCCATATCGACTCCTTGCACAACCTGCAAAAAACAAGTAGTTCAGTATGGAAAGCCATTTATTATCTAGCTAGTAGCTAAACCCTACCTCGAAATCTCCAACGTGTAACTGGAAGTTTTTTTCGCGCTCAACTACAGTGCCGTCGGGCAATTTGCCTGATAAATTCACGATGACCAGGTCACCACGCGTGGGACGCCTGTTGACCTGTGACTTCTTTAGAACCCGCTTCACCAACTGCCCGTTTCCTAATATGTCGCACGGCTCTTCATCGCCCACGGATGCCGCGCTTTCTCCCGCTGACGCCTCTACGCCTTCCAGCGACTCATTTACTGCCTTAGCTTCCTTGGCGATGTTCCTTTGCGCCTCTGTAGCCAATGCCGCTGTCACAGATTCGGCTTCTTTCTCCTTCTCCAGTAAGGCCTGCGAAGATGCTCGCATGTCCGCCTCATTCAGATTTGAAAGGTCTTCAAAAGAGCTGTTGCTAGACTTTTCAGTGTCCATAGCGTTATATCCTACAAATAATAATTTCGATTCGAAACTCAATACAATGAATATGTGGTCAAAAGCAGCAAGCGCAGTAAGTCGTCTTGAAAATAATTGCAACGACTTAACTGGTTACTGCTTTTGCGCGAAGTCATGTCCGCTCCAAAGTTTTGTTTAGAAGGGTCAAGTTCGGAAATCGAATGACATTTGCCCTGCTTAACTTTGTAGGTGATTTCCCCTCCAAGTTTCGTTTAAAATCATAAAATGAATCGCCGAGCTGTGACTAGGCCTCTTGGTATCCAAAATTAGATGTATTATAAAAGCCGTTCTAGCGACAGTATTAAGTGCTGGGCACACTATCTATTCAAAATACCTCTACATACTTTCCTGCTGAACAATGCGCTTACCCGAATATTTGTTCACAAATTATGAACAGAATCAACGCAAATCCAGAATATGTGTGTGCAAGTCACCAAATTTCTATTCTTGCTCTTCGAGAAAGATAAGTCGCAGTTAAGCAAATAAAATTGGCAATGAATGGCAAACGTGACCGTCACTTTCCGAATAAATTTGCCTGTTTTGTATTGCGAAGGAATAAAAACAAAAAAAATTTATAGGGAAACCAAATTTTCCTTTCCGTCAGCACACCAGAATTCAGCAAGTCAGCTGTTCAGCCTCAAACCGTCAGTTGCCGACAAAAAGATCCTCGAAGTGATGCCAAACTAAAACTGATATGCGTAAGAGGGATATAATGCAATAAATGTTCCTTTTTTGTTTCATAGACTCGGAAATTACTTACCCCGATTGAGCTGAAACAATTGACACAATCAGTGTTTTGAAGAGAGCAAGATTTTAAGTTTTTTTAATTGACCTACTAGGTGGCGCGAGTGATATTTATTAATATGTGTGTTTGTTGTCCGAATTTATTCAAATTCAAAATGAAGGTTACGTGGAAAGAAATACTTTTACAACAAGTGGACCTGATATGTTGAGCTGGAGTAGAGATATTTATGAAATGACCGTATTAAAAATTATACAATAATCAGCAATCGTTTTCTGTATAGTTTTTGAACTATAATCATACGTTAATAAAATCTTAATATTTGGTCGTATTTTGTGTTTGAAAGACCTGGGTAGAAGCGCGACACCGTCCGGTAGTTAAGAAACTCATTACCTCTTAATGCTACCAAATGCCAATATATGTCATTTAGTAAGCGTTTAGACATAATCGATTACCAATACACAATTGGTAATGTTACTCTTTCTCGAATTTATGAAAAAAAATCTGAGAGTTATATTCAATCAAAAGATGTGCTTTTCCAAGCACATAGACTTTATGATTGCCAAAGCAAGGTCTATGCTCGGGTTTGTAATAAGAAACTCTAATGAATTTTGTGATATGTTTGCCCTCAAAAGCCTATACTTTTCTTTTGTTAGATCCAACCTCGAATATTGCAGTATAATTTGGGATCGTCTCTATTCAATATATTTCATCTGTGGATAGCAAACCTTCAAGTTGCCCGAAATCCCGGGATCCTGATTTTTTTTAGCAGCGCCGAAATTCCGGGGGATGGTGATGATGGATCACGGGAACATACACTCTGTTCTTGGTTTTTACAATGAAAACTTTTCATTTTATTTCACCGTGCATGGTGATTGGAATTTTTAACTGTTACCATTATATTTTGCATGAGAATGAGTAAAATAATAAACAGTAGTTTGGGAAATAACTATAACATAAATATTATATTGTGAAGAAATAAACACCTTCGCAAATTGTCGCAGTGAGAAATTCTATACCCAATGCACAGAGTATAGGTTAAGTGTTAGGGATTTCGGCAAATTAGTCCTTTAATAGTGGACTGGTTTTTCGGAAACAGTATTTAAAAAAATAAATTATTGCAAGTTGGTCGTACATTCGTACAATAATATCAGCTTTTGAGCAATTTCCTAGCACTTTCGTGAACTTAGAACTCAAAGCGACGTCATCTACCCCTACTCCAACCTACAATTTTTTGGCTATGTATTTTTTCATTAAAGTTCATACAGTGAGGAGTTCGGAGTACCAAAATCGAAAAATTGTTCTCTAAACCATGCCTCTGACCTTCTCAAACTAAGTTTTAATTTACTGTATTTCGCTTACAAAAGATAAATGAATTTAATGGTTTTGATTTGGTTCGTAAACAAATCTGTTTTATAAAAAATACTGTTTTATTTCATAAAAAACAACAGCTTAACAAAAACACATAAATATATAAACACATACTTGTTTATATAACAATTTTTACCAGCTTTTATAATCTTCTGCTAAAAAAGTTAAGTTAAACGAAATTCCAAAAAATTGTAATCTATGTCTTCGTTAAGTTTTCAAAATGTATTTTTTTATAATCAATTTGAGTGACCACATGATAACGTCAAACAAAAAACTCTGGTTGTTCGGTGCCAATGCTAGGGTGTTTTCGACGGATAGTAAAGAATGGATATTTAATAATCGAACCTTTTTCATAGCGAACATTGTGATAAAATGTAGGACGCTATATGAAATGAGTAAGCCCTATACTCGTATTACACTACTCGACACGAAAAATGCACCTAACAATAAAAGCGTTTTCTAGACTAATTTTGGGCCGCTGAACATGAAACTTAAAATTAAAAAATTTGGTTAAGAAGCGTTTTTAAAAATCTTCGAAAACCCAGTTTTTTCCCTGTTGTTTCAGTTATAAGCATACATCTCGTAAACGAATCATCCGACTACCACAAACTGTACGTCGATCAGAAGATAATACCTTAGCCTTTCCGATATACGGATTGTCCAAATCAGATGAGATTTGGGGAAGTTACTGACGTTGATAGTTGTAAAAAAGTGAATTTTTCGGCCAATTTAAAAAATCATAAATTTTCGAATGTTTTTTTATAGATAAAATAAATTATCTCCTCTGGATTTAAAGTCTAAGATGAAAGATATATTATTTGAGCAAATAACAAGCCTAACATCAATAGCATTGAAAGAAAAATGACAAAGTTATGATGTAAAGAGTGAAAACACCAACTTTACATTTATTACACCGTGCGAAACAATTTTTTTTTTGCCGAGACCCATCCAATTTATTATACAGGGTTTTTCATTTCGAACCGAAAACTTTGACAGCCCTGCGTTCGACAACCGCAGCTGTCATCTGTCGTTGCATTGTGTTAATATTATAGTTTAGTGTTTGCCATTTATGAAAATGGACCGATTTAGCATCGCTCAACGTGTAAACATAGTGAAAATTCACTACAAAAATGGTGAAAATTTGAGCACCACTTTTCGCGCACTAAGGAAGGCCTGTTTTGTCAACAATTTCGGATTTATTGGCGAAATTCGAACGAACTGGTTCTGTACAAGATGTACAGAGGCCAATACGTAATCGCCCTGCTCGTTCGGCCGAATATATTGCTGCTGTAGCTGCCAGTGTTTAAGATGACCCGAATTTATCGCTTCCCCGGCGTTCACAACAATTGGACATCTCCATCACCTCAATTTGGCGTATTTTGCATTTGGATTTGCATCTTCATCCATATAAAGTTCAGTTGGTGCAGAAATTGGAATCGGGAGATCACAGAATCAGTCGTAACTACGCCGAATAGGTGCTTGAAAAACAGTCCGAAAATCCCAATTTTTCGAAAAAAATTTTCTTCAGCGATGAAGCACATTTTCACCTCGGCGGTTACGTTAGTCTAGGCGTATACGGAGACGCAGGCCGCACACGCAGCACAACTCAACGCAGTTTAGTTTTTTGTAAATAACGCAGTACCGTACGATATACTGCGCATACTCGTATAACGGCGTATACAGCGACATAGCCGCGTGCGGCGGAGAGACGTGCCTGCGCACAACTGCGTCGCGTTGTAGTTGAAATACAGTTTCCTACGCGCAGTCGACACGTTAGCTTGCAAAAATTGAAGAACTAATTGAAAAAGTGCGTGAACAGTCGATATTACACCCATATTATATTATATAGGTTCTATTTCAAAGTCTAATTCAGACAAATAACTCGTATTGCTGGGTTTATGGAATGAATACGGAACACGTGTGCTGGTTTTACGAGATTCGTATACGCAGTTCACATTTTTTCTGCCTCACAAAGTTTAATTTTCGCTGCGCTGTCTTGTGCTGTTTTGCGCGGCCTGCGTCTCCGTATACGCCTAGGCTTAATAGTCAAAATTGTCGTGTGTGGGGCTCAGAAAATCCACACGTGGTTGTCGAGCGCCCAATGCATTCACCTAGAGTCACTGTTTGGTGTGCATTATGGTCCGGTGGTGTCATAGGGCCATATTTCTTGGAAAATGACGAAGGACAGACCGTTACCGTCAATTCTGAACGTTATGGCCGTATGATAACCGAGTATTTCTGGCCAGCGATCGAAGATATGGATGTGGAGGAGATGTGGTTTCAACAGGACGGCGCTAAATGCCACACAACACGACCGAACATGACAGAATTGCGAACCAGGTTCGATGAACGCATAATTTCGCGTTTTGGTGATGCCAATTGGCCGTCAAGATCGTGCGATCTGAACCCTTTGGACTTTTTTCTTTGGGGCTACGCGAAAGACTAAGTCTATGCAGACAATCCGCAGACTCTGGAGCATTTGAGGGACAACATACGTGCAGTTCTTGACGCCTTACAGCCTGCTATATGTAAAAAAGTCATCGAAAATTACGTAAAAAGAATCGAGGTGCGCCAGGCTGCTCGTGGCGGTCATTTGAATGATGTCATATTCCATTACTAATGGCACAAACCAAATATTATTTTGATAATAAAGTTTCATCAAAATTCAAATTTTAATTGATTTTTTTCTTTATTTACTTTTTCGGCTCATGATGAAAAACCCTGTATTACAACTAAAAGGCATCTAGCGGCAAAGGCTTCAAATAACTAAATAGTAGTCAATAACTTAACTAAAGACAAAGTTCAACTAATTCAAAATTATTGTTTTATGCATTAAATGGGTCAACAAAAATAATGGCAATGCCGTTTTTTTAGAATGGCAATGTTGGTTGGTTCCAGTGGCTATGCAATAGAATGGCAATACTGCAAGCGGTAATCATATAGTCGTTTCGTTTTCTGCACATATTGCTATACCGAAAACTGCTAGAATTTTAATTTATCGTAATGGCGATTTCTTTTTGACAATTGACTCTGCTATTGGCGCACGTGTTTTCTAACGCACTGTCCAGAAAAATCCAATAAAATAGTGTAAGAAAATGCAAGCAGATAGGTAGGAGAGTAATTAATTTGGAATTATTTGTTTGCGTTATACACAGATGAATCCCGAGAAGCTAAAGAAGCTGCAAGCGCAAGTACGCATTGGCGGAAAAGGTACTCCACGCCGCAAGAAGAAGATTGTTCACTCCACCCCTGCCACAGATGACAAGAAATTACAGTCATCGCTGAAAAAACTCTCGGTGAACACGATTCCGGGCATTGAGGAGGTGAACATAATAAAAAATGACGGGACTGTCATACACTTCAACAACCCCAAGGCGCAAGCGTCACTTCCAACCAACACGTTTGCCATCACTGGCCATGGCGAAAACAAGTCTATCTCGGAAATGCTGCCTGGTATTCTAACCCAATTGGGACCGCAAGACATCACACAGCTGAAGAAGATCGCGACCGAGTTCGCCAATAAGGGAGCTGCTGCGACAGCAGCTGCCGGCGGTGGTCTTGCTGGAGCCGCAGCAGCCGCTGTGGACGACGATGTTCCCGATCTTGTACAGAACTTCGAGGAAGTAGCAATTGGTGCCGTGGCTGCTGCCGCCAAGAGCGCCGACATCACCAGCACTGAGCCCGCCAAGAAGCCTGAAGAAATCCCTGTCGCCTAATTTGCTGGGAGCAGAGCCGCAAACCAACAGCAACATCATCCAAACCATCATTAGAAGAGCAAATGATCGTGGGCATGGGCAGAAGGAGTGCGTTTATAAAACGCGTTGGCGGTGGCACTCAATTTGTCATCGCGTGTGCGTTTGTTTTAGTTCGGGATCTTCATATTATACATTATACATATTAATAGTTATATTAACAAAGCATAGTACACAACCAACACGCAAACAAAACTGTGGAACAATTAAAGATTGAGAAAGGGAATTTATTTGTTTCTTCAGAACATAGAAACCGTTAGTTATCTTGTACGATACATGACAGAACACTAAGAGATATAGGAAACAAGTGGCAATTTTACAGAATTCCGCTTTAAACTGACACTCCAATCGAAGCATTGCCAGCGAGATTGCGTCGCGTAAGCAGGAGGAGCACAGAAGAAATATTTTTATACTGACCGCCGACATCTCCCTCCGGGTCCCGAACATAACCAACTTAGCCCACTAACGTCACCTTGCGCCAGTTGGGTGCTTCCCTCTGTTTTCCTATGATTTTATATTGTTGCCAAAAAAAAAAGGCCCAGGCACCTCTTCGCTTCGTAGTCCCCCTGCTTCTTCCTATAAGGGTTTTACCTCTCAAAATTTAAAGCAATTTTTTTGTATTGATACCGAACTTGCTTTTGCGTGCGAAAAAGAAGAGCGAATTAATATTTGAACAAACACTATACCAAAACTGTTGAAGAGAAACCTTAATTTTTAGAAAACCACAAAAATTAATAAAAATAAACAAAAACGCTGAAATTCTTTTGGGCTGCAATTTCCTTTGATAACCAAGACTGTCACTGCTGAACATCGTCGGTCGTTACGGTGGTTAAATGAGCAGGGAAAGCCGTACAAACTGCGGTTGGCGGTTCCAAAGGGGTCGCTTGAGTTATAACGCTACCCTCCGACTTATTGCGATAGGGAATCTATTAATAGCACAGTGAAAAAACTATAGATATGAAATTCTCATAGTCGCAAATATTGAAATCGGTGTGGTCGACGTGTGCGTGGATGAAGATAAAAATTCCTGGATTGATCGATCCAAGGTGTATTCGCCTTTGTAAATTTGCCTTGGATCGATCGCTGTTACGAAAGCATCTCTAATTTTTGATTGCAATCGTTAATTGGCAAGGCCTTATCAAAACAGAAACCAAGCCACCTTGCTGTTGATACACACTTTTGTACAATTGCGAACTGCTTTAACTCATTGTTTTCCCTCATCGCTGTGGCGTACGTTAATTACAAACTACTAAACCTCATGTTTCTAGCGAATATTTGAGATCAAAAATCTCAGTAACGAAATAACCAAGTATCATTGAGCGTAAAAGCAGTTTGGTTTCATTACGGCTTGTACACGCTGATACTTTACAAAATATTCATCAGTGGTGGAAATATTTAAAACAAAATTTCACAACGGCAGAATAAGTTTTTTTGATCACAGGAGGAATGTACATATTAGTGGTGTGCAACTCAGCACAGTGCTGAGTTATGCCTTGATTACACGTAACGAGTAGAGTGACGAGACAGCAACTCGAACGAGTACTCGTTTCGTCTAAACAGTAAGGCAAGTGTTTGATCGATTCAGTGACCGAGTAGAGTGGCGAGAGAGTCACTAGAATCACATTTTGTTTACTAGGCCGAGTACTACTTTACCGTTATATTTTCTCGCTCGTCACATGCGGAATGCGTCACACGCCACTTTTCGCTCGGTTGAGTTTAATTGCGCAAGTTGCTTAGTTCATTTTGTGCATTATAAAACCGAACTGACTCGCCACGTGTCACGTTTGAACAACTCGTCGCTTTTGCTCGCCCCAACTCTTTCGGCCTAGTACCATTTTGATGTCTCGCCACTCTACTCGTTAAGCGGCCTTTAGACGGTCGCACATGTTTGCAAACATGTGCGGCGTGACGAGAAGAATGACCGTGTAAACGCAAAAAATTCGTGTCGTCAGACATGTTTGAAGGTTTTCAAAATTTTTTGATTTATCTGTCGGCGTGACACACATGTGCGACCGTGTAAACGGCTGTGTGACGCACATAGTGCATTTTGTCATTTGATCGGTAGACAGCGAGCAGTGAGGATGGCGTCGCAAAAAAATGAAGTGTTATGGAAGGAGTTCATTCAAGTGTATAGACAACATCCCGAACTGTGGAAAGTGAAAAGCGAAGAATATAAAAATAAATGTAAAAGAAACGCAGCATATGAGGTGCTTTTATGCAAATTTAAAGAAATTCATGCGAATGCGCGCGCCATGTTGCTTCGTCGACAGCAGCGAGGCAACTGAAGTGTGCGTACATGTTTGACCGTGTAAACGCTCATCGCACATTTTCCCATCGCACATGTTTGCAAACATGTGCGACCGTCTAAAGGCCGCTTTACTTGTAATCAAGGCATCACTTAAAAAAAAACGCTCAACTAAGTCGATTAGCTGGTACCATGATACAAAAATAGAAGGTAGAGCCGATGCTTCTTCTCAGCCGCCATATTGCACATCTGACACTAAAGGTCTTTTTGACGTTCTTCTTTGAAAATGTGCTACCGTACTGTTGTTAGAAAATCCCTTGAACATTTTTTTAATACTGCAATGTATATTATCTGCTGTTGAATGTGCATTAACATTTTTAAACTTTCGCCCAAAATGTATTAGTCACAGTGAAATGTCTATTCCGTGTTTATTTTAAAAAAGATCTTAAAATTCCAAGAACCTTAAATATTTCTAATTTAATATTACATCGAAGTGGCATCACGGCTCAAGCTTTTGACAAATACGAAAAAACGTCAATAAGCACGTTTAGTGTCAAAACAATTGACAGCGGCTCTACCTTCTATTATTGTATCATGGCTGGTACACAAACTCAGTTGAATCGATAACACTGTGATACGGCACAGAGTCAATAGGTTTGTTTGGGCACGGATAATTTGTACGAATATGTAAACATTTTTGTGTAAATGTCTTGCAACGAGAGAGAAACTGAGACCGTAAAGTGACCGTTCATTTCGTGAGAACTTGCACTTTTTACTGGAGACATTTTTGCCAGTAGCTTTTAGCCAATAAGAAGAAGAACAAGAAAATCATATGATTGGCTGCCATATAATTAACTGCAAAGAAAAAGAATTTTTGCAAACATTTGGAGGCAAATGGAACCAGCAAAGAAATTGTGCATTCGTGAGTCTGCTGAACCACAACCGTCTTGCTCAGCTTTACCTGCTGCAACTGAAAGGGGAGAATCGGCGATTGAGCTCAACAAACCATTTGCCTTTTGCATTAAATATCTGATTAAACTTAAATTTCCCTACAGCTTCAAACCTCAAATGAAATCTGCTGTTTCTTTCATTAACCCTCCTGTTTACACCCTTTTTCCTGTGTATTGTCAATGTGCCAAGTCACACTGGTGTAACCAAGAGTTAAAACTTGCAAATTCTTATAAATTTCTGTTTGTTTACTTTTTTGGATAGTTTCATTTTTCAGCGTAAGCTGGCTTACTTTCTTGTTATTTTTTACTGGATAATTTTTACTGGAAAAGTTCCCTAATGTTTGCTGCAATTTAAACTTAGGAAAAGGAAGTAGATTGCCAGGGTGTCACAAGTATTAAAAATTTTAGTTTAAAACCCGAAAATTTGCTAAAAAAAAAATAGCTGTAAATGCTTGTTTTTATCTCATATTTAAAGTTTATATTTTAAATAGAACATGGCTCAGAACGTTTGTTGTTTTGCCTATTTTATTTTGAATGCCAACGAAAAGGCTGCAAAACCATACTACGAACTCCTACTTGCAAAATGCAATCATGCTGTTTGGGAGACGCGAATTGATGTTAATTTTACCTATGTAATACTAGTGATGAATTCATTTTATGTTACATTTATAATACATACATACAAAAGAGATGCACAACACCTTCTATTGGGCACATTTCACTACTGCACAGTACTGTCAAGTACTGTACTTCATTGTCGCGTTGACAGCGAATTCAAATGTTCAATAATTCTATTCTGCAACAAAGCAAGCACTGCATCATTCGAAAACCTTTTCGCCACAGCAACGACAGTGCTTGTGTTCTGTTGTGAAGGAAAACATCAAAACAGAAAGCTATAATTGGGTTAAGTAACGGTAAATCACAGCAAGCACGCCGAGTGAAGTAGAACTTCTACTTCGCACCGAGTAAAGCAGAACTTCTACTTCACACCGAGTGAAACAGAACTTCTACTTCACACAGTCATAATAAATATTTAAAAAACCCTGTTTTAAACCTGTTTTACATGAACAATGCAGCCCAGATTACATACAAAATACCAAAAACAAACATCAAGTACTCCGATCGTGCAAAACAAAAACCGTATACCTCGAAAAGTTCTACTTCAGTGTTTCACTGCAGTATTGTTCTACTTCAGTGTTGTTCTACTTCAGTCCTGTTCCACTGCAGTATTGCTCTACTTCAGTGTTGTTTTACTTTAATGTTGTTCTACTTCAGTGTTGTTCTATACTTCAAGTTGCTTAAAGTTCTATTGTCGTTTCGTGCAGTATTCGTATGAATACCAAAACCTTTCTTCACTGCAGTGCTTCTTTTGTAGTGAAAGTGAAGAAGAGCGACAGTATTTGAAAGCACAGCGATGGCTTGCAAGCACGGTTGCCAACTTTTCTATTTCAGAAAGCACTGAAACCGCAAAAAACCCGTTTTTCCACTCAGAAAGCACTGATGAGCAAAAAAAAAAAAGGTGATAGTTGTCCTAATATTCCGTGTACCATTCAAGGAAATCTATTGCAGATCAGTGGCAACCGTGACCTAAGTAGCAATTCCACCAAGGACGAACTTCGGTTGTCATGTAATATCCAAACAATGATTCAAAGTAAATCCTAAGTAGCGACACTCTTTGACAACCGGACGTCGATTTTTTCTGAAGGCTCCTGTCAAATTGTTGTTGTTCACGTGTAAAACTGTCACTGTGGTGAATAAGTACATTAACTTTTAGGTTTACGGGCTCTTGAGAAACCCTGAAAAACTGGAGTTTTCATGAATTTCTTAAGTGCAGTTTAAAACGATTTTATGTTTCGGACACTGACTTTTTATGCTGGCATGAGCAGCGAAAAGAAAATTAAATATTTATCTCAAAAATGTGTTGCCTTCCAAATAGAATTATGAAACAATTTCAATTAATTTCGAATGTTTTGCAAAAGCAACTCTGCCCGGCAATAAATATTCACCACAATTATTGTCAGTTTAAAATTTGAATTTGAAATTTAACTTTTATATTTTTACACAAAAGTGGACTGGACACAAGAAAATTTTGTGTTGATCGGGGGTTGTTAACAATTAAATGCGATATGTTGTAGCGCTGCACGGCCGAGAGTATATGACTGTGTGCGCTCAAAATCACCGGGCCGCGCTCTACTACGAACAACTCCTCCAGCATGGCCAACTCAGGCAGCAGCCCGGGCGGTCGCCGGCCAATGAGTCGGCGCCACACTGCAACACAATCGCCAGTAGAAGTTTAGCACCGTCCACAGAGCTGCAAACAGCTCCACCGCAAACGTCTACCGGCCAACTGCAGTGAGTGCATCGGCGATTTGGCCAGGGGCGATACGGACCGCAGCTCTAGACGAAAAAATTTTCAATGGCTCACATTTGAAAAAATAATTTTGTGAGCAATGACAGTTCGATTTTTGTCTTCGTGGTGAATATTTACACATTCTGCGGTGAAGGTGGCAATTGAAGTTGATGTAGAGTTGATATTTTTGTTACAAATGTTGAGTATAGAAATGTTGCAAAATGGATAGTTTTCCAAAAGTTTTTGATTTTATTTAAAATATTTTAACCACTTCAGCTACATTTAAATATTCAGCCATAGATACAGAAATGTTCTATTGAACTCAAATGCGTTCCGAACTCAAATGCATTCCGATTTAAAAATCGCGCATATAAATGTTGTACATTAATACTTATATGTTGGTAAACACATTTTTAGTGCTTATTAAGAGTTAGGAAGATACACAAAATTATATTTAAATTAAATTCTTGACATAATTTATAAGAAATAACTTTTTCGCTAGCATTTTTCCTTGCACTGGAGCAAAATTACATTAACATTTATTCTGCACAAAAAGCAATTTCAAAATTTTTATTCAAATCTTTTCTGTTTCAGTTAATTATATTGACACCTATTGAATTACAACTACAAATACGCATCTATCTAAAGATATTTATTTTCCCAAAAAAATGCTTACTGCTTGTTTCGAAAAAGTAGTAAGAAAATTAAGTATTAAATTTACTACCAAAACCAACAGAAAATCGCATCGGGTTAACACGGCCAAGCAGACTTAGTGTACCACTGACAGCTCCAAAAAACTAAACTAAACAGATATTTTTTTACATTTCATGATTTTTACAATCCCAACGCAACGCTTCAATTTCGGTATGCCGCACCAATTTAGGTTTGACTGTTAGAGTATACTTTGCAATGATTTTTTAGCCCAGTGTTATATAGGTGTTAAATGAAATATAGTGTTGTATAACACTCCAGTTATTAAAAAAAACTTACATTTTTTCCAAGCATGAATTAGTCTTGGTGTCTTTGAAATAAAAAAAAAGCCTCTAAAAAACGGACCAAGCACCAAACTCAATATTTTCCGCGTTTTGATTTTCAAAAAGCACTAAATTTAGTGCGAAAAGCACGAAGTTGGCAACAGTGCTTGCAAGTCATTTTTTATAGTCCTCAGCAGCGGCGTAGTTGGACAGATTTAAACATCCATTGTCATAGTCTCAATTCTCAGGGTATCACACATCACTAGTAACGAAAGCTAAGTTGCCAAATGTCACTAGAAAATGCTGACAAATTAGTCTCACATTTCCACCTCATATTTAATATATGTACGAAGATTACAGTGTATCTGCGACAAAATTTTAAGCATCGAATTGCTTACTACAAACTTTGTTTAAACCAGAGTATTGATGCAAGTTGATTTGGAATTCATATTCTTAAGACTAATATGCCAGGCGAATCCAACCATCGCCCTTTTTGGCCGATGCCACATCGCATTTTAAGTTGAAGAATAAACTTAATTTTAATGTAATATTTATTAATAAGTCGAGTTTTCGTCAGTACTTTTGTTTATCCCACTGGACATGTGGAATATATGTGATATACATATTATTTTTTTTTAAATACATGTTAATGTATACGCTCGATTCTCTTGTAATTTTATTTAGTTTTTCATTTTTATTTTCTCGTTTTTGTGTTATTTATGTGAAATATGTTACAAACAAATGTACTTAGTAGGGACACAAATACTGTTACACACGTTTTATGCTATAAAATTAAAAGTAGTGAATGTTTTTGGGTTAATTTTTGTTTACATATTTATTGATATATATTGTATACAAAAAGCAAACATTCATTCGAAATGTCCGCCTTTGGCCTTCACGCACGACTTAAGTCGGACTGGCCAATCATCAATAGCCGCACGCACCTCGTGCATCGAAAAATTGGCCACAGCACGAATCAAAGCTGTCTTAAGAGAATCAATGTTGGGGTATCTTTTGTGGCAAACCATGTCCTCTAAAACTGTCCACAATTTACAATCGAGCGGGCTCAAATCAAGACTGCCAGAGGGCCATTCTTCGGAGGAAATAAATGCAGGTAAATTGTTTTGGAGCCAGGTTTGAGTCGTTTTAGCTTTATGGGCCGGCGCAGAATCTTGCTGGAAAGTCCACGGCTAGTTTTGGAACAAAGAATGGTTAAGTGGTTTTACAACAGCTTTCAAAACGGTTTCTTGGTAAACTGTGGCCGATGTTTTGACCCCTCGTTCGCAGAAATGCAAGTCAGTAACCCCATCGTAAGAGACACCCCACCAAACCATGACTAAAGCTGGGTGATGACCCTTTTCGACCCGTGGAATCAGTTCAGATGCTTCGTTAGATGACCGTGCATACACCCTATCAGTTTATTTGTTAAATTTTTCCTGCACGTTAAAAATTTGTTCATCGGTAAACAAGATTTTTCTGTGCAAGTTCTCAACGTGCTTCACCAAAAGACTTTTTTCATTCGCATTTTTCCATTCTTTTTTTTCAAAGCTACAGTCAACAAATGTCCGGTACGGCGTTTGAAAGCCCCAAGTCCCAAGTCTTTTTTAATAATTCGACTCATGGACTTTTGCGAGATATTCATCTCCCGGGCCATGATTTTCTGTTTTTGGAGCGGATTTCACTGAATTCTTGATTTGACAGCTTTAACGACTTGTGGTGTTCGAACTGTGCGCGGCCGGGCCGACCGGTGGCGGTCTTTAACATCTCTAGTCTCCTCAAACAGTTTTATGCACCGGTAGACGAACATGCGACTAATCCCGAGCGGGCGGAGCGTTTTGAAAATATCACCTTTTTTCATTTCACACTTAAATAGCTCTATAACAGCGATACGGTTCTCGTTATCTGACCACTCCATGGTGAAAGCTAGAAAAATTTAGAATTCCCGGTACAGACTAACGCTTTACAGGTTATGTTTCATAAACCATGTGGAAATAACGGGGTATGTTCAATTCAACTATTACAATGGGTGTGTTTAATGTTGTAACAATATTTATGTCCCTACCATAGTCAAATTATAAAGTCATCCCGATAGTGACATTTTATGTCAAGTACTCTTATTTTGACAACTGTTCTGTCAAAGTATTTTGAATTAAACTCATTCGACATTTTTTTCGGTTTTAACCCTTTTTCAAATGTGTATTCAAATAGCTATAAGCAATGGAGTGTATATGTTGTGTACTGTATGTACATATACAAATATACAGAAAACACATAAACATAGATATGCAAGGGTGATGCGTATCATAAAGAAATTATTTAAATAATGCGAATGGGTTTTACGAAACAGTTTCAAAAAGTTGTCATCTAAATGTATGTCTTTATCAATGTCTTCAGGTGCAGCGTTCATCTATTTCACTGGGTACACAAAACATTGAAACTTTTTGGTCCCATGTGGTTTTGCAAAAGCAGCACGGCATTGGCATTTTTGATTTTCACTGCACTGCACTTCAGTTAAAATTTTCAAATAAATTTTCAATCAAATATTTTTTTAATATTTTATATTATGAATGAAAAGGTTAAAATTTGACAGACAAATTTCATTCATGTGAGAATGTAGAGAAAACAGAAATGGCAGCTATCAAAATAAGAGTACATAAACAAATAGACGTCACCTATCGGGATGACTTTATTATTTGACTATGGTCCCTACTAAGTAGATGTTAAAAAATATGCATCTTTTTCGTAAATCAATTATCGAGTTATGTATATCACGAAAGCGGAAACATCAAGTAATACAACACAGCCAAATTATTTGGTGTGATTCCCAATATCTTCGAAATAATAGCAAAAATGTACCATAGTAATTTTCATCATTTTTCATACTTTTTCCTTAAAAAATTAGGGGCCTCAAAATATGCAAATTTTTCAATTATTTTTTTTGTTTTGAGCAATTCAAAATTTTTTTCTTTTTTGCTTGTATTTCAGACTATAAATGGAACATATAAAAGAGCATGTTTTGAGGCCGGTAACGTCAACATTGATAATTGCAAAGAGTAACAGAAATTGTCTTAGGACCCTTTAGTTTTGCAATAAAAACAATAATAGGCGTATGTTTTGCTTTTTTTTCGTTTTCTCAATTTTTCATGCTGATTGCATACTTTTAGGGATGAAAAAATAAATTTCGTCGAAAAATAGGTGTTTAGACCACTTTTCAAAAGAGTTTCAGCTTTGAGCCGCTTTTGCACACACACTAATTAAATTTTAGCACCGATTTTTTTGGGTTTTCTTAGTTGGAGTTTTACCTTTCAAATGTCATCAAAATCGTTAAATTCTGAGACTATAAATTTTTTGAATTATGTCTATGGAACGAATCACTGTGCAGTGGTGCGAGTTTTCGTCGTATCATTGGTTTTTGGTTTGGGGGTAATATACATATATACATATGTACGTCAAAAAGAATTTTACATTCAGCAGGAAATGGCAAACCTTTGAAAGTGAAATAAATGCTTATAAAAAAGGCCCAACTCGCCGTTCGGAATCAGCAAAATTGTAGGTTTATTCCACAAGGCTAATGGTTGCGGGAAGCTAGGCCTTAATACACAAATTTTATTTTTGTTTATATCGTATCGTCTTCGCACGATTCCTTCGGCATTTCAGTAATTTTTATTTTACTATGCTGCAGACGTTCTGAAAAAAAAAATTATTTTTTGAACAAAAAGAGTTGAGTATTTGACAAATTTGTTCATAGTGACATAAAATAAGCATGCCGATTCAAGAGAGTTGTCAGTATCTGGTTCACTTTATTTATTTCACTATGCACATAGTGCGCACTATGTAGAACAGCTCATGGGGGCCCGATACCCATGTATTCAGTACCTTTAAATGTGCAGCAAAAAAGAAAGTGGGAAAGTATTTGTAATACTGAGTTCGGCACACATGCCGAGTTTGCTGTTCTCGAACGGGTTAATTCAAAACGAATTGACGTGAAAAAAATTCTCAAAGCAATTGACATTTTTAAGGGTGCCGCTCCCTAACTGGTTCAGTTCATGGTTCAACTATAAGGTTGTAGCAAGCCACCGGCTGATCGTTTATGGCTTCTGTCAAAATCGTCGGTGTCAGCAGTGGTGCTGTGTTGCCGTATAGGTTGAAATGAAAACACCTGACCAATTTCCAAATTGGAACAGAAATAATGATTCGCATTGTTTCCAACCCTTATATGAGTTATTTAATTTGTTAAAGGCTTGACATTGTGATTTATATTTAGTATGTAAGAGTCCACTTTCGCATGCGCCATCTAAACAAACGACTCAAAGTTATGAAGGCGAAGCAGAGAATCATGGGGTACAAGAAGTTCATAAAAATAAACCTCTAAGACTGCGACGATCGTCTCTGGCCGTAGGAGTCAGTCGCGTTTATTCCATATAAAATAAATTGGGTTTTTTGCCACAGGCTTTTTCCCAAACTTTTCGTGTGTTTTATTTAAACCAATTTTTTATTTCGCAGTTTCCATCGTCAATCGCAGACGGTGGAAATAACTGGTAAGGAAAATATCTGAAAGTACCGAAACAATTTCAATTTAATTATATTTTCTCGCACACAGCACCCGCCGTCAAAACACAACACAACGCAGTTGCTGCAGCGCAACGGTGCAGTCGGCAGTTGCAATCAAGAGGCACGCTAAACAATTGTTTAAACAATATTAATATAATAAACTAAACAATACGAATTTCAAGTACTTCCCCGTTTTTTTACTCGAAAAACAGCGCTTTCTGGCAACAATCACTTTTGTCTGTTTTTAGTTTCTCCCTCTTTCGTCGGAAAATATCAGCTGATTTTGACAGTAACCATAAACAATCCTACCAACAAAATACATGTGGTTTTTGGTGTTGCGGGCATGCTATTACCTTATTATTGTGCCATGGTTCACTTTATTTATTTCCATGGTTCAACTATAAGGTTGTAGCAAGCCACCGGCTGATCGTTTATGGCTTCTGTCAAAATCGTCGGTGTGCTGTGTTGCCGCATCGGTTGAAATGAAAATACCTGACTGAAAACAACTGACCTTAGCACTTTTCCCGTTTTTTCACTCAAATACAGCACCGTCTGGCAACAATCACTTTTGTATGTTTTCAGTTTCTCCCTCTTTCGTCGGAAAATATCAGCTGATTTTGACAGTAACGATAAACAATCCTATGCCAATCCTATCCTGTGCCATGCATGGCACAATAATAAGGTAATAGCATGCCCGCAACACCAAAAACCACATGTATTTTGTTGGTAGGATTGTTTATCGTTACTGTCAAAATCAGCTGATATTTTCCGACGAAAGAGGGAGAAACTGAAAACATACAAAAGTGATTGTTGCCAGACGGTGCTGTATTTGAGTGAAAAAACGGGAAAAGTGCTCAGGTCATTTGTTTTCAGTCAGGTATTTTCATTTCAACCGATACGGCAACACAGCACACCGACGATTTTGACAGCAGCCATAAACGATCAGCCGGTGGCTTGCAACAACCTTATAGTTGAACCATGGTGCCATGTTTATTTCACTATGACTATGCATTTACCAATAAAAAATACTTTGAGTGTGGCAACTCTACACAATAGCTCAATGTAAAACGTCAAAAGTTTTTCACAGCATTTTCTCATGAAATCTTGAAAGTTTGTTCGGAATTGGAAAACTAAAAAAATTAACAACAAAAATTAAAAATTTATTACAGTGAGGAAAAATCATTCTATTCAACCAAGTGTAGGCGATTGTAAGTGAAGATTTTAATTATCGGTTAGACGACGCAGAATTCTAACAGTAATAGTCGCCCGTTTTTATTGCAATCGCTTTGGCTAACAGAGCTAAATAAAAACATGTAGCACTTAGTGGAGGTATGAGGATGTGTTCATATGTATATACATATTTCTAATTAATTGGCAGGGACATCGCTTAATATAAGTAACGCAGTCAGAGCAAATCATCCTTTCCATTTATAATAAACTTTAGCTGCGCTGACTTTCATTCTTCTAATCTGGTAGAAATTAAAAGCTTTCGGAACGGATATTCCAATGTTGTAAATATGAGGTAACGCTTTGGACTTCATTTATGCTGAAAAGGAATGTCAGGTAGAATAAGATTTAGTTGTGAGACCAATTGTTGGTATTGACATTTGGCGACGTCCACATACATTATATAACCAAAATAGCGGCACTACAGGTCTCAAATGCAACGTTCGCGGAAGCAATACCATTTCTTCCCCCTGCTTATCGACGTCAGCTACTTTGCCACGAATCACACGGTGTTGCCTCTGGGGCATCGCTGTCGCACACACAACACACTGCGAACATCGTATTTAAGAAAGTTGCGCATTTACCATGTACTTATTGCAAATGCTCAGATTCGCAAGACTTCCAACGTCACTTGCTGTGACAATTGCTTACGCCAACTATTTGCTAACATTCTGGCGCTTATTCCGAATGATCACAAAAGTGAAACCTGATTTTTATAAAAACCCTTTGCCGCAGCACTCTAAACATCAGATTTTATAACGTTTACGTCCACGATGAGAGAACTAGAAAGAGTAAAAAGTGCGGGCCCATAAAAAGCGGGGGAGTGGGATTGTGTGCATTGGTAGCTGGCATATGTAGAATTCTTGAATATGTTTTACAAGTAAAAGGCGCCACGGGCCACAAGTTAAATGAACGTGGGGTGAAATCGCGAGGCAAAAAACAGAATGCTAATCCTTTTGGTTTCAATTAAGGGTTCTTAAGAAAAACCACGACATTGGTTATTATAAACTATATTCCGATTCTGGAATACTATATTCCACGAAATGGTTCATCATCTTGACACGTGTATCAACACGTTCTTCGCTAAGAGTATTAAGATTTGGTAAACACTTAGGAGCCAGTTTCATACAAATATTTTTAAGTGGAGTGCCCACGTTGAATTGTGAAATTCGGGTAATACAAGTGATATTTCGTCATATGATGGTAGTTACAATGAATGTTGCATCATATTGCAAAGCGTATAAAAGTTAAATTCGATGACGCTCCGTTCAGTCTGCAATCGCCCGCAAAAGATAAATATGCACATATGTGACGTTAAACTACAAATAATAATACTATGCTATTATTATTTTTGTGCAGCTTAGCAATTAATTATTGATTGGAACGTAAACGGAAAAGGGAAATGAATCTGAGCGCATTTCAAGATCAGAAATTCTTCAAGCGAAAGTAGAGATTGCAACTGGACGCCAACACGGAAAGTGAATACGACATGAACATGAGCGATGCAAGTCCCACGTTGCCGCTGAGCGAACATGGAGCTAAAGAAGCAACAACGTCACCCGATGACATTTTTGATTGCATACATAGTCCCATGATCGACTACTCAAGCATTTGTGGCAAGAATGTGCTGGTCAGTCCCACCGAGGAGCAGTTTGAGCTACTAAAACGGCGGCTGGAGGAGCGCACTATGGACAGCCGTGGCGAGACGATTTACGAAATTGGCATAGGAGAAGGTACGCAATGAAATTTCACATACGTGCGATGTTCAGTCAAAATGATGTTATCTTGGCAGACGGCAGTGACAGCGGCTTAGACGAGGAAGAGTATCGGGCTTCCGTTGCTACACTTCAGTCGTTGGCGACAACTATTGACGCTGATATAGTACTGCTCAGGCAGCGTAAAGTCGAAAAAGGTATTACAGGGCAGTACTTGGTGAGGAAGCGCGTTGACACCTCCGACTTCATGGAAATTCGGTAAGCCTGCGCTGAACCATCTATAGTAGTACTCCTTTAATTGCTCCGGTTGGTTATTGCAGAGTTGCGGTGGTCGGCAATGTGGATGCAGGAAAGTCCACCTTATTGGGAGTACTTACGCACGGCGAACTGGACAATGGACGCGGGCACGCTAGACAAAGATTATTTAGGCACAAGCATGAAATGGAGAGCGGGCGCACAAGCTCTGTGGGCAATGATATATTGGGTATGAATGTTGGCTTGCACTTTTTTGATTCATATATCCTTGATTCTTTTAAAAATAATTTCATGGTGAACAAAGAGATTTCAAATTAAGTAACGAAAACGATACACGCTTTCTTAATTGCCATCTGGCATTTCGGTCTGTACTTGTACTTGTAAATTTGTTTTATTTCGGGTTTTCCGTGCAATCTAACGGTCACTTTTTACTTGAACCAGGCCAACTAATTTACTGTAAAATACTCATATACCACTCAAATACCACATAAATGATGAAACACCACCTGGTATTTAGGCGGTAGTATACATTTATAAAACCGATGCGTAATTGATTACATTTTAGACAATATTTTTCAAGGCCAAGTGTTATATTTATTTGAAACGTGTAGTCGAATGCGGTTATATGTTCATTGAATTTTTAACCCATGTAACTCGCAATAACGCTTCTACATAAAGTTCTAATTTTCATTTGAGATATAAATAAAACGAAAGGTATTCCAAATGATTCCGTTTCTGTAATGCATGATCAAAGTAACAGCCCATGGGATTTGGTTTTACATCGGTGATTATATTATAATTTCTTGGGAATGTGGAATATTAAAGTTTTCTGTTAAACTAACTGATAATAAAATTGCCAATTTATATGATATCTCAACAGGATTTGACAGCGTAGGAAATGTGGTTAATAAACCCGACCATGGCACTTTGGATTGGGTGAAAATCTGCGAGAGGTCCGCCAAAGTTATTACGTTCATTGATTTGGCGGGGCACGAGCGGTATTTAAAGACAACGGTGTTCGGCATGACCGGACATGCGCCTGACTTCGGGATGCTAATGGTAATGACACAGTTAGTTAAAAACTTTGTTTTTAATTAAAATGTGTACTTTCAGATCGGCGCTAATGCTGGAATCGTGGGCATGACCAAGGAGCATCTCGGACTGGCATTGGCTTTATCGGTACCTGTGTTTGTGGTTGTCACCAAAATCGACATGTGTCCGCCTAATGTGTTGCAAGATAACTTGAAACTGCTTTTTAAGATATTAAAGTCACAAGGATGCCGCAAAGTACCTGTAATGGTTAAGACCGCAGATGACGTCGTACTGAGCGCGACAAATTTCGTGTCGCAACGGCTGTGCCCAATTTTTCAAGTCTCAAACGTTACTGGCGAAAACCTGGAGCTGCTGAAAATGTTCTTAAATTTGCTAACAACACGTATGGCTGGTCAAGACGACTTACCAGCAGAGTTTCAGATCGATGACACGTACTCTGTCCCTGGCGTAGGCACGGTTGTATCTGGAACCTGTCTTCAGGGTCTCATTAAGCTGAATGATATTCTAATGTTAGGCCCTGATGCGTTGGGTAACTTTATTCCGATTGCTGTAAAAAGTATTCATCGCAAACGTATGAATGTGAAGGAAGTACGAGGAGGGCAAACGGCCAGCTTCGCTTTAAAGAAAATTAAACGATCTCAGATACGCAAAGGAATGGTAAATGTTGAGGGAGGTGTACTTTTCAGCTAAAATTCAAAAATTTTAACATTTTACAGGTGATGGTCAGTCCGGAACTTAAGCCGCAAGCTTGTTGGGAATTCGAAGGAGAAATATTGGTACTGCACCATCCAACAACAATTTCCTCTCGCTATCAAGCAATGGTACACTGCGGTAGTATTCGTCAAACAGCCTCAATTGTGAACATGTCTAAGGAGTGCTTGCGCACTGGTGACAAAGCCCACGTCAAGTTCCGCTTCATCAAGCATCCGGAGTATATACGTATAGGGCAGCGTATGGTTTTTCGTGAAGGCCGCACCAAAGCGGTGGGGAACGTGCTAAAACCAATAACCAATTCAGTGGCGGTTCAACACCGACCGAAGCCGAATAAGATGCAGGCGAGAGGGCAGGGTCAAGGTAGCTCGCATGTATCGCAAAATCAAAACCAGAATCCAAATGTGCAGGCGGCTGTAGTAAAAAACGGTAAGCCGTTACTAGCAGTGGGGGATGATTTGAAGCAGAACATGGAGGGTGTTTTAGAAGTGAGCATCGACAAGCGCGACACACGTCCGAACAAGCATAAACGGGGCGTGTCGCACAATGCGGCTGCTATTGCAAGTGGTGGAGGCAGTACTAGTGTGGCTGTCGGAATCGCAGCGAATGACTCTCTTAATTCGCAACAGACGCTGACAAACAGTTCGCATATCGCTGCTAAAAAGCAGTAAACTCATTTTCAGTTTTCAAATCACTAATGATTTTATGTAATTCCATTAAAGTGAAACTTTGTTAGCACTTTCAAAATCAATTGAATTGAATGACCCAGCCATTAATTGGTGCAAAATAAAAAATAGAATGGCTAAAAATCTTATGGTTTTCCTTCTAGAACAGAATATATACAAATCTCTATCAATATCTACCTTAAAGCGAATATAATAGCATTTGACTATGCGATGCAGAGTATACCTATGATGCCCTTAAAAAGGAAAATATGCGTAGTTGCCCCATCTTACAGCGGGAACCAGTTAATATTTTTGATTTTGTGAAGGAACTTATGTGGCTTATAGAAAAAGTTATATCAGTTGGATGACTTTTGCTTTTAATGTTACTATTATACTGTTACTATGAACTCAGCAATTAGTGGTAGAGCCCTCTCTCGTCCGACAATATTGACACTTTAAAAGTATCCGTTTTGCACTATGACGCTTGAAACCAAGATTTTAAGTACTTACGAGAAAAACTATTTAGTCTTGCTCGTTTCGGCGACGACTATCATATTGGGTCATCAACAGTATTGCCTTGATACACGTAACGAGTAGAGTGACGAGACAGTATTTCGAACGAGTACTCGTTTCGTCTAAACAGTAAGGCGAGTTGTTGATCGAGTCAGTGACCGAGTAGAGTGGCGAGAGAGTCACTAGAATCACATTTTGTTTATTAGGCCGAGTACTACTTTACCGTTATATTTTTCTTCTTTTCGCAGCGATTCGCTGAATCGCTCGTCATCTGCGGAATGCGTCATACGCCACTTTTCGCTCGGTTGAGTTTTATTGCGCAAGTTGCTTAGTTCATTTTGTGCATTATAAAACCGAACTGACTCGCCACGTGTCAAAATACGTTTGAACAATTCGTCGCTTTTGCTCGCCCACCCAACTCTCTCGGCCTAGTACCATTTTGATGTCTCGCCACTCGACTCGTTACGTGCAATCAAGGCAAATGTAGTCATTGACAGTTAAGCATATCACAATCCAACGCAACAAATGTCGAAAAACATTTTTTAATTTTTAGGGCCTTGTGGATAATCTGTTACTGTATACTTCTAGAATCTAGAACCTGTGCTAGTTTTACCTTTTTTTTAAGTATTTTTCCTTCTGAAATACAACATAAAACTAAAGTTGTTGGAAAAATATATGGTTTATTTATTTACATCATGTTCACCTGCGAAATATTCTCCCTATTCGAAACATTTGCTGCACACATGCAGCATACCTACCTGAAGTTGGTTTTTCGACTTATTTGAAAACAAATTCAATCCGATCAAGATCTTGCAAGCGAACGTTGTTACTGCAATTGAACGTTGATTCTATTTCAATAAAATATCCAATATTACACCATTTTTCGCAACGATCTCGAAAGCTTCATCAATGTAAGCGCATTAGTTCGTGTTATGTCAACAGAAATACTTTTAAAAATATAATCAAATTGTATATTGCAACAGGAGCAACACTTCAGAACGGTTTCTTCTTCTTCAATTCATCCTTCACACCTTCGATTTCTTGTTTTAGGTTGTTCTTGAAAAGGTCCATAAGCGACCTGAAAGTGAATGCGATTGTTGATAATAGTGGAAGATTTTCATTAAGCGAAATTTGACAAGTACTTGAATCGTGCAGGTGTCATTTCGTGCAGACCGCGCTGTTGCGCTACACTTTTCGTGCGGTACATTATGGAAACCATCATTTGAGCGGCCCGTCGAATCGGATAGCTCTCAGCCATGCGCTGGATTAATTGCTCGTTGTTGGCCAAGTAACGTAGCAAGAAGCGGAACACCATTTTGATGGGCGTTTTGGACTACAGCTGGGTGTCTTTGTACTTGTGGATCAGCTGTTGCTTCAGCTGTAATTGGTTACGCAAAAATTCTAGCTTTTGTAGTTGCTCCTCTTTGTTATAGTCAATGCCTGGCAATTGCCTCACTTCAGCACGCGCTATTTCAAAGCGCTTCTGTAGTTCCAGAATCTGAAATGGAAGTGAACATGCAATCACATCCCGAAGACTTCAACTCCACTTTACTCACCTTCTGACTGCACTCTTGCGACTCACGTTGTTTTGTTGTGTTATCGAGGGGATCTTTTTCGACACTAGGTTGTGAGAATAATCAAGATTGTCAAATCATTATATAATGTATACAAGATCCAATGAAAAACACGATGAATATTTAATAGTTATGTAAAAGCATAATAATCTGCGTCGATTTATTTTGAGTAACGAGCGGAAAAGATTAAAAGTGAAAACTCAAATGGAAACAAAAAATTTGACTGAGGGATTGCACTCACCAGCGGACGATTTCGTAGATGACAGGCAAAATCGCTGTCAAACTGCTACTGTTTATTTGGCTTGCTGGTGTTACCGTTGGCTGATGCTGATCTTGCGGCGCAATTGTAGTTTGTATCAGTCCGTCAGCAGTTAAAATTGGTTTCTTATCTACTGGCTGCCCTGGTGACAGTTCCATAATTTTTACTAAAGTCGGCAGCACAAGGTTTAATCTCGCATTAATTGTAAACTACATTCGCCTTACCAACTTTTACTGCGACAGTTAGTGATGGGACGATTAATCATTTGATAAACAATAATCGATTTTTTTCTTTCAATTCACGATTTAATTGTATCGAAAAATGGGTTTCGATGAATCGAAACGTTAATCGATTAGATGCTAAAATAATCAAAAGAATACGTTTCACTAAATTTTTTTTCGCGCAAAATAAAAGCTTGAGACGGACACTTTGATGCGATGTTGAATTTGATTTATGAGCCCACCACAAGTTGCTGGCTCACAAACGTCGCAAAAAAGACAACGACCTAACCCAAATTCAGGATGAGGTTAGCTTTTTTTGAATGCTCCTGTTTTGAAACTGATGCAGAACGTCATCAATGCCTGGGAAAAAATGCGAACGGTGTACCCTAAGCTTTATATAATAACTCGTCGGTACTGTTATCTTTTAGGAACTTCGGTACCAACAGAGCGCCTCTTTTCAAAGGCAGGTGCAACTGCCATTGAAAAGAGGAATAGGTTCACGACCTAGCGCCTGTCAAAACTATTATTTCTAAACTCTGCAATGAACAAATAAAATAAAAATATATTTTTTTTCCTTTGATATGTACTTATTTTCATTTATTAATTCATTGTTATTGTTTGCCTTATAAACATTTGGTAAAAATTCACATATTAACATACTGTAAAATTATACGGTTAAGTTTTTATTATTAGTGGGGATAGTGCACCGCGACCTAAAGATCTATTGTGCCTTCTTCATGGACTCACAGTTTATCTGTGAGCCCAACTACCTAGAGGAGCTTTAGTATATCTCCTATACCTCTGGAGTCCCAGTTCGCACCTCTGACGAGGTAATCCCCTAGGTGCTTCTTCCGATCATGCATAAGTACAGGGCATTCTCCTAGTATGTGCATTGCAGTTTCATTTTCCTGCGAACAGAACCTGCAATGTCCGTTTACACGGATTCTTAGTTTAGTTAGGTGATAATTCAACCTACAATGCCCTGTCATGATACCTGTAATGATTCTCAGGTTATTCTTTGATAAACTCATACATTCCTCGAATCTTTTCCTACTATATGACCCGATAATCGCCTTGGAATGTTCCAGACCTGGTTGATTGTCCCAGTATTTATTCCTGCTGATTATCTCGTCTTTCCTGGTTAGGATTGATAAAGCTCCCTTTCCCAGTCCACAAAAAGGTTCTGGGCCGACGAATGGGGTTGAGGCGCCCCTTCTTGCGAGTTCGTCAGCCATCTCGTTTCCTACTATACCTGCGTGGCCCGGAACCCAGAGGACCCATACCTGATTGTGCAGGACGGTTAAGTTAAAATATTTTTAAAAATCATTCGATTACCCGATTATTTTCCATTTCCTTTGATTAATTGCAATTAATAATCGCTCTGTTTCAATTAATCATATGATTCATTAATCGATTAATGAATTTTTTTCCCATCACTAGCGACAGTATTCACCCAAACTGAGAGTCAATGCTACCAACTCTAAAAACCAACTTTTGTCCCATTTCTACACAAAAGTTATGTTACCTACAAGGTCTATGGAAGAAAGGTCCCGCCACTTAAACGTCAAAAAATTTGTTGTGCTCGTGTGACGTCACACAGAAGCGAGCTCCGATTGGTCGAGTTTGTCAAATGCTAGGAAATGTAAACAAAACCGAGAAAAAGTAGTTGCCATACAATACGTTTTAACAATTGTATACAATTAAATATATCCTAGGAACTTTTTGTTTATTACAACCGGCTAGAATAATTTTGTTTTCGCTTTGGAAAGCACATGAAAATTTAGGAAATTGAAATGTACATACAGGTGTCCCTCGTATAACGCGGTAGTTACGTTCCAGGAAAATTCCGCGTTATGTGATTCGCGTTATAGAAGACTTAACTTTCATATAAATTTTACGGTGTTCCAATAAGCTTTTTCCAAAATAAAATAGGTACTAAATTAAAGATGTATGTACATTCCAACTCAAAATCAAAATTCAACTTTATTTAAAAAATTAAAAAACAATGAAAAAACTGTTTTTTTTTAAATCGCGTTATATCGAAAACGCGTTGTAGAAGTACCGCGTTATACGAGGGACACCTGTATATGCATATGGAATTATTTTATAATTTTATCCATTTTCCGTATTCATAAAAGACGAATAAATAATACATAAATGTGGCAACACTACGAGTTGCTCATTCTACGTCACAACATGGCGAATGGCGTAACCTGTAATTTATAAATCTTGTGTTACCCATAGTCATATATGTAAAACTTCTATATTGGCAGCAACCTATCTTCACAATGTGTTTTCATTCGGAAATCAAAGGGAGACAAGCGATGAGACAGAAAACACGAAATTTTGTGAATGTATTTCTATGCGTGTATACATGAGCACTTCACCACATGAACAACTGTCAAACTGCTCCAGGGGCGGTTGAAGAAATTTCAATTAATTTCGACAAATTTTTATTTTTTTCCAGTAAATTTTTTTCCCGCCTGAACGCACCTGACTTTTTGACACTTTTGACAAATGTCAAGGTACATTCGTTTATATGCTTTCTCGCTCATATTTCACTATTGCTGTACTGTGATGTTGGCGAATGTACCTTGAGCTTACTGCCAATATATACAGTTGCGGTCAAAATAATAGTAGTGCTGCTACTAAATATAGTGCGACATGTTGAATTTGCTGCTTCGCCTTTTTTTTTTGTTTAACCGTAAGATACTTTTATATAGGCAGAACACAAGAAAAAAGCATAGTTATAATTGCATGCGTTTGTAGCTAATGTTAAAATTTGATTTTTGGGTTAGATTTACTCGGATTTATTGAGCATGTTTTACGTTTTATGGAGGTGGCGCTATTTATTTGATCAAGAAAACGATGGATCGATGTGTATATGTACGAATCTTGCAGGAAATTGTGCTACCGTATGTCCGTGAAAAAACGCCACTGCTTCGGGTCTTTCAACAGGATTATAACCTAAAGCATACAAGCAAGGTCGCACGAAAGGGGCTTCGCAAGAGCAGTATTAGGGTTATGGAATGGCTCGCACAATCACCAGACTTCAATACAATTAAAAATTTGTGGTTCGACGTGAAGAGAGCAGTTGCTCACTATAATCTAACTAATAATAATCAACTTTGAGAAGCAGGAATATATAATACCTAGAGAAAGATATGAAAATTAGGTTAATTCAATGCATCGGCTCTGTGCTGCAGTAATAGCGAACAACAGTCACGCAACTAAATATTAATATGAAGAAAAATTACGTTATTACTATTTAACCACTAAATCTTTTAAAATGTAACACAATTTTTTTAATTTTTATGAAAGTAAAGCGTACTACTATTTTTTTGACCGTCCATATTTTGGAGCTTTTGGCGCATTTAATTTAAATCGAATCAAACTGAGTTTAATTTTAAGTTTTCTTTTATGATTGTATTGTTAACACATATAACTTGTTAAAAAAAATACAAAGTAAATATTTGTAAAGGAAAGAAAATTATTTTTTCTTAATTTTCTTTTCGTGGTATGCCTACTACTATTATTTTGACCGCAGCTGTAAGTATTACATATATGCCCATAGTGAAATCAATAAAGTGTACCAGGTAGATGACGTACACTTATTTCTCTGAGTAGCAATTGTCATTGTGTCAATTTATTTGTGTCAGTTCGATTAACCTTTATTTTTGTTGTCGTTAAATTTAAAATTTACTTTCAGCACTCCAGAAATATATATTTTCGTAATGAATTTTCTTTTAGAAAAACATAGAAACTGCATTGCCGTGCGTTTTTTTGCAGAGACAACATGTTTTTCCTGGCATGTAGTTGCGTTTTTAGTGTCGGTTTTGGTGCAGAACATATTTTCAAACAACAATTTATTTTGAAATTTGTTCATACAGCACAGACGGGTTATGAACTCTGACATTTGTCAGCAAAATGGCATTAACTGTCAGAAAATAAGTGTACGATGAAGAGAGAGTTCCTCCTATCTGGCACACTTTATTAATTTCACTATGGTGTTACCAAAGACAATTAAACAATAGGGGTATTCACACCGAGCTCGTTACTTCGGTACTTGGTAGTTTTCTACGTGTATTTTGTTTTTGTTCGATTCTTTTACAAAGACCAAAATACACGAAAAAACTACCGAGTACCGAACTAACAAAGTAACGAGGTCGGTGTGAATACCCCTATTAAGATGTCTTACGGCCATACAACCGAATGGCATAGGGCGAGCTCGAATTTGCAAAATTTTCATTATCGAGAGCAAGCAAGCGTCAGTACAGTGAGAGCGTAATAATATTAACGCTCTTTGTTTTGCTCACACAAAGCACAACGGCTTTGATCACTGCCAAGCAAAAGCAAAATTGTGTGCGCTCACTTTACACGCGTTGAAGTCAGTGGCGCAGGCAGGACTTCTTTTTTTTTGAGGGATATTTTCACTACTATTTTTTGTATTTGAGGGGGTTTGAATCCCTAAACGTTCCCGTCCCGTGTGCGCTACTGATTAAAACAATCAACCACCAAAAAAATCAACACAAGACTACATAGAGATCACACGCATATTCACATCTCTGCCGACTGCAAGCCGAGAGAGTTGCTTGCGTGGCTTCATCGTTGCGCAGAGAGAGGGCTTGCGTGGCTTCATCGTTGTTCTCCGGATGTGGCGCTGCTGTAAAAACCACTCTCACGTGGCTTTATTGAAAAAGCCACGGCAAATTTTTGAAGCGCCACTGATTTGTATAAACGTGAGACATCTTATAGTTTAATTGTCTTTGGTGTTACCTACAAAGGTGTATAATAAAGTGATGGCACTACTGCAAAAACAAAATTCCCATGTATTTTGTTAGTGCTTTTGGGCATGCTGATTGTCAAAATCAAATCAAAACACAAACAACACAAAAACAATTTTACCAATTTTATTAGCACCATTCGCGAAAAATCAAAAGAAAATCAGAAGAAATCAAAAGAAAATCAGAAGAAAAAAGTTTAAGCAGCTGTGTTCCACCACTACCTTATTAATGTGCCTTGGTTACCACCATGATACAATAATAGAAGGTAGAACCGCTGTCAATTGTTTTGACACTAAACGTGCTTATTGACGTTTTTCGTATTTGTCAAAAGCTTGAGCAGTGATGCCACTTCGATGTAATATTAAATTAGAAATATTTAAGGTTCTTGGAATTTTAAGATCTTTTTTAAAATAAACACGGGACTAATACATCACTGTGACTAATACATTTTGGGCGAAAGTTTAAAAATGTTAATGCACATTCAACAGCAGATAATATATTGCAGTATTAAAAAAATGTTCAAGGGATTTTCTAACAACAGTACGGTAGCACATTTTCAAAGAAGAACGTCAAAAAGACCTTTAGTATCAGATGTGCAATATGGCGGTTGAGAAGAAGCATCGGCTCTACCTTCTATTTTTGTATCATGGTTACCACTCATGATACAATTATAAAGGTAGTGTATTCCCGATAGGCACTCTCGCAAAAGCTGTCAACTCGATGCCTTATTGAATTTGAAATGAAAAATAATGTTGCTTTTTTTCGTTTGCTTACGTGCACATGTATTGATAGGCACACGAAAAAAAAATTTGTTTCAATTAGATCTTTCAAAAAATGCCGAAATCAAGCTGCACGCTGTGCCATAAATCGTGGGCAAATAGTAATATATGTATGTGTGTTATTTTTTTTAATCACAATATGTCCATCTAAAGGTCCATAACTTATGTTGTCTTATCACTTACAGGGCATTTTAAAATACGAATTTTTCCCCTATTTCTGAAAATTTCCCCATCATTATAAGCAACACTGTCATTCTGCCTTTCTCCCGGAATACACTACCTTTATAATTGTATCATGGTTACCACTTACAAGCCTAATGCCACAGAATAAACAGTATACAGAATGCGCATGTCGACCAGCGAAGCAATCTGAATTTAGGGTGCGGGCCGAAAGCAGCAGGGGGGAGATAACAGAGTTTGTTGAACAGAACTTTTGTCTCTGTTAATTTCTCGTGCGACGATGATCTCTGTTATTGTCAACTTCGGTAAGTGCCGAGTGGTGCAGAGCGAGTTCGTGCGCTCGATGCCGGCCATAGAAGTTACTGTTATTTTCAATGAAGCGAATGAAGGGCGATGTGCTATCGTTGTTGTTGTTGATCAGCGAATGAAAATTGTAAATTTTGAATTTTTGTTTCTGGCTGACATTGGCTAGCAATTCCCGACGTGTGTCGGTTAATAAGAACAAGTTTTTTCATGTTATTATGCGATCGACTTTCTGCGCGAAGAAATTTGTATCTCCTTATGAGCACTTGAATTCTAAGGTTTCGCTAATTTTGGCGTAAATGACTTCTTGCCGCGATTAATTATTTTATCCCTACGCCTTTTATCCCACTCTAGGACCCCAGTTTTTTGGCCCAAACATTTGTTTGTCAAACCTAAAAAAAAATGAGAGGTTCCGAAGAATCGTAATTACGAATTTGTGCATTTAATCATGTCGAATGTATGTACATATCTATTGTAAAGCAAAAAGCTATGAGCAAAAAGTAAGTGAGCAACGACGATCCCGAATGACGGCAGAATAAATTTTTTGTTTTGCTTTTTTTCGATATATGTACGTACATCCACCATTTAAAGGATATTTCGTACATAACGATTGTGCCACATCGTTTAACTATCATCAATATTAAAAATAGTGTGATATCTTTATACCGTAGTGACTTTTTAAGTCGATAAGTTACCCGCTTTTGACATTCGTGCTCATATATTTTTGCACGCTACACTCCGTGGTAAATTTGCTACCGACAGCGTATGTACGCACTGCGCTGCACGCAGAATGAACCACAAAGCAAAAAGAATTCAAATTCAATGTTTCAATTCCTAGCCGGCAACAATAACAACAACCATACCTTATTGCTCTTCTCCCCATATATGTAAGAAGCAAGTGGCACTTCGTTTTGTTGGCCGGCAACAACAGCAACCACAGCCTGACGCTATTTTCCCTTCGGAGCTGCATGCGATCATTACTTTCATCTTATCTCTGTGCTGTTTGTTCTGTGAAATAACAGAAACGAAAGCTGTCTAGTGCTGTTTGTAATGTTAATAGTAGAGGACGTAATGTTAAATTAACAGTGGTCGTAATATTACGACCCCTTAACATTTTGGAATTTGTATGAGATGCGCGTTCTATATTACTGTTTATTCTGTGCTAATGCATATGCGCTCGTAAATGGTGTTATTGGTATCAGCGTTGCCACAAGAAGAAAAAATTTATAACCAGGAACAAAAATAAAAATAACCAAAATGTAACAAAAATAACCAAAATGTTTATTCGACATAAACATACATAAACTTCAAGATTTAAGGAACATTTAAAAGGCTTTTAACACATTTGTATGTATGTGTGACACAAAATAAATAATTAACACGTTCACGCACAGTAAAACTTTCAGTGAGCTGCGAATTAATGGTTGACGGTGTCGTCGGTGGTGCTACGCCGGGGTTTCCGCTACATCCGCTTCATTGCCTTTTTTGGTTTTCTTTATTTATTAAAACAAAAACATTTATTACAAAAAATGAAAAAAACTATCACAAATCTGTTGGTTTGTCTTCTTAGCGGCTTCAGCTTCGGTCGATGGTTCTGCTTCTGTAGTGGATTTTGCAATCCTTGTAAGCAAAGTCATCGAGATTTGTAAATTGTTTTACTAGAGCCAAAAAATCCTGCTTCGCTTTGTTTACAAGGTTTGCAAAACTTTTTTGTAATTTTTTTTTCACTTTCACTTCACTATTGCGAATACTTGTTGTATTTGCTCTTCCTTTAATCTCTTCTCTGAATGAGTCGTCGTCTTCTGGTTCTGTAAAATATAATAAGTTATTCAAAATAATTATTTTGCTAGAAAAATAAGAAATTTTTGCTTACCGCTTCGTTTGCTCGCACGATTTTTTTTTTTTTTTGATATTGGTAGCACTTGGTAGGTAGTGCTTGGTGGCAAGGAAGCCTAAAATGGCTCTTATAACGCCAGGTTATCTTTTAAATGCTCAAAAACGATGTTATTGTCAAGAAAGTTATAATAGATTAATTGTGTTTGCGAATGTTATATAGAATGTTAGTAATTTGTTTGTTAATACACTTACCGGTGGTGACAGTGATTTATAAGAAGTTAGCTAGAGTAAGTTTGGCAGCTTGTATAAATTTTACTAAGTCGAGCCATAGTCGCCAAAATATCGTAAGCGCCAAATTCGTAATTTTACAGGAGAAGGTTTTTGTGTTTTCCTTTTATATTATATTATTAAATGTTTCCATTTCGTGCATGCATTATTGGTTTAAAGTTATTTTTGGAATACCGATAAAAAAACTTGGATTCGCATAACAGGAGCGTTTTTAATGGCGCTTAAGATAATTTCGCTACCACGAATATTCTGAAGCACGCACAAGCTGTGGCGCTTACGATAAAAATGTTTGGCGTTCGCTTGCCTTTTAATGTGTTTTTTTGTCTTGTTCATAATAATATAGTCGCAAAAGTTATTAGAAATTGTGAAATATTGTAAAAGCACTAAAAAACAGTAGAAAAGAGTGGGTATTTCTAACCCAAAAAAGAAGTATCGAAAGTAATAATAACGCCAAATAACATTTCAACTTCAAATTATATTTCAGCTTAAAAGAAAAATGTAACAATCCAAAATAAATGAAAAAGTACCCCCCGGGGTTGCCCACAGCGCGAGGGTTCTATCCCTATTGCTGTGGAGCTCTCTCCGTCCTAACCAGGAAACACGAGATAATCAATACTGGGACAACCAACCAGGACTACAATATTCCAAGGCGATTATCGGGACGTATAATAGGAAAATATTCGAGGAATGCATGAGCTTTTCAAAGAATAATCTAAGGTTTATTACAGCGCATTGTAGATTAAACTATCATCTAATTAAACTAGAAATTCGCGAAAACGAATACTGCAGCTTCTGCTTGCAAGAAAATGAAACGGCAATACATATACTAGGAGAATGGCCAATACTTACTTAAACGAAAGAAACACCTGCGGGACTTCATTGTACCAGGTACGGACTGGGTTTCCAGAGGTTTAATATACTAAAATTTCTCTCGGATACTGGACTTACGGACGAACTGTAGGTCCATGAAGGGGGCACAATAGATCTTCTAGGTCGCAGTGCACTATTCCCCGTCAATAATATTAATAAATGAAAAAGTTTATTTTAACTGTTTATTTATTTTTTTATGAATTATTTTCTTTTTAGTCTTCAATGTCAGTCTCTGCTAAGGTATCTTGGACTTGCTGATTGCAGTTCATATCCAGGTATTCTGATACATTTCGTTTATTATCCCCTTTTCACATATACTTTTTAGATCCCACACATTTAGCACATTTTTGGTATTATTTCGATGCGAATGTTGTTGTTGTGCACCACAACTGTTCCCTCGGTTGTATTGAATAATGTGTCTCCTTTTGATATGGTATATATACCTCGTTACTTGATTAACGAAAAATCTGTATTATTTTCGCCATCAAAAGAAACACCTTGAAATTCAAAATTTTCTGTCTTTGAAGCCCTATTACCACGGAATTTTAGAACGCATAAAAATGAGTAGTATCAGAAAAGAAGCCATGAGATGTTGTAATTGTAACAACAGAAAAATCATGTTAATAGGTTTATTGGTTTAGAATTTACGGTCTGAAATGTCGAAGGTCAAGGAGAATTCTAAAAAGTGACACGCCCACTTTTTGATAAAACGCAAACTAATTTTCAAAAACGTTGTGCGGATTCGAATTTAGCGACCCCTTATTAGCCTAGAACTGATGTCAAAACCAGAAATGGCGAAATTTATTGTCCTGTGTTATTTACCACTATGGACAATTGTTGCTTATAAGCACTTCTCACAGGACTTTGTAGGAAGGACATAAGCTTTTCAAATTTTTAAAATAGCTTATTTAGGTCTAAACTAGTTTAATAGCGAAATGTTGTACTTTTGGCATAACCGGGTTAAAAGCTGTCCCGAAAGGGTTAAAAACATAATACCTTTGCAGCCAAAGATTCCATGATTTACGTGGATGTTTTCTCAACCAAAATTAACAAAACTTTTGTAATCATGTACAAAATAGAATATGTGTGTGAGGAGAAATAAAAAATTACAGTTATTTCCATATCACTTGCGGAGCTGTTTGTCTTGAAAAGGTTGAAGTTGGAAGCTGTTTGTTTGCATAGTGGCGCTTACGATAATTTTGCAACTATGAAAACAAGTAAACAATTCAAACGATAAAATTGACGACTCATTTTCTCGGGTGTTATTCATTACTGAGATTTGAAATTTTGCAGGCAGATTCGTCTGATGTCAAACTTTTATTCTCGATCAAAAAAAAATTTTCGAAAAAATGGCGCTTACGATATTTTGGCGACCATGGCTCGAAGTCTTTAAATTCCACAAGATTGTAAGATTTCAGTAGGTCCTTGAGATTACTAAATTTGTTAAAAAAGTTGAAATTGGACCTTACCAGATTTTAGGCATGGCATTCGAAGATAAGATGGTTGGGGTTTCACAAAATGTTGCTGTTTCAATGACGTTTTGAACAGGTCGCGCCACCTGTTGCGTTATTGCTATCTACTTCTAACACGTGTACGTGGCAACTATGAACTTTCCGAAACATTGTTTCGTTTTAGATTTATCAAAAGTAATATAAATAATTCAGCTGGAAAAAGCTGGCGAAGACTTCACCTAGCAAACTTTGCTAAAATGCATACACATGCATACAAATGTAAAAAAAAATTTCTCAAAATAATAGTTATCGGTAACGTACATTAAAAAAGTCATAAATAAAAGTTATGAAGCAATGTAAAAAACAAAAATCCCAAAATAATAATTATCGACAACGAAAAATATACTTGTTACTTATAAGAGTTATTATGCAACTCAAAAATATTTATTACATGATAATAGTTGTAGGCGACGTAAAAAATTTCTTATTGGGAATAATTATTATGAAGCAATAATTATAGAAATTTCTTAAATTAAGGCATTTTTTGTATTCCCAAAAATATGGATAATAATTATTTTGGGTCTCTGGTTTTTATTTTTGAACATAGCGATTGAGTATGTACATATGTGCGAAATATTAAATTTGGGGTCAAATCAATGACCAGCGGTGCGATTCCTAAATTTCTAACAAGTTCGTTAAGTCTCGGAAGTCACCTGTGTTTTAAACTATTTTGAAACTGATGTACTCATAATCGGAGTATAGGCCGACCGCCTTCACGTCCCGTCTACCACGAACGAACACTTTGGGATCTTAAAGGTACACACCGTGCGTCCTGCGCGTCAACCGATTTCAACGTCCAACGCGTTTTCGCGTCCTGCGTGACAACGGGTGGGGTAGCCCACAATATACAGTAGACCAGATTTTAAAACGACTTAATATTTCTTCATAAATAGAAAAAAAACCTGACAAATGTTTTGTCAAAGAGTTTCTCTACTGCATTAACCCAATTCCCCTCAAATCGCTCTCTGATTCATTGAAGTGCAGCCCCTTACTCTCGATCATTTTTTTTGCCATTATTTACTACGCTGGACACTACAAAAATTCTCATGCGGCTACCAGAACAGCAACGATTTCCTAGGATTTCATTTTTTTTCAAATTTTGTTTGAAACCTCAGTAAGTTTGAAACTATTTACACAATAGTTAGTTATTCAGGGTAAATTTTTTGAGCATTGTGGTAGGTAGGTAGGTAGTGTGTGGCTGCTCCGAGGAGCACACTTAGGCCAGGCGGCCCATTGTGATACCACATGAGATCGAGCATCGTGTCGCTCACTCGTTAAACCAGTTTGAGCTATTAACGAAGCTTAGTAGACGGCGTATGGTCTTGTCAGCTAGATCATCTAGACTACCGAAGAAGAAGTTGCCTAAGTAGGTCAGCCTTCTTCTGGATAAAGCAGGACAGTTACATAGTAAGTGAGGAATAGTTTCTTCTTCCTCCTCGTCCAAGCAGCTGCGACAGAAGTCGTTCGAAAACAGCCCCATCCTTTTTGCGTGGGTGCCGATGAGGCAGTGACCCGTAAGGACACCGATCATGGTTCTGATCTGGGCTCTGTTTAATGAGAGGAGTTCTTTAGAACGACGAAGATTTAAGGTTGGCCAAAGTTGGCGTGCAAGGAGGCTTGTGTTGCCCTCAACCCATCTTAAATTCGTATCGTGTATAGAGCTCGCATGGGTACGAAGCTTACATGTTAAAAGAGGGACACCGAGCGTGGTCAACTCATGGCCTAACTGCTCAGTAGTACCCTGTCTCGCGAGCTCGTCCGCTCTACAGTTCCCTGGAATATCCCTATGACCTGGAACCCAGCATAGGCGAATATAAAGCTGCTTGGCAGTCTCGTTGAGAGATTTGCTGCAGCTGAGAACAGTCTTAGATGTTATTTTGACCGCATCCAGAGCTCTAAGAGCTGATTGGCTGTCCGATAGTAACAGGATACCAGTAGCCGATACCCTGTTTACCCTGAGCCAATCGGAGGCTGCGCAGATTGCTGTGACCTCAGCCTGGAAGACACTACAGTAATCTGGCAGCCGGAGCTTTAAGTTAAGGTTTAATCCTTCTGAGTAGATACCACAGCCCACCTGACCAAGCAGTTTCGATCCATCTGTATAGATATGGACATCACCGCTGGCAGGGGGAACACCCAGCTCCCATTCGGCCCTAGATGGGATAACAACCTGATAGTCCTTATCAAAGGACAGGCTGGGTGTCATGTAGTCAACATTCTGAGGTATGCCTTTGAAATAATTTAGAATAGAGGAGTGCCCGTAACGCCCAACTCTCCATTGCGCGGAAGCGCGCATCCTGATGGCAGCATTGGCGGCTAATTGCCTTCCCAGGATATCCAATGGGATTAGGTGAAGCACAACATCCAAAGCATTAGTGGGAGTAGTCCGCAGGGCCCCACTTATACATAACTCTGCGGACCTTTGAATTTTGGAAAGTAATTGGGAGTGAGACCTTTTGGCCAATGAAGGCCACCAGACTACTATCCCATATAACAGAAGAGGCCGAACAACGGCGGTATACAGCCAGTGTACGATATGTGGTCTTGTACCCCATACATTGCCTATCATCCTTTTACAAGTATAAAGGGCAATACTGGCTTTCTTGGCTCTCTCCAGGACGTTGGGTTTCCAGTTAAGTTTCCTGTCTAACACAAGTCCCAGATATTTAGCAGTATCCGAGAAATTCAGAGCGATCCCTTGCAGTCGCGGGGGATCAATCTCAGGTATTTTATGTTTGTTTGTGAAGAGAACTAGCTCCGTTTTATGTGGGTTGACGCTAAGACCACATTCAATGGCCCAACTTGTTAGGATGTTCAAGCCATGTTGTAACACATCCCTGATAATTAAAGGAAACTTTCCGGAGACTGCAATAGCAACATCATCTGCGTAGGCGACTACCCTGCACCCCGCCCTCTCCAGACGCATTAGCAGTGTGTTCACCGCTAAATTCCAAAGAAGAGGCGAGAGGACCCCTCCCTGGGGTGTCCCCCTATTTACAGATCTTTGTGCAGATGCGGTGCCAAGACTTGCATTGATGAGCATTGTGACATAAAAACAAATAGTTTTTCAAATTTCTCTTTTTTGTCATACAAAAAAGAGGCCGTCATTCTACCTGGTTCACTTAAATAATTTCACTATGGGATAGACCATGATACAAAAAATTAAGGTAGAGCCAATGGTTTTTCTCAGCCACCATGTTGCGCATCTGACCACAGAATAAACAGTAATACAGAACGCGCATCTCATACAAATTCAAAAATGTTAAGGGGTCGTTTATTCTGTGATCTGACACGAAACGATTTTTTGGCGTTCTCCTTTGAAAATGTGCTACCGTACTGTTGTTAGAAAATCTATTGAACATTTTTTTAATACTGCAATAAATTATCTGCTGCTGAATTCGCATTAACATTTTTATACTTTCGCCAAAAATATATTAGTCACAGTGAAAGGTCTATTCCTTGTTTATGGCATCAAGACTCAAGCTTTTTACGAATACGAAAAACGTCAATAAACACGTTTAGTGTCAAAAAATTTGACATCGATTCTACCTTTATTTTTTGCATGGTATAATAATAATGTAGTCTAATAAAAAAGAGTACCCCTAATATACCTCTATTTTGATTGACAAATATTGTCAAAAAAGTCATCAGCAGAATCTTCAAATTGTGGACGGGGTAAACAAAGTTGTATTACGCATTAAGCATTTTCCTTTTGCTTTTAGAAGGATTTTATTTGAATGAAAGTGCGACTGTGGTTGAACATTTTTTGAACTGACAAATTTCAGACATCTAAATTGACGTAATTTCAAGAAAATTTGGTTTCTTTGAGCGGGAGAGCTTTTATTAGACCGGGTGGTTTGCTGCCGTTTAAATTAAGGAACAGAAAGTAAATCGCCAGGGGGTCACAAGTATCAAAAAGTTTAGTTCAAAACCGAAAATTTGCATATGCCTGTTTTTATATTTCATATTTTAATTTTATTTTTAAATAGAACATCGCTCACAATATTGGTTGTTTTGCCTATTTTATTTTATTTTATTTTATTTTATTTTATTTTATTTTATTTTATTTTATTTTATTTTATTTTATTTTATTTTATTTTAAATTTAACGAAAAGGCAAAACAATACCATGAACTCCTACTTGTAAAATGCTGTCATTCACATTGGTTTACGGTTGGCGTACGTAAACAAAGAATTTCGGGGAAGGCTTTCCGGACTTAGTTTACCTTGCTTATTGTATCATGTGTTAACCTATGCATTTAAAGATCAAAAGTGGAACTCCATAACACGCTTGGTACGCAGCAACACATTCTACGCATCTGTCATAATAGTATAATCAGTGCAGTTATATTGAATAAGTTGAATAGCGCTAAGCGTCGGATGCCTTGCTCCTTAAAAACCGGAAAGTTGCCCAACTTCCCAATTCCATGCATCGTTCGAACAGGCCAGCCGATTGTGACAAACACGGGCGCTAATGGTGCAACTCCATAACACGCTTTCTTTGCAGCGACGTTTGTTTCGCTTGTTTTGCTTTCGATGCATTCACTAGATTTCACGCTTTGAATTACACAACGCGCTTTTGAAGCATCGTCTAATCACCTGACAGTGACATTTTGTGGTATGAATACAGAACAACTTGACGACAATGGAGATGAAAGTTGCGTATTTTAATGAAATTTGTTTACTTAATCGAAGTGGTTAGGAAAACTTTTTGGGCCGCCAATCCAAATCCAATATCCCGACCAACTGTCTTCAGTCCTCTCTGCATATTGACAGAAGAAACTGTCAGCATTTGCCAGAGATGAGAAGAAGCATAAGTTTCGTCCACCTGCAGCCGCTCTTAGCCTGCCATGCTCGCTCCTGGGCCACAGTGGCCTATTTTTTAACAGTGGCTTTAATAGCCGCAGATGTTAGAGGCAGAACAGGCTCAAGGCCGATAAAATCAGCCTCAGAGCTCATTCTAGATAGGAAGTCAGAGGTCTCGTTACCCGCAATTCCTGCGTGTCCCGGGACCCAGGTAAGAGTCAGATTATTATGTCTGCCGAAATAGTTTAGCCTGGATTTGCAGGGGTTGACTATCGTAGAGGTGGTTAGAGGGCTGTCCAAAGCCATGAGCGTAACCTGGCTGTCGCTACAGACACGTATAGATCTGCCTCTCCACCTGCTTTCTACAACAAAGTTCATTGCCTCAAGTATGGCATGCACCTCCGCGTGAAACATAGATGCGTGCGAGCCTAGGGCAAAGAACCGCCGAGGCCCACTTGATTCGACGAAGACAACAGAGCCCGAACCTTGTTCTGTTCTGGAGTCATCCCTGAATATACGGAAGCAGTGTTGGCCGGGCTCATTCTCAGGGTCTGACCAAGAGTGAGCCTCAGGCAGCAACATGAAGGCATGGAGTCAAGGGGCATGGACATGGCCGAAGGGTCGATGTCGGTGTCAGCACTATTTTATCCAGTGCTGGACAAGCGCCATGCCAGTGACTATGTTTTAGTCTTCGGATGGCCTTGAGGACGTCTCCTTGGACGAAAACATCAAGTGAAGGCAGATTCATCAGGGCGTCTAGCGACCGGACAGATATGGCCTCAGTACGCTGCAGCTTGGGCAGGGTTCTCCTGACTCCTGCTAGAGAGAGTCTACTCATCCAGATCACCGATGGATAGGAGATGATGGGTTTTATCATAGCCTTGTTAGGGGAAAGACCCTACGTTTTTCTAAAGACACCTGTGCAGTGCCAGAACGCCAACAGTGCTTTTGATGTTTTTAGTTCCACGTGCGATTTCCAAAGAAGTTTGTCATCTAGGATAACAAATAACATACCAGTTTTAGGGGGAGCAATGAAGACAGGACCACCCCAGCAATGAGGACAGCGCCTATTTACCCCGGATGACACCAGCAGATCCTCCTCTGCTCGCACCGTCATGATTTTTTGGGCTAGCATTGAACGTATCCAATTAACTAGAACCCGGTCTACGCCGTGTTTGCTAGCAGATTTAGACATACTGTCAAAAGTTGCATTGTCAAACGCGTCCTCTATATCCACAAAGATGGCTATCGCGTAGTCCTTCCTGTCGAAGGCTCGCTCAATCCTACCAACAAGCCCTTCGAGACTTTTTAGCATGAACGAAGTCATGCTAATAGGTTTGAAGCTTCTGAGGCAAGTGAAGTCGGCCTTTCCAACCTTAGGAATTAAAAAGCTCTCCTCATTCTCCAAAAATGGGGTATATAGGCCAGCGCAGTGCCACAGACACTGACTCTATACCTTCCCTCAACATAATAGGATAAATGCCGTCAGGACCGGGAGATTTGAAGCTGCCAAAAGAAGCTGTCGAATAGCAGCTTCATTCGTCACAGTTCTGGCAATATACCAGTCATGTCGAGAGGGTGCGATTGCCCTAACAACGGTTTCATCCAAGGATGATTGTTGTTGGGCAACAATGATCTGCTTTCCTGGAAAATGGGACTCCATCAGTAAACTGAGTGTCTTACTTTGCCTCTCTGTATAGAATCCGTCAGGTTTCTTAAATCCCTAAAAGAGGCCTTCTTCCAAACTCGAATTTGCTTCTTATAGGTCTTCTGGGTGTATCGATAGCGCTCCTAGTCCTCGTCAAGATTTGCATCACGCCTCAGCATTTGAAGCTCTCGATTCCACCACGGAACTGGGGTCCGGCCATGGGGAGGTCTAGTTGGAAAGGCAGTGTTAAGTTGCTCAACAGCCGCCTCAATACATCGCTCCTTACGAATTTTCGGTGGCGTCGCGAAGTCAATACGCAATGCCTCCCTAAATTTCGGTCAGTCTGCGTTACTAGGGTTCCTGGTGGGAAATAGCATTTGTGCCTTCTCGCCACACTGAAACCCGATGTACTTGTGGTCCGAACACGAATCTTCGCAAAGGACTCTGACAGAGTGATGTCAATCACCTCCTGCCTTCTCGCAGTCACCAAAGTAGGCTGATTGCCAGTATTGTGAATGTTCTCAATGAATGTACTCAAATAGTCGAGAGCCTCGGTTGTTGCATTTGCTGCGGCCCCAGATCGTGTGCTGGGCATTAGCATCACAACAGAGAATGAGACCGAGACTACGCTGCTCACAAAACCTCACGAGACTAGCGACCTCCCAGGTGGTGGCGCTTCCAGTGCATCGTAAGGAAAGTAACCGGACGCAGTCACGAACGTCGACCATCCATGCATACCTTTAACACTTCTGTTACCTTGGGGTAATTTTTGATGAAAAATTAACTTTTAAGTGCCGTAACTTTCTTATTTCTGGAGAAGAATTGTTTTCCTTTGGACTCAGTGACTAATTTTATGCCATTTGAATATACGCTAAATTTCATTTTATTTGCAACACTGGTTTACGTGCAAATGAGCAACTATACAAATTTGACCTTAGGGTCATTTTATGACCCATAGTACTGAACGCAAGAAATTGGTCGATGCGATGTAAACTTTATTAGATTTGGTTTCAAAGTGTCGTGGATAAATGTTTCTGGCATTTTTGTTTTGTTTTGTGTTGGTAAGAGGGCGTGGCGCAAGCTATACAACCCTTTCTACTATGGAGTAAAATCGAAATTATGAGTCATGCAGCATTGCAATTTCGTGCAGTGTCCCCATATAGACACTGTTCCACTGGAAATATTTCATGGGCGTTTAATAATGGGCATGGCACTCTTTTAACGATCCAAATTTTGTATACAACTTCGGAACTATAACTCGCACATCAATGACACTCAGATCGAACTTACTATTGGGTCATGTTTTTCGGCAGGGGAAGAGGAAAAGGGCATTTAATAAAGGGCGTAGCTTCGCCCACACAACTCAATGAGCAGTACAAGAGCATTTAAGTTTCAAGGTATCGAGTCCCAATGGTACGGAAACCCTGTTTCTGGAATGAAATCTTGATTGAAGCTTTGAATATAAATAGTACACATAGTACGATTTCTAGCGAGTAATAAATTTCTAAAAAATTCCAAAAGGAGTGTGAACGAGCTACATCAAATGTTTGGAATAGTTATATTCGTGCCAGCGACAAACAAACAATTTACTCGTTGCTGCAGTTCGCAACTCTATTTTTCCTTGAGGCACCATTGCATTTGTGATGTGAAATTCATCCATGGAATTATAACGTAACGCCATTTATTCTACAAAGAATCGGAAGAGTTACTTCCTGGGCTTCTGATTTTGTGAAAAGAAAGGAAGCCAATAATAGATCGTGTGAGTTATCCTCAGCAGTGAAAGGAAACGATAGGGCACAATCTGTGTCAGGCGAATATATTCATTTTCTTCTTCGGGAAATCGAATAATGTTAATTAATATATAATATAATTTTGATTGGTTCATTGGTGTCAATATCTAGTATAAGTTTAATATTTGGGCATACTTTTATAAATTAAACCTCTAAACTGAGTAATTTTTTGTGGGCCACGGGAACAGGCTTTCTTGCGAAATCATTTATTTCTGGGCGATTAACGATTAATGATTATTATCTGTTATATATAATATAATTGTCCAAAAATTAGTAGCGATATAGTTTTAACTTCTGAAGAAATCGCAAGAATTAAAGTGCCCAGGAAGAAAATCAAGAACATGGACATGGTCTGCATGTCAAACATATTTGACTCCAGTAAGGCCAAATAATCGCTTACCAATAATAAAAGTAATAACTAATTGTCAAAATCACATTGTCTTAACTTTTTTGAATAAAATACAAAGAAATAAATCGGGGTCGTTTTATGACCCGAAGGGTCAAATGTGCGAGTTTTTCCTAGGGTAACAGAGGGGTTAAAGCTCACCTCAGCCGCAACCAGGTTCTGGCAGCAAAATAGGTCCATACTGATCACTGTAAGATGAGATCATACTATAAGACAGCTTCTAGGTCTACTCGAATTCCTATCGTACAGTACAGTGGCCCGTTTTAACGAGACACGGCCCCTAAAGACCCAGGGCTCTTGGATCGTTGTTATGTGGGGTAGTGTGTGCAGCTGGGACAGCCGACTACTTAGCAGTGCAGTAGCGGCTTTGGAATTTTGCAAGTTAATCTACGTTACCGGCAGAGGACGGTTACTATAAGAACCTTCTGAGCCCCCTATTTGAGAGAGATATGAAAGTTGACAGTCCTAAAGAAGAGACTCAGACAGTTCCCGTACCGGGAGCCCAGGACATCAGCAGAGGCTTCATTGAATCGCTCTACAAGAGTAGCACCTTGCTTGCCATCCCGGTTGGTACTCTTGCATTGCGTCAGAACTCGCCAAGAGGGTTCGCTATAGTGCATTTATGCCTTCACTTCTTACGAAGAAAAAAATTTGGTCTAGGCGAGGAATTTGTTTAACGCGGAGTTCGTACACTACCTGATAGATGAGAAAAGTCTTAGTTACGTTGATACTACATACATAAAAAATATGCTCATTGTACCAAATTCTCTGAATAAAGCTTCAAGATAACAAAAAACCCTCAACACTTTTTGTACCCCCAATATCATGATACCAAAAAATACAGGTAGTTTCATGACAGAAAATTGGCAAATGAGAAATATTATTGTATCATGCCCAATACTTCAGATAGGTTTTGCTTCTGTTTGATTCTTCTTCAGTTTGGTTTTACAGTGAAATACTCCTTTGTACATCAAGCTTTCTTCACTGCATTACGTGTTTCGAAGTGGGAGTGAAAAAGTCTTGCAAGTAATTTGTATGGTGCTTGTCCGCTCTTTAGTAATAATAAGATAAATGTACATATATGCATTTACTTCATAAATACTTACGGAATTTTAAAGTGTTAACAATATTTTACGGAATAAAAAACTTCTGATGTTTTGTTTAAAGAATACATAATAGAAATACAAATCTCTGCGACGTATATTTAGCGCTACAGAACTTAAGAGTGATAACTGAAACAGGTATTTAATGAAAGAGCCTAGACCTAATATAAGGTTCGGTTTAATTAGACATTACAACTTTGACTAAATTAATGTTAGCAATGTTAAGTTTTCGTAGATCCGGGAACTATTCTATTAAGCATTTTACAGTCGCTTACAGTTCTATCTTTTATGTAAAACATTCGATTTCTAACGGAGTTTCGCGAATAACAATGAAAGTATGTACAAAAGAGTCGAACAAAAGACAAGTGTTTCGATTTGGTGAAATAATTTTGTTTATTGATGCCGATGGTGATATGGCGGTCGTCTTTAGCTAGTTAGTGCGTTGGAGTGATAAACTGGTGATCACTGGTGACAGCTAAACCGATTTTTCTTTCAGTGGCTGTGTTCTCAGCAGAATATGTCAAATTTCTGAAAACCGTTTCCCATAGATCAAAGGAATTCAGCAAAATTTCATTTTTACCATCAAAACTTAACAAGCGACAAAAATAATATGACAAACAATTTTTCTCTATGGAAATTAAACCAGGCAACGAAGTCCTACGTACAGTTATTCTTGATATGGTTAAAATGATATTTCTTCGTGACTTAGGAGGTATTACTAAACACCATTAACAGCTACCACGAATGAATACATAAACGAAAATGCTAAGGAGTCGTTTGTTTGTGTCAGTTCCTTTCATTTCATCTACATAAGTTGCTCCATTACACTAAACCACTAAATTTGTCACGCGCAACAAAATTATTCTTTATTGGGCTCTGTTTTATTGGCGTTAATTCTTTTTTCAACTAATTGGTTAAAAACGAAAATGCAAAATGTGCTAATGACATGGGCGAAGAAATAAAATGTTTTTAATTTCATGTCAAGTCAATTTGGGGAAAGATATACGAGTATCATACAGTAATTTGCAATATAAATAGGGTGTTGTTTGATTATATTTGTGGTTGTGTCGAAAAAATTAAAAACAACATCAGACCAATTAGATTTACATTGACATTTATGATTTAAAATTTTAGATGTCTTGAGTTGCAGTTGATAAAATTTGTATAAGTAATTTAATGAGAATGTATTCGCGATATTAAAAAATACGGCGATTGCCCCACTCTCTTTGTTAATTGAAATCGATTAATAGCTTACTGTGGAAATTTTAAGCGAAAGAGGAAATGAGTCGGCCGGCCCCAAAAATTATGGCCAGACGTATCGATGTGGGTTACAGCTCATGCTCGAATAGTTTACTATGCAAGCTATGAAATAACATTTATGAACAAGTATAAGGACTGTATATAAATATATATAGTCATAATCCAAATGACTATTGTCAAAGTCGAAATTCGGACTTTCGAGCGACTACTGTATACATTTTTGTCAATGCTAAGAGCAGCCATTGCTGCTTATCAAACTCGACCCAACTACAAATTAATTAAATAAGTTCATTACAATTCAACTAGCACCAGCGCAGCCAACACCAGCACAGACTGCTAACGTCAGCACCGATCGATCGCTGTATTTGCTCATTTTCAATACATTCATATATGTGCCATATGTATGTTTGTATGTATCTTGTCGGTACCCCTTAGCTTTGGCCGCACATTAAAGTTTCAGTTGAGCGAAAAATGCAAATACCGCATATACCGTCCGTTAGAAAATGTGATTTTAAATTTTTTATGCTGGTGCACATATCCCAACATATGTTGATATTAGCCATTTTGCATATTTAGCTTATTTTTGGCAAATATAAAGGTTAGACGTGTTTTGGTGTGCTTGGCGTTCTTTTACTATTGAAAAAATCTAATATTTGTCACATGTTTGCCTGTTCGTGATGTTTTTGTTCAAAAATAACACCGTATTCACGCCTCAGCTACCGTTCCCACGATTGACCACTGTGCTGGAAAAGCTCAAGGCTATACCAAAAAAGGGCTATCACGAATGTATTATCTCTGAGGGAATTAGTTTAAAGGGAATATTTTTCGGGAAAAATAAAAGACCTCGTACATTTGAATGTCGCGACTATTAATATGTTATGAAAATTTTATTTACAGAGATTCATTCGATGGACTTCATTCGGCTTAAATGCAGTATAGCGAACCCTCGTGAAAAAAATAAATATGTATACTATTACATAGAGGTTTGACTCCTGAATCTAACGAACTAAAAATTTTGCCATAACAGGCGTGGATCGGGGTCAAAGTTCAAAGTTTTTATCAAAATAACTCAATCAATTCTCAATCGATTTACACGATATTGGTATCCAACGAAATTCCATTTCCATACCTTTGGTATGCAACATTAGATACGTGATATGTACTAATAAGAAGTTATAAGCAAACAATATTTTTTTTATATAAAATTTTTAAAATCGGATTTTTTTCTCGAAAAGCTCCATCATTAAGTTATAATAAATTTGTTACCATGTTATAGCCTGTGGAATTCCCTTTAGAATCAAATATAAAACATTTGAAATTTTTGTAGTTTTGCTTTTATATTTAAATGTAAATTGAGTTAAAAGCATCTGTTTGCAATATTGAAATGGCGCTTATGAAGATTACTGCTTAGGCGCGATCTTTTACAATCATAGGATTTGAATACAAAAATACTGTAAGCACTTTACTCATCCCGATACCCTAGTTACTCCCATGAGGGTTATTTTTTTGAAGCAAAAGGTATTTGAATACAGAAAACCTGCAGTTTACTATCACAAATATCAGGTGTACAACTTTGCTTCCGCCGTTTTCCGATAGGTGGCTGTACCGGCTGAGGCTGGTTGAAATACATAGATGGTAATGCCTTTAAAGTGAGTGTGGACAGTGCCTAACGAATTGTCATCGCCGTTTCAGTGACAGTTGTTCTTGTTTTCGTATTATTCACGCTCGAAAATGTCCGTTTATGTGCCCAATTCTCGCCATTTGCGGGAAGTTTTACTTTTCTGTTACAATTCGCAAAAAAATGCAGCTGAAGCGCATCGAATGCTCTCAGAAACTTACGGTGATGCTGCTCTGAGTGAAAGAACGTGTCGGGAGTGGTTTCAACGTTTTAAAAATGGTGATTTCGATGTCGAAGACAAACATGGTGGTGGAAGAGAAAAAACCGGTGTGATTTACTACGAGCTCTTAAAACCGGGTGAAACCATCACAGGAGATCGCTACCGAACGCAACTGATGCGCCTTAGTCGCGCGCTAAAAGAAAAGCGGCCACAATATCAAGAGCGACATGACAAAGTCATCCTCCAACACGACAATGCTCGGCCTCACGTCGCAAAAGTGGTCAAAAAGTACCTGGAAACGCTGAAATGGGAAGTCTTGCCCCACCCGCCGTATTCCCCAGATGTCGCCCCTTCTGACTTCCACCTATTCCGTTCGATGGCACACGGCCTGGCAGATCAACATTTTCAATCCTTCGAAGAATTGGAAAAATGGATTGCTTCATGGATAGCGTCAAAAGAGGACTCCTTTTTTCGAGCCGGGATCCGAAAATTGCCGGAAAGATGGGAGAAAGTTGTCGCTAGCGACGAACAATACTTTGAATAATACATCTGTAAGCACTTTTTCGCAATAAAGCTTTTAATTTTGGAAAAAAAACGGCGGAAGCAAAGTTGTACACCTGATACAATTGAAGGCTTGTGGCGTCACACAAAACATTCAATGCCATAATACCATAAAAGCAAAAAAAGTTTAGCGAAATTTAAGCTTTTAAAATAATGTAAAGCTAGAAATCTAGATCTTCGAACGTTTTTTAATATGGCAAGCACTTTGTACAACCCCCTTCAGCCCTCATTGTCCGAAAGTGATGGCGATGGTGAATATGAAATAGCTTTGGACCCAGAGTTAGGAAAAATTAAACAAATATATTCAGAAAAAACAAAAGTACACATTTTTATATTTCATTGTAAAGGGAATTCCACAGGCTACAATATAGTAACAAACTTATTGTACCTTAATACTGAATTTTTATGAGAAACAAATACGTTTTTGAAAAATTTGTATACAAAAAAATATTTTTCGCTTAAAACTTCTTATTAGTACATATCACGTACCTAATGTTGTACATAAATAGAAAGGTATGGAAAAGGCCTTTCGTTTGATACCCATATCGTGTAAATCAATTGGAAATTTATTGAGTTTTTTTGATAAAAACCTTGAACTTTGACCCCGAGCCACGTCTTTTCTATTCGTTTCAGAGCCAAAATTTTCAGTTTTTTAGTTTCACGAAAATAAGCTCTATTCAGCCCAATTTTTAGTTTTTTGTTTTCATGAGGGTTCGCTATACTGCATTTGTTCCCTTCATTCTGATGGAGAATGCATCACTAAAATAACTTTTCGAAAATTGTATCCTGGGAGCACTGTAAACTTTAAAAATGCCTTTTGAAGCAACAGCTTTCAACTGGCAAAAATATTTTACTACAACGAAGAATTACTTATTTAAAAAAAACAATAACCAGTAGAAATCCAAATTAATATCAAGGCAGCGGCCGTTCGATAGTTCAATCGAAGGACATAATTAGAACTCGTGAACATACATACGTATATACTTAGATGAGCTTGATAATATGGGATACCAGTTTGATGAGTTTTATAGATGCTTTGAAATTCATTGAAAGTCAGATGATAGATAGATAGATTGTGATTGTATAACCGAACCATTTTAACAATCGCGGATTTTTTTTTATTGGATACTAGCTGGGCCCCGCGGCTTCGCACGCAAGCTCTCTTCCCTGATATAAATTCTGAACCCATTGTTGACCCGGTCAGATTTTGATTTAAAAAGAAACATATGTCTATTATCTTTGATGTCAAGTGTTTCCAAAAATTTTGAAGTCAAAAGGCCCTTTAGATCATGAGTTTTCACATTTACTCTAAACAAATTCTTAACCCTTAGTTTGCTAGATTTCGATTTTGAAAATAATTAGAAACGCGTGTCCAATTTTCTTTATTTCATGTATTTTTACAATTTTTGAAGTCAATAGGCCTATCGATTCATGTTTTTTTCGAGTCTTCCCGAAAACAAATCTTAACCCATTGTTGGTCCAGTTAAATTTTGATTCTCAAAAAACTATAAAATACGGGTCGAATTATTTTTGATCTACATTATTTGCAGGAAGTTCGAAATCAATATGTCTATTAAATCACGTTTCTTCATACAACACCTTAATATTTACATGTTTTGCCCCCTTTAGACCCCGAATTTAAAAAAATCCCGTCTTAGCGGAGGTTCATTCTTCAAGAAGTACCCATAGTTCATGATGATGAGTTAATCAATCAATCAGTCAGTCAGGACAAACAATTTATGTATATAAAAAAGCAGGCGGTACCCCGCCCCCTTATCCAATGCTCACAACTTTCTTCTAGTCCAATTGTGCTACTAAGTGGAAAGTTCGTACCAAGTTTCACTGATGTGTGTGTGTGTTTACTGCGTAACTGTTGGGTTATAAAAAATGTGCCACGCCCCTTGTCCAATGCCGATCAAATCTGACCAGTAGAATGACACATCTATGAGACGACGGTACACCAACTTTCAATGCTGTGCGGCTAACGATTCCGAAGCTATTCCATATAAAAGATTTGAGTTGTATGGGCGGTGCCATGCCCCCTTGTTAGATACCCGCCTCATTCCCTCTATCGATAGATATGACTAAATGGTAGGTTCGTGCTAAGTTTCATTGATGTGCGACGAACAATTTCAAAACTATGCGGATAGTTTTGATCAAAAAAATGTGCCACACCCCTTGTCCAACGCCCATCAAATTTTAGCAGTACAATGTCACTTCTGTGGGAGGATGTAATACCAAATTTCAATGCTGTGCGACTTACACTTCCGAAGCTATTCCATTTAAAAGATTTGAGTTGTATAGGCGGAGCCACGCCCCCTTGTTAGATACCCGCCTCATTCCCTCTGCCGAAAGATATGACTAAATGGTAGGTTCATACCAAGTTTCATTGATGTACGACTTACAGTTCTGCTGAAATATTGGGTCATAAAAAATGTGCCACGCCCCTTATCCAACGCCTATAAAATTTTAACAATAGAATGACACTTCTATGGGACGATGTCATATTAAATTGCAATACTGTGCGGCTTACAGTTCCGAAGCAATTCCATATAAAAGATTTGAGTTGTATGCGCGGTGCCACGCCCCCTTGGTAAATACCAGCCCTATTCCCTCTGTGGAAAGATATGACTAAATGGTAAATTCCTACTAAGTTTCATTGATGTGCGATTTACAGTTCCAAAATTATGCGGATAGTTTGGGTCAAACAAATGTGCTACGCCCCTTGTCCAACGCCCATCAAAATTTAACAGTAGAATGACACATCTATGAGGCGACGCTTCACTAACTTTCAATGCTGTGCGACTTACAATTCCGAAGCTATTCCATTTAAAAGAAATGAATTGTATGGGCGGTGCTACGCCCCTTGTTAAATACCCGCCCCATTCCCTCTGCCGAAAGATATGGTTAACTGGTTGGTTCATACCAAGTTTCATTGATGTACGACTTACAGTTCTGCTGCATAAAAAATGTGCCACGCCCCTTGTTCAACGCCGATAAAATTTTAACAGTAGAATGACATATCTATGAAACGTCGGTACACCAAATTTTAATGCTGTGCGACTTACAATTCCGAAGCTATTCCATTTAAAAGATTTGAGTTGTATGGGCGGTGCCACACCCCTTTGTTCAATACCCACCCCATTCCCTCTATTGAAGCACATGATTAAATAGTAAGTTTGTACCAAATTTAATTGATGTGTGACTTATGGTTCCAAAGTTATTGTCTAAAAATGTATTCTTGTGGTGCCACGCCCCGTTTTCCCGACTTTTCTTTTTTCCTAAACCTTCACGTAACAATTTCAAACAAACCCGCCGAAAGAAGTATCCAAGTTGGTCCAGTCGTTTTCAAGTTTTAAGCAGCCGAACGGACCACGATTCATTTTTATATATATAGAGATTATATGTATGATGCCATTGCTTCATTGAAACTTATTTAAAACTTATTGTGAGTTATTGTTAATTAGTTTTGTGTACTGGATAGAGACTTCATATTTCGAAATTAACTTGATAAAAGTAAGAAGGTAAGCTATTTTTATTTTGCAATCCTGGGTTCGCGGTTTATAAAATCCGATATTTTTAGGGACTAAAATTGTTCGGCATTCCGAGTTGGTCATTCTGGAATTGCAATTCCTAATACATCCCTAAATATGTATATAAGTATGTACGAGTACGTGCATTTTCGGTATGAGTAACCTGTCGCAGTGGGAAGTTGTGTAGTGATTAATGTCCAGAAGGAAGTGAAGAATAATTACCTCCAGCGGGGTAAATGAGAATTTACATTTTCAAAGGGTGTACGGAGGTTCATCTCGGTGTTCGAGAGGAAGATACGTACGAAGTTGAGTAGCCCTATCATCTCTTGGTGTGACCAACTGGATAGGGGCGTGCAAAGCAGAGGCTGGAGAGAGCTTATGGCCAGTTAAGTAAGTACGAAAATAAAATATTTTTTGGCTCTTAAAATTCTATGTATGTATATTAAACTTTGTTTTTTCCAGGTTTACATTATAGCTACATTATAAGGTGCTTTACCGGCGGTGATTTACTCTAAAATTATGAAGCGTTTTTATTTGCTTGACCTAATGTTTAAGGTCGTACAGATGTGTTTTTCTGAGTTTTCAACCCCATTTCCCCTATGTATGATTATATGTGGGTGTGATTTGCTCAGCGGCATTAATTATAACGCGCAAAGTGAAGCTGGAGGTGCTTTTTTATCGTTATTGTAAACTTTCGAAACATTTTCCCCATACAAGCACTCACTCGCTGTGTATGAACCTATGTGCACATGTGTGCGACTACAATAACCCAGCAAAAATTTTAAATTCTGGTAATGTCTAAAGTAATCGAGAAACTCAGCTCCATCGCTTACATTCTAGAATACATACGGCATTACATTAACATAGGCGTGCCATTAGAAGTAACCGCTTACATGTAATGGCCTTGGAACGCGTTATATAAGTTCTTGTAAATGATTACATATATAATCACTTCTAGGTAAATAATTAAGTAACTGTTACGTTTAATCAGGTCAGTAATTGGTTACAAGTAATGAAATATATAACCAACTTTTTTCATTTATTTTTTGGTAATAAAAATCCATTTTATTTATCGGAAAAATACAAACATCGAAAAAACTTAATAATATTTATTAAAAAAGGATTTCTAGTCTCTCTCGTTTCCCTTATTCTCTTTCTTAATGGTTGTAAAAGAACGCCTGGTCGCCTCCTGCTGCTGCTTCTGAAAAGAATAAAAAATTAAATTTTAAAAGTGGGAAATATGATTTTGATTGTGAATATAACAAAATAATACATTTAACCCTTTCGCTACAGGTTTTTACTGGGAAAAGTTAAAATTTTAAATTTTACGTCATAGAAGCCTAATGTGGTTATATTAGCAACATTCCATACAAATTTTTTAATTTTTATACTCGGACCCTGTATTTTAGAGTGTTTTTCTATGAGAGCTACCACATCGTTGTGGCTATAATAATTACTTAAACATAAAACTTTATACGCATAACGAAAATTTGAATATTTCTTCATTTACTTCAGCCAAAATTAAAAAAAAAGTATCTAAATTGAAAGAAAACGTCAAATTAAAAAGTTATCTAATTTTTTTGCTTCTTCTTCCTTTACTACGTCAAGATATACCATTAAAAAACGTGTATACTTCTTTTCTTTAAACTTAAATATTCAGTTTATTAATTTCGTATTTTTCCTAAAACTTCAAACTATTCTAAAGACCAACAAAAAAATGTATTCTTGCAACCACAGAGGGTTCAGACGTCCACAAAGTAGCATGTTGCCATATGGCAACAAAATAGCGAAAGGGTTAATGTATAATACTTACCAAATAATTCAGCCATCTGCTTCTTGTTCTTCTGCAACCTCTGATGTTTAACAGCTCTTTGCAGCATTGATGAGAAGGACTGAATGAATCCCTTCAAATGTTTTTTTTATGAATTTATACTGATTTCTTCATATTGGTTGTATTTTGCAAATTTTCTTATAATTTATAAATTATAATTTAATCGCTCTTACTATTTTATTCACTTGACCACTTGACACTTCAAACTTTAACACGCGAATGACTACACGCATATTTCAGCAGGATCAATTTTCTAAGATTTGGTTGATTGCTGCGTAAATTGCAAATGAATTGCAGTTTACACATTCACTTACAGAATAATTCACATTTCTGTTGTCAGCATTCTCCCATTACTTTTCGCATTACTAGTAATCAGTCAAATAAGTGTCTTACATTGCATTACAAATAAACGAAAGAATAATCTAGAAATGTGTCATTATTCTAGACATTACCCATAATCGATTAAATAAGCTGTTAGCCGCCCCTCCGCATTTATGCGATGCATTATGTAAGCGGTTACAATCGCAAAGGGTTACAAAAATCGTCAAAATTTTTGCTGGGAAATCGGTACGTGCAGATGTGTGCTGGGAAATCGGTACGTGCAGATGTGTGCTTCGTGTAATACTTCCCTGTCGGACCTGAGACAACTAGTTCCCAAAATTCATTGGTCTTTCAACTGGTTTTTTGTAGTCAATTGGACAACTAGTTGTCCAAGTGACTGTCAGCGGATGCAGAAGTCAGTCAGTTCGCGTCTAATCGTTCACGTTCTGTGTGCGCGTTCATAGGCGAGAAGAGCACATAAAAATGAGAAAAACGAAACAGAGGTGAGAGAAGCAAAAAAATACTGTTAACCTTCACACTGTCACTATTAATATATGTTAATATTTTTCTTTTCATCCGTTTTATAAAGACAGTTTTCATTTTTTGAGCTAAGTTGGTAAGCAAAAACGTAAAATGGACTGTGCTTAAGAGATGTTAGGTTCAAACGTGGAAGGGGGAAAAGGGATGAATGGGGTTTCAGCTCCCACAATGTGGGCGAATTTGTTGCTTTTTTTTAAAGAAATTCCATAAAAAGTGCATTTTCAAAGATATTCTCACAAAATTTTGTATTTAAGATTTTTAGGTAATTCCACATCACATATCCAAATTTGAGCATTGAATTTTGAATATGTTAATTGTAACCAAAATAGGGGTAAAAATTTTCATTTGTAAAAAAAAAGATGGAAAAAATAAAATTTTTAGTTTTCTGATTACATATTTAGAAAGAGCTTGATAAAATGGCCACTGAGCCGAAGCCGCATGAAAATCGGACTTAAAACTAAAAAGTTATAGCAAAATCAAAATTTGAAATATTAACAAATGTTAATGGTGACAGTGTGAAGGTTAAGGCTGATCTTGCGATTGTACAACAACAACGTAGAAATGTTTGCATTTTTCGAACTTTCTGTTTCTATGACACGAAGTTTGCTCGATTTGCACGTTTTGTCTTGAATGATTTCAGTTAGAATTTTGCGTGGTTGCGTAAAGCAACGAATTGCAGCGGCAGCTGAAAGGTGTGTATTAATATATTTATTTATTTATGTAATTATTTATTAATTCATTTATTTATTTATTGCAGGCGAAGTCAGGATGTTGTATTGCATCAGGCCCCAAACAGTTCCAGTTCATATTTAAATGCACCATTTTTTTTATTCGCGATGATTTTTTTTTTTATTTTAAAATATTTTTTAAATAAAAGAATTATTTAAAAAGTTTAAAATTTAAAAAATTTTAAAATATTTTTAAAATAAAATAATTATTTAAAAAATGCACGTTTTATTTTCCCCATAAAAATCGAGTGGTTAGAAAACTAATCCAGAATAAACTAGTTTGCAAACTAGTCGCTTTGCAACTGGTTTGAAAACTGGTTTACTTCGGACTAACCTTGGACTAGTTGCAAATGGATGCAGACGGGGACAATTGACCCTCGCCTAGGACACCGCCATGTTAAAAGGGTGAGTTTGCTCCAAGAAAACGAGTCGATTCTGAGGTCATATATGACTGTCAAGCGACCAGTTGAAAAACTAGACTTGGACCAGTCCGATTTCCCACAGGGTTTGGTATGAGTAAGTTATAATATTTGTAAGTATCGAACTCATGGGAGTAAATTCGGTGGATATCGACGTGAGTTGGCTCCGCACTATGTATGCATGCATGTGATCTACCGCCGTTGGTGAATGAAGAGACCTGAGAGCCGGGGTGTTTGCGATCATAGCAATGAAACCTCAGCTCAGTACGTTTGTTACGTTGTTACTACAATAAGTGTCGCATAGTTAGATGCGCCGCGCTCTTACGAAGTCTATTTTACGCACTCATCGAAAGCGGTTTTTTTTTGGTTCACACGCAGATTTTGTAAAATGGCATTACCCAGTATGCGAGTTTCTGTGTAATAATTGCACAACGAACACAATTATCGGCCACTAACCACTGCAACGTCAATCGGGCAAAAACCTATAGTTTACAGCAGTTTACGCCAGCCTGTGTCTCAAGGCAAATAAAAATGCAATAATTAAAGCATTTTGATAACATCGCAGTTTCGTTGGGCATGACAACTAAGAAGTGCGGGAACGCTATAGTTACAATCGTATATCTCTAACGAGAGAATGAAATCGATGAGTGCCTGAGCCGATCAACTACTCAACGAATCAAAAGCGATCGTGCGCTGTGAATCGCGCTGGCCGTCGTCTTTCTTTTAAGAAATTATCGTCGTTATTCATAAACGCAATATACATACGAATACAAAGTGCAAGCACACGTTTACTTGGACAGAGCAGCGGCTTGGTGGTCTAAAGGAAAAAGAAAATCTATCGGGGCGTAAGTAACGGAACCTGTAACCTGAACGCGCAATTCTGCTCCGCAGCGCTCTGATCTGCAGCCAACAACAACTTTGCGGTTGTTAACGGTCGCCGCAACGAGTCGATGAAACTGCCCTAAGAAAGCCGTCTCAAAGCTGAAAGACTCGATCGTTACTGCGGCGTACAGTGCGCGAATGTTTTTATGTTTACAGATGGGAAATTGACAAAATAACTGGCTGGCAGAAAGCTTCTAGCGGTGCACTCACTCGCACTCACAGTCGGCTGCCTCTTTGGCCCCGACGAACACCGCTTTTGTCGTTTCGACCGGAGGCCCCAGTCTTTTGTTTGTGAGCAGAACAGAGCTCCACCAGTCCAGCCAGTCAAACTGGTCGGCTCTTACAGTTTTCCGACAGCGGCGAGCATTCTCGCATCTCATTTTAATTTCGACCTCGTGCACAACGCGGCGGCGACGGTGGTGGTTTCACACAAGGTTCTACTAAAATGTTGGTGTCGTTTCGCAACGCGAAGCACTGCTTCGTTGTATTAAAATTGCTCCTTTAGGCCGAGCATTGCGTGCGCTACTTCTAGTCAAAGCAAGGTGTTAAGCCGCACTTAATTTTGTCACAGACAACTTTTTACCACAGTTGTCTGCACACCCGTCTACGTCCAAGAGTTTTGAAAACGCGAAATTGTGTCTACAACCATATATATATATATATATATATATATATACATCAAAGTGACATTTAATAAGGCAGGAAGAATAAATATTATATGAAAATAACCTCAATCATACCTACAGACGCACATAAGTGCACACATAGAACAGCCAAAGACAAGAAACGATCAACAACAATTCAACGAGATAATAAGAACAGACGGCTTTCATAGATTGCATTTGTATTAAAAAAACAAACACGAATACACACGTACCCAGCTTAACTCGGGTTTTGGCTGACTAAAACACCATAAAAAACGATCAACTTTATCAAATTCACAAATACGAAGTTAATCGCACCAACACGAATACGAGCAGCGTAAAGACTGCATCGTCGCGCAGTGTGTTCAAACGCGATTAGTTTTTGAGAGTAAAACCAGAGTCAATTCGAACGTCAAGCAAAACAGAAAGAATTTTTGCTAGTAGTCGACCAAATCGCAGAGCTACCAAATTCGCACGAGTTAAGTGACTAAATTAATTCTTCAACAAGGAAAGGAAACGCCTCTTAGTGAAGCAGACTTTGAACGAAACAGGATCGTGGAACCCGGTGAAAACTGTATTTCGCAGCCATCAGACGTCTATCGGCCGTCGCACGTCGCCCCTCGCAGCGAGAGCACCAGCTCAACAACAATACACCTACATAGCGAATATATAACTCTTCGTGATAAATAATGTCACACACTTATCAGTACGCCATTGAGTTCACTCGCATATGACGAACGTACAAAAACAAAATGAAACAGGAAAGCAGCTGCCTTATCTGACAGAAAGTGCTAAGCTAATCACAAAAACATTTAAAGTGCCTCATTTAAATTTACAAGCAATAAGTAACTTGTCCCAATAAATGGAGAATTCGAACCAAAGAACATATTCATTTCAATCCAATGAGTACCAAGTGAGTTTTATGTATCTGATCAACAAAATGCTGTTAAAAATCGAGAACACCCTACTGCGAAGCCATCGTCAGCGCGAGACCACGGGGATCAAGGAACTTTACAACTCTTTCTTTGTGTTATTTTAAACAAGTAACGAATTCGCCCTTAGCCGAACACTGTTTGAACGAAACAGCGCCTAAGTTCAGTCAATGTACTACTCTACTCACTACATTAGAAAATTCTTTGTAATCTGTGTTACAAAGTTCTCCTACCCTAAATACAAATACTAAAAAACGCGAAGACCACATTGTTTTGGTTGTTAGTTAAATCAAATTGAAGTGAACTACACCAACGTCATCTCGCCAGGGATACAAAGAGATTACAACCTGTTGCGCCTCATATGTTGCCATAATGAAAATAGTTTAAAACTTATAATACGCACAAAGTATGTCTAAATATCAAAACTAAATTTCATAATCAAATTAAACAAGTGTCAAAAGTGCAGAGCATACAAATTTAAAACATTTAAACATTTAAAAAGGAAGAAAACCCGTGCAGCTCGCTCGAAACAAACAAGTGTACCCATCGTGCGAGCCCTTCGTGATATTTAATTCGAAATAGCGCTGCGCATTCCGAGTTCAGCTTAATTCAATTCAATCCTCTGGTAAACTCATATCACATAACATCTACAGCAATTAAATACCTTATGGCTCTTTCGCTGTTGTCGCAACAACAACCACATCCCAATCTCTTCGACTTGCAAGCATTTTTTGAATCCTTCCCATTACAACAACGCCAGTATCAGCACAATTACCAACATCTTCAACAACAACATCAACAGCCACAACAACAACAAAATAGTGCGCCTGCAACCAAACCCCCTTTCAAAAACTGCAATAACTGCACGAGTCAAATGGAATACGCATCTGTTACCCATCAGAATCAGTACCAAGAATCCAAGAATAACAACAGCGACACCAGCACGAATAATAATAACGGAGCTATTTGTTGTAATACCAACGTTACCAGCAACGGCAGCACCTCAGGCATTAACAGCACCAATCAGGTAATTAGACCCATTCACCTCGGTTTGATGTTCATTCATTACTTACCATACTTATGTTATGTACTTACATACATATGAATATGCTCAAATTGTCATACATACATATGTTAGGCGTTTCCTGACGGGTTGGTCATTCCGTCAGAACTAGTGGGTATGCAAAATGTTTGCTTGGTTTCTGTGGTCGATTATCCTAATTTCAGCTGTGGTGTTATATTTTTTTATGAATTTCAAGCAAACCAAGGCTGCATATATTAGAATCGGACATACCACCGCTGTGAACAACCATAATGTTAGATAGTTCCAACCAGTAGCGCACGCTTTGCGTCTAAAATTATTCTGATTATACCCACGTCATCAGAATACTGTTTTCAGCACACAGCCAAAAAATTCTTTCGCTTGAGATACGCGTGTTAAGCGCATAATGATTACATTCAATGTAAAGAAGTTATTTTTGTGCTGAACACTTGAAGGCTGTCTAAAGAATTCGGTACGACCCATGATGTATCATGAGAATGATATGTCCTTTCAAACCACTTCTAGCCCACTTCACAAAATAAACCTACACAGAAAGATTAAGTATGTTTTACGTTGGCGTCCTGTAATAAATTCATTTGTGACTAAAACAGTGTAAGGCATATAAAAGCAAATTATTGCCAAATTGAAAAAATTAAGTGGCACATTTTAAAGACAAAATATCCTTAATACATATTGTAAGAACTTCTGAATACAGAAAGTATTCTGAATACAGAATGTGTTAAAATTTTAAAGGTTTTTACAAAATTAAATCCTAGAATCTTAATCTTAGTTTGCAATTGTATCATAATTTGTACGACTGGTATTATACGGTTAAGGAACATAGACTACTTTAATTCTTAAACATTATCTACCAGTAACAGAACAAATTGTTGCAATTTTAATTAATTCAATTATATCAAAGTTAAGACCCTGAAAGTTTAACGGTACACATATCTTACAATTTGCATCGCTCATGAGGTTTCATTCTTGGGAGGAGCTAACTTAACGATTTCTTACCGAGACAGCATCAAATTCATAATTTGTTCGTTTAGAATCAACTAGCTAAATGGGAAAACAGAAATTGACTTGGATTTAGAAGTTTAAAAAAACATCAAAGACAAGTGGGATCCATAAATTCATAATTTTCACATATCGCCTATATAACTGCTTACGATGCTGATCTTGAGCATATGAAACGAGTTTTCAAGACTGGAGGAAGCGTTTAGAGATAAAATAAACATCGACAAATAATTAAACCGTTTTCGTTTTATTGAAAAATAAATAAATAAATAAAAGTTTTTTATCAGTAGGTATTTTAGGGATCAGCAATTTGATACCGTTGCGTTTTTAGAAGTCCACTTTCTAATCAAAGTGCTATTTTTTTTACAAATTACTACAGTGTACTGTACTGTACAACAAATGAAAGGATATATTTTTTTTAACTTGTTAAAAACTATTTTAAAAAACACCATGAGTGAAAGTAGACTTAAAGGTCTTGCGTCGCTGTTCATACACAAACAATTACTCCAGAAGAAGTCTTAGACTAAATGGCCAAAGCAGGCATCTTAATTTTGTTTCATAACACTGTACTGCCAAATTACACTTTTTATAACAATTCATAAGATTTTTTAAAATTTCTGCAATATGGATGAGCACGAATTTTCTTGTTTACTTTATTAAAAAATAAAAACATTATTATATGATGTACTTTTCTGTAGTTTTAAATTATATAATAATATTATTAATATGAATGCGCTACAAAATATTTTTTAAATTCCTCCGCCCCCTGACTAAGTAGTAAGAAAGTATCAAACCGTCAAGTATGGAACTGTTGAAAGGAAACTTCAATTGTACGCGTTCTCTTCCGTATCCACCTTGTTGTTTACTAACTTAGTCGGACTTACTGTATAAGCAGACCCGATTTTAACTAAAGCCATGTTAATCGCTTCATAAAAAAACATGACAAATATTTTGTTAAAAATATTCTCTGTAATCAATATTTGACGCACTTTTATTTGACAATATAAAAATACGCAATTCCTATATTTGTTCACTTTAACCCGATAACGAAATCCGCAGGACACTGCAAGCCTTTCTCCACATTTTTTTACAAATCATCTATTGGCCAAACCAGTGGCGCACACCGGATTTCATTTTGGGCGGGCGAGCCGGAACGGGGGTTTACGTACAACTTTTGAGCCCGAATCCATTCAAAACCATATATTGCACCAGTAATTTTTGTATTTGGGGGAGGGGTTTGAACCCCCAAACGCCGCCTCCTGTGCGCGTCACTGGGCCAACCCCACTTCATAATCGTGTGTAGTCTGGCGTAAGAACAGGTGCTTGGCATTTCTTATTTGATCTTTTCTATTTTTTTCTTCGTTTAAATTTTTATAATTTAATATTGGAAAATACAATTTTTATTTTGATAAAGGTTTGATGACAAAATAAGCGTACCAAAAAAGCAATATGTCAAATATTGATTTCCATTGGAACTTCTTTTTGGTGAATGTTTTCTTGTCATTCCATGTTACAATTGTGCTGAGGATTTTCAGTCCTTTATCATAATGTGAACGTTAAACAAATGACACTGTTGAACAATACCACGATGATTGAAGTAGACTCAATAGATTCAAAACGCCTAGTTTATTTAGGGGAGGGAAGGTCGAACAGATAGTGCTTGGTCTGGTACAATAATATCCAAAATACTGAAAAGGAAATGCTGCCGAAATGCCAAAATTTGAAATATGTAAATATCTGGAGTGCTTTTCGAACTGTCTGTCGTTTCTAACAGCGTTCTTACCATTATTTATTTTAAGAGTCATCGAAATTCACAGGCTCAAAAATACCTTGTTCAAACCCCCAAATGGCTGTTTGTTACGAAATTTTGGGTGGCAAATATAACTTCAAATAGTATTGGGATCAAAGGCTGCGTTCAGAAACCCCAAAATTAAATTAAGTAGCATGCGCTACTTTTTGCTAATGGTTATGAAGACTGCATGAATGCGTCTTAGCGTAGTAGTGGACGTAACTAAAACAACTAGGAACAATTTAACGAGATTTATGCGAAAAATAAAAAATTGTAAAAACTGTTTTTCGAATGCTAAACAATGTAAACAATGTCGTGTCGCGGAAGTTCACTTTAGTCTAATGAATATGTCTGAAAATTAATACAAATAAATGTGTATATTACAAAAATTCTCAGGTACATATATTTTCATTATTAAGTATTTACCAAACACACGTTATATTTAATAAACATACACAGTTGTACTGTGCTGAATGAACTGATACTTATTGAAATAATATTAAATTTTGTCTAAAAAACTAAATTTATTGGATGGTTACATTGTGACAATTGTTTATCGAGGCCACAGGTTTTTAATTGGAAGATGAACGTTATTTAGGAAAGCCACAATCCAACAACTGATGAAAGCAAGATCAAAATCAGGCAGCTTATAGTTTCTTACCCTTGATTGACTCAAAGAGCTCTTATATACAATGTTGGTACAAACAATTTTCATAAAAAGGACTGGAAGTTAGCGAAACAATGTATGGTTATTGTATAATGCCACCATTATTCGTATTGCCATTCGTGTTCATCGGTAGAATCAGCAAGAACGGGAACATATTTCCTCTCAAAATATAGTTACACGTAGAAATGGAACCCCAAAGTTAAAATCGAACAAAAGCAAATTCATATAAAAACAATGTTGGACACAAAACTAAGTAATTTAGTAAGGGTCTTTCGGTAAATAATCGCTTTTCACATTTCTTACATTTTAGACATCAATTCTACAATTTTGGGAAAGTAAAATGTTTTGACTTTCGCCCACTCTTCGGTTGCAGCCACCCTCACTATTTTCTTTTTAAAGAAATCGTGTGTAATTCTACACATGTTAAATGACATTGTAATCAGAAGACTAACCTTGTATTACCGTCACATTCGGACAGTTGTGAAGCAGCCTCAGGTTCGCATACACATACAGTTGTGTTCAAAATAATAGGAGTTGCTTAGACCAAAAACCAACTAGTTCTATTTCTTAAGAATAATTTGATTTTCATTCAGTAATTCATATTTAACACATTGTTAACTCAGTGTAGTAATTATTTACATTTACACATTTGTATTAAAAAGTACTTAAACAAAAAAACTGAATAGTTTAATAATAGGAGTATTTCGTTCGTTTATTTATTTAAAAAATCATTGCACAATTAAGATTTCATCTTTTACAGTCCTTAACAAAGACTTATATTAAAATACGCAATTGAAGCTACTAGTATATACCTATGGACTACGAACAATTATTGCAAAATAAAAAGAAAAGAAAAGAAAAAGAAATTTAGAAGGGAAGAAAGATAGGAAGAAAAAGAGGAATAGAGCCATAGAATAGAAGAACAGAGAGAGGACTCGAGTATTAACCTACATAGTATAAATATTATAAACTGGCAGCTTGAAGCGCCGTAAATTAGATTCGGCCTTGAAGTCATTCGGTAACGAGTTCCATAATTGCACAGCTCTAACGAAGAACATTCTTGATGAAAGGACAAAATTTGTATGTGGTACTATGAGGTTGCATGTACGACTAGATTGTGCAAAGCTCAGTTTTGAGTAAAGATAGCTTGGACAACGAGTATGAATTAGTTTATGCAAGAATAGTAAGGAGCGACGATTAAAAAATGAGTATATACTGCAATCCATCATATTTATGGAGAATTTAGAGATGGAGTCAAACTTTCTTTTGGAGTATACATATCCAGCTGCATTATTGAGTAATAGTTGCAACTTTCGCAGAGACGCACTATCAGGGTGACCATATATTAATTCCTGATACGATATTATTGGCTTTATCAGGGTTTTTACAAGTTCTAGTTTTATGTCTTGAGGAATAAAACTAGCAGTTTTCCAAAGTTGCCTAAGTGCATTATACATTTTGCTGACCGAACAATTAACGTGATCAACGCATGTCAAGGTTGAGTTCAATTTAAATCCAAGACTAGTAACAACCTTCTCATATTTGATAACAGTACCATTTAATGTAATGGGTGACAAATTGTTCAAATCGTAAGGATAATGGGATATAGTCATTGCTTTAGTCTTCGATGAATTTAAATTAAGATTGTTATGTCTAGACCATTAAAAAATAGAGCTCAAATCATCATTTGTTCTCTGTATTAAATGCTCCACATGACCTATAGGTGCAGAGAGATACATTTGCGCATCATCTGCGTATAGATGTATAGAAACGCTTTGGCAGCACTTAACCATGTCATTTATAAATACTAAAGAAAACTGGACCAAGGATAGATCCCTGCGGCACACCTGAAGTAATCATTTTTAGCTCTGAATGCTTATCCTTCGAAACCACCCTCTGCCATCGATGGGTAAGATAGCTTTCTACGAATTTGATTGCATTACTGCTAAAACCGAAGTATTTATCAAGCATTTGGAGAAGTATAGCGTGACTAACAGTGCCAAATGCTTTTGAAAAGTCCAGCAAGGTAAGAATTGTAAGCTCCCCTTTATCAAACGACGGTCGGATATCCTCCATTATTTTAAGCATAGCAGTAGAGCAACTACGAGTATGTCCCTTACGAAATCCGGATTGATTTTCAGTGAGTAAATTATTCTCATATATATGCTTCATCATTTGGGCTAAGATATGCTTTTCAAGTACTTTGGATAAGGACGGTAAAATACTGATGGGCCGAAAGTCTTGAGGTAAAATCGGATTATTCTTCTTCGCAACGGGTACTATGTTTGCTATTTTCCAAATATCAGGGAATCTCAATGTTGTTAGAGGAGAATTGACGATATGTGTAAAAGACGAAATTATGTAAGGCAGAATCAACTTTATAAATTTGAGGCTAACTTTATCGTCACCTACTGCATTAGACTTAATGGAAAGAATATATTGCGTAACTTCAGACTCCGATGCATGTGAAAAATCAAATTTATTGTGCAGGTCACGCACTAATCTAGGATTAGGCTCAAAAGTACGATTTTGCTCCAACGGTTTTAATAGAAAGAACTCATTCATCACATCTATATCAATTTTACAGTAATTTTTCAGTTTAGGCCTCACACTAAGGGTTTTAAGTTATTCCATAGCGTTTTAGAGGGAAGATGCGAATTAAGTTTAGATTGGAAAAACATCTCCTTAGCCTAACGCGTTGTTGCAGTAGCTCTATTTCGTTGATATTTGTATACATCCCAGTTTTCATTTCTGTTACTATGCTTCCAAATATTGTAGGTATTATTACGTTTTTTGATTGCGCTAAGCACATCTCTAGTAAACCAAGGCTGTTTTTTGTTGGTGATTTTAATTTTTTTCCGAGGGACGAATTTGTCGAAAAGATAGTTAACTACTTAATTCTGTAAAATGACTGAGTTTTTCATTTACATCAACCAAGAACCAGCACTTATTCCACAGGAGGGAATTAGCCTCAGCTGCTGAAGCTTCTACGTTAATATTCTTATGATCTCTGTAGTAGAAAAAATCAGACCACTCACCTGACAAAGTAGCGGAAAAATTGAGGAAACTGTGGATTTTTTTTAAGGTATGCAGCAATCATTTTATTACACTAAAGTTATTATTTATTGATTGAACATGTTTTTATGAAAAAAACAAGCGTTTGTTCTTAAAAAAATATAAATAATTAACGGAGTTATGGCAATTCTCTCGAAACCCTTTTTTTTTAAAGCGGCTGGCGGTGACCACGATGGAAATCCAGCAGGTCAACTGAAATCAAAAAACCGAAAAAACTTCATTCGTATAGTGTTATTTCTAGTTCGTGAATGATTATTTTATAGAATATTTGGTTTTTTCTGCATACAGTAACGATTTTTTTAAAAAGTTAATTTTTAGAGCTCTAAAAATTGTATTTAAAAATTCTGATCTGCAAAATCAAAATTGGTGCATTAAAATCGAATCGTTCACGAACTGAGCACAATAATTACAGACAATTTAAAAAAAATTAAAGAAGATCGGTCAAATAGTTCTTGTGCAATCGCGGTCACAGCAAAGGCACTTTTGGAAAAACACGATTTCAAGATAATCGCATTTAAAGTTTGAAGTTGAGTGTATGTAAGTATGTATGAGTGACGAACCGTACCTCAAAACCCTGTTTTCCTATCGAATTATTGTTCGGATCTCTATGAAAATTTGGGAAAATGTTCTCTAGGAGTTGTACTTTAGGATTCAGCAATAAAAAATTTTTCGATTTTTGAAGAAAAAAAGGTATATAACCCCTTAAGATGATCAAAACGGCTAGATCGCTATGCCACCTCCTCGCTTGTAATTTTCTCTATAATTTCTAACCACAGAGTAATCGCACAATGGATAACAGGAGTCGTCAGTATCACTTTTGAACCACGTCTCAGTAATGCAAACCACATCAATGTTCGCAGTCTCGAAAATGTAATTAAAGTAATCTAATTTTGAATAGTTTAAGCTACGCGCATTGATGTGGCATAGCTGAAACCCCGGATGTAAGTCACTTGCCGATTTCAAAATTGTTTTTAAATTGATGTCGTTAGAGCTGTCGGTCAGTTCATACTCCACCATGGAATTGTTGTCGCTTCAAGTAGGCAGTTTTTGGATATTCAATACACACGATCAGAAAAATACAGGTGCAAGTAAAAGTGAAATAAATTAAGTATACATTTTTAAATAAAAAATCATTAGTATAAGAGCAAGGAAATACGAAAGAATTATGAGAGTAAGGAAATACGAGAAGATTAAGTAAGTAGAAATAACCAAAATTGATTGAAATGCTGAGACAGATGGAGAAAGATGAAAGAGGTGACTTAAATACTAAGCTAATATAATAATACTAATACTATTTCACATAAATCAATATCATACATAAGCAAATACTTAGAAAAAAAATAGATTTATTTATGAAGTTCTGAAGTTATATATTTTTTGTTGAATAGCCGCGGTTTTTGATTACTGCTGCACATCGACGCGGCATGGAGTCGATGAGGTCGCGACACCGTTTAAGTGGAATTTGCTGTCATGCCTCATGGCCCAGAGTCTGTGCTGGGCAACACTTTTTTTTACATTTGCTCATAGATTTTTCATGGGATTGAGGTCAGGTGACTGAGGGGGCAGGCCATGACCTCAACCCCATTGTCCCGGAATCAATCCATTGCAGGTCTACAGTATGTTTCAGGCCTTTGTCCTGTTGGAACAACCATTTCAGAGGCATAGGTATTCTATTCGGCATATGGCAGCATGACTTTGTATGATTTTGCTCTCATCTGCCCATTTCTCCACTGGCCAGCTGACACGTTCTTTAGCAAACTGTTCGCGCGTCGCTACATGCTCTTTTGTCAATTATGGAACTTTCTGTGGAATTCGTGCAAATAATTTGTGTTCCAACAAGGTACTTACTATTCGTCGATCGTCATCTCTGGTGGTTTTACGTTTGCGACAACATGTTTCAGTAGTACTTTCATGCTTCAAAGCGTTAGCGATCCTTTGATCAGAGCAGTCCCAAATTTGCCTAATTTCCTCATATGTTTTTCCTTATTTTCAAAGGCTCTTGATGATCTGACGCTTTTCTTCACTGCCATGTTTTCCTCGCCCCACTATTATTATTAAAAATAAATAAATGTGCAAAACTCTTTGACAATCTGCACTCCTATTATTTTTATCAACACAAATACGAGGCGTGCAAGTGTCTGCTTAGGAGGACACGTTACTTACAAGTTGATACATTATACAAATTTGTTTTTGAAAATATTTAATACATACGTACAGCATACATACGCACAGTGTTTCGACTCCATACAACGGCGGGACAAAATTAGAAGGGGGTCTGTTCGTAATAAAAATTGGTATGCTAGGTAATCATGGTCTGCTGAAGTGAAATCTCCATTTTGTTTTTCTTAAACTCTTGTTATTTTTCTTTCTTGGCAATGCCTAAAGCTAAGGTCCCACGATTGCCGCAAATGCGCCGATCATAGGCCGATCTGGTCGGGCATTGACTACGCAGAAATTGTCAATTGAGCAAAACGTTTTTTATTTGGATCACACGATTGCCCCAATTGCGACAAATTTTGTCGGCTCAACCTAGCGCACAGAAATATCGCACCGAACGATTTCATAGGTAGGTCACACGATTGCCCGAATCGAAACAAAAATTGAAATAAATTCTCAAACAATTTCAAAGCACCGACAAAATTTGTCGGCCCCTATGGTTGGCGCTCGAGTTGCCGACAAAATTCGGCTCAATTTTGAATTTTTTTGTCTGGCTTCAACTGTTCACACGATTGACGCTACAGTACCGATTTCGTTCGGCGCAACAGAAGACAGATAGAATATTTTTGACATTTGCGCCGAAACCGAATCGAGTTCACACGATTGGCATTTGAGTTTTTTAAAAATGCGTAAAATTTCTACGCATTGCGGCAATCGTGGGACCATACCTTAAGACTTATAGCAACAAGTGTGTCGGCTAGATTTTTCAGATTTTACATTCAATCAGTTTCGCCAACATTGACTATTGGAAAGAGTAATAGAAATGGTGTACGACGCTTTAATTTTGCAATAAAAATTATAATAATAGATGTATGTTTTACATTTGTGCAGTTTTTTTATTTTCTATTTCGTTTCTTATTTTCAGTGGTGAATAAATCTATTTTTGCTTTTTATGCTTCATAATTATTTTGCTCCCAAGAAAAATTACGGCTTGTGTGTATTATACCTTTAAAAACCAAAAACTGTAGATAATATTTTTTAACTTCAGTTTCATTGTTAAAAAATTCACGCATTTACACTTAGAAAAATTAAAAATTTGTCTCAATGGCAATTCATCCATTCACATATGTATACATTTTGATGGAATTTAGATTTTTCTCCAAAAAACTTAAAATAGTTGGTTCCTCCACAATTAGTAACAGTGAAAATATTTGAATGAGTTAAAAGGGAAAATATGCCAGGAATGATTGTTGCATAATTTTAGGCCACCATATGTAATAACAATTTTTGTTACTAGACCACTTTTTAAATCGAACTATTTTCTGAGATCGGAAGATATCGGAGGAGGCTTCTTAAACTACAAAAAAAAAAAAATCCGGGAACATATTTTCACTTTAGACTATTCCTTTTTAGATATGTATTTTCCTTCAAAAACAATTGCAATTTTTAAAAACTTCTTGCAAAACTTGTATTTTACGATATTTCTACAATATCTTTTTGCGAAAAGGGTTCCGACTTTGAGCAGTGTTTTTACGAATCACTGTAATATGCTTTGAAACGATTTGTTAGCAGAACTAAAACGTATCTTCAATACCAAGGTTGTACATATTTTCCATCAGACTTGCCTTTAAATGTTAAGGTATATTGTTTGACCCATAATATCACTGGTAATGTCAAGGCAGTTTCAGTTCAGTGTTCGCTTTTCGCCAAACGTATTCACAGCCATCTGATCTTCTCCGAACCTCCGGCTTTATTCAAAAACTATTGCCTCACTTTACGTATGTATCTCGACTTTTGACTACTTTATTAAATATTTTTACAAAATGATTTAGTCCATAAGGGATAGTTGCAACTGCAATAGTGTGGCCAGTAGATTGTTAGGGTACTTATTACAATGCAACATAAAAAAACAACAAGGTTCAGACAACGGATCCTAAATTTGATGTTTTGTTAGGTAGACCAAAGTTTCCACCTTTTTGTACATTCTTGTAGTGAAAAAGCATAGGAAAACTATGTGATCTTACATTTAAAGTATAGGATGTGTTCAACAATTTCATGTGAAACACTACTACACTACTACCTTCTAACTCCTATTTTGAAGAGTTAACCCTTTTTTATAAAATGCCAAAAATGTCCTGTGAAACAGGACTTTAATGGTATAAATGTACCACAAAAATACGCCAAAGATCAAAAAAATTAAACGCTAAACATAAGTTAAAATTGAAGATGTGTTTAATGGTTAGTTTCGTACTACCTCAGAATAAGCTGTTCCGTCGTCAATTAAATTAGATTTATTCTGCGCAATGTTTTCATGCCGCTGACATGTCCAACACCCGTCAAATTCTCCTGGTAGAAGGAATCGACTAAGTAGATGTACAATTCTAAAGATATATCAATGATAACAGTTTCATTTATTTGAAGATGCCGCGACTTGTCGAACACTATTTACATTTAGTTAAGTCGGCGCATAAAGTAGGCTTGGCCGATGCTGTAATGCCTATATTTGCCGCAATGACACGTTGAATCGTTTAATACCCATTACGTCTTGCAAAACTATGCCTTAACTAATTTCATGTCATTATAATGGGCATGGTCAATCTTATATAGCCTACGTTCACCTCAATAAAACACAAAGTCTTTTGACATCAGTATTGAATTGCAGACATGTATTTTCAGTTTGTTTTGCTAGTTCAACGGACGCGGAAAGTGGGTGTGGCCGATTCCATATTGCTTTACACATGTGTACCATGGTTAAGTTTTGTTACCACAGTGAGCGTCAGAGCTGGGCGCGGTCAATCTCATAAAGTCTATGTACTACTTCCACACATAAGAAATCGTTTGGTACTTATTTCATCTAAATCGGTTAAGTGGTTTTTGCCTGATTGTGGCTTAAAAATACAATGTCATATTGGTTTTTATATAGGAACTAGTAAGTACAGATAAATCAGATCTTTACTTGCCCTTCTTCAGCAAAAAAATTACAGTTGATTTGTTTAATCATCATACGAATGTAATTTTTTAATCTTAATGACAACATAAACAATTGAAAGGTTGAAAATAACAGTCATTTCTATGCTCTGGCCTGCGTTGGGCACACCAACTCGCTCTGCAACGCTCGGCACTTAGCGAAGTTGTTCATTAAACTCTGTTATATCCCCCTGCTGCTTTCGGCCCGCACCACTGGTCGACATGCGCGTTACTATTTATTCTGTGGTTAAACACATCTTTAGTTTTGACTTATTGCGTTCAAGATTGTAAGCTTTGGTGTATTTTCGTGGTACATTTATTCCTTAAAAATACTTTTTCACAGGACATTTTTGGCTTTTTAGGAAAAAAGGTGAAATTTACCCATAAAAATAGGAGATAGAAATTTAAAATGTTCGACAAAAATGTTCCCCGTAGTGTTTTACATGAAATTGTTGAACACATCCTATAGCTAAAATGTAAAGTCACATGGTTTTCGTATGCCGATTCACTATAAGAATGTATAAAAAGGTGGAAACTTTGACCCCTCTAAAAAAATCAGACGTAAACTTTCAAAACGCCGGTGCATGTATGTTTTTTGGCCTCTCTACCAAACACTGTTATTTTGGAAAACAAAATTGATTTTGTTTTGCAGTGTTATTAAAACTTTAAAGTGATCTTCAACTTGAATATAAATATGAACATACGCAGATTTTATTAAGAATATTTTCATTGTATAAATGCTTTTTAGAATTTAACCGCATCAAATCGAAATTATATGACTGGCTACAATCATCAGAACACAACATCAGATTATGTAATTAACTTTGTGGACTCACCACCAAATTCTGAAGAATCCTGGACAGGTTGGTACATTTTTGACACACGGGTCGGGCTACACTCGTAAAAGAAAACCAAACAACAACATAAACAACGTAAATTCTTGAATTGAAAACTGTGTTTCAGACGAACACTCCAAAGGATCACCTGGGCCCCAAATAATCGACGTTCAGACCATTTACTCAAACGGTGGATCGCGTAAGAGACGAATGGATTGGGACTCATTAGATATCGGCCAAAGTGGGAACCCAGCAGTATCACAGTCTGGAGAACTAGCTACGAAACTTTCACGTCACGAGAAAGACAAGCAAAAGAAAGATAAATCATCCGGTAAGTTGGTTATACAAATTGGCACTGGCATGGATTGAATGGATGGAATATAATTTGTTTGTTTTAAATGCGAGTATGTATATGTTATACATTTTGTTCTCTACATTTTCATAATGCATTCAAGTTAAGTTAATCGATTTAAGTTAGGGACCAAACAAACAAAGGTCAAAGAGAGTCAAGTACTCTACGAATATCTAAGCAATATTCACAAAAGTTAATAGCCAAGCCGTTCACCGTACAAATCGATTAACTACACTTCTTGGAAAATTTTAAATTTAAATGTCAAAGCACTTGGTATAGTCATAACTTTCCTGAATAACAAAGATTAACACAATTAAATGACAAGATTTTTTGGCAATTGAATATAAAAATAAGGGAATTTTGAAATACAATGTATAGTATATATGCCATCGCATTTCTCAACTTTTTGTTTGATGGAGTTAATCGATTTGTGCAATGAACGGCTCAATTATGAATAAATATGATTATACCTAAATCCCTAATAATAAAAGCAAAACACGGTCAAAGCGGTGTTGTATCATTTTGGTGGTTATCTACCGTGAAACGTTTGGGCGCGCTAGACCGAAAGAAGTCATCTCAAAGTTAGATGGCCTGAGTGTGAATGTGGCTTTTACTACATACATATATGCATGAACAGATGTTTAGATATATATTTAAAAGAGAAAACCGTATAAACGCAATAACAAACATGCAAACTGTTAAGTTCAATAAAAATTCCTTCCATTTGACAATGCAATGCAATGTGCTCCAAGCTTTGATCGATATATAGTACATACCTACGTTCATATGTATGTGAGTACGCACCATAAAGCCAGCGAGTTAGCATTTCCGTGACTTTCCACTTAAATCAGAAGTCACCATAGTGCTAATTAATAGTCTCTTATATTCATATGTGAATATATCTCTCCCGCTGAGCTTGTTATATATATATATTTTTTTTTTAGTGTATCAGTGTAGGGGCGTAGCCAAAACTTAGTCGTGGGGAGTTTAAAAATTTTTTGTTTGCCAATTTAGTATTACGTGCGGCACTTTTCAAACAGGGCATTTTTGTGGTGGCGCCACCTATATGTGACTTAATGCATTGGAAATTTAAAGTTTTCCCCGATTTTTATTAAAAATGTCATGAAATTTGGTTGACTGGAAGCGAAGTTATTGCGTCTGAGTGAAAGTATGTTTGTGTCATCGGTACAAAAAGGAGCATCGACGAAAGAGCCAATATTAACTTTTGTTTTAAAATTGTTAAAGTTAAACCGAAACATTTAATTTGATGAACCAAGTTTATGGTGATGATCGTTTATCCCGAAAGTCGCCATCTCATCGATCGACACTTGCGCCTGATTTTTGACTAAAAGTCGAATGTGACACCATGCCACATTCACCTTTTCCAAAAAATGCATTTGCCGATGAAAAAAGTCATTGAGGACGTAGAAGCCATCCAAAAGGCTTGTACCGATATCCTTAAGTAAACCTCGGCCGACAATTAAAAAAAACTCATTAGCCTGAGTCTGAAAGCGACTATTTAAAAAAAAGCATTATTATTTATTTAAAGACCTTTTTGCTAACGTGGCAACGTACATACCATGCATAGTGATTGAAAATGTTGAATAATTATAAGCTGACATCCAACCCCCGCTCCCCTTGGCTACGCCCCTGTATCAGTATACAGCTGTGTTTCTACAATGTAGCACCACAACGGAAAATACTCGTCTTGTGGTTGAAGCACTAGCTGTGACTTTTCACTACATATTGTCAGCTGATTTTGACAATGAGCATGCCCAAAAGAACTAACATTTTTGTTGTTGCAGTAGTGCTATCACCTTATTAATACGCTTTGATTGGACTCTTAGTGATCTATCCGGCACATAAAAAGTCAGAATTATCATGTCACATACATATATCTTCGATGAAAATAATTCCACACACTTTTCGTCTGCTCGCGAGGTTTTCTACGCCCAGGATTCGGGGAATCGTCTTTGAACATTTTCCAATCTGTTAATGTGAGCTGTATAGTTAGGGTCCCACATAATGCATGCGTATTCCAATATTGACCTAACCAGACTTGGGAACAGGCTTTTTAGAGTGAGTGATTTTATGAAATCCGTAGAGTTACGTAATAGAAAACCAAGTCTAGATTTAGTCAAACTAACTACATTCTCTTTGGAAATCATACTTGAGTTTGGAATCTAGCAAAACCCAACCTTTACAACAGTCTTACGAGGAGTCAATGGAGTATTATTCCGTTAGAAAGTTATTGCGATGCAGTTTGCGAAGCTTAACCGCAGTCCATTTTTGTTACACCAAGATATTAAACGATATATGTCTTCCTGTAAATTAAAGCAATCGCACCGATATTTAATACTACATTTTTAAATCATCAGCGTGCATTAAATAATTGCGACGTTGTTGATAAAGATTGAGAAAAGCAAGGGGCCTAAGTGACTTCCCTGCGGAACTTCAGAAGTAACTGCAATAAGTTAGGGAAGACTGGCTAATCTTCACAATAAGTATACCATTTGTTAGGATTCCAACCAGTTTAGTGTATTAGAGTGAATACCAAGCAGTTTTAATTTTACAAGGAGCAGATCGTGATTCAAACTTTTAAAGGTCTTCACAAAGTCGATATGCGGAGTATCGACCTGCACTATATGCTCGCCACTATTATAAACGAAGTTTGTAAATATAGCCAGATGTGTGCGTGTTGGCCAAAATCCATGTTGTGGTGTAACGATATGGTTCTGTAAGGCTTGTAACAGATAAAAAAACTTGGGGATAACAGAAGCTTCACAATAGGTCTGCATTTTTCGATATGATTTCTTAGCCCGGATTTAGAGAGAGCTTTTGCGGCAGGTCGTAACCCGGTAACGGGTTGTTATGACCAGTTAAGTAAGCAAGGATTTATATATCGGTGATATAAAAGTTATTTTCCAGTCATCGAATACGCATCCTGAGCTAAAGGACTCACTAAGAATTATTGTGAGAGAGATATAGATCGAACTGCTAAAATGATTTTTTTAATTCTGGGGAGTAAAATGTCGTACCCGCCGTTTCTGAGATGTCCAAAAATGCAAGAGAATCAAGAACTTATTCTTAAGTGCTCAGGAAAAATTCCCGAATTGTTAAAACTGTCCAATATGGATCCAAAGAAACATGCAAAAAGTTCGCAGATACTTTGCTTTGAGGAGGCAATTGAACCTTAGTATTCCATCGATTTTGGGATTTCATTGGTTTTAGGCTTCGAGTTAAAAAAACAGGAAGATTTTGGATTGGACATTTACTGTTACGCAAAGGGAAATTAAATGTTTTCTTTTTTACACGTTTAGGTACGTAGAGGCAAACCCCTTCATCCACTGCTTTCCTGAACTTTAGATACATATTTGCCAGATCTAAAAAGTCAAATACGAGTATCCTACTACAACTAATTGAGTTGAAAAATTGATCGAGTTTGCGCCAGACAAATTAAAAGAAGTATTCAGGTTCGAACAAATCCCTACTGAAATCAAAAAAAAGAAAAATATATATAAATTGATTTGTGAAAAGCCTATTTACGAGTTATAGGCTTGGTCTATAAATCATACGTGCGAGATCATTGGTTACGAAGATAAGATCTAATATTCTTTAAGACCGTTTGCGACATTATTTATTTACAATAAACCTATAGAATAAAGTGTATGGCGGAGCAGCGATTCGGAATCACTTTTAACATTGAAAGGTATTAAAATTTTATCATTTATGCTAAATATCCGGCCGGCCTCGATAGTCCAGTGGGTAGGGCGCTGGCGTTTCATACCGAGACCCTAGGTTCGATTCCTAGTTCGAACTGGTTACAATCTCCTCTACTTCTATCGATATCCACATGAAGCAGATGAGAATTACAAGAATCGCACAAGTGCGCTCTTGGCAGGCAATGGCAAAACCTCCAAGTGTGAAAGAAAAAACTGCCAATCGGCGTTCGGATTCGGCGTTAAACTGTAGGTCCCTCCCCTTTCCCCCATCCGCTTGAAATGCGTGTTGTAACACATCGCTCCTTCGCTGCAAGAACGTCATAACTCAAAACTACACCATTCCGAGAAAATGCAGTTTTAAAGTAAAAATTGTTCATGTCGTCATATGAGTAAAGTATCGATTTTTTACAACGAGGTTTTGACAGATAAGCGATCATATGCAGGTACATCATGTTGCATACGCATTTCAAAAACGGGTACAATATGTGGTATCACAATGGGCCCCACAACAGATCTCCGAGTGTGTTTTTTACAGAGGCGGCCACTCAATTTAACCTAAATTAAAGTCTGATAAGGTTGCACGTTATTATATACTTACATATGTACATAGCTATACATGCATATTTTCTATATATCACTGTTAGGAGGAACGTAGCCAACAGTGAAGCATACTTCAGAAACATTGTCAGCGTGAGACTGTCCTGTCTTGACAACAACACAGATTTGTTCGATATGCTTATCGGCATGGGTCATAGCATAGGTCTATCTCGCGACTAGCAAATGAAGATGCCACAATCAGTACACCGCCTCTTCTGGTAAATCCCGGATGTAGGAATCGATCCTTGCAGTAAAAATCGTAAGATCCATCGAGAGCTCATTCGAAAAAAAGTGGGATGATAGGTCTCGACAAAGTCGAGTAGAAGCTGTATATAGTAGCTGTTTGGAAAACAATGTTCGTTTTTGTGCACAGGCCACCACATTGTGAAAGTATACGGAAAGGTTAGATTTGAAGGTGCGATTGCTTTTGTCAGTGATGGTTAAGTCGATTAGGGAATCAACTGTTGATCTCCGATTATCGGAAAAATACTAAATTTATATTTTACATGCAGATTCTTCCGTCCTTATGCTGATCTTCTTCAACTTTAACTTCTTACGTCATTTCATAGATTTTTTTTTTCGATATCGACCAGTCCGAATGAAAGTTTATTTATCACTAAACAAACATAAACGCGATGACCATTAACATTTGTTATTAAAAATTCATCATTCATTTCTAGTACAAGTATTGAGTAGTAAGCAATATGAGTCAGTGTCCGTCTTTCTTCTGCATAAAGTAGTGTAGTCGTTATTTAAATATAAATAAATAAATAGGGTGTTCATTGATCATATCATAAGATACCTGACAAAAATGTTGAAATGGCTTCAGCGATTATTGTGTTTTAAAAATAATCATATCAAAATCAACAAGGATCATTCTGTAATTTTTTTATTGTACAATATGTATAAATTTAAACGCATAATTTACAAGTCGCTAGACTATAAAATTTAGTGTGACCGTGTGACGTCATTGTCCAACTACTTAAAATGAGTAGTAAACGCTAAGCGATCTGATTAATTTCAGAGAATTGTCTTTTATTACATTTACTTCATGATCCAAATCAATGGTTCCTCAAATTTTTCCCGCGTACCATTTATTTGCAGTGTGGTTCAAGTTCGTACCACCGCACTTAATAAAATCCCATCCACCGAAATTGTATTTATTTATTTATTTATTTTTTATTTATTGAATAATTTGTACAACTTAAGATCAATGATCTTTTGTTGAATACACGAGAAGAATTCCTTTATTAATAAACTGCGTAATATGTTATTGCGCAGGAATTCTGCTCGTGCGTAGCAAAAATGCATTGATCGTGTCCGATTGCGTTTGTTTATTTGATGCGCAATGCAGCAACGGAAAAGTCCCGTTAGGCCGCTCAATTGTCTGCTAACTAAAAGGATAGTTTGTGCGCTAGTCGCATGTGTATCCGTTGTCTTGCAGTTGTGTATCTATTGCGCAATGCGTAGTTGCACTTTACTTCTGCGCAAGAAGTTTTACTTCGATTCATTCTTCGCTGATCAGTGCTGGTGACAGGTCGTCAAATAAATAAGTTCTTAAACGAAATTAAAGTGTTTTATTGAAGACTAAATCCAACAGGTTATGGGCCCAGCTCCCGTCCACTTTGTAAATAATCCGTGTAAATATTTTTTGGTGTAAATCAGTGAACTTGGAAAACTTGAATTAATTAATATAAAATAATGGAGAAAATTAAAAGAAACATTAAGCCTTTTGATGGCGAAAAATATTCAATTTGGAAATTTAGAGTTAGAGCACTCTTGGCGGAAACAGATGCTCTAAAAGTGATAGACACTGAAGTGCCAGAAGACATTACGGACGAATGGAGAAAAAGTGAAAGAAATGCTAAAAGCATCATCATCGAGTATTTAAGTGATTCATTTCTTGGCTTTGCAAGTAGTGAAAGTACTGCAAGGCAAATTTTTAAGAACTTAGATCAGATATACGAGCGAAAGAGTTTAGCGTCGCAACTAGCTGTGCGGAAAAGGTTGCTTTCGTTAAAATTAAAGAGTGAATCCCCATTATTAGGTCACTTTAATTTATTTGATGACCTAATTAACGAACTGTTGGCTTCGGGAGCTAAAATTGATGAGATGGACAAAGTGTCTCACTTATTATTAACATTACCACCATCTTATGATGGAGTTGTAACCGCAATTGAAACACTGTCAGAAGATAATTTAACATTGGCTTTCGTAAAGAACCGGTTGCTGGATCATGAAATTAAGTTAAGAAGCGATAATAAAGACACAAGTTCCAAAATATTGCAAGCGATGTGTAATAATAACAATAAAAGCTATACAAATTTCTCGCAAAACTTTAAAAACCAAAATAAATTCAAAACTTTTAAAACAAATACCAAGCCAATTGTGAAATGCTATCACTGTGGTAAAAAGGGACATATAAAAAAAGACTGCTATGCATTTAAAAGGTTTTTGAGTAACAAAAAGAATGAACATGCCAAAGCTGCACAATTTGCAACTACTTCACCGCGAAACGGTTTCGCGTTTATGATAAGAAATGAAGCTGTAATTCCTACTGTCGGCGACGTGTCTTTTCTCCTGGATTCTGGAGCTTCTGACCACATTATTAATAACGAAAATCTTTTCACCGATTGTGTCGATCTGGAGTACCCAATAAGGATATCAATCGCAAAGTGTGGGGAATATATTTATGCTACAAAGAAGGGCATCGTTAGGCTCTGTGATGATTCTCAAAACGAAATTACCCTGGAAGATGTACTTTTTTGTAAAGATGTTCCACAGAATTTAATTTCAGTGAAACGGATGCAGGATGCTGGATTGAAAATCGAATTTGATGCAGGAGGTGTTAAAGTCAGCAAGAATGGTCAAGTAATCATTGATGGTAAATGTATTCATAATGTTCCTATTATCGACTTTGTTTTAAGCAGAAAAGCGTATGCATCAAATATGGTTAAAAATAATGGTTATCTTTTGTGGCATGAAAGATTAGGACATATTAGTAAAGGAAAGTTCTTGGAAATAAAAAACAAAAATATGTTTAATGATATTGCACTTTTAAAGACTGTGCAACCAACTGATGAATTATGTGAGGCATGTATATATGGAAAACAAGCTAGACTAAGTTTTAATATATCTAAAAATAAAAATTACATTAAAAGACCTTTATTTGTAGTCCATTCAGATGTCTGTGGCCCGATAACACCTTCTACAGTTGATGAAAAGAACTATTACGTAATTTTTGTTGATCAATATACACACTACTGTGTAACTTATTTGATCACCTATAAGTCTGACGTTTTTGCCACTTTCAAAGATTTTGTTGCAAAAAGTGAAGCCCATTTCAATTTAAAAGTTGTAAATCTATATATTGATAATGGGAGAGAATATTTGTCAAATGAGATGCGCGACTATTGTGTTCAAAAAGGCATCAGTTACCACCTAACAGTTCCACATACTCCACAACTAAATGGTGTGTCTGAACGCATGATAAGAACAATAACGGAAAAAGCTCGTACTATGGTTAGTGGAGCGAAATTGGACAAACGGTTTTGGGGTGAAGCTGTATTGACAGCTACCTATTTGATTAACCGAAGTCCAAGTAAAGCGTTGAAAAATAGTATGAGAACACCATTTGAAATGTGGCACAATAGAAAGCCTGATTTAAGATATTTGAAAGTATTTGGTTCGACAGTATATATCCATAATAAAACAAGAAAACGAAAATTTGATGAAAAATCATGGAAAGGTATTCTTGTTGGATACGAACCAAATGGATACAAAGTGTGGGATGTGGCAACTGGAAAGTTTGTGTCAGCGAGAGATGTGATCGTTGATGAAACAAACATGGTAAATTCTAGGACTGTTGTAAAAGACAGAGTAGAGTTGAGAAACTCTGGTAATGAAATTGAATTCCCGAATGAGAGTACGGAAAGGATATCTAATGAATTTGCATTAGATAAACAGCCTAGTGGTGTGGTAACAAGTAAAGAGAATGCCGATCCAGTTGAGACTGGTGAAAATGTATTAGAGAATACTGATGAACACAATGGTCAGCTACAAAACTCACAGTTAAGTGAGGAAAAAAACGAAGTCAGAAGAAGTGATCGATTGAAGGAACGGCCACAGATATCATACAAAGAAAGTGATTTGTTAGTCAAAAGTTGCATAATGAATGCACAAAGTTTCATTGATAGCGTTCCAAATTCTTTTGATGATATTAAAAATAGAAGCGATAGGTCACATTGGGAAGAAGCAATTAAAGAAGAGCTTGATTCTCATTTTTATAACAAAACTTGGTCTCTTGTATCAAAACCTAAAAATAAGAACATAGTTAGTTGTAGGTGGGTTTTTACAAGGAAATATGACGAGCTAGGCAATCCAATTAGATATAAAGCAAGGCTGGTCGCACGTGGTTTCACACAGGAATATTTAATTGATTATGATGAAACATTTGCTCCAGTAGCAAGAATTTCTAGTCTCCGATTTATATTAGCTTTTGCAAACCAATTTGACTTGAAAGTTCACCACATGGATGTTAAAACCGCATTTTTGAATGGTATATTGAAAGAAGAGATTTATATGACGGCTCCTCCGGGATTATCCTGTGGTAGTGATCAAGTCTGCAGATTGAATAAAGCAATATATGGTCTTAAGCAGGCTGCAAGGTGTTGGTTTGAAATTTTTGAACAAGCATTGAAAGAAATCGGTTTCATGAATTCAGCTGTAGATCGTTGTATTTAAATTCTTGATAAGGGTGATGCACATCACAACCTGTATGTGTTATTATATGTGGATAACCTAGTAATAGCAACAGGGAATATTGAAACAATGACCACTTTTAAAAATTATTTGAAGAGCAAATTTAGGATGACTGATTTATTTGAGATTAAATATTTTATTGGGATAAAGATCGAAAGAGTTAATAATAGCGTAAGTCTTAGTCAGTCCGCTTATATCGAAAATGTTTTAAAGAAATTTAAGATGATTGATTCTAAAGCAGTTAGTACTCCACTTCCAAGTAGGCTAGATTATGAAGCATTGAATTCAGACGAAAATTGTGATGCACCGTGTCGTAATTTAATTGGCTGTTTAATGTATATTATGTTGTGCACACGACCCGATTTAAGTACATCGGTTAATATATTGAGTCGATATAGCAATAAAAATAATAAAGAATTGTGGCAGTGCCTTAAAAGAGTTCTAAGATATCTTAAAGGTTCGAGTGATTTAAGATTAGTCTATTCTAAAAACTTAAATTGCAAAGAAATGATAACTGGTTATGTTGATTCTGATTGGGGTGGAAGTGTTAGTGACAGGAAAAGCACTACTGGTTATGTATTTATGATGTTCGAATCATGTATAGTTTGTTGGAATACAAAGAAACAACACTCTGTTGCTGCTTCATCTACTGAAGCAGAGTATATGGCACTTTTTGAAGCCGTTAGAGAAGCCTTGTGGCTGAAGTCGTTAATGAATAGTATACAAATTGAATTGAAAGAACCAATGAAAATATATGAAGATAACCAAGGTTGCATAAGTATAGCAAATAATCCGTCATGTCACAAAAGATCGAAGCATATCGATATTAAATATCATTTTTCACGGGAGCAAGTTGAAAATAAACTAATTAAAATTGAGTATATTCCTACAGATAAACAACTAGCTGATATTTTGACAAAGCCGCTGTCTGGAGCCAGATTTTTAGATTTAAGAAGTAAAATGAATTTGAAATAAAGCATATGAAGGAAAACAAAAAAATTAATTAAAAAAATGTAATGTATATAAGTATGTATAAAAATGTAATATGATATATTGAGAAACAATGTAATAATGTATGGTTTGATTGGGTTTTTCTGGGTTTTCCCAATCCTTGCAACGAATGTTGAACCATAATATTGTCATTCCCCAGATTACACGACTTTTCACCAGCAAATATTTTTTTTATTAATGTAGAAACATGTGAATCAGTTTGTGGCGATCAATTAATTTTTGAGGAGGTGTGTTGAATACACGAGAAGAATTCCTTTATTAATAAACTGCGTAATATGTTATTGCGCAGGAATTCTGCTCGTGCGTAGCAAAAATGCATTGATCGTGTCCGATTGCGTTTGTTTATTTGATGCGCAATGCAGCAACGGAAAAGTCCCGTTAGGCCGCTCAATTGTCTGCTAACTAAAAGGATAGTTTGTGCGCTAGTCGCATGTGTATCCGTTGTCTTGCAGTTGTGTATCTATTGCGCAATGCGTAGTTGCACTTTACTTCTGCGCAAGAAGTTTTACTTCGATTCATTCTTCGCTGATCAGTGCTGGTGACAGGTCGTCAAATAAATAAGTTCTTAAACGAAATTAAAGTGTTTTATTGAAGACTAAATCCAACATCTTTTATGAGTACATCAACACATTAAATTAAACTTTGGTAATACAATATGCTTACAATATAGATACAATTACAATTATTAAACTTAAAACTAATATATGCTTATAGAAAGTAGAAAGTATAGAAGTAGAAGAAGAAGAAGAAGTATAGAAGTATAGAAAGAGTAAAGAAGAAACGAAAACAATAAATAGTCATGTAGTCTGTAATTATTGGTCGCATTATTTACCCCAGTTCTTTAAAATGGTCTAGTATAAGTATTTTGTAGTTGCTTCGATTCAGTCTGGCTTTAGTCATCTCAGGAATTGAGTTCCACAGTCTCACGGCGTTAACGAAAAATAGTCGAGATGTAGCTAACAAAGTATGTCTTGGTACAATCAGGCTGTGATGCCTCTGTGACTTGGACAGGTGGAGCTTGTCATATAGATAACGTGGAGTTTTCCATAAGACTAATTTGTATAGAAATATACAGTTTCTAGCAGCTAGGTAGTTCATAATGCTACATCCAAGAACTTTGTTTCTCCACAGCGAGATATGATCATACTTTTGGATCCCATATACGTACCGCGTAACATTATTAAAAACTACGTTAATCTTGTGTGCCGATCTTGAGTCAAGTTCACTATACACTAACTCAAAGTAAGTTATATGGGGCAGAACAAGCTGCATGGCTAACATACGCCTGGTTTCCAAAGGCGTGAACGCGGCAGAAGTTCTTAACTTACGCAATACAGCATATACGTTACTCACAACTTTATTAACATGGTCAGCACAGGTTAATGTTGAATTTACAATAAATCCTAAATTTTTTATTTTGTCAGTGAGCTTTAAAGCAGTTGAACCAAGCCACAGCTTTTCGATATTGTATTTAGAAATTTAGAAATACTGATAAACATGCAACAGATTGTTAAAGAAAAAAGCAAAAGCAGGGTTGTTATCGTTGAATATAACATTTTCAATAAAATTTGGCCAATGTTTGTTTTTTTTATCAAAGGCCAACCACTATGTTTACGTTCTATGGCCCAGCCGTTGCTAACGTTAGGGTTTCCGTCATGAGGAGGGTTTTGCACTAAGCTCAATCGGCCGTTAGATGTTACATTTAGTCGTCAAACAGTTCTCGTACTATATATACTTACCTCCGGTTAAACAACACCTTTTTTCAAATGCCGTGCATTTCATATGCGCTCTGCAGAAGCATCCACGATATCCAACCAACCCGCACATTTACAGCCCAAAATTACAAACAAGCGTTCGAAACTTAATTTTACTTAATATACTTCGTTTCAAATTTGATCAAAGTATTGTAAAAATTTGTATGCTTTTCAGTATTTTTTGTGCAACCTATCGCACATTCATAAACATACATAGTTTTTGGCATTTTTCATTGACATTCCACAGTACTTCAAAAGTTCTCTCCCTATCTGCCATACCTTTTATAGTACCATGTACAAGACTTGCTGTCAAAAATTATAACATCAACATTCCGAGGGTCGCAATATTGGGAGTTAGTCGAAATTAGAGCGATAAATTGAGGAAACGCTCACTGAGGCATTTGAGACAACTTAAAAGCAAAGAGTAGCTCGACTCATATCAGATAGATTACCACTTGTTAGCAGTCGGTCGTGTCTGTTGTGTTTCCTCAAGATTTTGTTTTAAACGTACCGCCAACTATTCGCTAAATGAGAAAGTAAACATGAATCGCAAAACTCAAGATAAGCTTCACTCCCCAAGTGCGAGTTAGTCGCAGTATTATTTAAACATTAAGGCCAAGACTAAGTTGATTGTTAAAATTTTACTCTCTTCTAAAACGCTGTGAGAGCCAAAATGTTGAGTTTTGTATGTACGTATATGTAGGTTATACATACCCTGTAGGAATTCGGACAGGTCCGAATGTAATTTTTCAACTGGTTGCTTATCAGTTATAGCTGACTTCACAACCAATTCGCTTCCTTGGAGCAAACTCACCCTTTTAACATGGCGATGTCCTAGGCGACAGTCAGTTGCCCCTGTCTGCATCCATTTGCAACTAGTCCAAAGTCAGTCCTAAGTAGAGCAGTTTCTAAACCAGTTGCGAAGCGAGTAGTTTGCAAACTAGTTTATTCTGGCTTAGTTTTCTAACCAGTTGAATTTTATAAAGGAAAATAAAACAATGAAGTTTTCAACTATTCATTTTATTTTAAAAATATTTTTAAAACAACAAAAATTCATCGCGAATGAAAAACAAAATATACATGGACCAAACAATTTCAGTTCCAAGAAAAGATGAACCTGGACTTGACACCAGGGGCCGAAAATAACTGTTATTTTATAATTTTCAAATTAAAAAGGCATAACGAAAAAATTGTCGATGGACTTTTTCAAATATACCATTATGATCGTAATGGCCTCAGCTTCACGAATATTAAACGCCTTTTAAATTTTAGACTTTTACTATAAAAGTTAAAATTAGCTGTTATTTTGTGCCTTTTATTATTTCAGGCAAAAATGACGATGATATTTTATTGCGTCAGGCCCCAAAGATTTTTGGCAGAAGTGTGTCAAGCAGGGACCGTACCGGTTATGGTTTTTATCAAAAAAGTCAAATTTAACTGTTACTTGTGACTTTTTTCATCGGTCAAAAATAACAGTTATTTTGTGACTTTTATTTTTTCGGTCAAATATATCAGGCAATTTGAATTTTTTGAAAGGCCGTTTGACCGACTAAAAAACTATTGATACCATTTTTTTCGTGGCACAAGTCTTATAGCTCAGAATGTGCGGTCTGCAAAATAACTGTTATTTTTGACCGATAAATAAAAGTCAAAAGTAACAGTTATTTTTGCCTGATATGATAAACGGCACAAAATAACTTTTATTTTTGTCGGTAAAAATAAAAGTTAAAAGATTACAGTTAAAATCTGACTTTTTTCATAAAAACCATAACCGGTACGGTCCCTGCTTGACACACTTCTGCCAAAAATCTTTGGGGCCTGACGCAATAAAATATCGTCGTCATTACTACGCCAAAAATTAATGCATATAACCAAGAAATTAATTAATAAATACCTCTTAACTGCTGCTTCAATTCGTTGCTTTACGCAACTACGCAAAATTCCAACTGAAATAATTCAAGGCAAAACGTGCAAATCGAGGGAGCTTCGAGTCATAGAAACAGACACGTTCAAAATATGCAAAAATTTCTGTGTCATCGTTTTAACAAAAGTATCATAGGATCAGACCTAACAGTGCCCTACAAGAACTGCCTGACCAAAACTCCAACACATTCATAACATTTTTTAAATTTACCAATACATTTGCATGAAATTTGGCCCATATGAGACAAAATATCGCTGCAATTTGTCTCGCATAAGAACTCGCATAGGAGTTAATATAAATGATTAAGAGCCGTCGGCTGCCGTAGCTACGTAGCTCGGCTGACTAACGCGTGCGGCCGCGAGGCAAATACGACGCGCGAGCCCAAGTTCAATACTTCGTTGCTTCAAACGTCGAAAAAAAAGGAAAACAGAAAAAGGTACATGGTAATTAAAATTTAATTTAAATAATATTATTTGAATATTTAAATAATTCTGCACTTTCAGTAACTTCAAGATTGGGCCGAAGCGCAAGACCAAGGAAGCCCGATGTCAATGATGCCGGCAATATGGAGTAGTTGAGCTAAGCAACCAACGCCTTCGATTGCGACAATATGGGAGCGGACCGCAAATGAATTTTTTTTTTAAATTCAATTTTTTTATATCATTTCATTTAAATTAATTTTAAATAAATTCAGGCAGAAGTAAGCAAACGGGTTTTCCAAAATATTTCAATAAAAACCTGAATTTTTTCAATATTGAGTATTGGTCATAAATGACCGATTTATACATCAGGCCTGGTTACCCGCAACCAACCGTGTTGTGCGTGTGAATTTTTTTCAAAAGAAAAATTGAAAAAAAAGTTGTTTTTCTTTTTTCGGTGTTAACGCAACGGAGCCTTGAACCCGCGGAGTCTTGGCTCGTAGCCTGCGGCAACGCACTAGCCAGCGGCGGCGGTAAAATTGTAATATAAAACAAAAAATCACACGTATACAAAAGTTTCTATCATTTTTGTTAACTCGCCTGTAGAAAAATGATAGAAACTTTGTTCCGAGTGCTGACCGATATTTCTATCAGGCCTGACTATCAAATGACCGGTCATATGACCGAAAGTGTTCTTGTAGGGTGTTTTGTTGATTATTTCACCTTTGCTTGCGCAGCTATGAACGCACACACAGAACGTGAACGATAACACGCGAACTGATTGACTTCTGCATTCGCTGACAGCTACTTGGGCAACTAGTTGTCCAATTGACTTACAAAAACCCACTTGAAAAACCAATGAATTTAGGGAACTAGTTGTCTCAGGTCCGACAGGGCAAGTGAGAACCCAAATAATAAGTATAAAGGCAAAGGGCAATTTTCGGATCAGCTTCGGCGATAATGTGTGCGTAGTGCTTGTGTTTGTGCGCGATTGTGGCACGCTCAGTTATGTGACATCCTCGAGTGTCTTTGCGAGTAATTAGGCAAATCACTACAGGCATGTGTTTAGTAGCTGGAATTAGTTTAATACGGCCTGTGTGTTTTTGGTACAGATCTTTTTCCCCAGCGCTAATCACGTTTACCCGTCGACAAGCTAAAACGAAAAATATAAATACGAACACCGAGTGCAAAGTTAAAGGAGAATTGTGTTTCAATGCGAAGCCGCAGACATATTTATTTAATAACGAACTTATGATTTAAGTAGAGGGTGATCATATGCACCTAACATGTGCTTCCACACGTACTTACAGACGTGCGTACATAAATGTGTAAAAGTAAACGCCACACTTCTGCCTCTGTGTTTTCCGTGCTGATTACATCTGTAAAATCGTTTGCACAGCCATTGGGCAGCTAATTGGTTCGGCTCGTGCATACAAATATTATAGCTCCTTTCAATACCAGTAGCATTGTAGACTGTATGGCAAGTAGGTGAGCTATTCGCAACGCGAGTGAACAGGACACAGGTTCTTTGTCTTTGAGTAAAACAAAGTTTATCGCCGTTGGAACAGCAGCACTTAAGGCCGTTCACGTGCTTTTCATCGTTTGCTCGCTGTCACATACGCGAACTGGTTTATGTCCCTCCAACTGCAAGGCGGAATACGAAAGTGAACAACTCCGCCTCTACCACATACAAACGTGCTTCACCTCAGTTCCACAAGCAGTACCTCATTGAAATTCGTGAGAAATGCAAAACAATGTGTCCTCCAATGTGGACGATTTGAACCGAAAATATTTACGACAGCAAGTTAATTTTGTGGGTAGGTTACAGCAGCCATTCTGCACATACATACACATGATACTCGTAGACTTGTATACTTCAATACATACGAATGCTAGTAAGCTTACTTAACTTTAATCTACGGTTGGAGGTTGAACAAAAAGCCACTTTGTTTGCTTTTTGTTCCGTTCTTTCACTAGCAGTAGTTACAGTAATTGTACTTTTTACTACAGACTTTTGCTTTACAGCAATCATAGTAAGACGTCGATAAGAAGCTACCTTTCACAGCCCACACTTGCGAAAATACCAAGACGGAAAAAAATATCTTTGCTTATTATCAGCATTCTTCAGGACAACAAATCGCTTTCAACTAAGAGCTGAAATAGACTGTGAAACTGTAGAATGTGCTTAGCTGAAGTTGAATCGCAACAATAGATGCGAGAGCGACAAGCTAAAATTGTGAACAGAATTTTGAAGACGTAGTTAGAAACTTAAATTAATTGTACTATTTTAATACACCATGCAATTAACTCGTAAAAAAGTCTATTGTAAGTCTATTGTAACTCAAGACATCTCTTTAGTACGAGAACCGCGACCAAACTGTCAATAAATTCGAATCACAGATTAGTAACAAATCGAATTACAGATTAGTGACGTCATAACGTTTTATTTTGGCGTGTGTGTAACGGCGATTCCTTTAATATTTTTTTGAACTTGGTAAACTATTTGCTTTTAACAAACATTTCTCCTGCGCTCATACACTAGTCAGAATAAGTTTGCGTACAAGGGGTACATAGTTTTTTCATATGAAAAATAAATCACTTAAAGTAATTTTTCAAAAACAAAATATTTTTATTTTTTCCATAAACTTAGTTCTTTTATTCTATTAAGATAATAATAACAAAAACTTGACCAAATTGTAAAAGAAGGGCCAAAAACAAAATGTGTTATGAATTCACCTCAGAAAAAGTTTGCGTAAGGTTATGTAGCAAAAATTTAATTTAAACTAAGTTTTCTCTTATTGGAACTCTCTGCAGAAGTTTCGGCATACATTTTATTAAATTATGTGTTTTTTCAGCTGTTCTTTTGATATATCCTTGAATGGTTATATTTGTTTACTATATCTTTGAAGATGGAGTGTTGTTGGGCTCAGGGTTCAAGTAAACCCTTATATATTTAATTAAATGCACGTTAGGTGACTAAGGAGGAACTGTTTCAACTTTTTTGAGCCAGTTAATAGCAAAGATAGCTTCACATTGTATGCATTGCGCCTTAAGGTCATCGTAAAGTTGAAAAGAAATGTTGGAACCTGATCCAAAATTTTGAAACCTTGGCATAAGCTTTTAGAATATGTAAATAACCCCTCGGAACCATTTCTGAATAAAAAACACAGCCTGCTCACTCCTTTACTAGACATGCAGCCCCATACCATACCCCCTCATATGCTATGCTTTACTGTTAATGTCAGATTTTTGTTATTAACTGAATCATCTTCAAATTAGTTGATGCATTTTTATGCCAAATATGCCAAACCATTACCAGAGAATAATAAATCTTCCTACTCCATAGATAACAACACATAGTCCCGGAAATTCGGTTTTCTAGACTCTTTGATGGACTCTTTCACGAAAGAAATTCTGTGCTCCTTGTAAGTAAGCTAAATATGGGCTTCTTACATGCTATTCTGTAGGAGAAATATGTTTTTTCATGACTTTTCTTATAAAGGCACTGCTACTGGGTTTTATAAAATATTTCTGTACATTCCTGAAGATATTGGATGCAACTGGCCTTACAATATATGCACTGATCGCAAAACAATCTAATCCTATTGCTTGGGTAGCTTAAGAAAATGGCCAGATCGTAGCAAAGAAGCAAGAATTTCTGGTTTTTTCGAAATTTAAGATGGCTTTTCAAAATGACGAATGTGCTCTTCCAAAAGTTTCTCTAATTTCACGAAATTTTTTGTCAATTTGGGAAAGATTTAGTAAGATTATCCTTTTATCCATTTTTATTTTTTTTCGCTTGGGTTCTATGGCTTTCTATATAATTTTAAGCACATATACGTTCAAAAATAATTTACAAGTCTGTTTACTGTTCAATGGAATACAAATTTCCAAATAAAAATTATAAGCACAGCGACACGTCTTGTTTTCTCAACTTTCACTTTAATAATGAATAATAGATTTGAAACACAAAAGCTTATGGCTATACAAAATGATGCTTACATTTACATACATATACATACATATGGTGTGAACGCCGAAAATGGCACAGATCTCGTGACAAACGGGGGTGGTTTACATTTGATCGTGCTACACATTGCTACGCTTACATGCTAATATACACACATTTGGAACATAGGTAAATAGGAACGTGACATATATTACAAACATACATTGGTATCGATTCTAAGAAATAGATCGCGTGATTTTCATATTCTAAGGAATTATTGAATGCGTGACGCCATGAGCGTCATACCATACACTGCTACATTCGGTCATATCCTACACTGCTACAAAATGAAAAGCATAACTGGAAATTCCCGTAATTAGTTTTGTACGCAAACTTATTCTGCACCGTTTTGTGAGTATATTGTCAATAAATACGAATATATGGAAAATTATTGTTTTAATGCATCTAAAACACATTAAAAAGTGCAGTTCAGGCATATATGAATAATGTGGATAAGTTTTGGTAAACAGAGAACCCATTTTTGAAGGCAAAATTAATGATACCATAATTTTGACTTGCCTGTACGCAAACTTTTTCTGACTAGTGTATGTATAATATTTGCACACACGTTTGTCTGGCTTCTGTTGATTGCTACGATATGATAAATAAAAGAAATTACTATGGGCAGCAGAATTGAAAACAAAAGTACGACAGTCGTTGACGTGAGTTAAGATAAGGTATTATACATACATACCATTTTCTCGGATATACGCAAATCGAGAATGAACGAAACGTACAATTCTTATGCACAAACACAGCCCACTGCACTAAATATGTACTTATAAGTATAAAAACATCGGTTAAACGGACCATCGATTATTGTATGTTAATACATGTACATACATATGCTAAATAGTTTCAGGTTAACGAAATATTCATGTTAAGCTAGCTGACGCGGCGAACTTCGTCTCGCACAACATTGTTTTTTTTTATAATAAAATGCCCGAGATGGCGAATCTATGGCAATGGAAATTGACGAAGAAAACCAACTAAAGGAAGAGGAAAAGCTACTGATTAACGCAATTGAGGTCCACAATCCAGCAATGTTGCTGCTAAGTTTCAGTAAAGAAATGGACTACGCTTAAACGATGCCAATTTCAAAAACCAATTTTTATAATTTTTACTTACGCATTGTTCAATACTCGCACCATTCCCTCTGTCGAAAGGGAAAATGGTAGGTTCGTACTTAGATTCATTGCTGTGCCACTTATAGTTCAGTTTAATATTTGGGTCACAAAAAATATGCCACACCCCTTGTCCAACGCCCATAAAATCTTCCTAGTAGAATGGCACATCTATGGGACGACGCTATACTAAATTTCAATGCTGCGCACTTTACAATTTCGAAGCTATTCCATTATAAAGCTTTTTCTTGTATGAGTGGTGCCACGCCCCCTCGTTCAATACCCGCCCCATTCCCTCTGTCGAAGGACATGACTAAATAGTAAGTTCGTAGTGAATTTAATTGATGTGTGACTTATGGTTCCAAAGTTATCGGTCGAAAATTTGGGCTGGTGAAAAAGTGCCGCCCCGTTTTCCTCATTTTCCTCATTTTCTTTCATACAAACCTCGTTCTGACAACTACGAATACAACCAAAAAAAAACCAACCAAATCGGTCCAGCCGTTCTCAAGTGATTCTCGGTCAAACATGGCAGGGATTTTCCGACTTTTCCAATAGATTTTCCGGAATTTTCTTGTCACATAAACCTAAACTGACTCAAGACGAATCCAACAAAAAACCCCATGTAAATCTGCCGGTCCGTTTGAGTGTGATGCGCTTACACACATACATCCACTTTCTTTTATATACTTATATAGAAGAAATACATATACTACTGTGTCCAAAAAATAAGGTGACATTTGAATTTAAACTGCGCGCGTCGAAGGATTTGAAGAATTATTTTTTTGTTTAGTCAACAGTCAACAAGGAATATTATTTGAATGTTATGCGTCGTTTGCGTAACGCTATCCGCCTAAAAAGGCCGGAATTGTGGAAAGACAATTCTTGGTTTTTACAACGCGATAATGCACCATCCCATACTGCACTCGTAATTCGTGATCATTTCGCCAAAAACTCAACCCATATCGTTCCACAACCACCGTATTCACCTGATCTGGCGCCGTGCGACTTCTGGCTGTTCAGCAAGCTCAAAAGACCGCTCCGGGGACACCGTTTTGATACGATAGAGGAGATTCAAGCCGCAGCGAAGACGGAACTGAAGGCCATCCCGGAAAGTGACTACAATCAGTGTTACGAAGATTGGAAAATCCGTTGGCATAAGTGCATTGCATCGGGAGGGGATTACTTTGAAGGGGATGAAATTGATTTGGAAGAATAAATAAAGAATTTTCAAAATAAATACAATGTCACCTTACCTCCTTTGTCACCTTTTTTGGACACAGTAGTATGTACTATGAGCAGTGGCGCACACAGGATTTCATTTGGGGGAGGGGGAGTTTACAGCTTCAGTCGCCATTTAAAACGTGATAGCATTATACTGGCCTTGGCAAGTAATGATTATGGGTTGAGCCAAGGCTTTTGTGCGCATCGACCTTATAGGTTAATTGGGTGCTACTTATGAACAAATTAAACCAAACTCCCCCAAGCGTGTTTTCACAACTTCTAAACTTTAAAAATACCATATTTAACTTTAGCAAAATATCGTTAAATTTAATGAAAAGTCGTCTGCACAAGAGATCAAATAGCTTTATAGCTTATATACATATATGTATATGTTATCTTTATTCAATTCTAAACTTTAATCGAATTGAAAATTTTTGTTCTCATCTGAACTAATTCAAAAGTTTCGATTTTTGTTTATATTTGCAGCTCGTGGAAGTTGGACTGAAGAAATTGGATTTGATTTGAATACCGATTTTAATAGTAACTCATATTTAAGCAAGTAAGCTTATTCATATTTGTTTGATATGTACTAAAGTTAAGCATAAAGTTAAACATAGTTAAGCATAGTTTTGCGCAGGTTTTGAATTTTCATTCAATTGAGCACATACATATACCATGTATTTTAAATGGTGTGTACTAATAACCAATTTCCAATTGGACTTATCGTACACAGCGAATCGTTCTTATCATTCTCCCCGGCCCTGACAGTGCTGAAACAGGAGCCACAACCCGATCAATCGAAGAGCAATAAAAACCTTCTAAGCTCTACTGTTGAAAGTGGTACTGAGAAAACAGACAAATCATCATTACTCGGGAATTCGCCACCAACTTCCGAAGAGAATTCCAAACATGCCTTGAACAACACACACTGTGGATGTGGATCACCAAAGAGCGTGCCACAACAACTTGAACGCAGCGAAAACAGTGTGGAAAAGAGCAGCAATATTAGCGCTACTGGATATAGCAACGCTGGAACATACAATGCGGATAAAAGTGGGTGTGAGTTGAATGCCTACATTAGAATATTCTAAGCTGCTTACCATTGAATCTATTGCAGCATCGAACAATGCAATTTTTCAGCAACTAACTGTCGTTGATGCCAGTACCATTGAATATTCCCCAAGGAGTGGGGCCACATCGCACTCCGAAGACCACAAGTGAGCACCCCAACAAGATCTTTCAGAATGAGATGAACTTTCTTCTTGTAATTTTCAGATTTCAGTACATTTTGGCAGCAGCTACATCCATAGCAACCAAGAACAACGAAGAGACGCTGACGTATCTTAATCAAGGACAAAGTTATGAAATCAAATTAAAAAAGATTGGGGACTTATCTTTTTATCGCGATAAAATACTAAAAGTGAGTAGTGGTTCAAAGTTAAGGAAGGGGGTAAAAAATTAAGCACATATCGTTATACCTACGAATAGTACAGAGAAAATACAACAACTCTATTTAATTCATGAACAACCCTTGTGGAGGTTAGCGATATTCAGTTTAGTTGAGTTTTCCTGAGTCTTTATGGGTACGCGAAAACAACTCAACACAACCTCCTTAATCAATAAAATGTTCAAATTGATATGCAAGCAATTGAAAGAAATATTTCGAGTCTTGCGATGCATACAAGTCATAATTACAGAAAATAATATTGTATTGTATTGACTCGTTTGTATTGACTATTCACATTCCGATTCACTATGTGCAGGGTTGATTCGGCTAATTGATTTCAATATGCTCCAATTAAAACAAATTGCGACGTACATACTTACACCATCGTACGCACGCATTAGTAGACTTTCGCGGAGCCGTACATACACATGCACGTAGTAGATGGCGCGAATTTGTCGTACCGACATTTGGAAGGAGCGCCACAGAAATTTTGTATTGTGTGTAAGTTTTAATTATTGGTTAAGTGTGCCCGAAGATTGCCAAGTACCTCTAATGTCGCACAACGTGGCTGAAGGCAGAAGGCGACTGATATAATCATGTCGTACTTGCGGCTCGATACGGCACTTCTGACTGTGATAAGTTTTGATGTTAGATAAGCAATTTTAACCTAACAAGCTTTCTCTCTCTATGCATTTTTACTCATGTCTATCCGATGCCCTATCAATGCAGAGCGTCATCAAGATATGTTTCCACGAGCGACGTCTCCAGTTTATGGAGCGTGAACAAATGCAGCAATGGCAAGCATCGCGTCCTGGTGAACGCATTATCGAAGTCGACGTACCGCTCTCCTACGGCCTTTGCCACGTTTCGCAACCCCTAAATCCGAACTATTTGAATACTGTTGAAATTTTCTGGGACCCATTAAAGGAAGTCGGAGTCTACATCAAGGTCAACTGCATTTCTACAGAATTTACCCCAAAGAAACACGGCGGCGAAAAGGGTGTACCGTTTAGACTACAAATTGAAACGTATATAGAAACTACCAATACCTTGGCAGCGGCACCAACAGGAGCCACACCAACAGCAATGGCAGTTCCTTCAGCCTCGGCATCACAATCCCCGCGCAAAGTTACAGTAACGCCCGGTACTCCGGGCAATCTTACGCCCAATAATAACGTCAACAGCTTGAATGGCCCTCCAATTGTCGGAAGCAAAAACGCGGTACATGCAGCTGCATGCCAAATTAAGGTGTGTATGCTACTTAAACCCTCTATGATTATGGCATGCACTTAATACATGAATTGAATGAAAATGTACACTTGCTAGCACATTTAAAACTGCAATCATAACCACATCAATTAATCATTAAAATTAATATTTTCCCTTTACAGGTTTTTAAATTGAAAGGAGCTGATCGCAAGCATAAGCAAGATCGCGAGAAGATACAGAAGCGACCACAATCTGAGCAAGACAAATTTCAACCGAGTTATGAATGTACGATTATGAATGATATATCACTCGACTTGATCACACCAATACCTCCAGGCTGCTTCAGTCCCGAATAGTAAGTAAGTCGTGGTAGTTCACAACTATCACATTTCGCTTTTATTTTTTGCCGTCAGGTTTTTGTCACATTAAGTACCCGGCATGTCGGTTGCCGGTAACATCAAACACCCAGTACAAAAACTCCTCCACATTGTACAATAACGTACGACAAAAACTGCTTCACTTCACTAACAATGGGTTCATTTTGCACAGTTCTAAATAAAATTGCTTATTTTGTTTGGTCTTTTGTTTTCTGTCATTTTGTTGTTACACAACCGTAACACTTAATCGTTTTCAATATGATGTACCGAAAGGAATTTATTCCAAAAAAATAAATAATTAAATAAAACTTAATCCATCTGAAGCAGTCATACGCAGTACTGGCACATACTAGTATATAAGTATTTAGCATATAATCAGTAACCGGTTTTACTGCTTATATACACCACAACAAAAACCCAACTCCACATTCAGGTTCAGCAGAATTTCGCACTCGTTGTACGATTTCTGCAGCTCTTTACTCGTGGTTTGAGACTGTGAATTCAGTGCGAAAGTGATCAGGAACGTGAGCAGCAGCACACTCACGCACAGTTCGCAAATTACTAACACTGACACTCGGTTCGGTTTACCCTGCAACATTCTAGATCTGTCAGAATTTTGGGATCTAGTTTAACAAACACGATGATCACGCGATTAAAACTAGAGGATTGCTATGCGTACAAATACAGTTGCCCTATTGCATTGTTGTTGAAGCCAAAGTCAAAGTGGTTATGCCGGGTGTGATGTCCAGTTTATGCATGAGCCTCGCTATTCCTAGGGCCGTAATAATTCGCATTGTGGACGTCGGTGCGATGTTAGCTCGTACGGAAATTGCACTCCTCTATTTTGAAACAATCTTTGCAGCATGAAAATCTGGCCGAATTCACCTGTGCACATACCCAAATACGATGGAATTTTGCCATACCCGAGCACATCGCCAAACGCCATCTCAAGTCCCATTGCAATAAACAGTGTCACTTCTACGAATTCGCCAACGCTAAAACTAATGGATGCGAACATTGTATCACCGCAACAAGTTGCTCCGGATGTAGATGATTATGTATGTATATTAGTATTATTAATAGCTATTTAAAACATATTCTTTTCAGGCTGCTAACATCATGCCAGAGTCGACGCCGCCTCAAGTCGCTCAGTGGTTGACCCATCACAGGTTGACATCTTATCTCTCAACGTTTGCACATTTCTCCGGTTCCGACATTATGAGGTAAATGAGGTTCACAAGTACTTAAATGGGTTCATATCCATATCCACATATCCACTCTCACAATTTTTTGATTATATTTGGCACTTCTAAATCTCAATTTTAGACATAAACAAGTTCAGAAAGACAACTAAATAGAGAGCGTAAGAGTTTAGTCAAAAGTACATAGATGGCGGGTAAAAGTAGAATATCGCATTTTAATTTTTAAATTCAAAATAAAAAAGCACCAAGTACATAAGTAGATACTTGAAAACAGATAGTGTTATGAAGGGATTCACAATGGGCCAATTTGGCCTCCACACCCTTCCCTACCTAACCTAACCTAGTGACCTAGAATGACTATCAATTTTCGTAACTAGGCTCGTCCTAGTACTGAAGACATAAATCATGATCAAGCGGCATGTAATACTTTTGGTGGAATGTAGGATACTAAAAATTGCCGCTATTTTGGTACTATTGTACTGGTGGCAGCCGCCGTGCCTCGAACTGCCCTCTCAGCGGAAAGGGCGAACCTCTGAGATTAAAATGTTTGCCTAACCTAAAGCCTCCAATCTAACATTCAGTATACGCACACAATCTGTAAGTTTTATGTCATAAATTCGGAATTCGGCTTGCCTTTCACTTTAGTTATATTACTCTTAATTAATAGATTCATATAAAATGCGCTAAGTTCAAAGTCTGGATACGATTTAAGTAAATCGTAATTCTAACTGCCTAATCCTAACTGTGTGTGTTTTATTGCATTTTCATTTCTTGTTTCAAAATGTAAATTAACTTCCTTTATAGAATGTCTAAAGATGATTTAATACAAATTTGTGGTCTTGCCGACGGAATTCGTATGTTCAACATTTTGCGCGCTAAGTACGTATTTTTTATTTTTTATAAACATGGCAAATATATACTTAATATAATATTTTAAAAATATTGCATAAGTAAAAAAAAATCTTTCTTCTTGCGTTAGGGCAATCGCGCCACGCTTAACCATTTATGTCAGCATGGATGGTACCAGCTATAATGCCATTTACTTGGTGGCCAACACCGCGAAAGAACTCATGCACAAACTCTGCAAGCTACCCGGATTTTATGATATGATCGCTAATGGCATTCCCAATGGCACATTGGAAAATGGTCTAATGTATAGCAACTGGACCATGCAGTCCAAATTCTCGGGAAGCGGCTCCAACATCTTTAATGATACCAACAAAAGCTTCATCTTCGTATCCGGGCCATCAAACGTACATGTGACTGTGACGGATGAGGTTTTGAATAACGAAATAAAAGATGGCAGTCTTTATGCGCTTGAAGTACAAAGTGGAAAAGTCGTAATGAAATTGATAAATAAGAATGATATTTAGTAATGTAGTCATTAAGTACCATTACATCTATATATCCCATCTCTAATTGATTGCATTCCCACAATGCGCACGACAATGCGCTCTTCCTTCGATCCAATTCGGCAAATTATTCAATTGCCAAATCTGTAAAATTCTTTTTTAATATTACCATGTCCTTTTGAAAACCGTCGAACATTTGCTCCGTGAATTTATAGCGTGTATACAAATTATCATTCTTGTTTATCTTAAGCATTTCTTTCCGACAATAACATAATATAACGTCAAACTCTGTGAAAACACTGTTTAAAAATGCATAATATCTACATATGTACATGTGCATATCTGTACGTATTCGGGAAATTTTCAACAATTCGTCTTTAGTTGTGCAAATGCACATTTAAAAACACTAACAACTTAACAAGAACTTCGCGAAGCTCAAGCCAATTAAATAAAATCTGTTTTGTTCAAACCCTATTCTAGCTAATACGATTGCTTAACAAATTTGTAAGAAAGTTGTGTATACGGTTAAAGGAAAAATAAATAAAGCGCACTGCGACTATGCAGCGTTTTTATTCAATTGTTAATGTTTCTAGATAACTGCTTCTAGTATGTATGTAGTAAGTAATCAGAGGGAAAGTTGTATGTAATTCTCCTGCCATAATTTTTTCGGCTAATGGATTATAAAAAATTTACGACAAATTCGTAATGAGCAGAAAATCATGCTTAAACTACAAATTAATTATTGTTGTAAATTGTGTATATGCAGTTAATTTCGTTGTCAATAGTCATTAGCGACGGTTACCACATTTGCAATTCGACATCTGGCGCAACTACGGCATAAAAGCCCATTACAATGCAAAGCAGCACTCGGAAAAGGATAGACTGTCGCTCGGGAAATTGAAATGGATGAGCAATCGAGAAGAGCGGTAGATACGTTCTACAAAGTACAACTTACGATATTCAAGTGCTTGGGCTTGTTCGACTTGTCGGAGCGTTACTCGCCACGCTGCCAACTTGCCTTGAGAGTGTACTTCTGGCACGTCGCCGTAGTCTGGATGGTGATTTTCGATGTTAGCATGTGCATACAAATCATTCGAAACATCACGGACATGAACGAGATCATCAAGGTATTTTACCTGTTTGCAATGGCCATTGCTGTAATGGCCAAGTTCGTGAGAATTCGAATAAAAAGCAAGTCCTACATAGCGCTCTTCGCTCTGATGCACTCGCCGGACTATTTTCCGGTAACACCACAAGAAATTGTAAAATTCACGCATGCAGTGCAACTCAGTCGGCGCGTGCGGAATAGCTATATGGGCCTATCTATGACAAGCCTGATTTTGGTGTATTTAGCACAGCTAATAGTGGACAGCTCAGCACTACCGCTCTCAATTTATATACCCATAAACGTCGACAAAACTTGGCGCTTCCTAATTGTTTACGTGTATCAAGTTTTCGCACTATCACTTTGCTGTTTTTCAAATATTGCTTTCGATTCGCTTGGAGCCTCATTTTTCATTTACATAAAAGGGCAACTTGACATTCTGTCAAATCGTCTGGAGAACGTCGGCAGGAACAATAAAAACACTCAGATGTTAGTAAACCGTCAACTAAAGGATTGTTTACGATATTACGTAAACATTTTGCGGATGACAAGAACTATGGAAGATCTTGTTAGTATTCCGATGTCAGTGCAAGTAATGAGTTCGGTGTTAGTTCTTGTTTCGAATTTCTACGCGATGACTTTTGTAAGTACAATCGCAAACGGGTCTTTACTACAATAAGGAGTGAACCAGAAAAAATTTAGAATTTTTAAGGACACATTACAAAAAGTAATAGTCTGATTTGACTAAGATAAACTGCAGTTTATTATACATTTCTTAAACTCTAATTCACAAACAAATTTAACGAAATATGACAAGAACTATTGAAGATCTTGTTAGTATTCCGATGTCAGTGCAAGTAATGAGTTCGGTGTTAGTTCTTGTTTCGAATTTCTACGCGATGACTTTTGTAAGTACAATCGCAAACGGGTCTTTACTACAATAAGGAGTGAACCAGAAAAAATTTAGAATTTTTAAGGACACATTACAAAAAGTAATAGTCTGATTTGACTAAGATAAACTGCAGTTTATTATACATTTCTTAAACTCTAATTCACAAACAAATTTCACGAAATATAATTAGCGGTTGCAAAATTTTTTATTTTTTCTTAACGTTTTTAATTAGAGACTGGACGTTCGGTGACTACTGCATAGGCTTGCTTCCATCGATTTGGGAACTGTACATAATTTTTGCAAACTTTAATATCCAATACCAATATCTTTCAATAGGCCGAAGTTCCGGGCAGTTGGGAGGATTTGCCACTTTTGGGACCACCGTGACACAATTTTCTTCATACCATTCCATAGGTGACCTGGAGTAGTGGCTTGTCGCTAGGTCTGCCCAAAACAAAACTGTTCCTTTGTGCTATTCAATAAATGGAAGAAGGTATAAATTCTAGACTTAATTGTTCCTGTCGTAATGAACACCTTGCTCCGTAGACCGCAGGTGCAAATAGCTTACCATATCATGAAGCGTTTTGGAAATTTGGTGTATTTCACTTCAGAGTATCGAGAATCACGCAATCGAACTTGGTTACGTAATCGTCATAAAGTTGTCGAGCCCGCGTCTTCGCTATTTTTTTCTTTTGCTTCCGACCGGTCAGGCACTTTCTGCTATTCGTAGGTTCTTAATTCTTGACTTCGCTTATATCGCATCATAGTTGATTGCGATGTGCCTGCTGCAGCTGCAACATCTCGAGTCGACCTAGTGGGGTTATTCCGATATGTGCTAACAACCCTTTTCAGCACTTCTGGGTTACATGGACCCTTTTTTCTGCCTGATTCATCGGCTCTGTAGATGGAGTTTCCCGCGTTGTAGTTGCTTATAACATTATCAACCGTCGCTACGCTCGCTTTGCTTTCTCTTGCAATGCTTAGTCTAGACTTCGTTTTATCAGTCAAGTAAATATCCAATATTAATTTGCGTCAACGTTCTTCTGGGCTGGACATGTTGACTAAAGTAGATCCAAGATGCAATTGACTAATATAGTAAGAAACTGCAATATTTATAGATACTTTCACTCCCAAATACCAGGCTCCTAACTTTTGACATTTTCGTATGCTGGATGCGTTAAAATTCTAAAATTTTTCTGGTTCACCTCTTATTTAGTATCTCAAGCTAAATCGCAAACTTCGTCTTCCAGCTCTCTGATCCCAGCGACTACGTTACTTTTATAAAATACCTCATCTATCAACTTTGTATGCTTACTCAAATCTTCATTTTATGCTACTTTGCTAACGAGGTCTCACTGAAGAGTATGGATTTGTCGTATGCCTTATACTCATCCGAATGGGTGCACTGCAGTAAAGTCAATAGAAAACTGATGTTGATTATGATGGCACAATTCGACATTCCGATTTGTATAAAAACTATAAATCGTTGTTATTCCTTCAACTTAGCGGCATTCACATCGGTAAGATCATTATTACTGACGCCATCGCTTTACCTAGGACGATCATCAGAGTTACATAAATATTTTACAATTACAAAGAACACGCAATCTTCATTCTTTTCCTCGCGTTTTTTATATGCTGTTAATTTTCATTCATACAAAATTAGACCCCCTTTAAGATCAATCAAAAATGAATTTATTATTCTTTCGCCAGATAGTAAACTCATCGTATAGTTACTTTGCGCTGTTGAAGAAGATGAACAGTTAATTTAACGCCTAGAACGACATTTGGAACTTCTGTTTGACCCGGTCTCTTTTCATGAACGCTGGTACCGTGGCGGTGTTAAGAAAACGATTCTAAACGAAACCACTTTACGCACTTAAAGAAGTAAATTTTTCTTAGAAATATATAACTTTAATTTGGTGTGTATGTGTGTCCTTTTTATCGAACCAACACGCGGGAGATAACCTTACATCGATTAATTACTTGACAACACAACGCAGTGGTTTCAAAAGATGTGAACTACTAGTAATAAAAGCAAAGCAGTACATGTCACACAAACCAATAAAGGATAATTGCACTCCAATACTAATAATGAACGAACAAATATAACACGATACGAAAGCTGGGATGATTATTTGCAGCGATGTTAACTGGAAACCCAACTACGAGAGTATTGGTTTTTTGGGTAGACTCGACACTCAGAAATTTGCAACGACGTCCCAGAATGCTATCATTAACTAAACACGATACACATATCACTCGACAGCTATCGACTCAAAAACATAACAAAAATTTTAACAAATAATCTTATATTTGCATTTTCAAAAGTGAATTCCGAGAACATTTTGTTCGAGGTGGTGTGAGAAAAAAAGCTTCTGACGACCATCAATGGAATGGAAGTACGAAATATTCAAACTGACTAAATGTATGTCTAATGTAATGTTTCTCAGAAATACTAATGGTTTCACAGTTTCAGTAAGTAGTATGTCACACCGAACGATGTTGACCAACGTTCTCAGACAGCAAGTACTTAAAAGGATTAAATAAAAATACTTTTTACTGAACACTTTTTCGAAAAAATTGCGTTTATCTGTTGATCTAAAATGAATGATGAATTTCTCGTTGAAACCCTCCGACCCTCCAGCTCCTATATATAGGCCTATGCTTTCAAAGCTGAATTGTATCCCCTTATTATGGCCTTTGCACTGCCGACATGTGTTTGAGGCTAACAACGGAAAAGGTGGCTTTTTAAATTTCAGGGGTACGTTTATTCGATTTTAAATTTTTTTATGTGTGCTTGTTCGTGATTTTGTGTCCAAAACCAACACCGTAATTATGCCTCAGCCACCGTATTAAAGGACGTGGCGCTCTACGACTATCAAAAGTGCTTTGAGGATTCGAAAAAACGCTGGCAAAAGTTATCTGGGGGGATTCATTTATTGATGAATAAACAAATCTTTTTTTAAGAAAAAGATGGAAAAGTGGAGGGTATCCAACACAAGGTAGGAGCTTCCGCCGCTAGATCGGACTACATCACCCCCGCAGTAGTTTTCGCAAAAACTATGTCATCTGGACCCCCTCCCCTGTCGCCTGGAAAAGGGGTCACATCGATCATAAATGTGATACCGCAATCTACACAGATGGCTCCAAGATGGGGTGTGATGTAGAGGTAGGAATCTTCTCCCGACGGCTGGGACTGAGCGTCTCAATTCGACTCCCAAACATTGCAAGTGTTTTCCAGACGGAAACGCTGGCGATCAGGGATGCTTGTAGGACGACACTAACGGACACTTCCTGCAATCCTGCGGAATCTGCTTTTACTGTGGCCCAGCCACAGTAAAAGCAGATCGGTGGATCTCTTGAAAAGACAACGCCGGGTTGTAGCGAGACTTAAGGCTTGATTACACGTAACTAGTAGAGTGGCGAGACATCATAATGGTACTAGGCCGAGAGAATTGGAATGGCGAGCAAAAGCGACGAGTTGTTCAAACGTATTTTAACACGTGGCGAGACAGTTCGGTTTTACAATGCACAAAATGAACTAAGCAACTCGCGCAATTAAACTCAACCGAGCGAAAAGTGGTGTGTGACGCATTCCGCATGTGACAATCGATTCAGCGAATCGCCGCGAAAAGAAGAAAAATATAACGGTAATACTACTTTACCGTTATATACTAACGTAATACTACTTTACCGTTATATTTTTCTTCTTGGCCTAGTAAACAAAATGTGATTCTACTGACTCTCTCGCCACTCTACTCGGTCACTGGCTCAATCAACAACTCGCCTTACTGTTTAGACGAAACGAGTACTCGTTCGAATTGCTGTCTCGTCACTCTACTCGTTACGTGTAATCAAGCCTTTACTGCGGCAATCACTGGTCACTAGCCCATTGATGAACATGCAGTAAAAATGAGCGTCGCCCACAATACCTGCTGCTGCAGCTGCGAAAGCCCAGACTAGAACTCTATCAACTCTATCAAGAAGAAGGTGGAAGACATTAGGAACACCATTCTTCTTCTTCTCCGACTTCGAAACCATAGCGAAATTCACGCTGAATTCGCTTCTTGCCTTCATTAATGCCTTGATTACACGTAACGAGTAGCGTAGCGAGACACTAAGATAGTACTATGTCGAGAGAGTTTGGTGGGCGAATAAAAACGAGTAGGTGTTCAAACGTATTTGGCCACGTGGCGAGTCAGTTCAGTTTTATAATGCACAAAATCAACTAAGCAACTTTCGCAATGAAACTCAACCGAGCGAAAAGTGGCGTGTGGCACATGTCGCAGGTGACGAGCGATTCAGCGAATCGCTGCGAAAAGAAGAAAAATATAACGGTAAAGTACTACTCGGCCTAATAAACAAAATGTGATTCTAGTGACTCTTTCGCCACTCTACTCGGTCACTGACTCGATCAACAACTCGCCTTAATGTTTAGACGAAACGGGTACTCGGTCGAGTTACTTTCTCGCCACTCTACTCGTTATGTATAATCAAGGCATAATTTCTCGCAATGGCTATTAGCAGTAGTTCGCCGAGAGGGCTATTCACTTAAAACAGTTCTAACCGGGAATAGTGGCAACAAAACGGCGCACATGCGCTAATTGAATGCCGAGGCATAGCCACTTTAAGCAACCAACCAGTGATGCGCACAGGAGGGTTGAACCCCCCAAATACAAAAATTGCTGGCGCAAAATATGGTTTCGAATTAAATTGGACTCAAAATTTCTATGCAAACCTCCCCAAATGAAATCCTGTGTGGTCCACTGCAACCAACCAACTCTCTATCCAAACTTTAATGTCTGTAATGTTTACACTACATTACACTGTTTAGCCTAGGCGTATACGGAGACGCAGGCCGCGCAACACAGCACAAGGCAGCACAGCGAAAATTAAACTTTGTGAGGCAGAAAATATGTGAACTGCGTATACGAATCTCGTAAAACCAGCACACGTGTTCCGTATTCATTCCATAAACCCAGCAATACGAGTTATTTGTCTGAATTAGACTTTGAAATAGAACCTATATAATATAATATGGGTGTAATATCGGCTGTTCACGCACTTTTTCAATTTGTTCTTCAATTTTTGCAAGCTAATGTGTCGGCTGCGCGTAGGAAACTGTATTTCAACTACAACGCGACGCAGTTGTGCGCAGGCACGTCTCTCCGCCGCACGCGGCTATGTCGCTGTATACGCCGTTATACGGTACTGAGTTATTTACAAAAAACTAAACTGCGTTGAGTTGTGCTGCGTGTGCGGCCTGCGTCTCCGTATACGCCTAGGCTTACACTGCATTACCCGGAAAACGTGCCTTGATGAAACCCAACCCGAACTTGATGACGCCCGAGCATTGAATGAGGTGAGTGTATGATAGACGATCAATAGCGATCGTCAGATCATTTCCCACGCCATTCTTGCTCTTCGCGTTCGTCAGAACTCTCCAACACTGGACCGCCAGTTCCTTGTTTTGCACACCTATAACCTTCAGCATGGATTCAGCCTCCGGCACCGGGGGCGGAACCCATACTGAGACTATAGGCCTCAAAGGGGGGGGTTGGATCGGGGGACGACCTCTAACTTGGCGCCTGGCCAAAGTTCACCCAGGCCACCGATTGCGGAACGGATGAAATCCAGAGATTTCGTGTTTCCGTAGCCGATGATCTTGACGCCTCTTTGCCCGCCCGCTCCGTCGAAGATGGTCTCTTCTCCATTAGCCCGAACTACGGCATCCAGAATCATCGATTCAACAAGCAGCCAGTTGGCGGCCGAAATTTTCCCATCGGGGTCCTTCCGGTCAAAAACGGCTGCTTGCAACTCATTAGGGACGGAAAAACTGGTAGACTGGTAAGTCTTTGGTTTTTTCGCTTCCTTCTGAGCCTTCTCACCGGATCTGGCCCTCTTGGAAGCTTTGCCAACCTTGGAGGTAGCCGTGGCTGCTTTTGAGATACCGTCCCCAGTGATGATCGGCTATTAGCCCTTTTGGCAGCCGCAGTGTTACCAGTGGTTGCTGCCTGTATTTCCGCCGATGGCGGGAACTGCGCCAGCTGCGTCGTTAGGAGCCTTGCCACTAGGTGGCTTGTTGACTGCAGTGTGGACTGCCATCGCATTCCACCATTCCACACCCCCCCCCCCCCGCGGGAGTTGCCATAGAGCTATGTGGGCCTCAGGTTTCCCTGGCTCCGCCGATCCGACCGTTGCCGTTTTCCTCTTGAACTTTGCAACAATCTTCCGGTGTTTCTTCTTGCGGAGATACTGAGCTGAACATTTGTAAGCCTTGCGGGCTTTCTGCTCAGCGGCGCAGATTTCGTCTCCTTCGGGGGGTCACCTAACAAGGTGGCTTCCAGATCAGGGTCTAGTGTATCGATGCTGCTACCAGTGTTGTGACTAATATATTAAAGTAGTGTAACTAATTACTTAGTATATTACTATTGCTTTAAAAATGTAGTGTAACTAGTTACTTTTCCCATAAGTAACACCTTCAGTAATATCATATTACTATTTTTTTCAAGTTACTTATTACTATATTATTTTTTAGTCAACAAAGTTCTAATTTTCATGTAAAACAGCAGCACTGATAACATGATTAAGATCTATTACAATTATACAACGCTGCACTTGTTCATACTAAACATAGCTCGCATGTTTCATTTCCAACTGAGTTTGGTAGTGGAGAAAATATTAACATAACAACTTTAACATAACAAACTGACTCATTTAAACTAGTTTAAGTGAAAAGAGCTTTTTCTTGAACACGACCGGCCAGACTGCTCAATGAGGTTCAATTTGACAGCTGTTTGTTGTGCTGCGAGCATGATCCGAGCGAAATATTGGCGCATATTTCACAATCCACGGCCACATACTCAACTTCGTCCAAATATTAGACGCCTTGTATTCAGATGCCATAAAAAGGCGGTGAATGGAATGAAAGCAGTGCAAGCAAAACGATAATTTTCATTCATTTTAAATTTTTCAAATTTTCAATTTTTTTTTGTTTTGTTTTGAAGAAATGACAGCTGAATTTTAAGGGATGTTTTTCTAGTATGTGTTCAGAGTGTGTGCGGTGTGTTCAGTTGAAAAAAAGCTTTTCATAGAAAGCTTTGGGATGCAACCCTGCGCTAAACTCTTTTCAAAACATGTTAAATGGTTTAACACGTTTAATTTCCAACAACAATTGCATGTGAAGAAACAGGTTTTCGAACTGGTTTTGTTCATTTAACTTGTTTAAGCACATTAAACAGGTTTAAGTCGTCAGTTTGAACGCCATATAACGAAATTCAAATTGTAATTCAAAATAAAATAAAAATTTAACCTCATTGTTTTTTTGCAGAATGACTACTTTTAATAGCTGGAAATTCCGCAAATATTTCGATTTGTTGACGGAAGCAACCGACTTGCAAAATGCTGCAGTCAAAAATAAAAGTACGCTGCAAATTGTGTGAGCCAGAAAATGTGATCCTATCTACTTCAAAGATAAAATTTTTTTTTTAAATAACTAAACAAGATGCCTGAAGTTTTATAAAATAAATAGTGTAAAAAAAATCTTCGTTTATTTTTTTGGAAAAAATCTGTAGAAATCATGTATTTTTAAAATAATATATTACTTTTTGATACATTACTTGACATTTCCAGTAATAAGTAATGTAACAATATTACTTTTAAATGTCAGTAATGTGTAATATGTTACTGTCAAAAGTAATAAGTCCCAACACTGGCTGCTACCTTGTGATAGGGTGGTATCCTCATCGTCGGTGGCAGCACCGATACGCAGACGACACAATCTGGAGCCTATGTCTAGGCCCTCCTCATTCGACTTTAAGGCTGGTTGTCGCTGAAGCGACATTGCCTTCTTCCCAGTAGCATTAGTAGACTGCATGACCTAGGATCCCGAAACACAGACTGAGAAGTTGCTTGGTATCCCGCCGGTACTGGGATCAGTCAATTCGTTTTCAGCCACCGCAGACGGACGAAAGAGTCTGCCACCCCACGCATAAAAAGACTCGGGCTCGACCGCCGCTAACCTGGGGAAAACAGATGTAGTGTGCCGTCCCTAACCTGGGGAACAGACGCACACTGGGTAGGTCTTAGTTTGTTGCTCCTCAGCCGGCTTGCCTAACATGGGTACCTCTGTCAGGAGACAGCGCAAGTGCTTCCTCCGGTCAGTATAGTCCGGTGAATCATCGCTTATGTAAGCCCCCACACCACGACAAGGTGCCTACCCTAGTGGGGGGTGTAATTGTTTAACTATAATATATTATTATATGCACAGACCGCACTTTCACTCCACACGGAAGCCGAAATAGCCCATTGTGAAACTCTTCTTATTATTCTCTGGGGCTAACTAACAGTCTCAATCAGACCAATCAGATCAATCAGACCAGACCAGTTCGACCTCTTAATAAAGGCCGACGTAAAACCCTGATCTCAATTCAATTGAAAACCTATGCTATATGACTACCCGAATCCGACAAGAAACAAATAAATGTTACATAATTATTATTAAAATATTATAATAATCTATATATATAAAAGAAAGTGGCAGTATGTGTGTAATCGCATCACGCTCAAACGGACCGGCCGATTTTCATGGGGTTGTTTTTGTTGGATTCGTATTAAGTCAGTTCAGGTTCGTGCGAAAAGAAAATTCCGGAAAATCTATTGGAAAAGTCGGAAAATCCCTGCCATATTTGACCGTGAATTCTGAACATTTTCAGATAATAACTTTGGAACCATAAGTCACACATCAATTAAATTCACTACGAACTTACTATTTAGTCATGTCCTTCGACAGAGAGAATGGGACGAGTATTTAACGAGGGGGCGTGGCACCACCCATACAAGCCAAATCTTAATAATGGAATATCTTCGAAATTGTAACGTGCACAGCATTGAAATTTAGTACAGCGTCGTCCCATAGATGTGTCATTCTACTGGTAAGATTTGATGGGCGTTGGACAAGGCGCGTGGCACATTTTTTGTGACCCAAATATTCCGCTGAACTCTAAGTCGCACAGCAATGAAACTAAGTACGAACCTACCATTTATTCATATCTTTCGACAGAGGGAATGATGAGGGTATTGAACAAGGGGGCGTGGCACCGCTCATACATGCCAAATCTTTAATATAGAATATCTTCGAAATTGTAAGTCGCACAGCACTGAAATTTAGTACCCGTCGTCCCATAGATGAGTCATTCCACTGGTAAGATTTGGTGGGCGTTGGACAAGGGCGTGGCACATTTGTTTGACCCAAATATTTTGCTGAACTATAAGTCGCTCAGCAATGAAACTTTGTACGAACCTATCATTTTCTCTTTCGACAAAGAGCATTGTGCGGGTATTGAATAAGAGAGCGTGGCATCGCCCATATAATTTAAATCTGGTTCAAGCGCAGTCAATTTCTTCACTGAAACTTAGCAGCAGTATTGCTGATTTGTGGGCCTCGATTGCGTTAATCAGTAGCTCCTCCTCTTTCTTTAGTTGGTTTCTTCGTCAATTTGCATCGCCATAGATTCGCCATCTCGCGTATTTCATTATAAAAAACAACAAATGTCATGCGAGACGAAGTTCGCCGGGTTTGCTAGTAGTTTTATAAAGATGAATTTTTTATTGAGTGTCTCCTAGTATTTAGTATAGCCAATATATATCCCCTTTGGCTATAATTGGGACTTGTATCCTGGCTGGCATGTATGTATATTGTTATGAAAATTAGTTCTGTGGGCTATTTGTCTCTCTGGATTGTGCTTCAATATAAAACAAACTTTAATTCTTAAACGCAGTTAACAACCAGCAATCACTTTATTTATAAATTTGCACTTTACTGTCTTTACACTTGTTACTTATTGGACTACTCCGTGTTGCACCTTGGCTTGTTAAAATAAAACTGTTCCTTCTGCGCTGTACCCGGATGCCTTTTAGCCTAGGCGTATACGGAGACGCAGGCCGCGCAACACAGCACAAGGCAGCGCAGCGAAAATTAAACTTTGTGAGGCAGAAAATATGTGAACTGCGTATACGAATCTCGTAAAACCAGCACACGTGTTCCGTATTCATTCCATAAACCCAGCAATACGAGTTATTTGTCTGAATTAGACTTTAAAATAGAACCTATACAATATAATATGGGTGTAATATCGGCTGTTCACGCACTTTTTCAATTAGTTCTTAAATTTTTGCAAGCTAACGTGTCGGCTGCTCGTAGGAAACTGTATTTCAACTACAACGCGACGCAGTTGTGCGCAGGCACGTCTCTCCGCCGCACGCGGCTATGTCGCTGTATACGCCGTTATACGAGTATACGCAGTATATCGTACGGTACTGCATTATTTACAAAAAACTGAACTGCGTTGAGCTGTGCTGCTTGTGCGGCCTGCGTCTCCGTATACGCCTAGGCTTATACTTGTTTGCTTGTAGCGTAGATAGTTCTCGCACATTCTACTTGGGCTTAACAATTTTCAGTATCATTGCCAGTCATCTCTGCAAATGTTCTACCGCAATTCCCCTAAAAGTATGCCATGCCCCTAAAAGTATGCCAACGCGTATTCTAATATTCCTTCTTTACCAGTGCCTTGCAAGCTGCACAGTGACAGCGAGCATTGTCGTTACACTGCCCACCACTTAGCCTAGGCGCAAGCAGCTCAGCTCAACGCAGTTCAGTTTTTTGTAAATAATGCAGTACCATATGACAGCGTATACAGCGACACAACCGCGTGTGGCGCAGGGACGACCATGCAAAGGCCTCCGTCGCGTTGAAGTTGAAATACAGTTTTCGGCACGCAGTCAACACGATCTCTTGCAAAAATTGAAGAATTAATTGAAAAAGTGCGTGGACAGCCCATATTACATCCATATTATATTATATAGGTTCTATTTCCAAGTCTGATTCAGACAAAGAACTCATATTACTGGGTTTACGGAATGAATACGAAATACGTGCGCTGGTTTTACGCGATTCGTATACGCAGTTCACATATTTTCTGGGTCACACAGTTTCACCTGTGCTGCGCTGCCCTGTTCTGTGCTGCTCGGCCTGTGTCTCCGTACACGCCTAGCTTAAACTTGTTCATCCCGAACAAGTGCCGAGGCTCCGCCGAAGTAAGACGCCAGGAACTCCAAATGGACTACCTTCAGCCTAGCGCCTCTACTGCTGCAACGTTGAATCCGGTATACAACGTCATTAAGCTTGGTCACGACCTTGTGCGCTCTTTCCCATGTCATTTCAAGTTTTGGAGACAAGCCTTTCTTCAGCTACGGGTTGCAGAGCATTACCAGATCGCCTGCTTGGAACTCTACTGTGTTAGCCCGTAGATCATACCTGGTTTTCTTCTTATCGCTGACCAGTTGGGTGCAGGTTCTTATAAACTGGTGGATTTTCTCCATCAGGAATAGAGGGATATGCCTGTCCCATTTCATTTGTTTCATGACTACCCCTTTTCGCAGATACTCTTCCATCATACCGTCGGACTGTGGATGCAAAGGAGTGGTGCGAGTTTTTCTCATTCCCAGCAGCTCACAAACTTCATTGAATACCCCAAATTCGAAATTCCGGCCTTGATCCGAGTGCAACTTCAACGGAACTCCACACCTAGCCACTCAGTTATTAACCAGCATTCTGGCCATTTGCTGAAATAATCCATTACCACCAGCACATATTTGTTGCCGTGAGTGCTAATTGGGAATGGCACGGCGACGTCCATGGCGATCCGCTCGAAAGGCGCTGCCACGTTGTATTACTGCATGCGGCCCTTTCGCAGACGAACAAAGGTCACAGCTCTTAATCCAATCGGTTGCAGACTCCTGGCATCCTACCCAATAGAATCGTCTTTTTATTTTGGCGACAGTTTTTGTGATTCCTATGTGCTTACTACACTGGAGTCGTTATAATATGCCTCGATGACCTCGTTGGTCCTTCATTTCGGGACTACTATTAGAGAGTTTCTGATTCTCACGCTCCCACTCGCCATATAAACAACCATGCTTTGCAGCCGTTCAACGCCGCATGATCTGTGCGCAGGCGAAACTTTTGTCCGCGTTCACCTTTCGACAGATTTTGCTGTAGTACGAGTATGCTATAACTTGTTCCTGACCATTTACTATCTGTGATAGCACACCGCCAATACTGTGTTCGCTTGCATCTGTATCCAGCACAAACATCTCTCCGGGCACGGGGAAGGCCAGAATTGGAGCATTGCACAGGAACGAATCGTCGGTTATATGTGCACAGGCCCAGGAAACTGCGCAACTCGTGTAGATTGCGTAGTCGAGGCTACTTCTTTATCGCGGTGATTTTCCCTTCATCCGTCTGTACACCGCACGCGGAAACCGTGTGGCCTAAATACTTGACCTCCTTTTGGAACGGCATTTCTTGTATTTGCTCGAATTAGCTTGTATTAGCTTGTCCAAGTGGTCGTCGAAGCTTTTACCAATTACGATTATGTCGTCGAGGTAGACCAGACACATTCCAGTAGCCACTCGAATGTTGGCGGTGCCTTGCGGATACCAATCGGCATGACGGCAAACTGCCACAAACCATCGCCAACACTGAAAGCCCTTTCTCCCTGTCCTTATCTGCAAGCTCTACCTGCCAATAGCCACTGCGTAAGCGAAGCGTGCAAAACCATTGTGTGCCTGACACTATGTCCAGGGTGTCATCGATCCGAGGTAGTGGATATCTGACCTTCATGGTAACGTCGTTGAACTTTTGACAATCCACACAAAACGGGATACTGGCGGCTATCACAAAGGACCTAACGAGGGCTCTATGACCTTTTCTTTCCGCGTGTTTTCTATCAAATTTGTGACTTCTTCCCTTTTGACCAGAGCGACTCGTCGTGGCGGTTGGAGGATCGGCTTCGCACTTCCGGTGTCGATGTTGTGTTTCACTATGGCGGTCTTTTCGCCGATTTCTGCTGCAAATATAGACCCACATTTCTGCAGGAGTGACCACGTCTTCTGTTTCTGCTTTGCTGTCAATTCGCTGTTCCACTGGTACTCCTGCGGTATTCCATCAATGTTAAAACCGTTTTTCGTGCTTCCTCCGGGTGTGATACTCTCACAATTTACAGCTGCAGCCTTTCTACACTAGCCAATTACCACTCCTTTTCCGATTTATCTGGGTGTATAAAACGGGTTCAACATTCTGACTGGTATTTTACCGTTTTTGGGTTCTAATAATGTACGTCCATGATGATATTCTCTTGCCCTCGTTCTAGTACTTCTACAACCCACAGCCGACTTGTCCCATTATCCTCGTCCACTTTTGCCCACACAATCGCCTCGGAATTCGCTGGTATCTTGTAGTGTTGACACAAACTATCTTTTCTTACCCCTATGCTTCGCTCATAGCCGGTATGCAGCGGGAACTCAACGGATTACTCTTTCCTTCAAGTCCAGCGTAAATCCGTGTCTTATCATGAAGTCCACGTCGATAATGACGTGGTCTATTATATCAGTGACGATTAACTCATGTTCCAGGGTGTTCGGCACCGACGATGATCGTTTTCGTCACCTTCTCCTTCGCTATCATCAATTCCTCAGAAGCTTCCTTTTTACGATTGAATATGACGCGCCAGTATCCAGTGCCAAAACTAACAACTTCCCATCTATCCTTCTTTCGATAGCCAAGCTGCTGGGCTGTCGTTTCAGCTGCGATATGAGGACGGTGGGGCAGCAGGTTGTGGAGATTAGTTCACGCCCCTTTGGGCTAACCCTTTCTAGTTTAACAACTCCTCCTCAGCCCCGCGATTGTTGGCTGAGGCACGATTATCTGTATTCCTCGTTTCGGGCGATTGCGATCAAGAATGGGAACGCTTCTTTCGCCGACGGTGGACTGCGCTTACTACCGTCTCCTTGAATGTCGGCTTCATCGTCATCATCAACGTACTGGCATATGTCTCCGGGTCAAAAATGCCTTCGATAAACGCCTCGATCTTCAGCCTTTCCAAAACATCAATGCTGACTTCCAGGTAGGACAGTTGGCTGGCTCGCTGGCTCTTTGTCGACGATCTTGTAATCACCTCTCAAACATTCCGGAACTGATTTTATTACCTCAGCCGCAGGACCTCTAAGAGCCAGTATCAGTCTCCGAACTTTCCTAGCATCGGTACACTGACTCTCCGAAGTAACATCGTAATTGTAGTTTGAAGGTGTCGAAGGGCGTGGTACCATCGTAAGTAGGTACTTATATTCCAGTGGCGGAACTATTCCCACGACTGTACCTCTTTAAGCCGGTCGTTGATTTTTCTGCTCAGCGAATCTTCCAGGTCGTCAACTCGTTTATCCCAGTTGTCCATTCAAGTCTCTAGGTGCTCAACTTTCACATTCAGCCTAGCACCGAATTTTCCTGAAGCTTGGACTCCATTCGCTCTGCCATCTCTCGGTTCGCCGTCTCCACTTTCACCGACAAGTCGTATTTTCGATTTTCAGTATTTCTCGACTCGTAGTTTCTATTTTCGCCGACACTTCTCGGTTTGAAGTCTCGAACATGCCTTTCATTACAACCAGTAGTGAGCCAGTCCATTCCTTGTAGTGGCGCAGCCTCCACAGCCATATTTTGCAGCGACGCGGAACCAGCATACGATTCCTCCACTTTAACCGGCGCCTCCACCTCCTGCGTTTCGAACTCGTGCACAGCCCAATCGACGCCTCGTGTCTCACATGCCTGTCGCAAGCACAGCTGCAACTCCACCTTTCTGCCAACAATCGGAAAATTCCAAGCAGTCAACTCCTTTTTCAGTTGGTCCACCTTCAGTTGCTCGAGTTTTACCATGTCTGCGTTTGATAAGCACAATTTCACTTCTGACACCAAATGTTACGAAAATTAGTTCTGTTACCTCAACGTAGACATATTCGTTTCTCTGAGTTGTGCTTAAAAATAAAACACTACAATTATTTAACGCAATTCAGCACAAGCAGTCACTTTATTTACAATTTACTATCTCTACACTTTTTGCTTATTGCACTACTCCGTGTTACACCTTTGCTTGCTAAAACCAAAAACTCTCCCCCTGTGCTGTACACGGCTGATTTTTATACTTGTTTGCTTGTAGCGCCGATCGCTCTCGCGCATTTTAATTGGTCTCCAAATTTCCAGCATCATCGCGAGTCATCTTTGCGAAAGTTCTAGCAAAATTACCATGTCCCTAAAAGTATGCCAACGCGCAAGTCGTATTCTACTTCTAGTGCCTTGCAAACTGCACAGTGACGATGAGCATTATCGTCGCAATACATACAACGCCACGATGAACTACGACCATATAATGCTTTCCCACAGCCAAAATTGAAGTAGGACTTATGATAATAGTTGGAACAAAATGAGTAGCGCTTCTTACTTTACTTAACAGGCTATAACAACCACCGTCCTTCCACCAGGCCTCCCTCCTCGTGGTCGACCGGAGCATCATCGTCCATACGGCAGACACGGCCAAGCCAGCGTGATCACTGGATGAGAAATAGCTGTGCTGTCCATGTCTTCATACAGCTCGTTGTTAGTTCGTATAGGATAGTCGTCGCCACTATACTTTATATTAGCAGGGCCCGCGGCTTTGCACGCAAGTTTTAAGTCAATGGCCAATAAATCAAGGTTTTCTTAACCCTTTGATCCTTTCAGATTTTTATGAAAAATTACTTGTCTAATGATTTCTTATTCGAAGTGCTTTAAATTCTTGTTTCTCCCCACAAACTTTTAACCTGTGGCGCCGGCAGTAGGCAACCCTATTTCCTTATTTTATTCCGAATTCTCACAATGTTTAGAAATATTTACTTTTCGATTATTGTTATTAATCAATTTTCTAAAGGAAATTTTTAAAAATGTTTATAAGTTTCAGGTTTCTTATGTTCGGTACTTTTTACCAATAAATGTTTTTGTGCTCGAAGTTACTCAAACTTGTGTTTGCCTTTTTGAGATCGCAACCAGAGCTAGTTCTTTTCAGAACTCCTTGGTTTTAAAAACCCATTGTTGACCCCGTTAGATTTTGATTTTCGAAAAAATGAAAAACACGTGTCGAACTATTTCTCACTAAAAGTATCTTTACCAAGTTTGAAGTCTTTAGGCCCATTAATATATGTTTTTTCACAGTTTCTCCATAAAAACTTTTAACCCATTGTTGACCCTGTTAAATTTTCAGTTTCGAAAAAATGAAAAACATGTCGAACTCTTTCTGACTAAGAGTACTTTCACCAAGTTTGAAGTCATTAGGCCCATTAATTCATGTTTTTTCACAGTTTCTCCATACAAACTTTTAACAAATTGTTGACCCTGTTAGATTTTGAGTTTCGAAAAATATTAAAAACACATGTCGAACTCTTTCTGACTAGGATTACTTTCATCAAGTTTAAAGTTAAAAATTGTAAAAAATCATATTTCTTCATACAAACTTTTAACCCTTTGTTTTCCCCTTAAAATTTTGATTTTCGAAAAAATTAGAAACACGTGTCAAATTATTTTTGGTTTCAAGTGTTTTCACGGACTTTGAAGTCAATAGGCCAATCGGTTTAGGGTGTTTTCGTAGTCTTCCCGTATACGAACATTAACCCTTAGTTCACCCCGTTAAATTATGATTTTTGAAATATTGATAAATACGTGTCGAATTATTTTTGATTTGGAGTATTTTCATCAAGTTTGAAACCAATAGACCCATGAAATCGCGTTTCTTGATACAACTCCTTAACCCATGTTTTCCCCCCTTACACCCCGAATTTCAAAAAAACCCGTCTTAGCGGAGATTAATTTTTCATGATGTACCTTCAGTTTAAATTTTATGTTTGTAGCTTCAGCGGGACAAACAATTATATGTATATAGATTGTTAAGAAATAAATACCTTCACAAATTGTCGCAGTGGGAAATTCTATACCTTGTGCACAGAGTGAAGGTTAAGTGTTAGGAAATTCGCCAAATTGGTCCCTTAATGGTTGACTGGGGAAAATATTTGAAAAAATAAGTGATTACATGTCGGTCCAGCATCTAAGCAATTTCCTAGCACTTTCAAAAACAAAGAACTTGATGCCACGACATTTACCCCTACTCCAGCCTCCAATTTTTTGGCTATATATTCGGAATAACAAAATCAAAAAAAAACGAGTGTGCTTATGACCACACGACTGAAGTGAAACTTCTTTCGCTCCATCTGTATGTATATATATATATATATGTGTGTACAATATATACATGTATGTAAGTTGACGGACGGCACCAATATTTTCGGTTGTTGACATTAGCACATCAGCTAACGTCAGCAACCATACAATACTGGTGGTCGCTCAAGTGGCGATTGGGTAATATGACCAGCTTGCACTTTTGTTTATTGGGACAAAAGAGCAATGCACTTCAGTTATAGCGTCTGCGACTTATTTCGCAACGCAGTGCGGCGTTCGGTCGCTTGGGCAAAAACGCTGACAGGGCTGCGAGTACCGATTTCGTAATATCGATTTCGCAGCGCTTTGCAGCGATGGGTGTAGGTTAGCAAGTAAGATGATTTTAGCTGTTAATCTAGTCTTAAGTTGAATTTTCAAAAATAAAGGCGACGCTCCGATCGAAGCGGAGCTAACTGGCGCCCGAGCAGGGACCCCAGGGATAACTGGCGCCCGAGCAGGGACGCCAGGGATAACTGGAGCCCGAGCAAATATAAGTTAAAATCGCGCACCCAGCCACAAAGTGCCCTCAAGTAGTGCAGTGGCTAGGATAACAGTGCGGCAAAAAAAAAAAATCGCCCTAAAGTAGTGCGTCAAAAAGACAAGTAACGCCCTCAAGTAGTGCGTCGAATAAAACAACTAACGCCCTTAAGTAGTGCGGCAAAAAGGACAAGTAGCGCCCTCAAGAAGTGCGACGAAGTCACTAAGAAGCAAAGAAAGGAGAAGGAGGCCCCTCAGTAAATATTGAACAGGACGCGTTGGACGCAAGCCGCTCCACGCTTCAAAGGTCGCGAACCAATCATCCAACAAAAATTCAAAAACAACAGTAATCCAGCAGCAAAACAGTAAAGTGGTAGCAGCAACGCAGCAGAAGAAGCAGCAGCAGCAGCAGCAGTGAAAAAAAGCAGCAGCGAAACAGTAAAGTGGCAGCAGCAACGCAGCAGTAAAGGCAGCAGCAGCAGCAGCAGTGAAAAAAAGCAGCAGCGAAGCAATAAAGTAGCAGCAACAGCTCAGCAGTAGAGGCAGCAGCAGCAGTGAAAAGAAATCGGCATGAAGCTGGACGGAAGCGCCGTTATTTTGTAAGTTTGGTAGCACCTAAAATTAGCATCTAAGAAGAAAAACTACTTAAAGAATTTGAATCCATAGGACTTGAAGCAAATTATTTAAAGAGGGAAAGGAACAAAATAAAATAAAAGTAAGAACGAAAGAATAAATACAAGAATTAAGAGTTAAGTGAAGGAAGAATTGGTAAACATTAAGTATGCCATGCAATGGGCAAAGAATAATATAATCAATTCAATGTTACTAAATAAGAAGGAAATGGAATTAGCATTAAGAAAATTAAAAGAGGAAAACATGTTGTTCACTTCCGAGGAAGAAGCTCTCGAATATGCAGATATTAAAATCTTGTACGGAGATAGGACCCCATTGTACGTTATCCAAATCCCGCTCACAAGCAAAGAAAATTACATCAGTATTACCGTCAAACCGGTAATAAGAAATAACAGAATTGTAAACGTAAAGTATAAGCACCTATTAAGAAATAATGGAACAACGTTAGGTGTAGTAAGTAATTGTGTAACTATTAATAGTATAAAAATATGTAAGAAAGCCCAAGTAATCGACATATCTAGCGACCCATGCGTACCAAGACTGTTGGACGGACTTAATTCGTCGTGCCTGCTAACTCACGGATACCACTTGCCAAGGGTAGAGGAAATTTCTCCCGGTATAATCCTGTTGAACGATTTCCATGGTACGGTCAATAACCAAACAGTCGGGGGAACATTGCTAATTAAATTTTATAATTCCACTCTCAAAATTGATAACACGACTTACCGCAACCTAGAGGCACCCCTCATGGAAGCCAACCCTCCAATGGTACAAATGACTCCCCAAGAGGACGGCTTCCTTAACTTACTTTCTCTGGAGCAGCTGAACCAGCTCCATCTCAATAATACCAAGAAAATCAGTTCCCTAAAGTCAGCGTCGACAGTAAACAAGTATCTCACTATTTCATCTTCAATGTTGTTCATCGTCTGTCTGATTGTAATTAAAATCTGCTCTAAAAGTAGCACAAAAGTGGTTCTACAACCACCAACCCCGTCTGCGAATCCCATGCCGGTTGCACACATGCAAACGCCGGTAACGGCTAAACCACTGCCTCAAAGAATCAGCGACCTACCCTACTTTTAACGATTGGGGACAATCGTTTTTAAAGGGGGAGGAGTTGACGGACGGCACCAATATTTTCGGTTGTTGACATTAGCACATCAGCTAACGTCAGCAACCATACAATACTGGTGGTCGCTCAAGTGGCGATTGGGTAATATGACCAGCTTGCACTTTTGTTTATTGGGACAAAAGAGCAATGCACTTCAGTTATAGCGTCTGCGACTTATTTCGCAACGCAGTGCGGCGTTCGGTCGCTTGGGCAAAAACGCAGACAGGGCTGCGAGTACCGATTTCGTAATATCGATTTAGCAGCGCTTTGCAGCGATGGGTGTAGGTTAGCAAGTAAGATGATTTTAGCTGTTAATCTAGTCTTAAGTTGAATTTTCAAAAATAAAGACGACGCTCCGATCGAAGCGGAGCTAACTTGTACATATACATATATTAATTTTCTACAAATATTTAAATTTATTTTATGTTTTCATTGGTAAATTAATATTTTTGCATAGATCTTTTATTTTTATTCATTATTTTCATTATTGGATACATCAGTAATTACTGTGGTTGATTGTAAAACCGAGACAATAGGCTTATGAGAAATAAGATACATATATTTTCGAATTAAAATTAGACAGATATCTAGAAAAAACTGCATCGATTGTTGTTCCATGTCTTGTAGTTGGCTCATTACGGTTATTATTCATTTGTATCTCGTAGAAAGTTTACCAAGAGTTGTCCATCTTCGGACGCGAAATTAATATTGAAATCTCCTGCTAAAATTAGTGGCAACGTATGATAGTTTTCTCCTAATTCTTCAGAACCTACTCGACCGTAAATCATAAGTCTTTTGTATATAAACTTTATGATATTAATAACTGTGTTATTGGGCGAAATGTAAACAACTACCATTATGATGTTTGTTCCATCGTCCAAAACACAGTGAGCAGCACATATATCACGAATTGATGATTGACCAATATCGACTTCACGAATATGTCGTAATAGAATGTCCATGTTCGAAGTTACTACAATATATTCGAGGTATCATTTGATTTCTGATAAATTGCCACTCCTGCTGATCTAACATTTTTACGCTTAAATTTCGCAATACAATCAAAATTCGGGATGTCAATATTTTCATCGTCATTTGACCAGGTTTCTGATAAAAACAGAATATTGCTTGAATCAATTGCGGGATCGCTGAAGTCCGACACGTGTTTTCTGAGACTTTGGCAATTGAAAGTAACTATGGACAACTTTTTTCTGTCATTCATGAAATCAAGAATCGTTCTACCTATTGTTGACAATGTGTTCAACGATAATCGGCGAAATTCATCTTGTAAGGATATGATCGATGTATAATTTTTTCGCCCATGATAAAATCTATTATCATTGTCTTTTGGTACTATGTAGAGTCCGTCAATACTGGTAACTCGTGCTACGCTACGCTACGACGCCAGCAACTAGTATGAGATACGTACTCACCTTCGTGATTCGTCTCACTAGGTTTAAAATCTTGCCTTGAATCTGTTGTCACACACTTTTTATGCACAATTTCCGTACGTAATTTCTTCTTAGTTGGTGGTCCTGGAGCACCGCTTTCATACTCAGAGTCTGTGTCACTTCTTTCCATAATTTGTTATTATTTACCCGAAAATTCACAAAACATGAACTTTAAAATGAGTTTACAATTTTGTTTCACTTTAAACGTAGAATATTGAATGTATTGAACAAAATATTAATTCATAAAATTGTTCAAAACGAAATAGAATTACGAAAAATAACCAAAGAATCACCGTAATCGCGTAACGCTAGTAAACTCGCAAACGAACTACTGACATAAATATATACATATTTCATTTACTAGCTATGAGAGGAAGAGAGAAAAAAATGTGCCCGCACCACTCAACTCCCGTTCGCCTCGCCCGAACACACTTTTCGTAACGCTTACGTCACGCGTTCGCCAGCTTACTCCCCAAATCAAGCGTGCGTAAACCACTCAACTCCCGTTTGCCTCGCCCGATCACACTTTTTGTTACGCGTTCGCCAGCTTACTCCCGAAGTCAAGCGTGCGTAAACCACTCAACTCCCGTTTGCCTCGCCCGATCACACTTTTTGTTACGCGTTCGCCAGCTTACTCCTGAAGTCAAGCGTGCGTAAACCACTCAACTCCCGTTCGCCTCGCCCGATCACATTTTTCGTAACGCGTTCGCCAGCTTACTCCCCAAGTCCAGCGTGCGTAAAGAAGTTTCACTTCAAAAATGTGTCCCTAAACTATGCCTCTGATTTGCACAAACTAAGTTTTAACTTAATGTAAGTATTTTGATTACAAAAGATAACTGATTATCGATAGTTTTGTGTTGGTTCGCGATATTTTTATACGAATTTCATAAAGCTTTTATTAAAATAGAACCCTATTTTATATGAAATACTGTTTTATTTTATAAAAACAGAAAGCTTAACAGGGAAAGTGTGTGTTTATATAAAAATGTGTAATACCTTCAATAATTTTTGCTGAAACAGTTACACAAAACGAAATCCCCAAAAAGGCCGGGATCCCGGGATTGCCATTTTTAAGTCTCGAAATCCGAAGGCATCCAAAATGCTTCATGATTGTGAAGTGAAAAGCTGGCAAACTTTCTACTTCACAGGCGTCCTGAGCGTAGTTCTGTTACTTGCTCTGTGAAAATACACTAGCTAAATTTTTTTGACAGCCGCACTCAATGCTCAATCGCACATAACGCGCGGTCTCTAGCTTCACTATAACTGCGGACTTAAGTGTGGCAACCCTAAGACAGAATTTACTTCATTATTTAAAGCAACACTGTTCCATTCGTCGTTTTATTTATGATTTTGTGAGTCCAAAAGTTATTTGAAAACGGGTTTTTTCTAATATGCTTCATTTCGAAATTGTGTAAATATTCATACAAATTTTTGTTAAGAAAACGGAATAAATCGTCACTTTGCTTTGATTATATGGAAAGCGACGATAATGGAAACTAATATGAACGTATGCTGGCAAACCACTGACGCTTTGGAGCACCCCGACTCTACAACAACAATTGTATTAGCAAACGAGCGTCAACAACCGGTCTTAAATAAAAAAGTTAAAAACCCGACTGCGGCGACAGGTATAGTAACATTTACAAGAGTTTATGCCTTTACAGTACTGAAATTATTACAATTCGATTTATCTTTAAACATTTTATCAGACGATTTGGCAGTTTTGTTATTGTCATTAAAATTTTTATTATTTTCATTTTTCAAGAAATTAGTTTCGTGATATAGCCCTTTTTGCGATTGGCATTTGTGCGGTCAATATAACAAAATTATGTATAAAACATAATTTATGCAAGTTTACATCTTAAATTGCAGTTGACGTTGTTCATCGTGTGGCTGCGAGTCCTCGGCAAATGAAAACTCAGATAGCGAGAGTATCTTACTCACCAGCTCGACCGTCCAAAGCAGTTCGCATAGAAAACCAATTCATCAGAAAACCCTTAACCTCGTTTGTTAAAAAAATACACACTGAATCGTCAGTCACTAGTCCACAAACTGCGAATAGCAAGATCCACACGAAGGAAGAATACGCAAAAAGAAAGTACGAACGTCATCGAGAAATCCAAGAAATTCAAACTATGCTCAAAGAAATTGCAAAATCACCAATAAAATCCGAACCCAAACCTTCGGGAAAAGGTAAGGCAGCAATTGATAAAGTAAAAGCCGACGCAGGTACCGTGGGAGTTCCAACATTTCGTAGGAGCAAAACTGAATGGCTAGGTTCGCGTCCAAAAGCGGCATCTACGCGTCGTGAATATGAACGTGCGTCCACTACAGGAAGGCCACGATCGAGATCTAGCCAACCAGAAGCAACGAAATCACATGAATTGTTGCCGGAGAACGTCGGATCCAAAAAAAAATCGTACAATGCTGCAGAAGCTCGTCAATTTATGGAGGAGCAACGTAGAAGGAGGCGCTCGAATCCTTTAGAAATTCCGCAAATTCATACCAGAAGCGAGAAAACAGCGTTTGAGAAGGAGCAAATCAAGAAGCGCTTGGAAGAACTACGAAAGAATTCGAGAAAAATCGTTAGTAAGAACGTTAGTAAAAAATTGGCTGCTCAAACTGTCGGTAATTTTCGAAAGGACGAAGACGCCGATGTTCCTGAACCATGGGAGCATGCCGACGGGAAAGATATCTCTGATAAGACAAGTCCAAACATGGGGTTAACAATTGCGATTTCATACAAGGCTGATGACACTGCGAGTGGGGATAAGTTCGGCAATAACGGGGCAGTCACGGTCCAAATCTCTGGAAGGACCGAAAAAGCAGAGACGATAGAATCGTCTGTCTTAAATAGACCTTTGAAGAATGTTCATGAGTCACAGAGCGATACTTGCATTTCAGCACTGAAAACTCAAATCGCAAATCCTTATACGAATGACAGGCTAAATATACCACTGATAGAAAAACAAAAGCGTATTGGACTATTACGGAAACCGGAAACTAAGGACCATTCGTTTAGTGCTATCAGAGAATTCAGCTTCGATAAGGAGAACGTTGCCCTAGAAATGCTGACACCGAAATTAACCACGTCAAATACAGCTAAGGCGGCAGTTCATGAACAGATCGTGCAAACAGAGAGAACAGAGATCGAGCAAATTACACGAAGCACTAGCGATGAAAGGGATCACCAGAAAAAAAAGCATAATGACGCAACCACTGATAATAAAGCCAAACTGGGTGCACAATCAACGTCATCGGATATGCATATATCAGAAGAGAAGCGAACTCAAAAAATACCATGTGAGGAGAAAGCACAAAAGCTGGTAGCCAAAGATGAAGTTGATGGTACTGGAGAACAACATGATTTACCATATTGGCTCAAACCCAGTGCGGTTCAGATTTACCCCTATAACTTTATAATGGCCGTAAGGCGAAAGTTAGAGGCTATTGCAGAGCCTGAGGACCTAAAGGCTGGCCCTACATATGACAAAACAACATCAACGGGAGATTTTAATTTAAAGAAACCAGGATTGGACACTCCGCGAACTTTAACATCTAGAATAAGCGTTCCCAAAACTCAAAAATATGTTAGACGACATGTTGTGGCAGAATGCCGTGGCACTTCCTCACCGGAATCATGTGTAACGCATACAATTGAACGCAATAACGTACACATGGAAAAAGTAGCGGAAAATTCTTTCGGTCCCGCAAACCAAACTGTAAATGCATCTCAAACATTGTCAGACTTGAATTCAAATTTTAGCTCTATTTCAATCCAAGTTCCAACATCAAATTCATTATCTGAATTGTCGTCTATTAGATCAGAGAAGGTGCAGATCAGAACCCCAAAAAAAGAATCACGTTTGGAAAGTAGAAACACTGTTCAAACGGACGACGACACCACGATTTCTAGCTCAGTTTTTAACAGTCCGAACAGAAAGCCTAACCAGACAGAAATTGATTTGTCCCAAAGGTCTATAAGTCCCCTCTCGCTGGAACGAGTGGAAAATTTGAAAATTACTTCGAGCAGTAAGCTAAAGAAAGCCATTGACGACAAACATGTAACTGCTGTTCGTGGTAATTTTAAAAACAATTCTTTAAATAAGGCAGCTCAAACAAAGTTGGACACAAATGTAGATTTCAGCCAACTTTTGGACGACTTCAATCGTAGTCTCTCGCAAGTAATTCAAGTGAATGAGCAGTTACGGATAACATTGGACAAATCTCATCAAAAGGTCAACTGTGTAAACAACTCAAGTCACCAGGATGAGAACACATTAACGTTGAAACAAAGCTATGAATACTCAACAGACTTCGAAGAGTCTGCTGATAAAAACCAGAGTAAGAACGTTGTGAAACAACAACTACCGGAAAATATGAGGCAAAAGAAATCACTGTTTGATATTACTAACGTTGTAAAACCACTGCTAGCATCTCCGAAATCGGACGATAGTTACACATCAGCAGCACAGTTCGAGAAAGATTCGTTATCACGTTTAGACTTGAATGTGTCATCCGGGACAAATTTCAGCAAGAATTCATCAAAATCATGCAAACAGGAAGGTGGTCGGTCATGTTACTCGCAAGAACAAGTAGTGGAATCGACCGAACCATTACAGCAAGAAATTAATCAAAAGCTTGAAGTTATTGGTGGAATGAAGGCAGAAGGCAGAATGCGAAACGTAAAAACAAATAATAAAATAGTAGAAGACGAGAAAGAAGCGGAAAATAGAAATATTAAGTCTAGTAAAAGTGAGAGAGTTGAAAGTAAGGGTACACACTGCGTTAAAGAATTTAAAAAACATTCTAAATATATATCGGAACTAAATCCGACCAACAACGAATCATGTAAAAATGGCTCTATATCACATTCCGAAAGGAACGAACAACTAAAACATGAAAATGAGATTTCAGCTCAATGTGAAGAGGAATCCATTGTACCGACGGAAGTCTTAAGTTTTCAACAATATAACAAGAAATCAGTATCAGCTTCCAACAAATTAAATGATGAAATCCGGGGCTGCAGCTCAAGTAACTCAGCGAAAACGTGTCTGACTGAAAGTAAAAATACATCTATAGATAAATCTAGTAATGAATGCAGTAGCAACAATATAGTTGATATACGGCATAAATATATTGCGAACAATCAAAAAAGCAATTCGAGGAGCATGTCAGAATGTCCATTATCTACTAAAAGGAATAGCGATTCAGAAGTGGCCCATGAAGTTGGCAAGAAAGCATTAAGTTTTTTCCAGGATAAAGAGAAACGATGCTCTGCAATGTCTTGCGCCGAGGACAACAGCAGCAGCAGTATATCAATTAGCCCTCCTCGTTACAAGGCTGCAATTGCACTGAATTCCGGAGCGACAGTTCGCTCCCACAAACGGAAACCGTCGTCAACAGTGAAAGTCAGTTTAGCCAAAGCAATTAACGATAAAGTCGTTAGTCTTTTCCAGCATTCCAATCTGGATTTGTCTGCACTGTCTTCACATAATGATTGTCTGTCGGAATCGTCACGCAGTTATACTAGTATTGGCCTGGTAATTTCATTAATATCTTTAATTAACATATAATTTTATTGCAAACACTTTTTTATTTCAGTATGAGAAGTTGATACTAAATGAAACAACTAAATCTGAACATCTGACGGCTCTCTTGAAATTGCGAGAAAAAGCGTTGCTAGATCGCACCAAAGGACAAATAGCCTGGCTGGAAATACAAAAGAAACGCTGCAAAACGAAAGGGTTACACACACAAATTGCTGCAATCAAGAAAAAACAACGTGGTATCTTAATTAAAATGGAGAAGGAGCGCGAAGACATCAAAAGGTACATATGTGATATTAAGTCTTACCTATACCAAAGACAAACAATAAGATGTCTTACGGCCATACAACCGAATGGCATAGGGCGAGCTCGAATTTGCAAAATTTTCATTATCGAGCAAGCAAGCGTCGGTACAGTGAGAGCGTAATAATATTAACGCTTTTTGTTTTGCTCACGCAAAGCACAACGGCTTTGATCACTGCCAAGCAAAAGCAAAATTGTGTGCGCTCACTTTACATGTGTTGAAGTCAGTGGCGCAGGCAGGACTTCCTTTTGGAGGGATATTTCACTACTAATTTTTGTATTTGAGGGGGTTTGAATCCCTAAACGTTCCCGTCCCGTGTGCGCTACTGTTTAAAACAATCAACCATCAAAAAAATCAACACAAGAGCACATAGAGATCACACGCATATTCATATCTCTGCCGACTGCAAGCAGAGAGAGTTGCTTGCGTGGCTTCATCGTTGCTCTCCGGATGTGGCGCTGCTGTAAAAACCACTCTCACGTGGCTTTATTGGAAAAGCCACGGCAAATTTTTGAAGCGCCACTGATTTGTATGAACGTAAGACATCTTATAGTTTAATTGTCTTTGCCTATACTATAAGTAGGTGGTACTATAAGTAGATGTCTCCATATCGAATGTAAATAGAAAATTGGTCAAGAAACGTCTATTGAAATAAGTAAGGATGATAGTAGATGCAGAAGAGTCGGTTTTATGCTACATCCATTGCATGTTTGTGAGTGCTCGGTTGCAGCGCTTTACAAAAAGGGCCGGCCGAGGTGGAGGGAGGGGGTGGTAAATACGATTTCGTATTAAAAAAAACAACATTTTTGTGATGTTTTGTTGGAACGCGTGTTAAAGATGGTCACCAGCACAGAAAAAATGTATCAAATTTTACAGCAATCAGGTTTCTGAGAATGTGAATAGTGTTTATGGTCCTGATACTATAAGAGCCAATCACCCACAACTTTGACTTCGTTTCGGCCCGGTGCAGTCATTAACACGTTAGGCCCGGCGCCGGTCCCTGGGGACCGGCAGTGAACTTTCCGTGTGGCCGGCGCCGGTCCCTGAGGACCTATTTCTGAAGCGGATGGTGACTGGAGATGAAAAGTGGATCACTTACAAAAACGTCAAGGAAAAACGATCGTTCTCGACGGTCATAAAGGCTTTTCTGTGTGTTTGGTGAGATTAGCAGGGAATAATTTATTATGAACTTCTCCCCTACGGTCAATTTAATTCGGCTCTGTACTGTCAACAATTGGACAATCTGAGTGAAGCAATAGACCAGAACCGGCTAACTTTGGCCAATAGGAGAGGAATTGTGTTCCATCAGGACACCACCAGGTCACACCCATCGATAGAGACTCGCTAGAAGCTTCGGGAGCTTGGTTGGGTGGTTCTTATGCATCCATCATAGTCTGGAACAGTTTTGCTGTACTCAAACAAAATCTTACTTAACTGGCCATAACAACCCGTTACCGGGTTACGGCCTGTCGCAAAAGCTCTCTCCAGGCGCCTTCTTCAATTCGTCACACCATGAGATGATAGGGCGCCCTCAACTCGATCCTTTCACCAGAGACACGGCATCGAACACCTTTTTCGCAGGAGCTTCATCGTCCATACATCCGTTTTAGTATGATACGCATTAGCTTCTATCACTTGTACCAAATTTGAACGCGTAAAATTAGAAGAAGAAACATTTTAATTTTTCACGACAAACATTCCTGTCAATACCTAGTCTTCTGATATGGCGTGCGAATAGACACTGTAAACTGTCCGCTGTTGGATTAGGTGTATGCTGAAAGAAATAAGCGTTTTTTATAGCTCTGATGTTAAAGGTGGGTCAGCGTATTGTTAGTTTACAGTGGAGTCATGGTTAAGTAGGGTGGTGCCGCGCCTTACGATTATAACGGCGTTGATTTGAAAGAACTTTAAATTTTGTATTATGAAAAAATCACTCTTCTTTATTAATTAGTTTTCAGTATATCGTCTCGACAAGTAGTATGCAAAACATGTTACACTTTCTCTTAAATAATACAAACGCAATAAATAATAGAAACGATTGCAAAAAAAGCAAATGCTACCTACGCGACCGTTCAAAGAACAAGGTTTCGCTGTCTTTCTCCCCTATATTTGTAGCCTGGGCCCCAAGAGCCAAGCTCACGACTATGAGGAAACGGCTCGAGAAGGTCAAACGACTTGCGTGCACGTTTATTACAGGTGCTATGAGGACCTGTCACACGGTGGCACTGAAGGTGATAATCAATATATTACCATTGCACATAGCAATTGAGATGGCGCACTGTCCTTGGGCTAGCCAGAACCAGTAAAGGGGGATCACATTCTAAGGCGCAAAGACTTAGACGTGCTATCTGTTAGTAACCCCTATGTATTGTACGCAATGGATACAATAACGAAAACATATAACTACGAGAAAAACTTCGTAGTATATATGAGTAACAAAGTAGATTGGGACTGGGAAGTACACCAGGCCCATTTCAAACAACATACGTACCATACATAAGTGGTTCACAGACGGCTCCAAAACGCACGAGGGAACAGGGACGGGGGTATTTGGACCTCGCTTCAAGCACTATGAGCCCAAGGGTAATACACCCAGCATATTTCAAGCAGTTATATGCTATCACGCTTTACTTGGACACATGAGCATACTAAAAATGCTCGAAAATGACCCAATGCTCAGGATCCCCGACATTATTCCACCAAAGGTGGAATTCTCCAAAAGATACAGGATTAACATCTTGGACAGACAATTATGGAGATCAAATCGATTCATACCAGACCCAGAGTCGCAACTCTGGTACACGGATGGATCGAAGTTGAAAAATGGGAGCACTGGCGCCGGTGTATATGGACCCAGATTTCACAAAGCTTTTCCAATGGGGAAGCTAGCTACCATCTTTCAGGCGGAAACACACGCCATCATAGAGTGTGCTAGCGAGTGCCTACGCAGGAAGTCATCTGGCACACATATATATATATTTTCCGACAGTCAGGCAGTCCTAAAGGCGCTAGAAGCCTACTCGACTACCTCAAGACTGGTGACGGACTGCCGCAATCTCTTGAATGAACTGGGCAGGCGCAACACTGTAGAACTGCACTGGATACCAGGACATGAAGGACATGACGGCAATGAACAAGCGGACCGCCTAGCGTAAAAGGGTGCCTTACGCCCACTGATAGGCCCGGAACCATTCTGTGGACTACCAAGAGGACACATTCAGGAGTGGTTACGGAAATGGGCTGACCAGAAATTTGCTGACCAATGGACCAACACAACGGGACTACGGCAGGCAAAACAATTCCTGGCCCCGGACAGAGTGTTATCCAACAAACTCCTCAAGCTAAACCGAGAGGACCTTCGCATCCTCACTGGGTACCTAACAGGGCATTGCTCACTTAGGTACCATCTCAAAAATATGGGAATATCCTCAACGGATGTGTGCAGGATATGTGAGCTAGAACAGGAAACATCACTCCACATTCTATGCGAATGTCCTGCGCTCAGTAGAAAGAGATTTCTCCAGTTTGGTCAGGCGTCTATACCGCCATCAACCATCTGGAAACTACAACCCCAAAAAGTGCTAAAAATTATAAAAAGCCCTAACTTGGACGGTTAAAACAAAGGCTGCACAAAAGATCAAATTGGTCGTAGTGCACTATAGCCTATATAATAATAATAATAATGCTATCACGCTCTGTGTGCAGATTAACCTCGAGCATTTGTATTTGGTGCTGGAATTCATAGAAGCATTGAATAAACTGGGTATGAGGAGGCTGATAGTCTTGCTAGGACCGGGGCAGCTATGATCCCCCTTGCACCAGAACCTTTCATTGGGTTGGGTAAAAGCACTCTAGCAGAGTCACTAAGACTTGAGGAAAGAACCAGGAATTCAGAACACTAGTCAAATGCCACAGGTTTTAGGCAATCGAAAATACTCAATAAGGGTTATAACTCCAGATGGAGTGAAGAATGCCTCAGACTGGAGAAAAACCAGCTTAGACTGGTCACCGGTTTGTTAACCGGACACTGCAGACTGAGGAAACACATGCACCCAATTGGGTTAGAACAGGTACGCGTCTGCAGACTCTGTGGAACAGCGGAGGAGACTCCTGAGCACGTCATACTGCACTGCGATGCGGTATGCCGCAGGAGGAGGCAGCACCTGGGCCAATACTGGCTTGCAGAAGATAGCGTGAAACACCTTCTCCCACGTGAATTACTAAGCTCCATTAGGTCGGTGGGATTGTGGGACGTTCTCTAAAGCTGTAAGGGGCGCAATAGATCAACTCTGGTCTAAGTGCACATTTCCCCTTTCAAATCTATCTATCTACCCAATATTTCCAGTATTGTCGCCAGTTGTTGCTATTAGTATTGGTTCCAAGAAAATCTCACGCTTGGATAGCAGTGATAATAAAGTATACTCTTTATTTACTATGACGATTTATATGTCAGTGGATGCTAATTTGTGCATACGGCTGGCTTTGCAGGCATCCCCTGCACATTCGTAACATTGGGTGGGTATTGGGAGAAATCACATTCTTGCATTCATTCCTTTATAGAAAAAGTTTATAATTTATAGTAGAATTTTTATTTCAAAAGCGAAAAGTTTTGCTCAGAAAATAATTTTCAAAATACAATTTGAAAAATTGAACTTACCACATGACGCTTATTTTGAAATAAAAAATAAAAACTCGCCCTGTAATTTTTATTTCGTAAAGAAAAAATAAAACTGAAAATTCAATTCACTTTTTGCAAGTGAAAAATGAAACTCACCGCATAATTTTTATTTTTCCCCCAAAAAATAAAACTCAACAAATAATTTCTATTTTCTGATAAAAAAAAAATCAAATAATTTTTATTCGGGGAGCGCAAAGTAAAAATTGAAAAATAAGTTTTATATTTTTATATTTACATAGCTTATAATTTTTACGGTCCCTGGTTACAACACACATTTGAAACGGAAGGGGGGAGGGCACGTACAGTTCGCACAGTGCTTCGACTCTGTACAAAATAGAAGGAGTGCTTGAAAATCACTTAAAATTTGCAATCTGAGTAATTTTTGGGCTGCTGACTTCTAAAAAGATATCGCTAAAAAATCGAAGGAAATTTAGTCAATAGTTGTATTTTATAAAGTCAACTCTTAAAACGGAGCGATTTAAAAAAATTCGACCTTGAAAGAGGGGAAAGAGTGTGGTGAAGCTTATATGGACAAACACTGTTTTTGGCCGGATTGTTTTAAAATTTTGTACATACATATATACCTACTAAAAAAAAATTACGAAATACCTATATCAGGGTTTTTCTAAATACGACAATTAACCCTTTCGACCCCGAATTTTACCCTGTGTATCGATATTACTTTTTGGTACTGAAATCATGAAACATTTGCTTAAGTGTGCACACGACATTTGAAGCTGCCACGCCTCTTTGTTAGGGTTCTAGAGCTAGTTTACTTTTGAACAATTTTAGCTTAAAACGGGTTCAATAAATTTTGTATCTATATTTTTTAATTACACAAAAATTATTTCATATTTATGGATAAAATTATCACTTTAATTTTATTTAACCACTATTAAAGAAACAGGGTTTTGATCAAACGCGCCCAATTCGTAGACTTCAATTAGAACACAAACTTTCCCTGATATCGCTGCAAATTATTGGAAATTATTTTAGGGATAACAGTAACATTTTTGTAATTTCTTTGAATTCACTTCTAAAAATGTTAATTTGTTGGTGCCTACTTATTTTAAACCCATAAATCATTCGTAGCTTTAAGATGACAAAGAGGTGAGGTTGCTCTCAGGCAATTTTGGGGTCGAAAGGGTTAAAGGGTGGAAAGAAGTTGCTTAAAGGAAATAACTTTTTGGTTTGATTTCCGTAGAGCTTTACATGTAGATGACACAATTTATAACGGCGAGACTATCATAGAAATTATTTTTCAAAATTAGACCTTCAGAGGGTGGAAAAGGGGTGGTAAAGTTTATATGGCGGAAATTTAATTTTTGTTGAATCTGTTAAAACTAAAAAGATACTCGGTAGTACAAATAAGGAAATTTATATATCAGAACATTCATAATTCGCGGCATTGGCTCTGTTAATATAGAAGATTTTATATTTTATTAAAACTTCCTCATGACAATTGTGTCTATAGTAAGCGGACCGTGCCCATTTTAAATAGAGTCAGTACTACTATACTTTTTCTTACTTCATGCCATGATACTATTAACCATCGATCGCCAGAGTGCCACAAGTATCAAAGAGTTCATTTTTGAAACCGAAATTTTGCTAACAAAATAGTTGCATATGCCTGTTTTTATATTTCACATTTGAAATTTATATTTTGAAAATAACATCGCTCACAATATTTGTTTTTTCTTTTACTTTATTTTGAATGCTAACGAAGAAGCTGAAAACAATACTACGAACTCCTACTTGCAAAATGCGACCTTGCTCTTTGGGAGACGCAAATTCTTGCTGTCATTCATATTGGCGTACCATTATTGTACGTTAACAAACAATTTTGGAGAAGGCTTTCCGTACTCAGTTTACCTTGTTTATTGTATCATTGCTTCATGCCCACGTAAATGTACCTCTGGGCACCTCAGTGTAGGGTACAAAAATTAGTAGTTTACGAAAATCCAATTATTTTGCGAAATTGTAGAATTTTATTTCATAGTGCAAAAAATGTGTGAAAATAGGTTTAATAAGGCGCAATTCTATATTTTTCGGTCTACAAAAATATATCGTTTTCATAGTTAAAAAGAAAAAAATTATTTTGTTCATATAACGTAAACCCCGTTTTTTATTTTATTTTTCTTCAAAATAGCTCGTGTAATAATTTCTTGGACTCTTATTAGCATAGCGTCAAAATTTTCTTCGGTTAAAAGAAAAATAATCTTTTGGTTACAATTTTAATTACTGACGCTCAAAAATGTATTTTATTACAAAGACATAATTCATGATCTTGATCAACTTATAAATGTATAACATTCTTGTAAATGTATAGCATTCTCTCAAAATTTAATCGATATATAAATTATTTCAGATCTTTCTTAATGAGAGTATTACCTTTTAAATGACATAAATTTCTTTGAAATCGGCGACTTACAATTTTTATATTTTCGTCCAACTTCGAAGCACTATGCGGCGGCTGTTAGTTGGCAGTTTTTTTCCACACTTCAAGGTTTTGCCATTGCCTTCCATATCTTATAATTCTCTTCTGCTTCATGTTGACAGCGGTAAAAGTAGACGAGTGTTTAACCAGCCCGAGCTATGAATTGAACTTAGGGCCTCTGGAATGAAAAGCCAGCGCGCTACCGTTGGACTATCGAGGCTGAATTGTACTTACGTTATGGTTACTTGAAAAAATAATCTTGTTCTATTGCCGCACTTTTGCTTGCCCAGAATAGTTATTTCGCTCACTGTACTTCTGATCGCAGTGACGTAACGCTTTTGCGGTTAGGTTTACTGGTGTGCATTTAAATGATTATTTTCCGTTTTAAAAAATGCAATTGAGTGATTGAACGATTGAACGATTTAAAAAAAGTTAAGTCTCTCCATAACGACGGTGAGTTGTAATTTTTGTTCAGAACAGTTCATGTGGTGTTTAGATTTGTTGTTGTATTTAATTAATTTTTAACGAAAGGAGTATGTAGCTTTAAATAAGTGCACTTATTCTTTGTTTAACCTGTTTAATCAGAATTCAAAATAAACAAATATTTTATGTTGATTAGCAGTACCGGTTGTTTTAAAAATTAGTAGGAAACAAAAAACCCGAACATAATTTTTTGTAAATCTTATATAATAATACCCTAACAAATTGTTTGTGCAACCTTCAAAAATTATTTAAACAGTAAAAAAAAGAAGGAAAAATGCTTCAGCTCTTCTGTACTTGGTACAAGAGCAACCGCATGAGCGCGGAGCAGTAACTAAGCCAGCGTTAATGTATTGCAATTTTTATGCAACAAGTGCTTATGTAGTGTTTTTGTTGGTTTCGACCTGGAAATATCGGTGCGACAACAACTAAATATGATACTAACTTACTAACTTTCTACACTTTCCTACTTAAAAGTGCATAGACCACGTCCATATAGGCAGCAGTTCATGCCGGTATCTTTATTCGTTCAAGAGCTATCGTGCGAAATAGCCGCAGAACGAACTGACGCACGAGTGGATACATGGACAGACGGACGAACGGATGTTACTATATCGATGGTGGTAGTAACTGCACCATTATGCAGAGTACTACTATAGTGCCTACGGTAAAGCAAATGTGTTAAAATATTGTAAAGCGAAGGATTACTCTTGCCAATAGGTGCTACGGCGGTCTCGGTAAGCAATTGAATAGCAGTGACCTCTCTCGACTGACAAAATTTGCACTCTGTAGGACGCTTATTCTGCCCGTGCTGCTTTACGGCACAGAAGCATGGACATGATCATAGCGACTCTTGGGGTGTTCGAGAGGAAGGTACTTCGTAAAATCTTGCTCGTACTGGCGACGACTATCGTATACAAACTAACAACGAGCTGTATGAGCTGTATAAACATGTCTGCCGTATGGACGATGAAGCTCCGGCGAAGAACGTGTTCGATGCAGTAGTTGGAGGTCGACGGCGAAGAGAGAGGCCGTGTCTCCTGTGGAAGGAACAAGTTGAGGAGGCCCTATCTTCTCTTGGTGTGACCAACTGGAGAAGGCGCGCGCAAAGCAGAGGCGCCTGGAGAGAGCTTTTGCGGCAGGCCGTAACCCGATAACGGGTTACGATATGGCCAGTTACGTAAGTAAGTACTGCATTCAAAATAACTTCTCAATTGTGAATACTAAACGTGCATTTCGTAAAAAAAATAAAGTTAAAGTGGTATAAATGGTGATAACACTATAAGGCGTTTATACAAAACATTTTTTAGCTCCGGTAGTCTTAGTAATGCCAACGAACAAGACATTTCGATGAAAATATCGAAGCCGTACGAGCCAGTATTGAGGACACTCTAACCACGTCGAACTATCGCCGTTCTCAGATATTTGATAGATAGATCGATTTTAAAAAGGGGATATTTGCACTGAGACCAGAGATGATCTATTGTGCCCCCTACAATTTTTAGAGAACGTCCCCTAATCCTACCGACCTAATGAAGCTTAGTAATTCACGGGGGAGAAGTTGATTGACACCTGGGCCAGTGTTGGCCCAGGTGTTGCCTCCTACTACGACATACCGCATCGCAGTGCATTTTTTACTCCATTTGGAGTTATAACCCTCAATAAAGATTCGATTTCCTGAGACCCAAGGCATTAGACCAGTGTTCTGAATTCCTAGTTGTTTCCTCAAGTCTTAATGACTCTGCTAAAGCCCAGCCCAATAAAAGGTTATGGCCCTAGGGGGATCGTGGCTGCCCAGTTCATTTCCATCAATTGCTCTGCACCCTGGGACCCAGAGTATTTTAACCTGGTTATGTATACCAAGTTTGTTTAATGCTTCTATGCATTCCAGCACCAACCCTGAGGTTATCTCATACGAGATTAGTGCTTTGATGGCTGCTTGACTGTCCGAACAAATGATTATGCCCTGCCCCCTGTACAAACGCTCGAGGTTCCCGTGCGTTTTGGATCCGCCTCAGGTATCAGACATCGCGCAAGCAATTCTCTAATGGTGAAAGTAATACCCTTTGTTCGTGAAAATTATATGGAAGACTACTGGTTTCAGCAGGACGGCGCCACGTGCCACACAGTTCAACAAACAATCAACTTATTGCGGCCAATGTTCCCAGGACCACTCATATGTATAAACAAATTGTGATTTTGACTGGCCACCTAGATCACCTTATTTAACGGCAAAAGACGTTTATGTGTGGGAATATTTGAAGTCCAAAGTATGTGTCGACAACCCAAGGACTCTAGCTCAATTAAAAGCCAACATACGACGTGAAATCGCCGCTATATCGACCGAAACATTGGTAAATGTGATGGAAACTTGAAAAAAGAGCATATTTGGCATTTTCAAAAAGTAGTTGTATAGTATAGTAGTTATAGCAGCCGCCGTAGCTCAGCTGGCTAGTGCGTTGGGCCGCGAGTCAAATGCGACGCTCGAACCCAGGTTCAAGACTCCGTTGCTGCTAACACCGAAAAAAGAAAAAATTACAATTTTTCTTTCGGCGGCTGTCCTCTCAGCAGGAAATTGCAAACCTCTGAGAGTAAAATTGCCTATGAAAAAGCTCCCAACTCACCGGTCGGAATCGGCATAAAACTGTAGGTCCCTTCCAACCTTGTAGAAATTCGCAAGCACAACACGGATGGTTGCGGGTAACTAGGCCTTAGTCTTGTAATCGGGCTGTCGTGCCAGTCAATTATTATTATTATTATTATTATTTCCGAATTTCGTATTCACAGCCTTTGGCTGGGTTTTACCTACTCCGGGTATGCATACCAAAGGAGTTAGGCTCGGTCGTTATTGGGTGCTATTCAGTCACGGTTGAGGAATTTTCGGGCTATTGTTGCTGTTGTTATTATTATTATTATTATTAGTTGTATAGTTTCCACATGAATAGTAAACAACTTTATTTCAAAAACAAATGCTTCTACTTTAAATGACTACCCTTTATGTTGGGAATCTTAGGAGATATTTATCGCGTTTTGAATTAAAAAAAAATAGTACTAAGAAAAATAATCATATGTACAATATATTCATTAATATCATATATAGTGCAGTGCCACCGAATTTACAACCTTCCCAGAATCCAGAGGTATTCCCTGGTTGTTATACTAAATGAGGTTGGGTCAACAAATACGAATACAACCATTCGAAATCCATTCAAATCAATTGTAATAGTGGTTAAGCAATGAATTTAACGGCCAAAGAGTGTTAAATGCACATGAACTAAATAGGTCTCAACCACAAAAAGAAATTTAGAACACTTCCCTTTCCTCCTCTCCTTTCCTTTTTTCCTAATCACATACATACATATATGGTAGGTGAGTTTGTAAAACTCATTTATGTCATGCATATTTTATTGTTGAAAATGTGGAGTACTAAACGCCGGTTTTGAACACCCTATATAAAGACATTGCACCATAGGTCTGACGGCAAATACAACGCCGCTTTGCCTAACAAACATGACATGTTTATCCCCTGTTGCTTAGAAACGAAAACAATCTAAAAATATCACGTAAACATATGAATGTAGTATATACATAGTATGTATACTCGTGCATGTTTATATATGTATATTTATATATGTATGTATATATAAATGTATATATGTATACTTATAAATATTATCTTCCACGTGCAATATTGGTATTGACTTCCCGACGTTTCGTACCTCATTTCCCATGCCCCACATTGAGTGGATTAGGGCGGACGACTTTTTCGTTTTTCTAAGGATAGAAACTTCCTATGTTACTGTCCTGCTTTATCCAGAAGAAGGCAAACCCACTTAGGCAACTTCTTCTTCGGAAGTCTAGAAGATCTAGCTGATAAGACCATACGCCGTCTACTAAGCTTCGTTAATAGCTCCAAATGGTTTAACGAGTGAGCGAAATGATGCTCGTTCTCATGTGGTATCACAATGGGCCGCCTGGCCTAAGTGTGCTCCTCCTGGAGCAGCCACACCTATCTACCTACCTACCTAAGGATAGAATAGAGAGTTTAGCATCAATAATAAATTACATATATGCTTTAATCTAATTTAAGATTCAAGGAAGTAACGAGATGAATGCAAAGCGTTGTTACTATCAGTTGGAATGTTCAAACCATACATATAGCTTAAAAATGTTGTTCAAATACGAATTTACTATTTTAATAAACACCATTACACACACTATTTTAATAAACACCAGCAAAACTCCACGATTCATGTATTCATATTAATTTATATTATATTATCCGAAACACACACACAGGATTGCACTCAGCGAGTAGATTCATAATATCCTTTGAAACCGGTTTTGACACCAAAGCCCCCTTTGCGCCTGAGCTTTCATTCACTGGACTAGGATACTAAAAATGCGACGTGTTCGCTCTTCCGTAAAGCTACAAATCATAACTTTTAATCTTTAAGGAAGGATGTTTATTATTAGCGAGGGAACGTGGCAATGCCCATACACCTCATATCCTTAATACGGATAGCTTTGATATTACACCTCGCACAGTATTGAAAATTGGTATATCAATTCGACTAAAAATGTGTAGGCATTGAAAAAGGGGCGTGACACGTATCAAGCAACCCAAGTTTTCTGTATGGCTTTGAAATTATAAGTCGCACATTAATGACACTCGGTGCGAACTTTCTATTTAGTTATGGTCTTCAACAGGGGGCATGGGGTGGGTTTTGAACAAGAGGCGTGGCACCATCCGCACAATCCAATGTGAAAGTGTACAATGAAGTTGCACAACATCGAAGTCCGTTAGTTTACAGGGGAAAATGTGGGAGAGAGCGTTGTACATATAAGGGACGTGATACCTTCTATAAAACAAAACATTTTATCAAAAATTGGTCGTAAAAGAAGTATCAAAATAGTAGGGATCTTGACAGAAGTTGATGCTGGATATATGTTTGCTAGTATCAAACAATAATTTGGTCATTAAAGTTACACAAAACATTTTCAAATACATATTACTTCGCCCGGATCAAAAGTATTTAAATGGAAGTAAAGACAATTCTTTTAAAGAAAGCAAATTGCATCTAGAGACGTTGTGGATGGGTGAGTGTTGGAAAATGGCTCCACCCTAATGTTCATTCAGATTAATTTGAGTGTTTGTCGCTAATGCTGATCGCTTAGCAGTTCTTATGTTTCCATTCATAAATTTCATAAAAGTGTAGCGCTCTCCTCCATCGCGAAAAGTCGTTCGCTCAGAGGTCTACACTCTGCTGGCTTGCTCATATATTTCTCGATACAGTTGAGAATGGCAAGTCGCACGGCAAACACGAAACAGACGAGTCGATTTTGTGTTTTGCGCTATTTTCCGAGCGCGCAAGCAGAAAACGCAACGCGGCAGTTTTCATGCTACATTTGTATTTTGTGTTTGTGCTTTTTACCGAGAACAAAAAATTGTCTATATACGAAATATTTTCATATTCATTACGCGATCACTGTTTATTTGTTATTGGTGTGTGCTGTGAGTTTGTAGTTCAAAGACGTTGGAGCTGTTTTCTGAGGCGCCAAACCACCCGCCTCTCGCATTTAGGTCCGCCAGTTCCACTAATGGGAGTGTATCTTCCATTATTAATATATACTTCGAATAAGGCTTTTCAGTCAACTCGGCAACAGTTGTACGTTAACGCATTGCAGCAATTACATTAAACTACTGAATTCTAAACAAAACGAAAGCATGAAATCCCCTCTAATTGGCGGTGGAATTTTGCACTTTACATACGTCTAATGCGAATTCCAACTCGCGCCATGAGTGATCGAATTTATTATTGGTTATTTCCGGTAATCAGACGAGCGGTTAAAGGCAGCAGAAGTGCTTTAAATTTTGTGTAAATCCTTGAACAGGTCAGTGAACTGCCGACGAAATGTCAGGACAAATTGATGTTTTTCATTTAGGACTTTTCCCAGTTGATACAATCAAAACGATCATCTTTGGTGTTGCTGCATGCAATCGATTAAGGATTTTTACTCTCTTTTTTGCTACAGATATGTACAAACATTAGTAACGCAAGTCGTATTGAACTTTGCAATTCTTTGGTGAAGAAAAGTACATTTTTAATTGAGGTGCGCATAGTTCTTGTGCTTCTTCTTATTCTTATAATATTAACGCGGTTGGTTCGAATTATTTAAAGTATCATATTCGTGTTTACGGAACGCTGTTCTGTTACTTCCCTCAGAGTTGCGATTGATTGTTTATAAAATCAATAAATATTTATAAATTCAAGTTCTGTAGGTACAACACAAATACGATTCTTCGCCATTGATATTCATTTAAGCGTTTCAGTAAACGTGACAGCTTTTATATTGAAGCTGTTCTGGACCTATACATACATACGTTTATACTACTGCATTAAGCATGCGGTGCGATTGGTACGTCGTCAATTTGTATATTCCGTAAACAGCAACAATATAAAAACGAGACCAGTTGACTCGAACAGTGTCACTCTCCTATAACCTAGCGACTTATCAAATTGTAAAGAATTCTTTATCAAGTGGCATATATTATGAGACACACGCAAAAGTATTAATTGAAAATTATTGTAAATTTCAAATCGGTAGCTAATACTTCGTACTTACACTTGACGTGTGCACATATGTATGCACATATGTATATAGTATTACAGTGCAGTGCCATCGAATTACGAACATTGTTGTTTTGCATGTAATTAAGTCGGTGACTCTGTGTTCGTTAAAGAAGTGTATTTTCTCAGTTTAGTCAGATGTTAACTATTGTAATATTTTACTCTGATCTATCAATTGGAAAAATACCGTTACACTTTCCGATATGCTTGATGTATTACGAAATTGAATAATAATGGGATTGGATATATATTTGGGGAGTCGAAAGAAACTTGTGGCGAAAAGTTATTACCGAATGAATGAAAGTAATTTTATAAAAGAAACAAATTTAAAATATTTTTTTATATTTGTACAGGTTAGTTCTAACGGAGGGCACAATAAACCTACTAGGTTGCAGTGCGCAAGGGCAGTGTCCCTACCCATTATCATTACATTATTAGTTCTAACGGAATTTTCGTTTCTACATTTTATTAAAATAATGTAATATGTAGGATAGGTAGAAAACCTAATTTCCAAAAGAAAGAACGGAACTATTCTTCCCTTATTAATGGCAGCGGCACAGCCCATTGACAGAAGTTAGTTACCACACTTGCAGCATATAGCCAAGTGTCCACTATAGAATTTTTTCGATAGAGCGTAGATACTCTAGCTGTAGTGTGTCCACTACAGCGCGACTCTACCACTCTAGCGCTTTACGTAGAGATGGTATAGAGAAATTTTGAGCAGAGTTCTACCATGCGCTCTACTCTACTCTATGATAGAGTTGCATGGTAAAGAAAGATCGTTTTACATTTTATTTCGCAGTATTCAGTTGTGAGTGCGTGGAAAATTTTTTTGAGTGAACCAAACGTTTGATTTGTTTAGTTTAGGTTAAGGTGGCTGAGTGAGCTGAGAAAACATTTAATTAAATATTTGAAAAATAAAACAAATACCCATCGCCCAAAGCGGGTTGCTGCTGCGTTCTATGTTTACATGAAGAAAAAAAATAAAAAAAGAAAATGTTGGGAGCGAATTAGAATCAGATTTGCCGCGAAATTTCTTCGCTGCTGATGCCATTGCGATGCGATTTAAATTTTGTCGCACAGAAACACAACAATAGACACGCACGTGGCTTTAAGACGTGATTTTTTTGAAATCTGGGGTCTAAAATGCCAAAACATGCAGAAACGTGACGTAATTTTATTAGACACTCATTCGACAAGTATTTTTTAATATTTAAAAAATTTAAACTTAACGGGGTGCGAAAAAAACATGAACCCATGGGCCTATTGACTTCAAAATTGGTAAAACCACTTGAAATCAAAAATAGTTTGACACGAGTTTATCTTTTTTTTTTGAAAATCGAAATCTAATCAAGGGTTTAAAGTTTGTATGGATAGACATGATTTAATGGGTTTTTTTACTTCAAACGTAATAAAAGCACTTCAAACGAGAAATAATTCGATACGTGTTTCTCATTTGTTTAAGCGCGAAACGCGCTAATTAGTTGTCAGAACATCGTCAATGAACCAACCAACCAAGCTATTTAGAAAACAGTTGGTATTTATTTTGCATCATAGGGTTCTATGCCTTGAAAATTTAGGACAATTGTTTCCATAATTAAAAAATTTACCACAAACATTAATGCAAATCCAATCCAGAAAATTCAGTATTTTGCATTTCTTTAAAACGATTGCTAGCGTTCTATCCAGCCGTCGAAGTGTCAAAAAGGCAATGTCTTTTATGTTACTCTAAGTTGAGAACTCATTAGGTGTAAACGTATTTTCTTCTTCGCTGTTGGTTTTTTATTTGTTTACTGACATACCTTTCTTATCACTCATTTCGCTTATCGTGTTCTTATCAGTTATCAAGTTTTTAAGTTCAGAGATAAAGGTTTGCCGTCAAATTAGCCCAATCCAAACCGACTGAGTTCTTAAGCTGTTCTATACATATTTACCCTACAGATTGTTACAGTCAACTGCTTCAACCATATCAAAGCAGGCGTCTTCGACGCGGCTAGTGCAGGAAACTCTCATACTTCCAGTCGATGAAAGGCGTGGTCATACAAAGCGTAAAATTCATTGTACCGAATACTCCTCAGACACTCAGGCTACAAGGGTGTCCCCGGCACTGGTGTCTTTTCTACCTTCCCCTACGCACCGTTCGAGATCTGCTCGCATCGCACCGCAGCATAGGGTAGGCGTGGCAACTGCGCATTCAGCACCGATTGTACGGGCCACATATGAGCTTGAGAGCTCGCGTTCGCTCGAGGAATTACTTTCAAAACGCGAGGCAGATCTGCGTCGACGGCGGCAACATGTTGAACAACTGATGCAGTGGCATCGGCGGCTCGATCAAGAAGAAACCGAAGTGCTGCAAATGGAGCAGGCGCTCTTGAGCTGCCATAATGTGCACGAGAAATCGCCGAAACAAACAACGAACACTCTCACTGCGCAATCGTCCAGTATAGAACAGCTAACACAGAGGGAGTACAACGATGCTTCTAAAGCAATTTCGTCGACTTCAATTTTAGAAAAATGTAAAAAGCCGCACTCAAAAATGGAACGCCGTCTGAAAGAAATCGACAAAAGTTTACAAGAACTCAGTACTATTTCGTCGTCGAATTCACCCACCATTAATGTTGATGACATTGGACCGGATCGCATTGATTTTGTGCGTACTACCGGTAGTAAGTTAAACAAGCTGTGGCGCCGTCTTACCTCGCAGCAAACCGAAAAGTTTGAAGCAAACAGGCGATATGAACTTTGCAAACGGGATTTGGAGCAGATATATGAAGATGCAAAAATATCAGTACTACAGAACTTTTCACAAAATGAAGAGCACATTGCCGCAGAGCTTTTAGAGCGAAGTGCCTCCACTTTGAGCGATTCGCAAACATACGGAAGCACTGCAGCTGCTAGTAGCGAAGCAGTGCCGCGATTAAATCTAAATTTCAGTTCTCAACAGTCGGACCCCGAGCCGGAGGAGTGTTCCGCAGCGGAGGTGTCAAGCAATTCGTTATTGCATGACAATTATAGTCCAAGTGTTGCCGAAGAGAATTTCCGTGTACAAGTTGCTTCGGAACCCAGTGTTGGCATTACCGCATCAGGCTCTAACTCAAGTCTATCGTTGAATAGTGCTGCGATCTTACGTCAACAACAAATTGAACAGAACATGCAAACATTTTTGTCACGCGTAACGACGACACAAGTAAAAGACAATAAACTATGCCGAAGTTTATCGGACACACAGTTAACAAAATTATATTGGGCAAAAGAATGTTTCACAAGGACTGCTCTTAGTCAACACAATGTGGCTCTAACGAGGGGCCCAAAGAATTCGATTGAAACAATAGTCAATAATAGGCACACTGAGTTGATAGATTCTCCTAATAGCGCAGGTACACAAGCAGGATCTATTTGTACTGCGTCGCAAACAGTATCATCGGAATCCTGCGATGCCATACTTGAAAATTCGATAGTAAGTGAGCATATTTTGAGTACGAAAGAAATATTACCTTCACAGGAAGTGGTCGACATGGTCACTTCCCTTTCTTCTGTTACGTCTTTATCGCAAACTTCGGTTGACTGCGAGAACAAAGCAGATACAATTTCTGCCAATTACGAGGAAACTCCAATAAGTGATGTTGAACCCTCACCATCCAAATGCATTGCTAGCAAACACTACCAAAGTACAAATTCACTGGAAATTAAAGATATTTTACCGGACATTGGCACGTCATCTGGTATAGGAGAGCAAAATTTGAACAGTACCCTTTCGTGTTCCAATGATTTCGAGAGCATGTTAATGAATCAGCAAGCAACTAGTGATTGTACACCCGAACAGGGTTCACTCCCAGCTGAAAGTCTAGCTGCTCAAGAGTTCCATAATGAGAATGCGGATAGCGCGATTAATAATCAGGCTCCTTCCACATTGAGAACATTATCATTCGAAGCAGATACCAACAACGAAAATGCAGATACAATTAATTTGCTTGAAGCGTACGAAACAGATTTCGAGAGCGAAGGTGACGAAACTTGTATTGATGACCTATCGCTTCCAAACTTTGAGAGTGCAATAAACACAACACGTGACGACTGTGAGAGCCCTGATGGAGCTGCGATCGCCCCAACACAATGTATGGCATCCGTAAGTGAGCCAGCGGATACGCTCGTCGAAGACAGTAAGGAAAGCGCCACACAACTCATGCCGGATATTATTAACGAGCTTGAAATTCGTCGCTGTCGACAAATCGTGCAAAAAAATGAGGTTCGGTCTACGCGTTGGTTATTAGAAAAGCAATTTTTATTTATTTCTCATATCTTCACAGCAATTCAAACAATACGAACATGTTACTACTGCGCCATACATGTACGTTCGCGAAATACCTAATAAACCACCACCCCCCTATGTGCCACCAGCTCACGGAAGTCCCATGACTACGATATTTCCATCGGAGGAGCGTATTAAGGACATCACCTACCGACGCAGTCACGAATTGTACTGCGAAATGCTTAAGACTGGTTGGTATTTTTGAGTTTTTAAATTTGCTTTATTTGTTTAATATGAAATATTTTCGTGCAGACTATACTAACGATCGAGGCGAAAAGCTAGCCTCTGTCTTGGAGGAGAAGATAACGAATATCTATGAACGTATAATTCTTGATATTTGCCGAGAGTATTTGGAAGAGCACCACGAGGTTTTGACCCAGGGCGACCCAAGCAATTTTCATAGCCCGCTGGCCTTTTTCAATCCTCCCGACCGCTTGCGTTGCATTCAAGAATCTATATATAAAGAGGTGCGTCGATGCCTAGCCATGGACAAATCGTCACCTAAACGTGTGCAGGTGTACTCGGTTTATGGCCAGCGCGCCAAACGCGACCATATCGGCAAGATTATAATACAGGAAATGTACGATGAGGATGATAAATGGTGTAGTTTTCATAGCGAAGAAAACGAAGTACTCGAATTAATTATCGAGGAGATAATCGCAAACTTTTTGAATGAGTTGGCGCGGGAAACCCTATTAATAGAAGGTGGGACAATTGAGGAAGAAGAGGACCAAAACACAAATGAAAACGAGGAACCATGTGGAGACACTGTGACAAAGCCCATAGACACAAGTGTGCCTTCTGATCGATGTCAGGTGGCGATGCAAGGACAAGATGAACAATCAACTGCTGAAAAAACCGAATGAACGAAAGTTGATGTATTTAATAGTGGAAGATGTGCCGCCAACACTCAAAACATAAGAACCACTGTGAAAAAACAAGCACATACAAACAGCAGTAATAGTAATTTTCTCAAATTAAACTTATTTTAGTTTGCAAAGTACTTAGAAACTGCTGATAAATATATACCAAGTGGTTCTGGCATAAGGCGGTAACTGTTAAGTTGTAGTTCAGTACGAAGAAGTATTGAATCGATAGCCTGATTTGTACAAATGTTTTTTTGTTATGTATATAAAAATCATACTTATGAAATTTAAAATAGATTCGAACAAATTGTTTTTACAATTTAAGGTTAAAATAAATTGTAAATGTTATCTAACTCATTTTAATACTATTCAGCGACGATTTAGAAATTGGTCTGGGAGCAATATTTGAATGGTTCCCGCGAAAAATTTTGTAAAGGTACATTTTTCCAAAACTCGAGTTTTTATGTTTTTACTCGAATGTAGATATTCTAAAACGTTGCGACTATATATGTCGAAAGCTTTTTAGTTTAAACAATATAATGAAGATGTATGGTTTGAACAAATTTGGCACGTACGACTATTTAATCTTAACAAGTTTCGGAAGTCTTAGATGTAGTTAGTGGACCACAGGATTTCATTTCGCACACAACTGATCTTAATATCGTTTGAAACCATATCTGTCGCCCGCAATCTTTATAACAGACATACGGCAGCGGTGGCACGCTACTTAGCACACCTGACAGATCTCAAGCAGTCGAGGTTTTCATGATAAAATTATTAAAAAAAGGACAATTAAAAAAACACTTGTTTACGGAAGATTTGATTATTGAAATTCTAAATCAGTCATTCAATTTAAGTGTTTATTAAATAGTCTAAATTTTGAGATATAGTTTTTAAGATAGGAGCTTCCGATTGTGGTTGGCTTTTTAATAAGCGCGTTGCAAAAAGTATTCTTTGATTAAAATCATTTTTGATTATGGTAACATTAATACGGCGTAAACATCGCGATAAGGACTATTAGACAGCGCCTTTTGAAAAATAATCTCCATGGATGTCAGAGTATAACATATATATGTATATAACCGAAAGTATATGAGATCGATGAAAAAATGAAATGCTTGTTTCAATAAACTAAAATTTGTGTTATGGTTCCTTATCAATATTTTTTACTTCAACTTGTGTTTTATACTCTTCGCTCCTATTGGTAGGGTGTGCTTAGTAGCGTGCTACCCTGTATATTTGGGGACACTGTAATTACTTTATTTCAAGTGTTGTGTTACAAGGAAAGTATTGTTGTTGTATGTTTGCAAAAACAGTTGACGGTGTGACCTACGTAATTGGGTAAGTAATAAATGAGTACGTCGTGGAAAATCGACAAATGCATATCTTTACTTCAAGCCTACAGCGAAATTTGTATCTCTTTAGAATCTTTTTGAAAATCATGAAAATTTCTTTAAAAGTCGTCTTAATTACTATGCGTATGTTCGATAAAACGTATTTCTACTTAAAGCATATTTTCCAAATTGGAGTACGTTAAAAAACCTTCAACAAAATCTGAATATACCTGCCACAAATTTTATTGTTTAGTGATAGATTTGTATTAGATATCTTTGATATTATATTAGATATTTGTATATATGGAGAAACAGTTTTTAAGACTTTTGGTGTATTTGACATATTGGTGCTATATGCGGATATGGTGTCTATCCAGGATACTTTTCATGTACTTTGTGTGCTCGCAACGGGATAATATTCTTTTTATTCTGGAGAGTTTGCACTTTTTTATAAGTCAACAGTACCTATAAATAAATATACGAGCAAGAATAAACCGCTGGTTGCAAGTTTAATCTTTTGAAATACACACATCGACGGGTATACGTTACGGGTATACCCTCACACATGTTAGTATATGAATACATATTTTTAAATCATTTCACGAATTTTGATTATGAAAAAAGTCAGGGCGTTTTGTAAAGAGTTTTATGTCTAAGTAAAGGAGAGCGACCTTTGGGCTCAGAAAAATGGGAGGTATACAATTCTTTTTTGATATTACAAAATTAGAAAGCCTAGTTTGTAAAATATGTACCTAACAGATTCTAAAAAGATAGATTGAGGGCTTCAGGAGCAAATTTCTTCAAAGCACATATATACACATTTCATGTATAAGTATGAAAAAATGGCCTTAGTTATTTTTACAAAGGTACAAATGTAAATGTACGGCAGCCGCCGTAGCTCAGCTGGCTAGTGGGTTGGGCTGCGAGTCAAATGCGACGCTCGAACCCAGGTTCAAGACTCCGTTGCTGCTAACACCGGGAAAAAAAGGAAAAACAACAATTTTTCTTTCGGCGGCTGTCCTCTCAGCAGGAAATGGCAAACCTCTGAGTAAAATTGCCTATGAAAAAGCTGCCAACTCGCCGTTTAGAATCGGCATAAAACTGTAGTTCCCTTCCAACCTTGTACAAATTCGCACGCACAACACGGATGGTTGCGGGTAGCTAGGCCTTAGTCTCGTAATCGGGCTGTCGTGGCAGTCAATTATTACTAAATTATTATTACAAATGTAAAAATCGGTTGAATTTTTTACAAATCGTAGGCTTTTACATTCCTTGAAAATTTATAATCTACACTATTATATGAAAACCAATTAGGCAGAAACCACTGAACCGATATAGATGAAATAAGGACCTAATTATTTCTTATTAAGGAATATTACTTAAGCTGTTTATATGATATTGACTACGTCCCCTCTTGCGCCCATTATGGTAACAAAGCTATGGTATGCTATGGTATACTTTTGTAAGACAATATGGGTATCAAATGATTCAGCGTGTCATATATGGCAAATATATAGCTGTATAGAATAGACCAGACCTACTGTACGCGCCCACTGAAATAACCAAACGAAGTTACAGAACATGCCTACATATTGATATCAAATGATTCTGTCTTTCATTGGGAAACCGTAGGCTATACAAAACTGGCTACGCCTTTTTGCAGTAAACAAAATTCAAAAATCTGCGTTTTATTGCGAGAAAAAAGAGCCATTGGTCACTCTCATCTGAAACACCAGGTAGTTATTGTAGACTATTATTTAACGTAGACTATCTGAGGTTGGCCACACTTAACTAACACGTTCACTTTAGTAAGTAAAATTGGCTCTATCGTATTTAAATATGAGAGGTTACCCATATTAATCCGAGGCAGTGCGTTGGTTCTGAAAGGATCTAGAGGTTAGAAGACAGGGTTTTTCCGGCAATACCCGGAATGATTCTGAACAGGTACCCAAAAGGTAAAATAAAAATAAAATAAAGAAATAAAAATAAAGCTTCGCAAGCCACGTTTCGACAATGATCCAAAGAGTCAATAGAGCTGGATCCCTGCTGTTCCTAATAATCTTAATTGCTCAGTTTTGGACACAGTCAAGAAGCTCCCGCCTACAGGTGCGTGGTGATGTAAATTATGCGGAGATCTGACAGGGTGAAATATTGTTTGCACCGCTTTAGAAAGCCGAGGTACTTAGCTGCTTCTTTCGACACGCCAAAAATATGATTGTTCCATCGAAGATCTTTCTCTACGAACGCAATCAGTTTTGAAACCTTGTTTTCACCGTGGTTTAGAACAGTATGATTCCATTTCCCGCTGAGGACCGTCATAAAATCCCCGTCGATCGCTGTCTTCGAAAGCTGTATTGAACTATACATAGTCTTCATGAAATTTCTACATCTTAAAATTTTTGGAATCCATATTTCAAGGGGTATGTATTATGGGAAAATGTAACGGGCGTTTGACGAAGACACGCGGCACCTTTACATAACTGTAACTGTTATTGGTATATGGTATCTTTAGAGTTGTAAGGTAGCACAGCATGATCGTTACTTAGTCAAGTCTTTCAACCAGAAGAATTTGATGGGTGCTGGACAAGTCATCGACATAAAAACATTGCACAAAACAAATCTAGCTCAATGGTCTAGAACTTTTATTGCACTTTTAGAATTTAATTACGAATTTGACATGAGCGAAGCCCCGCGGAACAGGTAGCAATTGATAAAAACTATATTATAAGTTTTCACCACAAAATGTTTTTAATCTTATAGGCGTAGTATGACCACTTTTGTATGTATTTAAAGCGGACAATCGCTCTTCTTTACGTACATATGTATACCAGATTAGAGGGAAAGACGCCAATGTTAATCGGTATATATACATACATAACCACATATTCGTAATAAAGTAATTGTGGTTAGCCGGAGCTCTTACTGCACTTAATAAGGCTTTTTGTGTTCCATTGTGAATGGCAAGATTAAGAAGAAGAAAGTAAGCAAATAAAAATTGTAAATTTAGTTGGGATTTTAGGGTGTATTTTGCAGAGTAACAAGAAACAGAACCGAGCTTCTCCATGACGAAACCTAACGAGGCAGGAACGGAAGTGGTGCGTCGGCGTAAAGCTACAGTGTGGACGCGCAAGAAGGTTGCGCAGCTAATTGAGCTATACAGGCAGCATGATTGCCTCTGGAACCACTACACGGAGGCGTACAAGAATAAGGAGCGCCGCAGCAAAGCTATCGATTACATCTGTGCGAGTCTGCGAATAACAAAGTTGGATTTTGGCAGGAAGATACATAATCTGCGTAGCCAATTCAACTCAGAAATGAAAAAGCTGGAGCGCCGAATCGGGGAGACAGGGGGTGGGACCGATGTGAGCATCGATGCAGCCGGGTGCCGCTGGAAGCACTTTGAATCACTACGCTTTTTGCGAGATGTTATAGAACCACGACCAGGCGGATACCAGGTGGGAAACTTGCCGCAGACAAAGCTAAAGAGAGTAGAATCCCGCTTGAAATTCGACTACGTCAGTGAAGAGGATGTAGAGCGGCACACAAATACTGCATCCAACGGGTCGCGAAACGTTGATGTAGAGGATGTCACGGAATACCAATTCGAAGAGACAACTACTGTAGACGATGATGAACCACTAGCAGGTGACCAAGTAGGCACCAACGAATTTCAGCAGTATGACACGATCGAGGAGGGCACTCCTATTCCAGGTGGCGCAGAGATCGACGACCGAAAGTATAGCCCGCGTATTTCTTCATCCCTAGGAGGGCAAACAGTCGCGAACTTCACGCAGCCGCATGTAGCTCGCTCGAGCAAAACTTATTTAACGAGAATTCACCAACTACAGCAACACAAGCCTCACCAGCATCAACAAGAGACCATTCACCTTGGAGACACTCAGCCCACTTCGACATCTTTTGTTGAACTTGCCACTACTGGCAGTACTGCCAGTGTGGATCAGCGTGCACAGTTGTCTTCTCCCGCTTGTCCTCCATCTAGCAAACAACCTGAAAACACAGCTGTCGAGTTCAAGGCACGTGACCAGTGGGACGCGTTTGGAGAATTGATTGCTAGTGAGTTCCGTCACCTTACTTCCGATCATTCACGCAAAAAACTGAAGCGAAAGATAATGCAAGCCATGCTAGAGGTGGGTGAGGAGGATGACTCGGTCGCAGTGTAAATGCAAACAACCTCGGTCGCTAGCGACGCTTATTTCGGTATAAAGTAATATTTCCTGTCAATAGTTAAATAATAAATATTCAACTTTTTGTAACCAAATCAGTATGCCGACACCAGTTCGAATTTGAGTATTGCGGTACACCTCCCAGTCAAGGTCGCGTGACAAAAACGCGCTAAGTCGCTTCAACTGCAATCAAATTTCACTCACTTGTACTAGGCGATTCAATCTTTATTTAGTTTTATGGAACTTCTTCAAGACAAACTCGCTTTGTAAATTAACAGCATACAAAAAGACTTAGCAAGGAGCACTCCGCATCTCCTCGACTATGCCGAAGCTTCCACACCTTCCTGCAATTAACCGGCCAATCCATTCACTTAACCTCTTTAACCTGAAGACCAGGCGGCAGTGACTGCTTAATCTTCTCGGCCTTCTCCTTGTCTTGCACCACCAGAGTGTACAAGAAACGCGAACAACGGATCTTGAATTTAGTATTGCTGGGGTTCTTCTTGATTTTCACTGCACGCGCATCTGGGCGGCGGGCCTTGTTCAAGAAATCTTTCACTTCCTTGATTTCACGCGGCATCTATAAATGCAAAAACCAATATTAGACATTACATCACTTTGAACACACATCGCCACGACTAGAGTTAAGTATACTAGGTCCACGTATATTTTCACATGGCTCAACACTCACAGTGCGTTATTTGATGCAAAATTTCAGGAAATAATTTTGCCAGACGAGAAAACCAACCAGTGTTGACGTTTTCCACGTTTCGAAAGAAGGAGGACAGCCATATTCAACATGGCGGAATTTCCGGTTGTCAAAAATTTGTCATTCTTCAAGTGCGCACATACATAGCAAAATAGCAATGCCAGACCTAAATGACTGATCTTACGTCTACCATAAGTCAAGCTCGAGAACGTGGCTGTCGTTACACATAGCCGCGAGTTAATAAATGAATATGTTTAATTTCGGCTTAAATGCAGTATACCGAACTCTCGCATAAGAAGTATGTACTAAAAAGTTTGCCTGGGAAACGCCCACAAAAGGCATGGCTCAGAGTCAAAGTTCAAAGTCTGTATCAAAATAACTTATGCCCCGTTCTGACTATGCCATATATGGTGTCATTTGTAGTCAGTTAAATGAGAACGGGTTGTCATATGGTGTCATTTGCGTTTGCCTGCACGTATGACTACGATTTGCCATACGAAACGACAATCAAATGAGAACGATAGAATTTGTGTCGAACGAACGATTTGACTACGTTTGACGAGAAAACAAAAAATGTCAACATGCTGGCAAACCTTGTCATATTCGTCAGTTTTTGCCGTGCAATGAGGACGAACATGACATATATTGCAGTGTTCGTCGTCAGTGAATATGACACCATATATGACATAGAACGGGGCATTAGTCAATTCTGAATCGATTTACATGATATGGGTATCAAACGAAATATATTTTTTAGACATTTCCATTTATATGCGACATTAGATATGTAATATGTACTAGTAATAAGTTATAAGGGAAATATATATTTTAAATAAAATTTTTAAAAACGGATTTTTGAAATCCGCTTTAGGAATGTACTTTCGAAAGCAAAACTTGCATAGTGTAACTACTATTTTCTGAAAGATAAATTATTACAGATTAGTGAATACCGTGACCTAAGTAGCAATTCAGCCAAGTGGGATCAATTCTGGTGATGAGCACTTTCATGTAACATCCAGTGTTGTATATTTGTTGGATGAAAAGTAGTGTTGTATAAATGTTGAAAAATAGTGTTGTTATTAACAAAAAACTTCCATTTTTTAGTCTTGGTTGCTTTTAAATTAAAAAAAAACGCAGCAAGAACCAAACTCAATATTTTTGCGTTTTCATTTATTTATTTAGTGCGAAAGGTACTAAGTTGGCAGCAGTGGCAAGCAGCAATAAAAACAACCCCTATAACCGTTCCTAACCAAGGTGTATTAATAAGGTGATAGCACTACGGCAACAACAAAAACCCCATGTATATTGTCAGTGCTTTTGAGTATGCTTATTGTCATAGTGAAATAAATAAAGTGAACCAGATACTGATAACTCCATGGCTCAATAATAAGGTTATAGCATTCCCGCAACACCAAAAACCACATGCATTTTGTTGGTAGGATTGTTTATCGCTACTGTCAAAATCAGTTGATATTTTCCGACGAAAGAGGGAGAAACTGAAAACAAACAAAAGTGATTGTTGCCAGACGACGCTGTATTTCGAGTGAAAAAACGGGAAACGTGCTCAGGTCAGGTGTTTTCAGTCAGGTATTTTCATTTCAACCGATGCGGCAACACAGCATTACTACTGACACCGACGATTTTGTTAGAAGCGATAAACAATTAGCCGGTGGCTTGCTACAACCTTATAATTGAGCCATGGACAACTCCCTCAAATCCATAGTGAAATAAACCATGGCACAATAATAAGGTAATAGCATGCCCGCAACACCAAAAACCACATGTATTTTGTTGGTAGGATTGTTTATCGTTACTGTCAAAATCAGCTGATATTTTCCGGCGAAAGAGGGAGAAACTGAAAACATACAAAAGTGATTGTTGCCAGACGGTGCTGTATTTGAGTGAAAAAACGGGAAAAGTGCTCAGGTCAGTTGTTTTCAGTCAGGTATTTTCATTTCAACCGATGCGGCAACACACCACACCGACGATTTTGACAGAAGCCATAAACGATCAGCCGGTGGCTTGCTACAACCTTATAGTTGAACCATGAAATAAACAAAGTGAACCAGATACTGACAACTCTCTTGAATCGGCTTGCTTATTTTATGTCACTATGAACAAATTTGTCAAATACTTAACTCTTTTTGTTCAAAAAATAATTTTTATTTCCAAGAAGCAGAATGTCTGCAGCATAGTAAAATAAAAATTACTAAAATGCCGAAGGAATCGTGCGCACTATGTAGAACTGTTCATGCGGGCACGATCCCCATGTATGCAGTTCCTTCAAATGTGCAGCAAAAAAGAAAGTGGGAAAGTATTTGTAATACTGAGTTCGGCAAACATGCGTTCGAGACCAGCAAACTCAAACGGGTTAATTCAAAACGAATTGACGTGAAAAAAATTCTCAAATCAATTGACATTTTTTAAGGGTGCCGCTCCCTATCTGGTTCACTTTATTTATTTCACTATGCTCATTGTGAAAATCAAATCAGAGCAACAGCAAGTGGGCGGCCATTTTGACAATTAGCATGCCCATTCGCGAATAATCAAAAGAAAAAAGTTTAATCAGCTGTGGTGCCACCACTACCTTATAACTTTGCCTTGGTCGGTCACATCCATGATACAATTATACAGGTAGTGTATTCCCAATAGGCGCTCTACCATGATACAAAAATATACAGGTAGTTTCAATGCGACAGATAAAAATAAAATTGACATTTGGAAAAGAATATTTGTTTACAAATTTTGTACTATTATTTTAATTTTTGCTACAGAGCTGCAATTTCACAGCAATTAGTTTATGTTTTTTTGCACCCTTAAAATTTTATTTTTATTTGTCAAAAAAGCAAATGACTTTTAATTTTGCTCGATTGAATCTACCTGTATATTTTTGTATCATGCGCTCTACCAAAAGCTGTCAACTCGATGCTTTATTGAATTTGAAAAATAATGTTGCTTTTTTTCGTTTGCTTGCGTGCACATGTATTGATAGACACACGAAAAAAGATTTTATGTTTCAATTAAATAATTAAAAAATACCAAAATCAAGCTGCACGCTGTGCCAGAAATCGCGGGCCAATAATAATATATGCGCGCTGGAATACATGGCTGGCTGCATCTTAAAAAAGGTCAATATAACAGATGAAGGCAGCAGCTTTACGGGGACATGGGTCAACCAATGCTCCAAAGGAAGACTAAGAAAGCCCGCAATTTTTGAAGAAAATCAAAATTTAAGAAACAATTTTTGAAAACATCCATGGGGCTGAAATTTCTACAGCCTTTAATTTATTAGAAAAATTACAAATTTTAAGTCAATCGGTAGATTTAGCAGATGCCGTAAAACGATTATTTTTAAAAAGTCGGATTTATTTCCGTATCAAAAATTTAAACAAAACATTATTACTAAATAAATATCCATCTAGGCGTTAAAACTGTTATTTTTTGTATCACAATATGTCCATCTAAAGGTCCATAACTTATTTTGTCTTATTGCTTGAAGGCCATTTCAAAGTACTAATTTTTCCCCTATTTGTGAAAATTTCCCCCTCATTACAAGCAACACTCTGTATAAGGCAGTGTCATTCTGCCTTTTTTCGGAATACACTACCTTTATAATTGTATCATGGGTCACATCACTTTTTACGCTCCCGTTTTGATTTCTCTACTCCGTGCCGAAAGCATGAAAGCATTTAAAATGTTTCTTAACTGTATTTAATAGCTTTCGTGTAAAATAAATGCATTCGACTTTTTCGATAACACAAGTTTGTTATCGACTTTACCATCCACATCCACATTCATGCCACATAATTTATAGGTCTGTTTGGCCAGATTTCCAGTAAAAAATATCAGGAGAGTAAGCGAGCTTACGCTCCCAAAAATGAAACTATCCAAAAATGTGAACAAACAGCAATTTGTAAGAATTTGTAAGTTTTAACTCTTGGGTACACCAGTGGGACTTGCACATTCATAATACACAGGAAAATGGGTGTAAACAGGAGGGTTAAAGGAAGAAACAGCTGATTTAAAAGTTTCGTTTCGACAGAATTTCCCTACAGATTTGAAGCTGTAGGGAAACTTAAGACATTTAATGCAAAAGGCAGATGGTTCGTTGCGCTCAATCTGCGATTTTTCCCTTTCAGCTGCAGCAAGAAAAGCTGAGTAAGACGGTTGTGGGTCAGCAGACTTGCGAACGCACAAATTCTTTGCTGGTTCCATTTGCCTCCAAATGTTTACAAAAATTATTTGTCTTTGCAGTCGGTCATATGGCAGCCAGTCATATGTTTTTCTTGTTCTTCTTCTTACTGGCAAAAAATTACTGGACAAAATTTCTCCAGTAAAAACTTGCAAGTTCTCACGAAATGAACTGTCACTTTACGCTCTCAGTTTCTTTCTCGTTACTGGAGATTTGGCGTCAACAAACAGGATCCAGTAAAAATTTGTACAAATTCGTACAAATTATTCTCTGCCAAACAGACCTTATGTCATCTTTAGGAACTTTGTCAGCTGTTTGACGGCGTTAAGCGAGAAACGCGTGAGAAAAGTTGAAAATAGTTAAACTTTTGACGCGTTTCGGGCGTATCGACGTCAAGTCATGGAGTTTGCTTCATACAAATACACTGATTCCACTTTTTTCCGAAACGCGAAAAACGACGATACGCTTGAAACGCTCTTTATGGAGTTTGGGCTTAAAGGTCAAACTCCATAAAGTGCGTTTCATGCGTTCGGGGTTTGTTGCGTTATTGCGTTTCTTGCGTTATTCGCGTTGCAAATGGTCAAACTCCATAAAGTGCGTTTCATGCGTCAGCTTCTTCTTCTTACGTCAGCTGATGCTGTCAAACTGCTGATTGTTTTCGTTGTGCATTGGGAGAAGACAAGGAAAATTGTGAAAAAAACGAAATGGAATCGCTAAACGACGTTATAGGCTTTAGACTGATTTCATTTTAAACACAATAAATGCATATCGAGCATTGCAAAAAATGAAAACAGAAATTCAGTTGAATTCAATTTGTAGCAATTTATTTCACAGGAATGAGCAAAATGCGATATACAACGAATAAGCTATCGAATTTCCAATACAGCGAAGACTAAGTTTCGTCTGTCAAACAATTATGCTACTTTTTAGGAATTTCTTCACATTTTATGTTAAAATATTGGATTTAAAATGTTTTTTAACTGTATTTAATAGCTTTCGTGTAAAATAAATGCATTCGACTTTTTCGATAACACAAGTTTGTTATCGACTTTACCATCCACATCCACATTCATGCCACATAATTTATGACATCTTTAGGAGCTCTGTCAGCTGTTTGACGGCGTTAACGCAAGAAACGCAAGAGAAAGTTGAAAATAGTTCAACTTTTGATGCGTTTCGCGGGTATCGACGTCAAGTCATGGAGTTTGCTTCATACAAATACACTGATTCAACTTTTTTTTGCAACGCGAGAAACGCAAAACACAACGTAACGCATGAAACGCACTTTATGGAGTTTGACCTTTAAGGTCAACTTTATCTCCGGTCACTACTACGATTTTCGCTTACTTTTATTACTTTTTCCGCACTTTTTATTGGGACTTTACTTTTCCAAATATAATTTGCAATTAAAATGTTAAAGTCTTTTTCGCACTTGCACCGGTGTAAATAGCCCACATTTGCAAAGGCATTCGTGCTCCTGGAACATTGTTATCAGCGCCTCAGTATTTGACTGGGCCGAAATTCCTGGCATTCTGAGCTAGTAATTCATAAATGAAAATTATATAATATGTGGGTGAAAGTATGACATTTGTTTACCATTTAAATTTCCCTTTTTCTCACCGTGAACACAATTATAAACACACGCTAGTGATGAGGGTTGTTATCAACAATTTTTTCGCTCATTCCATACATATTTTCAGAAAAAACAACAATAATCTCACGACGCAACACTGATTTGATCACTTGAATTGGCATCGAAAGCCTCATTCAGAGAGTTACAGCCCTGTTCCAGTATCCGAATCGGATTTGAATCGAAATGAAATCCGATTCCGATTTGAAGAGGTGTTCTGCAATCCGAACGGAATTGTCACATTCGAAGTTTATTTCGAATCCGATTGTTAGCAAATTAAACAAAGCTTCAATCAGCTGTTTGCTTGAAATGTTCAAATGAAAAAGGCGATTGTAAAATTTTGTAAGATTTCTTAGAAATCTGTTTCGTTTTGGTTTCTAAGTTAACGTTTACGGAAAACGCAATCAACTGATGGTTTCACTCAGCGAAATGTTGCCACTCTGCTCTGAATGAATTGGAAAATGAAACAATTACCAGAAATTGTTAAATATACAAAATTAAATGAAATTCTTATCATTTTTGTAAATATACTAATATTTTAAGTCGTTGGATGCTCATACATTCAATAATATTAAGATTTTGATTTTTTTTATTAAAAGATTTTATTTGCTAGTGCACCAGATGGATAAAAACTGAGTGCCAATATCTTTCTCTCCATCAACCAGTTGTACAGCTTTCGGGTATGGGTGTCAGCTGACATGTCAAACTAAGTTACATCTCAAGGCGAATTGAATTGAATTCGCCTTGGTTACATCTCGGGTAACTGGCCCATTAAATTTGTCGTCAAATGTTCTTATTGAACAGGCTGGTGGTGCTCCAGTTTGAATTTAGGACCAACAAGTAGATCGCTAGGGTGTCACAAATATCAAAATTTTCAGTTTTGAAACCGAAAATTTGCTAACAAAATAGTTGCACATCCCTGTTTTTATATTTTATATTTTAAATAGAACATCGCTCACAAAATTTGTTTTTTTACTTACTTTATTTTCAATGCTAGTAAAGAGACCATAGACCAAGAGACAATACCACGAACTTGCAAAATGCAATCATGTGCAAATAAAGACTTTTGGAGAAGACTTTTCGTACTTAGTTTATCTTGTTTATCATGATTAGATGCAAGATTCTATATTTGTGTAGTTCAAGATTCAAGAAAATATTAAAAATTCGAATCGAAAGAAAATGAAATCCAAAACCCCCAATTCAACCGAACTGTTGTAAAATGGCAATCGATACTTCATTGTATGTTGTGTGTAAATGTTTAGGCAAACACTTTCAACGTATATACAATAACTCTGCCAAATAAATCTGTACTAGAAGCGAATTCAAACTTTATGTAAGAAACTATCTTTTCGGTTATAGGTGATTTCAACGAGAAGTTTTGCACGGAGTTTACGTCTTCTGGATAAAACTTGTCTTCATAAATCATGCGACCCTCTCCGGATTTTATTACTACTGCTATATCTTTGCCGGCAAATCCACCTTGGAATTGAAAACTGAATGCACTTATAGCTTGCAAATCATCAAAGTGTATCGTAATCCATTGTGGCGTGCCCTGAAAATAAATAATTTATTTATATTTTAGTTAACATTGTTCTCGGATAGTTCATGATTCTTGTGTTTATAACTTTTACAGGAACATCATTTCCGTTGTTTTTTCTGGCGCAATACTTTATCGTAGAAGCGCGCATGCAGACAGTTGGAGAAGTGGTTATTTAGACCCTACATATCAGTTTTCGATACTTTACACTTCATAGAAAAACTCTGGATGATGTTCGCAATAAACACAATAAACGTTTTAGTGAAACAGTAGCTTCCCTACCCTCAAAAAGTTCCCAAAATAAACTAACAACATTGAAACAAAATTAATCCCCATCGACTGCGAAGCTGTTTTACCAGTGCTTGATTCAGTCCTTAACCCGGCATTGGTGTGATGGGGTATACCATACCACAGAGGTTGTATTTTTGTAACTAATACGGATATCAGTTTTATTTGGGCAGTATCGCTTCTAGTAACTGTTTATAACAGTCAACCATACACATTTGCTATCCAAAAACAACTTGAGTGTGAGCAGATTTCAGTCACATCCCGCTAAAGTTTATTGGGGTATGACATACCCCACCACATTAATAACGTAACTTTTTGTGTAAATGATTTTGAATTCAAATTGATTTTTTCGATGGTCTAGTAGTCATCGAGTTATTCAAAAATTTACCGTACGGAAAAATAAGAGGCAAATACCAACTGTCCAAATGCTACGTGCAAGAAAAGCTCCCAGTTCAGTATTCGCATTTCGTCGCCGTAGAAAACGAATGTCGTATGTTTCATTGAATTTAATAGCACATACGACAATCGTTTTCATCGTATCATATGTTCCAAAAAATATCATTATTTTTCTACATCATCATGATTCTGTAAATCCTTGAGATAAGGCGAAGCTGTACCAAAACGTCGTCAGTACAGCTCACGATGCTCGGTTTGTCCGATAGCAAAAACCATGGTTCAACTATAAGGTTGTAGCAAGCCACCGGCTGATCGTTTATGGCTTCTGTCAAAATCGTCGGTGTGCTGTGTTGCCGCATCGGTTGAAATGAAAATACCTGACTGAAAACAACTGACCTGAGCACTTTTCCCGTTTTTTCACTCAAATACAGCACCGTCTGGCAACAATCACTTTTGTATGTTTTCAGTTTCTCCCTCTTTCGTCAGAAAATATCAGCTGATTTTGACAGTAACCATAAACAATCCTACCAACAAAATACATGAGGTTTTTGGTGTTGCGGGCATGCTATTACCTTATTATTGTGCCATGGCAAAAACCTTGTACGACTTGCAAAAAATGCGCTAATTTTGAGACCCTGTAATTCGCTACTCCAGTGTAGCTACCAACAATTTAATGTCACATAACTATATGTATTTCGTTTTTAAAACAGACTACGTTTTTTGGAAAATTATATAAAGACATTTTTGTAAACGCCATTATATTAACAGCCTGATTCTGTGTATTCTTGACAAATTTTTTATCAAGGAATTTTGTCAAGATTTTTATCAAGCAAAAGCTTTGTTGGCATTCTGATGCAACATTGATAAAGTAAAAAGCTCATTTAATTCAACATAAGGTGAATATGCGACAGCTGTCAAATTGTCAAAAAATAAGACAAAAAATCTAAGAAAAGTAAGTTTTGAAAAAAACCGGCCTTGATAGCCCAGCGGGTAGCGCGCTGGCTTCTCATACCGAGCGCCCCAGGTTCGATTCCTGGCTCGGGCTGGAAAAAACGCTCATCTATCAGGTCAGTCCATAAGTTCGTGCGTTTATTTTCACAAGGCGCTTTTTGCATACAAAAAATAATTCGTGGGAGGTAACGGAATTTTTTTTATTTTCTCTGATGTAAAAGTGTTAACATGCACAATTCTTCCATTTTCAATAGGCAACATTTCAATTTGTATGCTGTTGTCAATAGCATTCACACTTTTGACAATTTATCAAGAAAAGAGCTTTTATTTTTAGGAATAGAATACCAATTCTTGACAAATAGTAAAAAATTGACAAATAGTCAATATGGAAAATTTATCAAGTGTACAGAATTGGGCTGTGAGTCAATGCAGTATAGCGAACCCTCGTGAAAAAAATAAATGAGTATGCTTTTATATAGAGGGTTGGCTCCTGAATCTAACAAATTAAAACTTTTGCCTGGGACACGCCCATTTTTAGTTTGTTTGTTTTGGATTCACAAAAATAAGCTCTATATGGTCCAATTTTCCGTTTTTTTCCATGAGGGTTCGGTTTGTGTGTTTCTCCTCTAGGCTGCTAAAGCGCGTTCCCTGTAATATTTTTTTGGAAACGTCATTACTGCCTCCCTTTCATAAATGACAAGCTAGGAATTTAGAGGGAATATTGCAAACCACAAACAATAAAATTAAATTAGCTGACAAGAGCTTCACACCGCACAGTGTAACGAGTGCGGCCAAAAATTCGTAAAATCGATGTTGAAAATGTGGAACAATTTTTTTACACATCGGATGATAATACTCCTATTAAGACAAATCCGAAATATTTTCCTAATACTTGAATTATTGTAGCATCTTCAGACCACCAAAGTTGAACGTTCTGGAGGAAAAATTTGATTGCAGAACGATTTGATTTTTTTTACTACTTATAAGTACTATATTTCACTTATTATTTAAGGCACATTCTTTGTAAGGTGCCACTTTTTGTAATGTGCCACCCCTGCTCGATTTTGACGTTCCAGCAATCCAAGCAAAAAAATTCCTACCGTCATTTAAGGTATAAATGACAACATAAATTTTAATGTGGTTTTTGAGGGGACAGACGCAATAACACGGTCTAAAAACTGAAGGTTTTTCTTGCGGTGAAAAAGATATCAAATACGTGTAAAAAACTAAGGTAAATATCAGTGTTGGACTTAATTTTTAATGCTTTTTTATATTTCGAAATGATATCCGAGCATATCGTAAGACGAGAACATTTATTCAATGATTTCCAAAATGGCGTGAAAATGTAAAGTGCCACCTTTTTTTTCTTTGTAAAGTGCCACCCAAGGCAATCTAGACCTTTTCCACCAAAAAAAAAATCAATTCGCCTCATTCAACGAGGTCACCTGTATTAATTCGCCTTGGTGCCACCCCTATTTTTTCATTGTTTTGTGACCCTATATCGGTAAAATGACTTTTTGTTGCTCGGAGTCGTCATTAAAATGAATTTAAAGTGTTCTTGGTCAATTTTTCTCTAATCCTATCATGAGGAATAAATTAGTTCAGTTTTGTTTATTATTATTAATTTCCATACAATTATTCGTTTTATTCGTTACCATTCAATTTGCATTTTGCTTGGGGTCATTTTGTATTCAATTCAAATTAAATTCAATAATCTTTCGTAAATTTCCTAAATCATGCATTTTTACTTGAGATTTCTACGTTTTTAGCGATTTTTTAGGGGGTGGCACTTTACATTAAACAATTTTAGGTTGAAGATTTTTAACACTTTGGGAAATTGGCTGTAAAATTAGTATTTACGAAAAACTCAAATGAGGTGTTTCCTTGGATCATAGCTCTTTAAACCCTCTTTCCAACGGTATATTAACATTGGCGATAAGTTAATTTTCTAACGAGTTATACGCAAAAAAGCCATGGGGTGGCACATTACAAAGAATTCCGAAATATTTGTCAATACTTGAATTATTGTAGCATTTTCAGACCACCAAAGTTGAACGTTCTGGAGGAAAAATTTGATTGCAGAACGATTTGATTTTTTTTACTACTTATAAGTACTATATTTCACTTATTATTTAAGGCACATTCTTTGTAAGGTGCCACTCTTTGTAATGTGGCACATTACAAAGAATTCCCCTACAACTTCACAGGTCTGTTTTTTTTTTGTTTTGATCACTGGCTTCTAAGTACCGTTACTTTAAAGTACGTGCGATCTTTCAAACGAAAAGTGCAAATAATCTAAAACTTTGAGAGTAAAAACAAAATACATCAAAAAACATCTCCCCAATTTTTTCACCAAAAATTACAACATGTATGCTCTTTCGAATAGAAGCAAAGTTAGCTGCTAGTTACAAGCTGCTACTCCGCTAACTATATACTTTTATAAAGTGGCACATTCAGTACGAATATGTAAACTTTTCGAAGTTCGGCTGGCCGCGCACAAGAAAAGTTGACAAAAAGTGATAGCTGCAATAAGTAGTTTTATCAATAGAAAAATTTACAAGCCTTTACGAACAAAACTGTTACATATATAGTACATATGAGAAGTTGAAATATTTTGACTTGGAGTTTGAAAAATTGTTAAACCCTTTGAGCCGCTCGCACTTTGAAGAAAACCGCTTTGATTTGCTAAAGTCATTCTTATCTATTACAGTAAATTCTTTTTTGAGGTTTATGAATTCGAATGAATAGATTTTTAGTCTTTGTCTTGTAGTTTTTTTCTAAATTAATATACAAAAAAAATTTTGTAAATGATATACATTTGTTTACATATTGAGTTCTAATTACTTTTTTCTTATGTCCAGATCGTATTTGTATTGATGTGATGTAATATGAGGTGGGCAGGAAGGCTATAAGCCTTCCATAGCACTCAGTCCATTTTGGACCATTGTACTATGCCCATAGGTGGATAGGGCAGGCGAGGAGAGTGATATCTCATATTTCACCCATTTTGAAATGTGTATGTAACACTGTTTTTTCCAACATATGTTACAGAACACATTTCAAGCGAATGGGGAAGGGGTGGGGGGAGGGGACCTGCAGTTTAACCCCGAATCCGAACGGCGATTGGCAGTTTTTTCTTTCACACTTGGAGGTTTTGCCATTGCCTGCCAAGAGCGCACTTGTGCAATTCTTGTAATTCTCATCTGCTTCATGTGGATAGCGATAGAAGTAGATGAGCGTTTCACCAGCCCGAGCTAGGAACCGAACCTAGTGCCTCGGTATGAGAAGCCAGCGCACTACCCGCTGGACTATCGAGGCCAGCCGAATGATATACATTTGTTCACCTATTGAGTTCTAATTACAGTGTGCTTCACAAAACAGATTCGCTGTCGAATTTTAAAGAAAGAGTGTTTCAAAGTTTTATTTCTTGTTTACTGTTACACACCTAAATACCTAGTGCGCGATATAGTTAATATGCAGTCCATTGCTGTCTATAATTGCTTGACATCGTCTTACACAACTTTCGCTTAACGAAAAATGCATAGGTTTTTTATTTTTACTAAAATTGCAATGCATAATAGAAGCTAAATTGTAAATATTATCAGACGTGGAGTAAAATATACGAAAGCCTGCCTGGTATTCGTTTGATATTTTATTATTATTGGCCCAGCTAGCTAGCCTTTCATTAATTATACCCATCATTAGTTTTGCTACGTAGTTCATAAAAGAAACACCCCGATAATTGCTCGGCACCGTCTGGTCTCCTTTTTTTATGAATCGGATAAATTATACTCGTCACAAAAGCCTCATCTACCTTGCCAATGTCTAACATTACGTTATAAGCTTTTGCTAATTCTTTCAACAACTCCTCAGGGGCATTTTTTATAAATTCGTATGGAACGCGGTCAATTTCCGGTACCATGTTCGACTTTGCTTTCGCCAATATCATATCGATTACTGTTATTGTTATTTCCTCGTCCAGTTCATAATTTAGCTTCGAATTAAAAGCGTAATGGATGTCTAAAGTTTTCATAGACTAATTTCGAATTTCCCTCGCTATTTTCCACCACTCTTTACTATCTCTAACACCATCTATTCTTCTATCCAGATTCCTATAATAGTATAACTTGGTTTCTGTGGTATGTAAAACTCTAAAGTGCTGATTCGCTTTAACGTATCTTTCCTTACTTTAACTGCTGCACGTTTTTCTATATCTATGCAGCCATCGGAATGAAACTTTTCTTGCATTAAATCATTTTATATTAAACCATTTAGTTTTTTGTTTATGTTTAAAACTTCCTCCATCAGTTTCTTTATACGCTTTTTTTGATATACTTGTAATTTCGCCCAATTGTAAGCTTTGATTTTCTTTTTCCTCTTGTCTAGATTCTATAGCATCCCGAACTTTAGCTTGAAACTGCGGTAGATTCTTTGGATTCCTCTGCAACTTCGGCAGAAGATTTAAGTTGCTGCTAACCTGCTTCTGCATTCTACATTGAAGTGTTAAACTAATCGGTAGATGGTCTGACCAAATTTGTTCCTCGACTACAAATTGTTCAATGCTAGTGAGTAATTCCTGCGAAATTGCACAAATATCATTTATGGATGCGCCAACCCCACTAATAAATGTGTTTTCGGCATCCGCGTCTCCTTTCGCCATGCCATTTGTCACCACTAGTCCATAATCATAACATAGTTGCACGAATTCTTTTCCTTCCCTATTAATAACTCTTTTGACTTTCGAAAACCTGTTCCTGCAGTAAAGTTTGCAAGATATACACGGTGGACGGAAAGTTTCTGCATACAAAAAAAACACCGTTAAGGATCATTTGTATTGCTTTTCAAAATTTTTTAATTTAAACCACTAAATCATATCCAAGCAAAATTCAATTGATCATTAATATTGTGTATGTGTGCCATTTTTTTCGTAGCACTCTAGGACTCGCTTTCGAAAACTTTCGCACAAGACCGACGTTTCGGCCAATGATATGGCATCACACTCTTGTTTTACTCTCTCAATGAGTTGAAGTCTATTGGCAGGCATAGTGAAATAAATAAAGTGTACCAGGTAGATGACGTACACTCATTTCTCTGAGTAGCAATTGTCAATGTGTTAATTTATTTGTGTCAGTTCGATTAACCTTTATTTTTGTTGTCGTTAAATTAAAAATTTACTTTCAGTACTCCAGAAATATATATTTTCGTAATGTATTTTATGTTAGAAAAACATAGAAACTGCATTGCCATGCGTTTTTTTGCAGACAGCACTTTTTTTCTGGCATGTAGTTGCGTTTTAGTGCCGGTTTTGGTGCAGAACGTATTTTCAAACATCAATTAAGTTTGAAATTTTTTCATACAGCACGGACGAGTTATGAACTCTGACATTTGTCAGCAAAATTACATTAACTGTCAGAAAAGTGTACGATGAAGAGAGAGTTCCTCCTATCTGGCACACTTTATTAATTTCACTATGTTGGCAGGTTTTGGACTCCGAAATACTGAATCTTGAATCCTGGACCAGATATGTTCAATAGGATTAAAATCTGGCGAATTTCCCGGCCAGTCTTCCCATACTAGCTTAAATAGACTTTTACCAACACTTATTGACTGTTTCGCCATATGACATCGCGCACCGTCCTGCATTAAAATCGCTGTAGATCTATGAGGGACTGCTTAGGATTTTTAAACCATCACATTATTGGGGATTTCCTCATTTCGTTTTCAAATAAAACAAGCAATCAGAATTTTAAGTATATTACAATTGAAACGATGTATGCAGAAACTTTCCGTCCACCGTGTATTTCGTCCACACTTTTTTGCAACCTTCCGATTCTAATATTTAAATCACCGATTACAATTGGGTTCACTAACCTATCTTCCTTAAACAATTTTTCTAACACCCTAAATTCTTCTCTCCACATAGCACTCCTCATGTACAAAGGAAACTGTGCCTGATTCATAACAACTTTTATGACATCCACCTCTTAAAACCAAACAAACACCCGCCCATGGCTTTCCACGATAGTTCACTTTTACAGCTGGTTGCCATCGTAAGTCAAAACCTCCAAAAAGCTTGGAAAAGTTTTCAATCTTATCTTCAGTTATATGGGTTTCCAATAACACTATAATATCGAAGGATTTAACATTATTAAAAAACTCAGTGTATAATAATTTATTTTGTAGCCCATGTATATTATAAGACAATGTATATTAATGATATTAAAGGCCTAGGTGTTTTCTTCGATACCAAACTAAGTTTTGCAACTCATATCAGTTTTATTGTTTCTAAATCTTATGCCATGTGGGGTTTCGTTCGACAGAATAGTACTGTCTTCTCGGATCCGTATACAATCAAATTACTTTACACAACCTTTGTCAGGTCTAGATTGGAATATGCCGCGCTAATATGGAGACCATATCACGCCTCTTTCATAAACCGAATTGAACGCATCCAGAAAGTCTTCATTCGGTTCGCTTTGCGTTCGCTGAACTTCAGTGATCCCATGCCATCCTACAGCTCTCGCTGTCTTCTAGTTAACTTAAAGTCACTACATGCTAGGCGTTCACTTCTTGCATGTTCTTTTGTAGTCAGTCTTATAAGTGGGTCTATTGATTGCCCGGATCTTTTAGCAAGAATAGCCTTTAACGTCCCTAAACGGAGTCTGCGGAGGGTAGATACCTTTCATTTAGATGTCCCCAGGACGAATTATGCAAGAAATGCACCTCTATCTAGGGCCCTTTCGGAATTAAACAATGTTAAAGATTTTGATGTGTCACTTCCGAAAGGTTTGTTGTTAAATAGTTTAAGTAACTTATAGTTTTTAATAATTATTATATCCCATAGTCAGTAAGGACATTTGTTCATTGGCTAAATAAATAAATAAATATTCTGAGATAATAAAATTCTTCTCTCTTTTCAGTAGCTTGCGGTATTACTTTTTAGGATTTGCCTTTGCCTTTGCCAATAAGTTGCTAAAGTCGGGATCAATATTTTTAAGATTACTGCCATATATTTCCTCAAGTATATCTTTCGCCTTCTTTCGCCCACACATCAGTTTGTGGTTCCTGCTCCATGACAGCCAAAACTTGTCCACTTTTAAACAATTGTCTTGACAAAGACTTTACGAGTTGGAGTATTTGACAAAATATCACCTTTCTTCGTTTAAGTCTCTTTCAATACTGATCTTTGACCCAGATAGATTTCTTAGGTTTTTAAAAATTTGATTTGCCATTTCGCTATCACATTTATAGTATTGTTCACAAGGCGAATTCATACAGGTGCGTTAGAGCAGCAACAAAATTTCAATGTATTTTGTTTTTGTTTTCTGGGCTGAGATTGTCAAAATCAGCCAATCAAAACAAAGCTTGATTTTTTCATTTTTAAACTGTCACAGTTTTACACAGGCATTGTGACAATCTAGACCTTTTCCACCACAAAAAAATCAAATCAGCTGATTCAACGAGGTCACCTGTATTAATTCCCCTTGTATTGTTCATGATACAACAATATACCGGTAGTTTCAATGCGACAGATAAAAATAAAATTGACAATTGGAAAAAATATTTGTTTACAAATTTTGTACTACTACTTTAATTTTTGCTACAGAGCTGCAATTTCACATCAATCAGTTTATGTAGTATATCAGATCGCGCCTAAGCAATAACTTTCATAAACGCAATTTCAATATTGCAGGCAGATGCTTTTAACTCAATTTAAATTTAAACTTATTGTACCTTAGTAATGGATTTTTCGAGAAAAAAATCCGTAAAAAAAATTGTATACAAAAATGTTTTTTTCGTTTAAAACTTTTTATTAGTACATTTTACGTATCTAATGTTGCACATCAGTAGAAAGGTATAAAAAAGACCTTTAGTTTGATACCCATATCGTGTAAATCAGTTCGAGATTAATTGAGTTTTTTTAATAAAAAGTTTGAACTTTGACCCCGAGCCACGCCTTTTATGGGCGTTTCCCAGGCAAAATTTTTAGTTTGTTAGATGCAGGAGCCAGCCGTCTATATAGAAGCATGCTCATTTATTTTTTCACGAAGGTTCGCTATACTGCATTTATGCCTCTACGAAAAACTGGGGTTTTTGGGACATTTTTGTCGAAAACACAGTAACAACACAGCAAATTTGTTGGTCGTTAAAATATCTACAAACTTGCCGAAGACAGTAAAGCGATATTCAGAACGATTTAGGACCAATTAGCATTTAAACCAAAGTAAATCCTAAGTAGCGCGACTTCTTTTCGGCCGGACACTAGTGGCAGTGTTGCCGCACAAGCAGTGTTAACCCACAACCAGTGTTAACCCACAACGATTTGATGCCTAATTTTCTTACTGCTCTTTCCAATCAAGAAATAAAGAAATGTTTGAAAGATTAAATATCTTAACGAAACTGTAAAATTACTGGAGAAATACAATAGTTATTACCACAATTGATTAAAATAAACAACATTTTAATACAAATTTCAATTTTGCTTTCGCACAAATAATTTCATGATGAAAACATAAAACATTCCGAATCAATATCAAGGTAATTTAGTTATCGTACAAGGTAAAATGCGAACGACAAAGTTTCTTGTAATAAATTATTTCAAAATTTGTGTGTTATTGTAATGTCGTGCATCTGCAGAGCTCTTAACACGTACTAAAAATATGTTTTATATTCATTTTGATTGGTAATACAAACTCACAACACGATAATTTAATCAAAAGATGATGAATGTGTTCAGAAGAACATTTTCGTATTCATTATTAAATATCTTTGATGCGACTGAACTGAATGAAATAATTTAAATGAAATCATAATCATTACAAACATTTCCCATCTAAATACATTTCTACGAGTATATTCATCATCGATAACAAAAATTTCAACCCTGTCTTATAATAATTTGACCACTTTCACCACAAAATGCGCAAATTTCACCACCAAGGCAAAAATGAAATGTCATTTTTGATTGAAATACTCAAAAGGATTAAATTACTCAAAACAAAATTGCGATTGTACATACATATATTGGAATTGCATCCATCAGGTTTGCTATATCAAGTTTGTACGTTTTTATTTTTTGCTGCAGGAACTTCAGGAAGCACGGAATATGACCGATGACGATGCGGCACTAACCCACTTTCAGAACACTGACGCAGGGGACGCCCGACAACGAGGAGAACTTCTACGAGCACCTGCTGAAGGTGCCCGGCATCGTAGTGCTATACCTCGACGGGAATACGGGGTCGCGCGGCGCCGGCCATCGCGTCGACATGTTCTGCTAGCACGTGCTCTCGTTGGACTATCGCGGCTATGGCGACTCGGATCAGGTCTCGCCCACCGAGGAGGGTGTTGTGCGCGATGCCATCGCCGTCTACAAGTACATCACCTCAGTGACCTCGAACCCGGTGTTCTTCCGGGGCCATTCGCTGGGCACCGGTATGGCGGGAAACTTGTGTGCACTACTACTACGCGGGTGGGTTTTCTTGTACTCATTTTCCCATTGATTACACAGCACAACAAAAAACACTTTTTTTCTGTTGCATGGAGTTTTTCTACTGTTTCTTACTAATTTGGGTGCGCTGATTTCGAATCTATCCTCAGATTTTTTTCTAGCAGCTCTAGTTAGTGAGATATAGGTACCATGTCATTTTTTCAGTTTTTCCTCTACTTTTTCCATATTTTTGATCGTAATTTCTAAACCAAAAAACCGATTGACATGATTTTCAACTTATCGCATTAACAACACCACACGGCTTCTTTTCCGATTAAAATGCCGCGGTAATTGGACCTCAAAGTCGGAAAATATGGAATTTTAAGGCGTTTTTTCTGATGGCGAAAATTGTACAGATGTTTCATAATTCAAGTTACGAAGTATATGAATATCTTAAGAAGAAACATCAAGCAATACAAAACAGCCAAGTTATTTGGCGGAATACACATTCGCATCGAAATAATAGCAAAAATGTACCATAGTCATTTTCATCAAAATGTGTGAGATTTCCTTAAAAAATTAGGAGCCTAAAAATATGCTCTTTTATATGTTACATTTCTAGTCTGAAACACAAGCAAAAAATAAAAAGATTTTGAATTGCTCGAAATAAAAAAAATTAAAAACTTTGCATATTTTTAGGCCCCTAATTTTTTAAGGAAATCCCACACATTTTGATGAAAATGACTACGGTACATTTTTGCTATTATTTCCATGCGAATGTGTATTCCGCCAAATAACTTGGCTGTTTTGTATTGCTTGATGTTTCTTCTTAAGATATTCATATACTTCGTAACTTGATTTATGAAACATCTGTACAATTTTCGCCATCAGAAAAAACGCCTTGAAATTCAATATTTTCCTACTTTGAAACCTTATTACAACGCCAATTTAGAACGCATAAAATTGATTAATGTCAGAAAAAATGGCGTGAAATGTTGTAAGTGCAACTATATAAAAATCATGTCGATAGAATTATTGGTTCAGAAATTACAGTCGAAAACGAGAAAAAAGCCGAGGAAAATTCGAAAAAGTGGCACGCCCATTTTTTGCGAAAACTAGAGCTGTTACATAAAAACGGAGTATGGTTTTGAAAACAGCGTGGAAAAACGATTCAGATTCATGTAAAAAACTCCATGCAACAGACATGCTGTTGTGCAGTGTTATGCTAAAATATTGCAAGTGTATTTTGTTTCGTGTGTCTGCAGCCGTTCAAAGATCTGCCCTGGCTTGATTTAACCATTGCATGACCCATGTACGCCAATTCGCTGCGCTTCGAAACGGATAAGCAGATTGGTGAGTTTAAGCAGCCGGTGATGAATCTCCATGCCAAGGATGACTATGTGGTGCCATTCGCACTGGGCTATAAGCTGTATCGCACAGCGCTGGATACGCGCGGCATGGGTTGGGGGCCCGTTGAGTTTCATCGCTTCGATGGATAGATGCGCTACGGCCACAAGTACTTGTGCCATGCTGTAGAGCTGCCGATTATGGTCAAAAGATTTGTGAATAACTACAGCAATGCAAAATATTGAGCATTAACCACAACAGCAATAATCGGTCGTCGATGTGTGCGACGCGGTGCAGCGCTCTAGAGGCCGTTTTCATACAGGTGCATTTGGTATTTAGCTTTGCTGGAAATTGATGCTTCTGCGAATTGAAATTGATCGTTGAAGGCTACGACACAAGGAAAACCTATATCATTTTGAAGCAAATTATGATAATAAAGGAAACAATTAGCCTTACTGTAATGATGTGGATTGGATTTTGTGTTTGGATTTTTCCTAAAGGGCTTAATACAAATTTAGTAAATACACAAAATGATTAAAACGTGCTTATTGTGAATGTAAATGTATAGAGTATAATGTGTGATATTTTTAATTTTTCAATTAAAACCAATTTTCACGTTTGATGATAAAGTTATACATATTGATTTTGTTCATAATTAGTTTTTACATTCATATTGCTAGTCAATTGCTGGTAGCAGAGACTTGGCAGATACCAATGTTTTACAGTTTTCAATTAACCGTGAGGGATCAGCATAATACTTATGGTCCCTTCATTTAACAATAGGTTACGAAAATTGCGTTTCGCCTTTTGAAAATTCAAGCAGGAATACCATTAGAATTTTATTAGCAACTGAAAATGACTTGTGGTGAATATATATAACAAAGGCAGAGTTGCTCTTGAATAACAAACGAAATAATTTGTTCATAAATTTTGGTAAAAACCAACTAATTTATGAGAATTTTATTTAGCTTTCTTTTGTCTGGTTATACCAACATAAAAAGTAAGCGATTCCTTTATAAAATCGTCTTAAATTACGTTTAAGGAATTCATAGAAACCGCAATTTTTTCAGTATTTTTCACGTACACGCAATCCTGCCACTAGTGACCGGCCACCGTGGTGAGCTCAGTTTTACACGTGAACAACAACAATTTGACAGTTCTTGTCATACAGAATCGACGTCTGGTTGTCAAAGAGTCGCGCTACTTAGGATTTACTTTGATTTAAACGTTCGAAGACTTAAGCGACGAACTCGACTAAAATGAGCAAAATTCATAGTCGGATTTCTCTTAAACTAGAGCCAATCCAGCCAAACGCCTGGTGGATCTCAACTCAGTATACCTATAGAAAAGTCGCTCAGTAGGTTCCCCGCTTGTTACTTTTTTTGAGGGTAAATTTCACGCACAGTGTCATTAATTTGTATGTGTCAAATAAGTACATACATATGTATGCACATGCAGGCTGACTTCGCTTGACACGGCATTTTCCAGCAAAGTATTGTGTTAAGCGAGGTCTACCTGCATTATCATTTTTCCACCACACGTTGTACTTAACGAGGTAATACTGTTTACGTACTCACCTCATTCGAACTCCACGCCGTGTCCGCTTCACAATCGAACATGTATTGCTTCCCATATTGCTTTATGTCCTTATTTAACACTGAACTGACTCTAGCGAAGGAGAGGGATAAATTTATGTTAAGCCACCGATTTCGTCTTATTATTATTTACAAACAACCTGCAACTAAACTGGCTGGATTCTAGCAAATCCATAACAATGTGTGCTCAACAATAAGAAAAATAAACAACATTACAGTCTTGCCAGATTGCAACATTAGAAATGACAAATAATATAATCAAGAAAATTCAAACTATAATTTCCGTGATTAGCTGCTTTTTACATCTATCAAAAAATATATCGTTGGCGTAGAGTGGATTGGATTTTAATGAAAAATTAAAGAAAACGTAAAAATATTATACATATATCATTTAACAAAATAGTACATAGCTTTCATACGTTTATCTGTTGTTTTACAATGATGAGCGAGAGTGATAATTCCATTGTTCGCTTATTTAGAGTGAAAAGGTGCAGTCCATTTTTTCACAAATATTAGACAAAGTAAATCCTAAGTAGCGCGACTCTTTTTTCGAGCTGTCAGTGGTAAAGTATGTGGCAGTATTGCCGCAAAGTATATTATGTGGCAGTGTTACCCCAAAGCCATATTCTGTTGGTTTAGGTAGCAAATTTTTGCCTAAGTTTCTGATTGCTTTGTCAATCATGTTTAATACTAGGATGAGCGACTACTTTGGAGGCGCTGGGCTCGCGAGGCCCATAAGCGATGATCAGTTGTTCCTACAATTTTCGCCCAGTTAGGTGTGGCATAGACAGCTGATATTGGGCACACGTGCTCTATAATAGTATCGCTATGTGTTGATGTAATTATTAGGAGGGTTTCTTAAGAGGGTGCGGGGTTGGGGTGTTTTATAAAGTAAAACTGCTATTGTATATGGCACAACATTTAATTAAATAATTTATTGATTAAATTTAAATCAACAAAAAAAAGATACAGGTTTTTCTGCAGCACAGCCATGGCATAAAAATATTTTATTTACAGAGCCGTGTTCACGGCACATGAAATTTGTACATGTTTTACATAACAAAAATGTTTTATGCTCTTTTATATCTTCCATTTATAGTCTGAAATACAAGCAAAAAACAAAAACATTTTGAATTGCTCGAAACAAAAAAAATTAAGAACTTTGCATATTTTGCATAATTTTTTAAGGAAAAAGTATGAAAAGTGATGAAAATAGCTATGGTACATTTTTGCTATTATTTCGATGCGAATGTGTATTCCGCCAAATAATTTGGTTGTGTTGTATTGCTTGATGTTTCTTCTTAAGATATTCATATACTTCGTAACTTGATTTATGAAACATCTGTACAATTTTCGCAATCAGCAAAAACGCCTTGAAATTCAATATTTTCCTACTTTGAAACCTTATTACAACGCCAATTTAGAATACATAAAATTGATTAATGTCAGAAAAGATGGCAATTGTAATGGCAATGGCATTGTAAGTGCAACGATATAAAAATCATGTCGACAGGATTATTGGTTCGGAAACTACAGTCGAATACGTGAAAGAAGTCGAGGAAAATTCGAAAAAGTGACACGCCCATTTTTGCGAAAACTAGAGCTGTTACATAAAAACGGAATATGGTTTTGAAATCAGCGTGAAAAAAACTATTCAGAATCATGTAAAAAACTTCTTGCAACAGACATGCTGTTGCCCAGTGTAATTTTATGATGAAAACAGTAAACTTTCCGAATCAGTATTAATGTAACTTTCTGCTTGTACAACTTTAAATGCCAACAGTTTCTTTTGATCAATTATCTCAACACTTTTACGTAATAGTAATGTTGTGCATCTTTATAAATCTTAATACGTATTAAAAATATGTTTTCATTCATTTTTATTTGCAACACAAACGCACGACACGATGATTTGATCAAAACATGATGAATGTGTTCAGGAGAATATTTTGGTATTTATTATTAAATATCGTTGATGCGACTGAATTGACTGAAATAATTAAAATGAAATCAGAACCATTACAAACATTTCCTATTTAAATACATTTCTATAATCACCATCGATAGCAAAAATTTCAACCCTGTCTTATAATAATTATACAGTACATTCCGTTTAGCTGCCTATTCGCTTAGCTGCATTATTTGGCCCAAATACTACTTCGTAAACCGAATTTTCTTTGAAAATTTCACATTTAGCTGCACTATTCCGTTTAACATCCCTGTTTTTGAGCAAGTTTTCTTTGATTTGTATGAAAAATACTTCGTTTAGCAGCACTTGAAAATTTCGAAAAGTTTTTTTGGAAAATAGTATCGAAACAAATTTCCACATTTTCGAAATGGAGGCAATAGTTGTGAAATTGTCAAAAAAGAAATATTCGCAGGGTAAAATTACCGATTATTTTACATAAAAGCATATCAGTAAGAATATGTATATAAATATTTTCATTATATCCAGTGTATACATACATATTAGGTATGCATAAGCATCTATAAGATAGCGGTTAATTTGCTAATAAAAATTTGTTCAGTCTTACACTGGTGTAATCTTTTCAAGAATTCAATAGATTAGTTCATGCAAAATTTTGATATATATAATATATCAATATTGATATAATATATATATATATAATATATATTTTGATATTTTTATATAGGTGCGCCAAGGATCTACTTTAAAAAAAATTTTGCTGTTTCCAAAAACTAGATATTCCTAGATATTCCGCTTAGCTGCATTTTTCGCTTAAGTGCCCCAAATCATGTGCATCGAAGGTGAATGCAGCTAAACGGAATGTACTGTACCACTTTCACCACATAACGTGTAAATATTCACCACGGTGCGCCAGTTACCTCATTTGTTTGTAAAAAATGTCACGGATAGTCGCACAAAATCAAGGAAAATGTGCAAACTGGCCCAAAACGCAGTGTTTGCAACGTTGCCCGCCAGTGGTCCGGTGCCAAATAGTCCGCAATAATGTATTATTGGAGCGGGAGCGGAGGAAGGGAGCGGGCATACAAGGTAAAGTTTCTGATTGCGTTCAACCTGGCGAACGCCAGAACGATCCTTGTCCCTGTCCAATCCAAGCTGATACACAGCCTCCGCGCGGCCCTTCTGGATAGCTATTTGGCACCCGCTGAATAGTGAACTAATGTGTGCAGCGTGTCCAATCCCCAGGACTTGAAATTTGGGTTGTGCGCAGGGTTTGGTGCCCGCCACGTAAAATCTACCACCAATGAAAGTCAAAAACAAAGCCTCGGAAGGAACCCACAATGTTGACGACCACAGCAAACGATTTAACCCTCATCGGTCCCCTGTATGCGCACGCATACAATTTTGATCTTTAACCTTGAATAAAATAAAAACGGTTCAGCGGAATGACCTTGTATTTTGCAAAGTAGAATTATTTTGCCTGAACAGCCAAAAACCCCCGTTTTTGAATTTGTACCCTTACTGTATTTGCCTGTGCAGTTATAGTTACGAATCGGTCCCTGTGTATGTGCGCGCATACACATAAGCAGGTACCTGGAATTGCCGCTTATTTTTGTGTGTGGATTTATAGCACGCTCTTATTTTTTCGTTTTATGAAATTCAGTTTGTTCTGGAACACACATAAGTGAAGTTTGTTTGCGCATTTATTTGAATTTTGGTTGTGTTTCGAAGTATTTGATAAAAAATGGATAGAGTTTTACGTGAAAGAAGGCAGCGAGATGAACTAGAAATGGATTTTGATTTGGAAAGCGAAACGGGCGAATCTCCGTGCAATAGTGACGATGATTTTGCATTATCAGACGAGGAGAATGTGTAATGAATCCCTCTGGGTTGGGCGCCATCTATGTAATGGACCCTTCCAAAAGGACCTGCTGGTATTTAATGTAGTGCAATGCCGAGCGGGTGTGCATGCTAGCTGGGTACCAGGTCTAAGCTCTTCGGGTTGTGGGGGGGGTTCTTGCTCGAGCACCTACCGCTACCTACCAACAATACACAAAGTTATTCATGCACGTGGGTTTTTCTTACTAGAAAACACCCGTAAAAGAAGAAGATGATATTCTCACACCGCGGACAATTCTACCTATCAACCGGCCATGCAACTTGACGTACGGACAATCGGACGGACAATACCACTTACGAACCTACTCGTCCACCCCGCAGGTGTAGAGTATAAGTTCACGCAAGCAGCAGTGAAGCGACAACACCGAGGTGGCAACAACCAGAGGGGGACCTAAGGTGGTCAATGGCCCCCGGCTCTCCCCTTCCCAACCTTAGCGAGAGCGTTTCCGTCTCTCCCGACCCATCCATATGGCGACGACGCTGATCACATTGAATATCTATTTACATTTTATTCATTGGATGCTTAAGCTAAAATATTGATTAGGAAGCGGAAGTCGCAAAAAAAAAATATATACATTCTAGTATTCGGACTAATATTTAGAAGGCGAAAGCAGCAAAAGAGAAATACGATTAAGTTCACTTACTTAGGATTCTGTCACACTCACGCGTCCTGATCGGCGATCCCTCGTTGTTTGCGCAAACAATTCGGCGATGCGGCGAAGCTCAGGTGAATTCGTGGATTGCTGGACCTGCTTCTGTTTCTCTGTTGCTGCTGCCCAGAGGCGCCAATAACAAAAGGGAAATTAAGGTTACTAATATAATACTTCAAACATCGCAGATGGTATGGGATACCGCACAAGGGAGGGTTCTCGTCCGCCCCCTTTTCAAAAAAAACGTGATTCGCCGCGGCAGTGCGTCGGCAATCGAGCCGCTGTGGTGGCGGTAGCCCGAACGCTGCTGCTGCTGGCACCGCGCGTGGTGGCTAGGATGACTCGGCCTCGAGCGCGTGCTGGTGTGGTCAAGCTGGTGTTCACGTGGCTGGCTGGTGCTGCTGGCACCGCGCGTGGTGGCTAGGAGGAAACTCCTTGAGCGCGTGCTGGTGTGGCCAAGCTGGTGTTCACGTGGCTGGCTGGTGCTGCTGGCACCGCGCGTGGTGGCTAGGAGGAAACTCCTTGAGCGCGTGCTGGTGTGGCCAAGCTGGTGCTCACGTGGCGGCTGCTGCTGGCACCGCGCGTGGTGGCTAGGATGACTCTGCTCGAGCGCGTGCTGGTGTGGCCAAGCTGGTGCTCACGTGGCGGCTGCTGCTGGCACCGCGCGTGGTGGCTAGGATGACTCTGCTCGAGCGCGTGCTGGTGTGGCCAAGCTGGTGCTCACGTGGCGGCTGCTGCTGGCACCGCGCGTGGTGGCTAGGAGGAAACTCCTTGAGCGCGTGCTGGTGTGGCCAAGCTGGTGCTCACGTGGTGGCTGCTGGCTGCTGGCACCGCGCGTGGTGGCTAGGAGGAAACTCTCTGAGCGCTTGCTGGTGTGGCCAAGCTGGTGCTCACGTGGTGGCTGCTGCTGCTGGCACCGCGCGTGGTGGCTAGGATGACACTCCTTGAGCGCGTGCTGGTGTGGCCAAGCTGGTGTTCACGTGGCGGCTGCTGCTGGCACCGCCTCGTTCTCTAGCTCGTCACCGTCTGCCTCGTTCACTAGCTCGTCACCGACTGCCTCGTTCACTAGCTCGTCACCGACTGCCTCGTTCACTAGCTCGTCACCGACTGCCTCTTTTCGTTCCTGTCCATCCGTCCCTTCCGCAGTTCGTTTGTTACAGTTCAGTGGTTGCCACGTCAGCAGTTCGCCAGCTTTGTGTTCGTCTATTACTAGCCTAGAGTGCACGCAGGGTTGCATTTTATAATCTTTTACATTACACCCAGGGCAACCATCACAAATGGTGAAAGTGAAGTTAGCGTGCATTCGGATGAAGACGACATTGAGCCACTTGAGCAAAATTTAGCACAAGAAAATGCAGCAAATCCTGAAAAGAAATATTTTTCAAAAAATAAGAAAATTGAATATTTATCGCAACCATGTGAAATAAATCGAAGAAATTCATTTCGACGTGCAGAAAATTTCACTTCAGGTAAAAACCTACCCTCTTTGTTATGGGTTCATGTTCATTATATGTTTCATTTTTGTTATAATTCAGGTCCAAAAGCATTAGCAGCTGCTTTCGTCTGCATTTCACATGTTCCTTCGACCGGTTGAGAATATTATTTTGAACATGATGAATTTATATGGTGTGCGAAAGTACAAAGACGAATGGGAAAACATTGATTTGGACACTCTGCACGCATACTTTGGATTGTTGCTGCTTTCTGGTGTCTATCGGTCATACGGTGAATGTGTCACTAAACTGTGGAATGAAGAAACTGGTCGGGCAATATTTAGAGCAGCAATGTCTTTGAAAATGTTCAAGCGTATCCATGGTTGCATTCGATTTGATGACCGCGAACAACGTATGGCCAACACTGCATCTACAAGTACTTCTGTTCGTGACAAATTGGCACCGATTCGAAATGTATACGATGAATGGAATCATAATTTGAAAGCTGTATACACACCAGGAAAAAACATTACCTTAGATGAACAGTTAGTTCCGTATCGTGGGCGATGTCCGTTTCGTCAGTATATTCCATCCAAGCCGGCGAAATATGGCATCAAAATTTGGGTGCTATGCGACTCAAAAAGCTGGTATGCATACAACACACAAATTTATGTTGGTCGGAATCGTAATGCAACTCCTGAACGCAATCTCGGACGGCGTGTTGTTTTGGATTTGGTGGAAGGACTTTCTGACAGAAATGTAACGTGTGACAACTTTTTCACTTCGTATAAATTGGCAGAAGATTTGCATAAGAATCGCATGACTATTTTGGGAAAAATAGGACTGAAATTCCTTCAGTTCTACTCGACATGCGTCAAAAGCCAATTTATCATACAGAAGTTGTATATTTATTTATTTATTTATTTATTTAACAGATAATAGAGGCATATAAGATACAATCTTTTGCATGCCAATTAGGAACACATTCGTTTTAAGCATTACACAATAAATACAATATTATTACAATGTTTAATAATTTACAAAGAAAAATCTTAACTATGAGTAAGTGAAAGTAGAGAAGTAGGGTAAAGAGTGAGAGAAAAGTTTGAATTGTTATGAGAAATGTTTGAAGAGTAGATGCTTAAAGTTACCACTACCCGAAATACATTTGATGGTACTAGGAAGCGAGTTCCAAGACCTTATGGCGCTAACGAAAAATAGCCTACTGGAATTTTTGAAATTATGGTTAGGAATTAGGAGATTGTAGTTTCGACTTGACTTGCAAAACAAAAGTTTTTCAAAAAGGTAGCAGGGACGCTTCGTATGTATAAGTTTATGTAAAAACATACAGTTCCGTGCTTCTAAGTAGCTTTTGAGGTCAAGACCAAGCAACTGTCTACTATAAGAAGAAACGTGATCCCCTTTCTTTAAGCCATAGACGTAACGTGCAGCATTGTTGTAGGCAATAAGCAGTTTATGTTCCGACCTAGAATCAAGTTTGCTGTAAACAACTTCTGAATATGTAATTATGGGTAAAATTAGCTGTAAAACCAATTTTCGTCTTGTCTCACATGGTACGAATGCAGCAGTCATTCTAAGATTTCGTAACGTTAGGTATATTTTGCTAACGACCGAGTTTATGTGAACATAAATTGCAAGCAGTTATGTTGTCATATGTTCCTCGCCGGTACCGATTTGTGACATTGCTCAGTACATACAGAACAGAAGAAACCTAACATCATTGAAGACTACAACAAAACCAAGAGTGGAGTTGATACTATGGATCAAATGGTGACTACGTACACATGCAAACGAAAAGTCAATCGGTGGCCAATGGCAGTATTTTGTAACATGCTTGATGTTAGTGCGTTGAATGCATTCGTGACGTTCATTGCATTGTTCCCGAATTGGAAAAATTCTAAAACGAACCATAATATTCGTCGTCGCCTTTTTATCGAGCAGCTTTGATTGAATCTCGTTGAAAAACAGATCACTAAACGTAAAAACAACCTCAAAGTAATGATGCTTCCAGTGTTATCAAAGAATTCGGGGGATTCGCCATTTACCAAGTACATCAAAACGAGGCCGATGCTACATCTGCACATATAAAAATAACAAAAATCTTTTTGCCACACGCTGTGAAAAGTGTAGAAATTTCATTTGTGCTGAACATAATTTCAATTTATGCGAAAAATGTACAAATAATTGACAAAAGTTAAAAATTCAATTTTTTTTCTAATATATGTAATATTCTAATTTTAATTTCATTCTAAATCTACCTTTATGAAGTTCAAATGTATTAATATGATAGTAAACAATATAATAAACATAAAAAATTATAAAACATAAATGGTTGTTAATTTTTTTTAGCTTTTTTACAATTAAAAATATATGTGTATGCGCGCGCATACAATGGGACCGATTAGATGTATTTCTCGAGGGACCGATGAGGGTTAAGGACCACGATTTGAGGATATGCACCTGGAATGTCCGGACCCTCTATAGGGAAGGTGCCTCTATCCAACTGGCGGAAGCCCTCACAAAATATAAGGCTGACATCACCGCCATCCAGGAAATGCGATGGACAGGACAAGGTTGCTCCAAGCGAGCAGACTGCGACATCTACTACAGCTGCCATGCGGAGAAGCACGAATTTGGCTGCGGATTTGTGGTCAGCAAGAGACTTCGCCACCACGTCTCTCGGTTCACTCCGGTGAACGAACGGCTGGCTTCGATCCGCATCAAGGCTAAATACTTTAGCATTAGCCTAATTTGTGCGCACGCTCCGACGGAAGAGAAGGACGATGCCCGGCCCATGACGTAAAAATTGTCCTCGGGGACTTCAACGCAAAGGTCGGCTTCTCGCCCGTATCTTTGGTCCCACAGTCGGGCAGTTCAGCCTCCATGCGACCACTTCGAACAACGGTCTGAGGCTGATCGATTTCGCCGCGGCACGAAACATGGTAGTTAGTAGCACTAGATTCCAGCACCTCGATATCCATAAGGCCACCTGGCTATCCCCCGATCAATCCACCCGCAACCAGATTGATCACATTGTGATTGATGGAAGGCATACTTCTAGCATTCTAGATGTGCGCACGTTCCGAGGACCCAACATCGACTCGGACCACTACCTTGTTGCAGCCAAGGTACGAATGCGTCTTTGCGCAGCGAAGACCGCGCAACCTAGTTTGCGAAGAAAGCTGGACATCAGTAAGCTGCGATCACAAAGGGTAGCCGAAGCCTACTCCGCTCAACTCTCCAACCAGCTCGGTCGCTCCCCCTCTCCACCTGATGACATCGGCGGATTATGGGCTCACTTATCCCACTCTATGCGCGCCGCCTCAGAAAATGTCCTTGGTTTTCGACGCCCACCACCAAAAAACCAATGGTACGATGAAGAGTGTCGCGCAGCCACTGCAGCGAAGAATGCTGCCTACAAGAAGACCCTGCAGTCGGCTGCCACGCGAGCCGTGACAGAAAAATACCGGGAGGAGAGGAAGAAAGAGAGGTGCCTTTTTAGACACAAGAAACGGGAGCAAGAAAGGCGCGAGCGTGAGGAAATCGAGGAGTGCAGGAGCAGGAATGACGCCCGAAAATTCTTCCAAAAAGTTAAGCGTCTCACGGAAGGATTTAAGCCCGGGGCATCTTCTTGCAAAGACGAAAACGGGGATCTGGTTACGGATGCGCAGGGTGTACTGAGGTTATGGAAGGAGTACTTCACCAAGCTGCTCGCAGGCGACGAAGGGAACAATACCGCCAGTGGTGAAGATGTCCAGATGGCACCAATCGACGACGACGGTGTGAATGTGCCACCACCCAGCCATGACGAGGTCCGGGTCGCTATCCAGCGACTCAAGAACAATAAAGCTGCAGGGTGGGCTACCAGCTGAATTGTTCAAGGCCGGCGGCGGTGAGCTGATTGGGTGCATGCATCAGCTCATCTGCAAAATATGGCTGGAGGAACGAATGCCCAACGATTGGAACCTCAGTGCCCTTTGCCCTGTGCTGAAGAAAGGCGACCCAACAATATGCGCCAACTACAGGGGTATCAGCCTACTTCCCATTGCATACAAGGTCCTGACGAGCGTACTATGTGAAAGATTAAAGCCACTCGCCAAGGCGCTGATTGGACCCTATCAGTGCGGCTTTAGACCTGGTAAGTCCACCATCGACCAGATATTCACTCTACGCCAAATCCTGGAGAAGACCCATGGGAACCAAATCGATACTCACCATCTCTTCATCGATTACAAGGCAGCATTCGATAGCCCGATAAGGGATCGCCTATATGCCGCATTGTCTGAACTTGGTATCGCTGCAAAGCTCGTGAGACTTTGCAGAGCGACGTTGAGCAATACGCGCAGCTCCGTCAAGGTTGGAAGTGACCTCTCCGACCCATTTGATACCGTTCGAGGATTCAGACAGGGCGATCCTTTGTCCTGCGACCTCTTCAACTTCACCATGGAGAGTGTTCTGCGCAAGGCTGGTGTACATCGTAATGGCACAATTTTCAACAAAAGTGTCCAGCTCCTTGCCTACGCTGATGACATTGATGTCATCGAGCGTAACAAGCGAGATGTCACCGCTGCCTTTGCGGCTATCAAAAGAGAATCTGCCAAAATGGGTCTGGTGGTAAATGAGGGCAAGACGAAGTATATGCTGTCTACATGCAGGGACTCGCAGCAGCTAGGGCCTCACGTCGAGGCCGACAGGTATACATTTGAAGTTGTCAAGGAATTCGTCTACCTTGGCACCACCATCAACAGCAGCAATGATGTCAGCCTGGAGATAAAGCGAAGGATTACTCTTGCCAACAGGTGCTACTACGGTCTCGGTAGGCAATTGAGAAGTAGAGACCTCTCCCGACCGACAAAACTTGCACTCTATAGGACGCTTATCTTGCCCGTGCTCCTCTATGGCGCTGAAGCATGGACAATGACACGAAACAACATAGCGGCCCTTGGAGTGTTCGAGAGGAAGGTACTTCGCAAAATCTTCGGCCCTGTTCGTGTTGGTGACGATTATCGTATACGAACCAATAACGAGCTGTATGAGCTGTATAAGGACATGGACGTTGCGCAGGGAATTAACATCCAGCGGCTACGCTGGCACGGTCATGTCTGCCGTATGGACGACGAAGCTCCGGCGAAAAAAGTGTTCGATGCGATGGTTGGAGGTCGACGGCGAAGAGGGAGGCTATGTCTCCGGTGGAAGGACCAAGTTGAAGAGGCCCTGCTATCTCTTGGTGTGACCAACTGGAGAAGGCGCGCGCAAAGCAGAGGCGCCTGGAGAGAAGTTTTGCGGCAGGCCGTAACCCGATAACGGGTTGTTATGGCCAGTTAAGTAAGTAAGTAAGTAATGTATTATTTCTTTAACGTATTGTCGCTTTCATGTAGCCACATTGCGCATCAGTCGCCGGAGCTAGCAGATTGGCTCGCTGAGTCTTGTCATTTATGTTATTTATACCAATTCCATGATGATGATTATTGTAAATTATTATTTACATCATTGCATCATGTACCAATTCTTGCTTTAAGCAGAATTTTAAATTAAATTTCAAGGTGAATGTATATACCCAGGCAGAGTTGCTTTTGATGAACAAACGAATTAATTTTAAATTTGCTCATAAATTTTGCTGAAAACCAACTAATTTATGATAATTTTTTTAACTTTCATTGCCCTGGTGATAGCAATCAGTGTCTATATTGTTGGTACAATTGTACTTTTTTGATAAATTTTGAAATTAAAAAGTACATTGGTACTACATTGATTTATTTGGTACATTTTGGTAAAGTGGCAGCATTGTTCTCGAAAATCTCGATTTCAAATCAAGGCGAATTAATACAGGTCATAGTCAAATAATAAAGTCATCCCGATAGTGACATTTTTATGTCAAGTACTCTTATTTTGACAACTGTTCTCTCAAAGTATTTTGAATTCAACTCATTCGACATTTATTTTGCTTTTAACCCTTTTTCAAATGTGTATACAAATAGCTACAAGCAATGGATTGTATATTTTGTGTACTGTATGTATATACAGAAAACACATAAACATGGATAAGGATATTTAAATAATGCGAATGGGTTTTACGAAACAGTTTTAAAAAGTTTTTTATTTTTAGTCAAATTGTAGTGCATTTTCTTTTCTCTGAGTTTCTTGTTTCTTTTATGTGCTCCTCTGAGAAGTGCTTGGCACACACTCTAGAGGTGGCACTCAGAGATTTTCCAACCGCTGCTTCCCATTTGCAGCGTTCATCCCTTTCACTGGGTACACAAAACATTGAAACTTTTTGGTTCCATGTTGTTTTACAAATGCAGCACGTTGCTGGCATTTTTTATTTGTACTGCACTGCACTTCAGTTAAAGTTAAAGTTTTTAAATATTTAAATCTTTTATGAATTGCTTCCTTTAAACAACCAAATATTTTTTTGAATATTTTATATTATGAATAAAAAGGTTAAAATTTGACAGACAAATTTCATTCATGTGAGAATGTAGAGAGGACATAAATGGCAGCTATCAAAATAAGAGTACGTAAACAAATAGACGTCACCTATCGGGATGACTTTATTATTTGACTATGATACAGGTGACCTCGTTGAATCAGCTGATTTGATTTTTTTGTGGTGGAAAAGGTCTAGATTGTCAAAATGTCTGTGTAAAACTGTGACAGTTTAAAAAGGAAAAAGGAAGCTTTGTTCTGATTGGCTGATTTTGACAATCTAAACCCAGAAAACAAAAACAAAATACAGTACATTCCGTTTAGCTGCCTATTCGCTTAGGTGCATTTTCTGCTTAGCTGCATTATTTGGCCAAAATACTGCTTCGTAAACCGAATTTTCTTTGAAAATTTTACATTTACCTGCATTTCACTTAGCTGCACTATTCCGTTTAACATCCCTGTTTTTGAGCAAGTTTTCTTTGATTCGTATGAAAAATACTTCGTTTAGCAGCACTTGAAAATTTCGAAAAGTTTTTTTTGGAAAATAGTAGGTATCGAAACAAATTTCCACATTTTCGAAATGGAGGCAATAGTTGTGAAATTGTCAAAAAAGAAATATTCGCAGGGTAAAATTACCGATTATTTTACATAAAAGCATATCAGTAAGCATATGTATATAAATATTTTCATTATATCCATATTATCCACATATTAGGTATGCATAAGCATCTATAAGATAGCGGTTAATTTGCTAATAAAAATTTGTTCAGTCTTACACTGGTGTAATCTTTTCAAGAATTCAATAGATTAGTTCATGCAAAATTTTGATATATATAATATATCAATATTGATATAATATATATATATATAATATATATTTTGATATTTTATATAGGTGCGCCAAGGATCTACTTTAAAAAACATTTTGCTGTTTCCAAAAACTTTTCTAGATATTCCGCTTAGCTGCATTTTTCGCTTAAGTGCCCCAAATCATGTGCATCGAAGGTGAATGCAGCTAAACGGAATGTACTGTACATTGAAATTTTGTTGCCGCCCTTACGCTATCACCTGTATGAATTCGCCTTGATTTCAAATAGTTAGGAATTATCTTAGAAACTAAAGATAAGGATAACCACTAAGTATCGAGTTGTCCTTTTCAACCTCATGGGACCATGCGTTTCATCATTAGTGCATATTCATATCTGTGCGTGCTGATTTTTTTCCCCGCCATGCGCCAACTTATCTGCATACATTTTGAATTCCACAAAGAAAAAGACGTTGGACGCTCACATTGGGATGAAACAATTTGTAAAAAGGTAATAACATTTCTAATTATATGTACATAGGTATGAAACTGAAAGCAGCGATAGGCGACTAGCACTGCCCGAAAATAGCAATTCAAAAGCAGCCAATGTGAGCCTCAGCGATTCTGATGCGATAGTATTTCAAATGCATTTGTTGATGGGTCTTTCAAATGCATAATTGTTGCTATAACATACAAATTTCGAAAGATTTACTTGAAGTTGAAATACCAAATGATCTCAAACAAACGAATGAGTTCTTAAACTAAACAATGTGCAAATAATATGGCGTTCAAACTGACGACTTCAACCTGTTTACTGTGCTTAAACAAGTTAAATGAACAAAACCAGTTCGAAAACCTGTTTATTCACATGCAATTGTTGTTCGAAATTAAACGTGTTAAACCATTGAACCCTAATTCCCAGAATTTTAAAAGTAACGTAAACCCAGAAGTGAGACTGTCAGGCTTATATGAGCTAAATTACTGGAAACATTTGCTTGAAAAGTACAAAAACTGTCTAAAATGTTAAATTTATAAATGCAATATAATTCTAACATTCCATTAGAGTATTACATAAAATAATGGAATTGGAAATCTTTTGGATTTATCACTATTTGAAATCGTTAGTGAGACTGTGAGGCTCACTGCTGGCGATTATATGGCGTTCATATTGCGTTCAAACTGACTCATTTAAACTAGTTTAAGTGAAAAGAGCTTTTTGTTGAACACAACCGTCCAGACTGCTCAATGAGGTTCAATTTGACAGCTGTTTGTTTACAAATAAATCAATAAATATTTTTGTGAACTGTGCGTGAAAATGTGCTGGGAGCATGATTCGAGCGAAATATTGGTGCATATTTCACAATCCACGGCAACATTCTCAACTTCGTCCAAATATTAGACGCCTTGTATTCAGATGCCATAAAAAGGTGATGAATGGAATGAAAGCAGTGCAAGCAAAACGATAATTTTCATTCATTTGGAATTTTTCAAATTTTCAATTTTTTTTGTTTTGTTTTGATGAAATGACAGCTGAAATTTAAGGGATGTTTTTTTTTCGACTTAAACGTGTTTAATGTGCTTAAACAAGTTAATATGGCGTTCAAACTGACGACTTAAACCTGTTTAATGTGCTTAAACAAGTTAAATGAACCAAACCAGTTCGAAAACCTGTTTATTCACATGCAATTGTTGTTGGAAATTAAACGTGTTAAATCGTTTAACATGTTTTGAAACGAGTTTAGCGCAGGGTTGCATCCGAAAGCTTTCTATGAAAAAGCTTTTTTGTCAACTGAACACACCGCAAACACTCTGAGCACATACTAGAAAAACATCCCTTAAATTTCAGCTGTCATTTCATCAAAACAAAACAAAAAAAAAATTGAAAATTTTAAAAATTTGATATGAATGAAAATTATTGTTTTGCTTGCACTGCTTTCATTCCATTCATCGCCTTTTTATGACAAGGCGTCTAATATTTGCCATGGATTGTGAAATATGCACCAATATTTCGCTCGGATCATGCTCGCAGCACATCAGTTCACAAAAATATTTATTTGTTGTTTGTAAACAAACAGCTGCCAAATTGAACCTTATTGAGCAGTCTGGACGGTCGTGTTCAACAAAAAGCTCTTTTCACAAACTAGTTTAAATGAGTCCGTTTGAACGCCATATTAAACACGTTTAAATCATCAGTTTGAACGCCATATAAGGAAAGCCTTCTCCAAAATTCGTTGTTTACTCGCGTCTGTTTGATTATTCGCGTCTCCCAAAGAGTATGGTTGCATTTTGCAAGTACGAGTTCCTAGTATTGTGTTGCAGCCGTTTCGCTAGCATTCAAAGTAAAATAAGAAAATGAAACAAATATTGTCAGCGATTGTCTATTTAAAATATAAATTTTGATTATGAAATATAAAAACAGGTACAGTCATGTCTGGGTATAGTGAACACCCTATATAGTGAAAACCTCGATATAAAGAATACCCAAATTTTTACCTGGAGTACTCTAAATAGTGAACCATCGAAAACCTCTAAATAGTGAATAAAATTTTGAAAGCAATTTCAAGCAAAAAGCAACAAAAAACACAAGAAGGAATCAAAAATTGTATTTTTGCTGTTGATTGTTACAAAATCAGCTGTTTTCTGACCTTAGTGATTATATTTTTTGACGAGTGCAAACCGATTGTGGTTGAAAATGGGCTTTTTTTATGTGTATTTAAAAGTTTCTGAGCAAATATTGGGTTGGGGAAAAAGTGCGTTTTTCCGTTCACTTGCTTTAAAGTGTAATAACTTTGCAACGGTTAGCTACATCTAGTAACTTTTTTTTTTGCTTGACAAGAAACAAATCTGCCGAATAATTTGGAAATTTTATTGAGATTTGTGCGTCGAGTTAAAAGTTATTGTAAAGCAAAGATGAGTGAAATTTCGGAAAAAATACGTTACATTTTACAATTTTACTACGACAAAGGGAAGAACGCGGCACAGACGCGTGAAAAGATTTGTGATGTTTATGGTGAAGATACTGTATCTCAATCAACTGCCAGAAACTGGTTTGCTCGCTTTCGATCTGGAAATTTGGAAGTGAAAGATGCTCCTCGCTCTGGTCGACCTATCACCGAAAAAGTCTGTGAAATTCTGGCTAAGGTTCAAGAAGACCACCATGTAAGCAGTCATGACATCGCTAAGGAACTGAAGATCGACCACAAAACCGTTTTAAACCACTTGCATAAAGTTGGTTTCAAAAAGGGTGCGATGTTTGGGTGCCTCATGAATTAAGTGAAAAAAATTTAATGGACCGAGTTTCCATTTGCGATTCACTCTTGAAACGGAACGAAATCGAGCCATTTTTGAAACGTGTGGCAACAGGTAATGAAAAGTGGATCACATACGATAATGTTGTTCGAAAACGGTCTTGGTGCAAAAAGGATGAAGCTCCAAAAACGGTCTCAAAACCAGGATTGACGACAAGGAAGGTGATGCTGTGCGTTTGGTGGGACTACAAGGGTATAATCCATTTCGAGCTACTACCGCCTGGCCAAACGATTGATTCCAACCTCTACTGCCACCAATTAATGCGGTTGAAGCAAGAAATTGGAAAAAGAGGCCAGAATTGATCAAGAGGAAAGGTGTTGTGTTTCATCACGACAACGCTAGACCACACACATCTTTGTTGACCCGCCAAAAACTAAAGGAGTTTGGCTGGGAGGTTTTAATGCATCCACCGTATAGTCCTGACATTGCACCCGCAGATTACCATTTGTTCAGATCTCTTCAACACGCTCTTGCTGGAAAAAAATGGGTTTCAAAAGAGCAGCCCTCTTTTGAAACAAAGGAAGGCACTTGGACCAGTTTTTCGAGGATAAACCCCCGGAATTTTACAACAAGGGAATAATGGTTCTGGCCGAAAAATGGCAGAAGGTTGTCGAAAAGAATGGACAATATTTGGAGTAATAAAATGTTTTTTTAGTTAAAAAAAAATTATGTGAATTTTTAATAAAAAACCCTCAATACTTTTTCCCCAACCCAATAAAACGAGTTTTTGAACAAAAATTTTTACCTTGATATAGTGAACAACCTCAATACTGTGAACAGGCCTTGCAATAATTAGTTCACTATATCCAGACACGACTGTATATGCAACTAAATCGTTAGCGAATTTTCAGTTTCAAAAATTAACTTTTTGAAAGTTGTGGCGATCTTCGTTTTAGTCTTAAATTTAAGCAGCAGCACAACCACCCTGTTCAATGAGAACATTTGACGACAAATGTAATTTTTGTGCGCCAATTTTCGTGGCTCTCCGTACTTACGGTGCAACTCCATAACACGCATTGTTTGCAGCGAGCTTGTTTCACTTGTTTTGCTTTCAGCGCCAAATAGACCATAAAAATCTTTGCACAAATCGTTTATGTGTATTAGTGAAATAAGGTTGTATGTGTCACACGTACGACTTTGCGCAAATCGAGCTGATCAGCAGTTAGGGCGCTCAGCACAACCGCAGCAATAAAACGTAATTTCCTGCAAATACTTTTATTTTAAATTTTACTATTAACATATTATTTTATTTTAGAAGCCCACAGTAAAAAATTCTCCGCTGCAGCATCTGAGCAAGATTTTGAAAGGGCAACTATGGCATTCTTTCAACATGCGAATGCACGACTGCAAAAAAAAGAAAATTACAAAGCAAAAAACTAATTTCCAAGGTCCGTATCAGAATTATTTGATGCTAAGTAAGCTTCACTTTGCAACTTGGCTTAATATATTTATCCTTTTATTTTAAGCTAAGTTGGAAATTGAAGCTTACTTTTCTTCATGCAGCTTTTACAAATTTCGTTTGGTTACCGCATATTATATCTTTTCAGATTCGGAAAATTCTGCAACGTCACTCGTTTCAGTAAATTAAATTACTTTTTTTTTTAATTCTGCAAAGTGAAGATGCGCACGCACGTGTACCAAAAAATGAAATATTTATGTTTATAAATATGAAATTTATGTTTATTTATGTTTTGTTATGATTAATTATTTATTGCCTTAATATTAAGTAATTGAAATGTTTGTACCTTGCAATGAATATGACTGAAATTACCTTAAGGTTTATTGTTGGTTTATTAATTAATAAAACTATAAAAATATTATTTATAACAATTTATCTATGCTGGATTTTTATTACATGCGAGTGGCAACGCCAATCTATACAAGAGGCGAATTGGATTCCAATTCCATCCGTTCCGCTGGTTTGAGATTCATTTGAGAATTTCAAATTCTCAATTTGAGAATAAAGGCAAATTTCCATATTAAAAATGTGCCTTTTAAGTTGAGAATGCCATAACAGTATATTTGAGATCAATTTGAGAACAAACGTTTGAGATTTGAGAAAGCAATTTGATTCAAATGTACCTCAATTTGAGATTAGCCAATAATGTTTGTTGGGGAAATATCAAAACCATTTTGATATTTCGGCTTCTTTGCACAAATATTTGTATGGTCTGTGGGCATTTGTGTCAAATCTGTTCAGTGCGTGACAAAAAGTAAACAAAGGTAATACAAGTGCGGACAAAACGTAAAGAATAAAATATAGAAGAGTGAAGATTTTTTTTTAATAAATAGAAGTTTTGTGTGCCTTAATAAATATAAGTTGTGCAAAAATGGAAAAGGAGGAAGAACAAAATTTCATATTAGAATTTATTGAGGTGTATCGCTCCTTGCCTGCTCTGTGGGACATAAAGTCGAAGGACTATGCGAGCAGAGACGCAAAGAACGCCCAATACAATATTTTAGTGGCAAAGTATAAGGAAAAATACCCAGACGCAGATAAAAGTGGTGTGGTAAAAAAAATTAATTCTTTGCGTACCGCTTACCGCCAGTACCGCAAGAAGGTCAGCGATGTGGAGAGGAGTGGCGTTGGCGTGGATGAAGCCAGTATGCCGAACTTATACTATGCAGAAGCGCTAGATTTCCTCAATGACGCGGACAAACTACAATCTACAATGGCACGTCCAATGCCGCTAGGAGAAGTAAGTACACAATTTAAAATGATTTATATGTTTATTTTTAAATTTCGGTAAACATAGTATTAGTTTTTCAATTTATTTTGCCAAGGTACAGTATATTCGTGATTAAAGTAATCACAGTATTGTTCCCTGATTCGTTTGGCATTATTGGTTGCATTTCGAGTATGCGAATTTGCAAGTGATGAAGATGATGCTGTTGCATTGGTTCTCCATGAACCGTCAATTATAGTCCCCGTGTCCGTATTCTCCGTTTCCAGTAAGCCCGAAATATATGTGTCTCCGCATTGTCTTCGTAAGTAGTTATGTATATAACAGCAGGCCAAAACTACGGTCTCCACTTTTTCTGGCGACAGTTGAATCGGTCTTTGCATAACTCCAAACCTCGAAACCAAAATGCCAAACACATTTTCCACAACTCTACGAGCTCTGCTTAACCGGTAGTTAAATATTCTTTTCTCCGGACTTAGGCCAATTTGAGAAAATGGTTTCATCATATTTTCGGTCAGTGAGAATGCGTCATCTGCAACGAACACGTAGGGTAGCTCCATTTCGCTCATAGGAAGAGCCTTTGGTTCTGGCAAATTAAGAGTTTTGTCCACAAACGCCTTACCAAAAGTAGTGTTGCTAAACACACCTCCATCTGAAATCCGACCATTAGTTCCTATGTTAACCATAAGAAATTCATAGTTGGCATTCACGACACCCAACAGAACGATGCTGAAAAACTTTTTATAATTGTAAAAAGTCGATCCAGAGTTTGGCGGTTTTCTAATGGCGATGTGTTTCCCATCAATTGCTCCTATGCAATGTGGAAAATTCCATGTATCGGAAAATTCTTCCGCGACCTTTTCCCATTCTGCTGGCGTTGTAGGAAGCTAAAGGAATAAAAACATATGTATTTAGTACAGATATCATTTTTACTTTATACAATAATTATAATTAATATTTATAATTATAATTCAATAATTATAATTCAATTAAATTAATTAATTTCATTACATATATATTTTATTTCATTGCAGATCGACAGAATTGCTAAGAAGAAAAAGGCACCGGACTCTTGTGACGCTGTGCTCGATATTGCGGCCAACAAACTGCTTAAGCCTATCGACGATCAAGCCAAGATGGCTGAGGTGTACGCAGCAAAATTAAGAAAAATTACTCCAGAGCAACAGCTATATGCGAACCGTTTTATTAACGACATTTTATTTGAGGGGCAATTGGGGGTTCTCCACCGTGATTCAATGGTTTTGCGACGAAGCCGTGCGTCGACGCCATACTCGCAGCCCAGCCCGATAACTCCCGACGGCGAAACAAGATTCAGCTTCAATTCGGACGAAAATGTGGCTGTACTGTAATAAATATAAATATGTATAACTTAATCAGATATAAAAATAAAATGACTGAATTAATATATAAAAATAAAGTGAAAATTATAACATACCTGAATCCAAGGTTGTAAGCATTTTATTATTGCTTCGCACGTTTCAGCGACGATGTGCCCAATGGCTTGTGGTGAAATCGCACTGATGAATTTGAGATCCTCAAAAGAATTATCAGTTGCCAAATACCGAAGCGTAATCGATAAACGCTGCATCGGCGGAATAGCGTCTCGCATAATGGTGTCCTGTTTCCTAATAAAAGGAGTCACCAGTTGTAACAAATCGTCAAAACATTGCTCATCCATCCGAAGAAAATTCCTAAAATCGTTTGGCGATGTATTCCTCAATTCATCCAAAAGATGCTCATGGGTAAACACTGGCCGTTTCCGTAGCCACTCCTCTGCCCACAAGCGTTTGCGTTTTACTTTTTCATTTTCGCGTTTCATTTTTACTGCCATTGCCAAAGCGAGGGCAATAGCTGCGTTTTCATCCATTTTCTTATACAACTTCACTCGCCGAGAACTTACTTCGAATCATGGTACAATAACAAGGTATGCCAACTAGAAAAATCTCGCTCTTTTTTCGTTTGTTTACATTTGGAAATGCTGTCAAACAGAGATACTAGAGTTGCGTGTACGCTAGAAATTTTGTACCTTTTTCCATGCATACCATACGTTTTGGAAATGTTCATACTAAACAAACAAGAAATATGCACTAGCTGGCTTAGAGTGAAAAGGTGCTAAATCCACTTTTTCAAATGTTACAGGAAAGACAAAAAACTAAGTAAAAATAATTTATATTTATGTTTATTTACATACCTAATAGTTTTATTTCTTTAAGTAATGTTGCTAATTTTTGCCTTGGAGTAATGAAGAGATTGTGAAGAAATAAAAAAAATGTTCCGCCGACTTGTGACTTAAGACATTTTCTGCCGTTATTTTTAATTTGTGCTCTGGACTTTGTGCACTTTTTCACAAAACACGACTTTTTCTTTTTCTCTCTTTTCATGCATGTTCCACCGACTTGTGACTTAAGACATTTTATGGCCGCAAGTAGCTGGTACCGGACATGTAATTTACGTCCGAAACTTAATTTTGACAGAAATATGAGAATTTTTATACTTTTTGCAAAGAACAAGATACCTTTTAAAGTTGTTCTGTGTATTGTAAAAACTGTATGCTTATCAGTATTTTCTGTGCAGCCCTACGCACGACTCCCATTCATAAGCACCTCTAATTTTTGTCGTTCGACATTGACATCCCATAGTACATTAAAAGTACTCTCCCTATCTGGCATACCTTGTTATTGTACCATGCTTCGAATGAACTTTGCGCAAATACTTGCGCGGTGTGTGGGCTAAATGCGTGTGACTTTACGCAAATAATTTGTATGTTCTATTTGGCGCTTTCGACGCATTCGCTAGATTTCCCAACGCGCTTTCGACGCATCGTCTAATCAGCTGACAGTAACATGTCGTGGTGTCAGTGTAGCCAGATCAGGAGATTTTCTCCTTGATTTAGGAGATTCTTGGCCTTTTATACCCGACAGACATAGGATTTTTGTACTACGAAGAATACTACAATCAAAGCTCAAAAAACTCATATTAGCATGCTGACACACATTTGGTTTTCGTACTACGTAGTACATTTTGACAGCGGCGAAAACGAATTTAAAAAAAATATTTGTTCTGTTTATTCTCTAATCCTACAGTGAGGTTGTCAACGAAAGTTTGTTCAGTGTAGGACCACAGATAACTCATCAAGTAGATGTCCAGTCTCATACGACGAAAACGGCACCTAAATATCAAGCTGTGAATTACAGCTTTTTCCCGCAAAGCTATATTACGCACACAACTGCATGTGCTCATCCAGAACTTTTGCCGGATTGAATTAATTTGGAATTTCTTTTCTTGGTTGTGATATTCTTTTCTGCAACATACATTTATGATTTTAGCTACGCCGATCATGTGCTGTATTTAGTGTAACAGGTAGACAGCACATCAGGTATTCGAAATTTTTTTTTTTCGTAAATTTCGCCTCGGGTTCGAGGCTAGGCGAGGAGCAAAATTTTTCTTAACATTTAACGCTTAATTTTATAAAAATTGTTAATCGGTTATACCTGAAATTAATAATGTGTAGTAGCCTTTATTTTATAAATTTCAACTGTACAACATTTAATATAAAATGGGCAACTTTCGCCAACACGCCACGACACGTCTGCGCTGCTCACTGTCTGCTTCTCGTCTTTCTTCGTTTCGCGCGTTTTTGCTACTCGCTACTTAGCTTGCCACGCCACCGTCGGCCACCATGTGTCAAGTAGTGCCATGGCTCGAATGATGCCACTGCACCGAGTAGTGCCACGGCACGGGTGATGCCACCGTACCCTTACATACTACAGTCGGCCGATCTGACACTTTGATCGACCCGATCAATCAATATAAGTGAACTTACATACTAGGCACAATACAACCACAAGGACCTTAGAATCTAAGTGTGAATTTACAATGGTTGAACAATCGGTCATTAAAACTAGGGTGCTGAAGGCTGAATATGTAAATCATCTTCAATGGGGTGTTGCGGAAGCGACTCAATTAATTCGTTACCCGGAGGCTCAATCCACCTGCGAATATGTTTGGCTTCAATTATGCCCTGATAGGGGAGTTGAGTAATGGGGCAATCGTCGATATCGCCTATGATATAGCGGTCATGAGGCAGCTTCTTGAGTACCACATACGGTCCCTTAAATTTCTGAATTAACTTTTTATTGGTGCCAATAGTCGTATCATTATTTCGAATAACGACAAAGTCTCCTACGTCAAAAACCCTGGGCGGTCGACTATGCTCATTGAAACGCCTTAAGTTGTATTCTTCACTCTCACGAATGGCAATGGCGGCCTTGTCTCGCATAACCTCTAAATCTCTCCCGACGGAATTCACATCCTTCTCATCCAAGAACTCAGTGAGCCGATCCACTTCACACCGCTGCTGCAATACGCCAAAGAGAAGTTTACTAGGGGCAGTCTTAATTGATCGGTGAACCGTATTATTCAATGCATACTCAACATGCGCCAGCTGGCGCACCCAATCGGAATGAGCCAGCGGCTCGCTCAATTTAGCCAGAATCGCCTTAAGCGTCCGATTCACCCTCTCAGCCTGACCATTAGCCTGCGGGGACGCAACTGCAACCTTCACATGTTCAATATTCTTATCTAAAAGGTAAGACGTAAACTCAAGAAAGGTAAAACACGTTCCCCGGTCACTCACTATTCGCGAAGGGCGACTATAATACTCAAAATACTTGTCAAGCGAAGCGCATACTTCGCGCGTACTTGTCCCTTCGGAAGACCCAGCGCTACTTGGCGCTTCAGAAGACTCAGCGCTACTTGGCGCTTCGGATGACTCAGCGCTACTTGGCGCTTCGGAAGACTCAGCGCTACATGGCACTTCAGAAGACTCAGCACTACTTGGCGCTTCGGAAGACTCAGCACTACTTGGCGCTTCGGAAGACTCAGCGCTACTTGGCGCTTCGGAAGACTCAGCGCTACTTGGCGCTTCGGAAGACTCAGCGCTACTTGGCGCTTCGGAAGACTCAGCGCTACATGGCACTTCAGAAGACTCAGCACTACTTGGCGCTTCGGAAGACTCAACGCCACTTGGCGCTGCAGAAGACTCAGCGCTACTTGGCGCTTCGGAAGACTCAGCACTACTTGGCCCTTCGAAAGACGCAGCGCTACATGGCGCTTCGGAAGACTCAGCGCTACTTGGCGCTTCGGAAGACTCAGCGCTACTTGGCGCTTCAGAAGACTCCTCAAGCTCACCGGATGCAATTTCCCATCATCACCCTTCTGAAGCAAAACGGCACCAAAGCCTCTTGCGCTCACATCGCAATGCAACTCGGTTTCACGCTTCGGGTCGTAAATTGTAAGAACTGGGGCGGAAGTAAGAGCGTCACGCAACATTTCATAGGCCTCCCTGCACTCGTCATTGAAATGAAACGGAACTTCTTTCTTCGTAAGATTATTCAGAGGCCGGGCAATGACCGAAAATGACGGAACGAAACGCCGGAAATATGAACACAATCCCAAATACGAGTGTAGTTCCTTAGAGTTCTTCGGCACTTGTATAGCGCGCATGTGGTCCTCACTGGGCGTAATGCCAGAAGCTGAGACATTGTATCCTAAATATTCGATCAATTCGTAAGCAAACTTGCACTTTGACAATCGCAACTCCAGCCCATTGCGAGCGAGACAGCGCAAGACACTGATTACCAGCTCCATATGCTCAGAAATGTCCCTTGAAGCAATCACAATATCGTCAAAATACAATAAGTCCGGTATCGGCAAAAGGGCTTAAGGATTCGCGATATGAAACGCTGAAATACTGAGGGTGCATTTTTAAGTCCGAACGGCATTCGGATATACTCGTATTGACCACTCGGGTTACAAAAGAAGTGTATCGCGTCGAGTCATCCGCCATTCTCACGTGGTGAAAACCATTCTTGAGGGCAAGTAACATGAATATTTTTTTATTGCCGAAATATTCGAGGCAATCGTCAATTAATGGAATCGGAAAATTTTCTCGTATTGTCAATTTATTGAGCGCTCTATAATCGACACACATGCGCGTTTCACCACTATTCTTTTTTACTAATACGATGGGTGAGGCGTAGGGTGAATCGCTTATTCTAATTATTTCACGTTGCAGAAGATCACTTACTATCGCACTCACTTCATCTTTTTCGCGATAAGAGAGTTGCCGAGGCGAGCAAAAGAATGGCGTATCGGTCGTGAGGCGTATCGTCATATCATAATTCGGAACAATTACTAACTTTCGATCGAATTTCAAATATTCGGAAGTAATCCGATGACGTAAGCAGTCACGGAATGGTGCAGCGAGCTGTGGATCAATGTCAATCTAGTCGGAAGATACGAACACACAAGGACTTTGAAAATTTTGAAACTCATCAAGCACTTCAATGGCACTAAACCGCGACAACGTTCGACGTGGAGCGGCAAAAAATTTCGAAACAATTCCCCTCCGATTACTTAATTACTTAATTAGAATTCGCCTTTGCTTTCACTTACACTATTCAATTGAGCCACTTCGGAAGTCAGAGGTGAATTACAAATGCACACGTCCTTTTGTTCAATTAATCTGGCATTGCCGGAATCTTAAATTACGGAATTATGTTCAGAAATAGGAATGATTGGGCAAGAATACAATTGGATTTTAAATGACTGAAGTGCATCCCGGCCAAGCAGCATCGGAAACGGAAGGGCGTCATTTGACAGAACCAACACCTGTGCACTTGGAATCACTTGACTTAAACACAACACTCACCATTTGAAGTGCGCTCATGGTCTGCGCTATCCTCTCGTCGTCGCTATCGTCATCTTTTTGGTCGATCGGTCTAGCACTGTGGACGTCCTCAAACGCGGTTCGCTGTTTCTTCAGGGCCTTCGGGCAGTCAGCGTAACGGTGGCCAAGGTTGCCGCACCGGAAGCACGAACCAGGAGCGCGGCGCTCCTTCGGACACTCGGCGGAGAGGTGTCCATAGCCGGAACATTTATAGCAGCGTGGTCCACTAGCTGCGGCTGAAGTAGGTGGTTTGACGTAAGTGGCACTAGCTGCGGCTGAAGTTGGTGGTTTGACGTAAGTGGCACTAGCTGCGGCTGAAGTTGGTGGTTTGACGTAAGTGGCACTCGTCGGATTCTTACTGGCGGGAGTCGTAGGGCGCAATTTCAACTTGTCGTAGCGAACCATTAGTTCGATCTTGTAGGCCGGCAATTATCGCTTCAATCACTTCGTTGTCTTCGATGTCAGCATGCGAGGCAATCTCCACCATTATTAAAACGTACCAGGAGCTCGGAGCTCTTTCGGACACTCGGCGGAGAGGTGTCCATAGCCGGAACAATTATAGCAGCGTGGTCCACTAGCTGCGGCTGAAGTTGGTGGTTTGACGTAAGTGGCACTCGTCGGATTCGTACTGGCTGGAGTCGTAGGGCGCAATTCGGAGCGGCGCAATTTCAACTTTTCGTAGCGAACCATTAGTTCCTTCAGTTGCGGAATGTCGGTTTCCCCGTACAAGATCGAAATATCGAGATGCAATCTTGTAGGCTGGCAATTATCGCTTCAATCACTTCGTTGTCTTCGATTCATGGTGCTGAATTTGTAAATGGGGCTACTCCAACCACTGCCGGATCAGAAAAGTACTCGAACGTTCGCCTATCGACTTCGGGCTTAGGAAACTTTAACACCGATGTTGTTGACCGACACTCAGAATGGGTATACTACCCCACACTTGAACTGTAGTAGCCTTTATTTTATAAATTTCAACTGTACAACATTTAATATAAAATGGGCAACTTTCGCCAACACGCCACGACACGTCTGCGCTGCTCACTGTCTGCTTCTCGTCTTTCTTCGTTTCGCGCGTTTTTGCTACTCGCTACTTAGCTTGCCACGCCACCGTCGGCCATCATGTGTCAAGTAGTGCCATGACTCGAATGATGCCACTGCACCGAGTAGTGCCACGGCTCGGGTGATGCCACCGCACCCTTACATACTACAAAAGTATTGAAAAACAATATTTCAGCGCACAAATTATTCTTGTGCATAACATTACATGACATAACTTCATTTCCAAATTCAGAATATAAAATTCGAATAGAATATATAATACATATATAAATATATAAAATATAGAATTACGAGGGGGGAAATACCCTCCTCTACCCATACCTAGGTACGCCCATGAGCGCCTGTCATTATCAATCGAATCTTTTTGCTGTATGGTTGTTTCTAACCGTATGCTGCGCTTGATTGATTGATTTTAAAACTTGCGAACAATTATATGTGTCTCCAAAACCAAACAATTTACTAATCAAGAGATCTAGAAACCAAACAAAATTTTCAAGCTCGTGTCTATCTTGTTTATGTTTATCTCGTTCTCACTTATTGCTTTCACAATGCTTCAAAGTGTATAATTTATGTAATGAATTAAAGAAGTTTATAAATTTTTATACTGATCTCATTTTTAATATGTTTTGTCTGTGTTAGGTTGATGTTAAGCTAAAGCTGAATGAATAAAGAGGTTGCAGTAAAAAATATATATTTTTATGAATATGTACATATACAGTATAATCTCGATAATTCGGACACTCGCTAATACGGACAACGCGGTAATCCGGACACTCAATTTCTATTGTAGACTCTGTAATCCGGACACCAGTGTTTGGTTTTTAATTGTCCGGATTATCGAGATTATACTGTATTTGTATTTTTCTATGAGAAGTTGAATTCCTTAGTTTATAATGACAAAAATTATACAACAATTTTTAGGAAATTTTTTACATATTTGGGAGGAATTTTCAGTTTTTTTAAGATTTAGGAGAAAGCCATTTCAGGCATCTGGCAACAGTGTGTGGTAGAGCTGTGAAAATATCGATAGTCGGCACCATCGATAGTTTCGATAGGATAGTCCAAACTATCGATATATCGACGATAGTATCGAAGTTTATATGGATACATTAAAATGTATACTGGCCAGTACCCATACCTCTCATTTAATACAAATTTTATTCATAAAATCAAAGACGATAAATTTTATTCATACATTTTATACATTTTTATTCATGAGATCATTTTATTTTAACTAATTCATATATGCTATGTATTTAAAATACAAAAATAACTTAACATTTTTAAAAACATGTGCAAAAATTTAATGAACATGTTTCACTTTATTTTGTAACTGTTACTTACCATTGAACATTTCCAAGTATTACTCCATTGCTGAAGAACCATCAACACCAACACAACAAATACAAACAACAAAATATCAACAAATAACGTTTTATTACGAAAAAAACAAAAATGTATTTTACTTAAGGTATAAACAGAACCAAATCGTCGGCCGAATTTGTACGCACCGAAAAATGACACAGCGCGCCAGTCGTCGTGAAAATACGCACTGTGAAACAGAATGAACAGAATTCGCCTCAAAATTATTCCTGCAAACACGGCAACCACACTTCTTCTTTCACACTTTCTTCTTACTAACTTCCTTAATTAGCAGCTTCGTCTTGTCTATTTTGTAAAACATACGAAAGGGAAAGACAAAATTGATTATTTGGCACAATTTTTTATTAAAATTTGAAGCACTTACAACTTTGCAACCTTAAAGTAGCACAAATCACAAAATTTTTGCAGAATTTTTCGTTTGTTTATATTTTCGATTTTCACCTCTGACAGCTGCACAGCTGATTGGTTCGCACGACGACTGCGACAAAAATAGAATTTGTGCTATCGTCGGACGACCGGTCGTCGGCCGAATATCGCAGTCGTCGTCGTTGTGGGCAATCACATGCCCTGCTGTGTGTTTTAATTTTGTCAGTGTATTTGTGCGTAAAAATCGGCCGACGATTTAATTCTGTTTATACTATTACTCGACTCTACAATTTCGTCAGAAAATTAGTGATGAGCAAGCCGCACACAAATAGATAGTCGATAGTCGCACTATCTATCGATAGTAAAAAAAATTAAACTATCGATACTATCGATAGTGCCATCGATAGTTTCACAGCTCTAGTGTGTTGTGTGAAAACAAAATCAGTGATAACGTGTTACGAAACTGGGAGGGGAAGCGATTTTTTGACCATTTTTTGCATTTCACATACACAATCTGTGTGAATAGGTCTGTTTGGGAACTTTTCCAGTACAAAAAAATCCAGTAAAAAATAATAATGCAAAAGGCAAATGGTTCGTTGCGCTCAATCTGCGATTTTTCCTTTTCAGCTGCAGCAGGATAAGCTTAGCAAGACGATTGTGGGTCAGCAGACTTGCGAACGCACACTTTCTCTGCTGTTTCCATTTGTATACAAATTCGTACAAATTATTCGTTCCCAAACAGACCTATTGGCTTTTAAGGTTCAACAGTGTGGTCGCGTTGAAGTTAGAACAAAGCGCAAAGTTGCAATTTAGAGGTAGCTTGTCTTTCCTATTATTTTAGAAAAAGGCGTATTAATACTGTAACGATAAGACAGTCTGTCGCTGTGCAAAGCAACCCTGTCGCTACGCGCCGTGCCATAATTCAACCTGGCAATGATGACCGCGATAATGGAAACTTTTAGTCCAACCTGGCAATGATGGCCGCGATAATGGGAACTTTTACTCCAACCTGGCAATGATGGTCGCGATCATCATGGAAACCTTCATGGTTCAACTATAAGGTTGTAGCAAGCCACCGGCTGATCGTTTATGGCTTCTGTCAAAATCGTCGGTGTGCTGTGTTGCCGCATCGGTTGAAATGAAAATACCTGACTGAAAACAACTGACCTGAGCACTTTTCCCGTTTTTTCACTCAAATACAGCACCGTCTGGCAACAATCACTTTTGTATGTTTTCAGTTTCTCCCTCTTTCGTCGGAAAATATCAGCTGATTTTGACAGTAACCATAAACAATCCTACCAACAAAATACATGTGGTTTTTGGTGTTGCGGGCATGCTATTACCTTATTATTGTGCCATGGAAACCTTTAGTCCACTCTGGAATGTGCGAGAACGATCTGCGCGATGGCCGGACAGGTATAAAAGGCAGCCGGGTGCGGCGCAGCGAGTCAGTCTGATTTTGACTAGTGAAGGTGCCACACGGAGTAATTAAGAAAATAATTAAGTGTAAAGACCGTAAAGTGTGAAAGTTGTGAAATAAAGTGACTGTTGGTTGTTATTGACTGCGTTTGAGAAATTAAGTGTGTTTTTATTTTAAATTGCACAATCCAGAGATACGTACTAGCCCACTACAACTAGTATTCGTAACATTTGGTGTCAGAAGTGGGATTGTGTTACTGAAAGTAAAAAAAAATAAAAATTAATTATAAAACGCAGACATGGTTAGACTGGAGCAACTGAAGGTGGACTAGCTGAAGAAGGAGCTGGCCGCTTGGAATTTGCCGACTGCTGGCGGAAAGGTGGAGTTGCAGCTGCGCTTGCGAGAGGCGTGTGAATCACGAGGCATTGATTGGACTGCGCACGAGGTCGGGACGCAGGAGCTAGATTCGTCGGCCAAAGTGGAGGAATCGCCTGCGGGTGCTGCGTCGATGCAAAGTACGGCTGCAGCGGCTGCGCCACCACAAGCATTGGACATGAGCCAGCTAATGGTTGCACTTAAAGGCATGTTCGAGACTTCCAACCGTGAAATGGCAGCAAAAATGAAAATCGCGAAATGTCGGCGCAAATGGCAGCGAAAATGGAAACGGCGACCCATGAAATATCGGCGCAAGTGTCAGAGCGAATGGAAGTCAAGCTTCAGGAAAATTCTGCGCGCTTGGAGCAGAAAGTGGAGGAAATCTCAGACAGGATTAATGGGAAAGTCGAGCACCTGGAGACGCGAATAGAGCACTTGGATAAACGAGTCGACGATCTTGATGATTCCCTGAACAAACGAGTTGATAGTCTGGAAGACTCGGTGAACAGAAAAATCGACGAGCGGCTTAGAGAGATTCAGCTGCGAGCAAGGGTACGGTCTGTTGAGGTTGAAGTTTTGCCATAGAAGTGTCTACCTATGATGGTACTACGTCGTTCGATACATTCAAGCTACAGTTCGACATGGCTGCTCTGGAAAATCAGTGGACCGATATCAGGAAAGGTCGGAGACTGATACTGGCTCTAAGAGGTCCTGCGGCTGAGGTAATAAAAACAGTGCCGGAAAGTTTGAGAGGTGATTACGAGACCGTCATAAGGGCGCTGGCAGCCAAATACAGTGACGAGCACAACAAAATGGTGTATTACTGCGAGCTGAGGAACCGTAGACAAAGAGTCAACGAGGCGCTGCAGACGTATGCGGCAGATATTGAGCGGCTGGTACCACTGACCTACCCAGAATTCAGCATGGAAGTTTTGGAAAGGCTGAAGATCGAGGCGTTTATCGAAGGCATTCTTGACCCGGAGACTCGTGTGAGTACCTTGATGATGATGAAGCCGACGTTCCACGAGACGGTGACAAGTGCATTGATGTATGAAGCTGCCTGGAGGGGAAGTTTTCGACATTCATCTGCGGAAAGGCGTCGAGTCCAATCTGGACGTGCAACGCAAAGCCAGCCAGTGAGCTCAGAGGTACCAACGAGGCTGCGGGCAATGTCATCTAGAATCAGTTGCTGGCGATGTGGCAAGCAAGGCCACATTTCACGAGACTGCCATCTGCGAGAGAAGCGTTCCGGGGAACAGGCGTCACCAAGATGTGCTGACGCGCTGCCACTCCATCCGTGCAAAGTCGAATGCAGGGCGTGCTCGCGAGCCGAAAGCAAAGAACAGATAGTGGACGTCCGGTTGGTGAGCGTTATGCCAGAGGAAGAGTGGTCTGCGGAGAGGCTACAAAAGGACCAGCGTGAGGATGCGGATCTTGCAAAAATCGTCGAAGGCAAAGAGCAAGGCGCACGTCCAGACTGGCAGGAGATGGCCGATGAAAGCCCGATCGCTAAGGCTTACTGGGCACAGTGGAAAAGTCTGCGGCTGAAAGAAGGATGCCTGTATCGCGAATGGGAGAGCGCGGATGGTCGGACCAGCAACTCTCTAATGGTAGTACCGAAATGCAGAATCAACGAGGTCATCGAGGCATACCATAACGACTCCAGTGGAGGGCACCTGGGCATCACCAAAACCGTCGCCAAAATAAAAAGACGATTCTACTGGGTAGGATGTCAGGAGTCTGTAGCCGAGTGGATTAAGAGCTGCGACCGATGTTCAGCCGCGAAAGGGCCGACAAGAAGATCTCGAGGCCGCATGCAGCAGTACAACGTGGGAGCGCCCTTCGAACGGATTGCTATGGACGTCGCCGACCCATTCCCAACTAGCACTCAAGGCAACAAATATGTGCTGGTGGTAATGGATTACTCCAGCAAATGGCCCGAAGTGTACCCTATTGCTAACCAGGAGGCCACTACGGTCTCGGAAAAGCTGGTAAACAACTGGGTAGCCAGGTTCGGAGTTCCGTTGGAGTTGCACTCAGATCAAGGCCGGAATTTCGAGTCTGCGGTATTCAAGGAAGTGGGTGAGCTGCTGGGGATAAAGAAAACGCGTACCACCCCTTTGCACCCACAGTCCGACGGCATGGTGGAACGCTTTAACCGGACACTGGAGGAATACCTGCGGAAAGTGGTAGGCAGGAATCAAAAGGATTGGGACACGCATATCCCCTTGTTCCTAATGGCGTATAGGTCAGCCCCGCACGACACGACATCACTCACTCCAGCCCGAGCAGTATTCGGCACTGAGTTGCGGTTACCCGCCGACTTGAAGTTCGGGGTAGTCAGCACGACGGGAGGCGCTAAGACGGACTACGTGGTCAATAAGCGGGCGAAACTGGAGGAAATTCACCAGTTTATAAGGAACCGCACCAAACTGGTCAGCGATAAGGTGAAAGCCAGATATGATCTACGGGCCAACTCAGCAGGGTTCCAAGAAGGCGATCTGGTAATGCTCTACAACTCACAGCGGAGGAAAGGTTTGTCTCCGAAACTTCAAGCGTCATGGGAAGGACCTTACGAAGTCGTGACTAGGATTAACGACGTGGTATACAGGATTCAACGATGCAGCAATAAAGGCGCTAAGCTGAAGGTAGTCCATTTGGAGCGCCTGGCGCCTTATCACAGCGGAACCTCGGCACTTGTTCGGGACGAAAAAGTCTAAGTGGTGGGCAGTGTAACGATAAGACAGTCTGTCGCTGTGCAAAGCAACCCTGTCGCTACGCGCCGTGCCATAATTCAACCTGGCAATGATGACCGCGATAATGGAAACTTTTAGTCCAACCTGGCAATGATGGCCGCGATAATGGGAACTTTTAGTCCAACCTGGCAATGATGGTCGCGATCATCATGGAAACCTTTAGTCCACTCTGGAATGTGCGAGAACGATCTGCGCGATGGCCGGACAGGTATAAAAGGCAGCCGGGTGCGGCGCAGCGAGTCAGTCTGATTTTGACTAGTGAAGGTGCCACACGGAGTAATTAAGAAAATAATTAAGTGTAAAGACCGTAAAGTGTGAAAGTTGTGAAATAAAGTGACTGTTGGTTTTTATTGACTGCGTTTGAGAAATTAAGTGTGTTTTTATTTTAAATTGCACAATCCAGAGATACGTACTAGCCCACTAGAACTGGTATTCGTAACAATACGATGCATGTTATTATTTTCATAATTATCCACTATTTCAATAAAAAATGCATACATTTTCTAAACTTTGTTATGTTATTATTTTTATAATTGTCAACTATTTCAATAAAAAATGCATACATCTTATAAACTTTATGTTTTTATGTTATTTGTTATGTTATTATGTGCACCCAATGCTGCACAATTGGCAGCCATGCTGGGTCAACCCGTGTTGCTGCAGAAAGCAACTCCTTCTTGTAAGCTAGACTGAAGCGAACTGATGAAATCGAGGAGTTGGCAATTGGGCGGCCGAAATCAAAGTGCTTGTTGAAGAATTGAGCGCATAATTTTAGCATATTTTAATTCCATTACAATTGACTGTTCTGTATATTATTCGCGTAAGGAGGTTGAAATTCTTTTTGGCACACGTAGCACTTGAAAAATACAACAAATAACCCTCGAGCGCTATAACTTTTTATACAGAAGTTTTTTGTTAACAATGCTAAAACCCCCCGCGTTATGAATAAAAATGCCTTTGTCGATTTCTTCTGGTTCTGGCATATATTTCGTTATTGATCTTACTTCCAAACATCGCCAGGTTCGTTTTATATTTTTCGTTACGCTTTTGGATAAATACAAAAGTTGGTTGGATATGGGGACCTGCAGATTGCTCTCCAGTGCTAATGCTAAACAGAACAGCACCAATCGGCAGCGAATTAGCAAATGGAGTATCTTTTTATAATCAATTTTTAACGATTCGAACTGGGAAGCCCTTCCAGATGCGCCACTGTGAGATATCTACAATAGAATATAAACAGTATTTTGTATTCATCGCAACCATTTTGCAAACCACTCCACTCAGAAGCACATTGCAGCTTCGTCTTCACCTGTGAATTAATCTTTTGTTTTCCAAATAACGCATGCCATTGCATATCTGCATAGCGAACTCACAACGCGTCGGTATGGTGAGGAAGCTCATGCGCAACCCCGCATCTTTAAGACACTCCAGCAGCGAACGCAAATGAGCTAACTCGGTAACCAGCATCAGGGAGTCCGCTGCTAACATTACGCCGTACAGCCGAACAATATTCTCGTGCTCGATGGAATGCATAATGGCAGCCTCCTTTAAAAACTCCATTGGATTTGACTGCATTCGCTCACGGCAGAGGCACTTAATGGCCACCTGAATCTGCGGAAAAGAATAGAAAACCCGGTTTAACAACAGTGACTAGGTACAGTGGTGACACACACTCGTTCTCTGCTCCGAAGCAGCATGCGGAGATGTGATACACACACACATCAGAGACTCAAAGTCGAAAAACTTTGCCGAAGTCTCCTTTAAGGCCGTGACAAACATGGTGCTGCCCTTGTTCAGTTGCATATCATTGATGCCGGCTGTGTGGTCGTTTACCGAATTGATCTCTCTGCCGCCCTTGCGTATGTCCCTGATCGAAATTTGTCCATTATCATGACCTACAAAAATAAACTTTAGTACATATATTTCACTACATTCAACAATTTATACACACCAGTGATGATGGTCTCATCCAGTAGACCCCACAGCATTGACGTGCGCACATCAATCACAAACAGTTCCGAAATCTGACCCATAGCCTTGTCCGTAGAATAAGCTGCCTGATTGCCAGAGTAACTGAAATTGCAGGTCCGCACCGACGACTTGGCCGGTATGGGCGTGATTACAGTACCAAACTTTATTTATTTATTTTTATTAATTATTATTATTATTTATATCAGCATCGACGTAGTTCAGTCGACGTCCAAACACCAGACGGCACCCTGGTGACCGTCATAGGTGCCCAGCCGGAGCCCAGTAAAAATTTCGTGCTTCCAAGCACTTCCGGACACAATTTCGCTGGCGTGGCATTGCTGGATCTACTTGCTTGATGTGTTATTATGATTTTTATCTGAAAAGAATGAATGTATGTTAATAAAATGCAATTTTTCTGAAGTTCAACTTCTCTCTGATTGCTTCCCGCGCTGTTTGTTTACAAATTAAACACCAAATCATTGCAGTTCAGAGATGCTTTTGGTGTAAAATGTAATGAGTAATGAAATGTTTGTAATGAGTCAATGAAAACTTAAATAATGGCATGTTAGAGACATATTCAAACAATTTTATCACATTTGTAAGCAATAATAGAATTTTATATTCATTTTTCTATAAACGTATCACAGAATTCTGTGCAAAAAATTAATTAATGTTCTATGCAATTAAAAATGAACCACATCGATAACCCTCACACATGAAAATTGACCAGCACAACAACCCTCCATTTTGAATTGACCATCACAACAACCCCATTTTCAGTTTGTATGGGGGACTAAGTACCCTGTGGAAAATCGGACTGGTCCAAGTCTAGTTTTTCAACTGGTCGCTTGACAGTCATATATGACCTCAGAATCGACTCGTTTTCTTGTAGCAAACTCACCCTTTTAACATGGCGGTGTCCTAGGCGAGGGTCAATTGTCCCCGTCTGCATCCATTTGCAACTAGTCCAAGGTTAGTCCGAAGTAAACCAGTTTTCAAACCAGTTGCAAAGCGACTAGTTTGCAAACTAGTTTATTCTGGATTAGTTTTCTAAACACTCGATTTTTATGGCGAAAATAAAACAGTGCATTTTTTAAATAATTATTTTATTTTTAAAATATTTTAAAATTTTTTAAATTTTAAATTTTTTAAGTAATTATTTTATTTTAAAAATATTTAAAAATAAAAACAAAAAATCATCGGGAATAACAAAAAATTATTGGTGCATTTAAATATGAACTGGAACTGTTTGAGGCCTGATGCAATACAACATCCTTACTTCGCCTGTAATAAATAAATGAATTAATAAATAATTACATAAATAAATAAATAAATATATCAATACACACCTTTCAGCTGCCGCTGCAATTCGTTGCTTTACGCAACCACGCAAAATTCTAACTGAAATAGAAAGAGAAACATAGAAACAGAAAGTTCGAAAAATGCAAACATTTCTACGTTGTTGTTGTAGCAGAACAATCGCAAGATCAGCCTTAACAGTATTTTTTTTTGCTTCTCTCACCTCTGTTTCGTTTTTCTCATTTTTATGTGCTCTTCCCGCCTATGAACGCGCACACAGAACGTGAACGATTAGACGCGAACTGACTGACTTCTGCATCCGCTGACAGTCACTTGGACAACTAGTTGTCCAATTGGCTACAAAATACCAGTTGAAAGACCAATGAATTTTGGGAACTAGTTGTCTCAGGTCCGACAGGGTATCAGCTGTTATGTGGGAGTATTGGTGCATTTTATGTGTGTATTGTCGGTTTTTTCGCATTTCTCCTCCGAGTTACCAATCGCTTATCGCTGACAAAATAACTTGACGACAATGGAGAAGGAATTTTCGGATTATAACTTGAAGAATTATAACTTGTAGAATTGAAGTTAATAATTTAATTGGACGCATTTTAATTAGTGAAATATTTATAAACTTTGCTATGAATAATATCTGCTTTGTTTGAAACCCTTTTATCACCAAAATTGGGAGAAGTTATTTACGAGAAAAATCTATTTGTCGATAAAATTAAGAACGAAATGTTTGAACGATGCGAGCAAAGCGTCGAAAAGTAGAAGTTGGGCTATTTTCCGCTTTTTTCGCATGATGGCATCCGACGCTTTGCGCTGTGTAGCTCGCTTGCTCTACTTTTTTGACAAATGCAACGAAATCGTTGCTGCAAACAAAGCGTGTTATGGAGTTGCACCATTATTTCTGAAACTATTTAAAAAATGTGAACAGTTATTTAAAAAGTCATATTTTATGCGTGAAAAAACTGCCTAAATGTAAGCCATTGTTAGAATTGAAGATAGCGGAAAAAAGTTTAACTCTTAAATGCCGAACGATACTGATTTGGGTAAAATATAAATAATGCATGATGTGTAAAAGAAAATTTTTTTTTTTTTTGGGAAACTTATTGAAGGCAAAAGTTAGCATCAGTTTTTCTTTAAGTTTTTCTATAAATATAAATTTCTTCCAAAAAAAAAACTATTGGAATGGTTTAAGGTGGGTTAAGATCGTTAACAACGATGTAAGAGGCTTTTAAATGGTTGTATCTTTAAAAATACCGTTATCTTTAAAATAAATAATAGTAATAAATTGTGGTTTGGAAACAGAAGAAATGCAAATATTTTTTCGTCTTTTTATTTTTCATGCACATATTCAAACATATTGTATGCATTCGGCATTTGAAAAATAATTTTTTTGCATCACTGTTGATAGCGTTATTTTCACTTTTTCAAATAATTAAACATGAAATTGCGACAGCATTGAATCAATTCGCCATTATACTACTGTGTACAAAGAATACCCGGAATTTGTTTATAATTCAAAAAATCTTTATTTATTCTTCCAAATCAATTTCATCGCCTTCAAAGTAGTCCCCTCCCCCCCCCCCGATGCAATGCACTTATGCCAACGGACTTTCCAAACTTCGAAGCATGCCAAATAGTCACCTTCCGGTATGGCCTTCAATGCGCGCGGCGATTCACGTTGAATCTCTTCAATCGATTCAAAACGGTGTCCTCGAAGTGGTCTTTTGAGTTTGGAGAATAGCCAGAAGTCACAAGGAGCTAAATCAGGCGAATACGGTGGCTGTGGAACGATATCAGTTGGCGAAATGCTCACGAAGAACCAATGCCGTGTGAGATGGTCCATTATCGTGATGCAAAAACCAAGAGTTGTCTCTCCATAAATCCAGCCTTTTTTTGCGAATAGCTTCACGCAAACGACGCATAACGCTCAAGTAATATTCCTTGTTGACAGTTTGGCCCGGCGGAAGGAACTCATAATGCACAACACCACGATAATCGAAGAAATCGAATTCCGGGTATTCTTTGTACACAGTAGTATGCCGAAAATATTTTTTCTAATTCTTTAATTTGATTGCGAAAATGAGATGAGGGCTTTGTTAAAGCGCCCCTTGATACTTCGTCCACCCACGTATTTGTAGGGTCCTCCGGCCTGCTAGTGTTTCTGTATATCGGGCTTGAAGAAAATACATAAATCCAGTGTCCATAAGGAAATGAGACATGAAAAAACTTGGTGCCGTCGTGTCCAAATTGTATGCCACAATGCGCATCTTGTTTTCGGCATATCGTCGGCCTGAGCGATTTGCAGTAGATGGAATAGAGAATGGTGGATCAAGGGATCCAGCAAACCATAGATTTCATCCAGCCTAAAAAGCGTATTCAAGAAGGCAACAAAACGGTAGCACTCGTTTTCTCGACTTGACCCTGAGAGATTTGTAATAGCTGGAATCGAAAGCTGCGAGTCCAAACAGCACCTACTATATGCAGAATCGCTGCAACGGGTGGCAATTATGCGACTGTTGCTGTTGGAGGAGCTGAATTAGCCGCCAGTTTCCAGGTAATGGACGGCAGAAACTTTAAATTTACCGAACTCCGCGAGCTTCAATTTTAAATACAAGGAAAATATATTTGAATTTCAAGGAAAAGAATCAAAACAAACAGCGTGAAATGGTTCAGTAATACCACAGAATAAGCAGTATACAGAAGGCGCATCTGAAATAATTTTGCGATTTCATTTTAGACGCGGGCGGGAAGCAACAAAAGTGAGGAAAATGTAAAGGGAACCGCACGCATAGATTTGTGCTTTATTCTCATTTCGACAACACGCAATGTTGTTGATTTCCGCAGCAAGCCAGCTTGGCTTTACTCGTGCACATTGAAATGGTGGTTGATTTGGCAAACCGATCGCCAAGGCAAATTCAATAGGTAGTTGCAGCAACAGAACTGATTCTTTGATTATAATCAAAGAATCAGTCCAATAATTATTGGCACAACATTGTAACAATAGTTTTCCACTTATTATCACTTTCTTAATGCGCATTGGTTGTTCCAATATTTTTACACATATATTTATTTTCATTGTAGCCATTTTACTTTTTACAACTTCTTTTTTACAAGCAGACCAAAAGAACTAATAAAATCCATTGAATTTACGTTTTTTTCGTAGTGCTACCACCTTATTTATGCGCCTTGGCGATCGCTCAATCAATTTTTCTATGCAAACTTTACCTGTCCACTTCTTGTTCTTGTTTGTAAAAAAGCAACCGGAGAGCAAGCACGAGCCACCACCACATGCAAGCGACACATCGCTTTGTTGCCCAACAACAACAACAACAACCACAGTGTGTGGTGCGTCACTGTTTCATACACCGCTCTCACAGCTTCTCAGTTTACGCTCTCGCGCGCTGTGCGTTCTCGTCCCCTTTACTGCTTCCCTCTGCATCCACAAACGGGTCCTACCGCTGGAACCCGCAAAGAAAATTTTCTTTACACCAGATGCGCATTATGTATACTGTTTGTGCTGTGGTAACACACACTCTCTTTTTGTAGAGAATGTTAAAATTTTGAAGTATTTTTTAAAATTTGCTTCTAAGTAAATCAGTACTTTTTTTAGAAGCGTTACTGATTTGTTAAGCGAGCCAACATTGTCAAATTGGAACGAGACCGGTGCCTCATGGGCCGAAACAAAACAATTTATAACAAGTTTTACGTTCGTTGAAGGCTATTTTGTCACAAAAATGTTTCAAAGCAATGCCAAAATACAATCCGTGCTTTTGTTTTTTTTTTTACATGCAATAGCGTCTCACCTATTTTTAAAAAGATTGTATGTTTCAGTAATCTTTTTCCCCGCAAACCCACCTGATTTTTTTAGTCTGCTAAGGTACATTCGTTTATACGTTTTCTTGCTTTTATTTCAATAGGGGTATTCACACCGAGCTCGTTACTTTGTTAGTTCGGTACTCGGTAGTTTTGTTCGTGTTCGTGAATCGAACAAAAACAAAATACACGTAGAAAACTACCAAGTACCGAATTAACGAAGTAACGAGCTCGGTGTGAATACCCCTAATATAGTTTTACTGTGATGTTGGGGAATGGACCCTGAGTGAACTGCCAATACAGAAGTACTATGCATGATTCAATACTATTCAATGAATCTTGAGTACTATGGTATCAGCTCAATTCAGTTATCTCTGCGAAAACAAGCTGAACAAGTAATACATTCGCTTGGCAATCATACTTTGGACCTAATGGTTTTTGGAGACATTGACAACCCTGGAGTGGAAAACATTTACAATATTTGGGAAAAATGATAAAAGCGATTTTGGTTTTTAACAATCATGGGAAGCCGCGGCTCTCAAAATTTTACCAATATTTCGTAAGTACGGGAATTTATTTTTATCTACAGGCGTATAAGCGCCTGCTTATAATGGCTGCAAATCGCTTTACATTCTTGGTTCGCGTTCACGCTACAGAATGAAGACATGCAACAGCAAATCATTAAGGAAACATTTCAGCTGGTTTCGAAGCGAGACGATAATGTGTGTAACTTCCTCGAGGGAGGCAGGTGAGAAAACGGAACCCGTTTCTCTTTTATGGGGACTTGAAAACTAATACTGCATATTTGCAGCTTGATCGGAGGTTCCGACTACAAGTTGATCTATCGCCACTATGCTACGCTATATTTCGTATTCTGCGTAGATTCGTCAGAAAGTGAACTGGGTATACTGGACTTGATCCAGGTGTTCGTGGAGACGCTCGACAAGTGCTTTGAGAACGTATGTGAATTGGACTTGATTTTTCACGCAGACGCTGTGCATCACATCCTAGCGGAACTGGTTATGGGCGGTATGGTATTGCAGACGAACATGACCGACATTCTCGCTAGAATTGAAGAACAAAATAAGCTGGTAAAGCAAGAGGTAGGCCAATATCATTTGAGGTACAATTGCATTCAAGTGAATAAATCTGTTTATCTGTTCTTTGAGGCTGGGATTTCGGCCGCGCCTGCACGCGCTGTGAGCGCTGTCAAAAGCATGAACATTCCGCAACAAATCAAAGATATCAAACTTCCAGACTTGCCACAAGCTATTAAGGACTTGAAATTCTGACCTAGTCAAAGTACAGCCTCAGCAATATTGGATAATTTTGTAATAAATCGCCTAACACCCTCATCTATTAGTTCAGCCACGTTTGCCGCGCTGACTGCGGCAGAGTCTAATTACTGCAACTCCAGCTACACAAGCAACGCAACGTCGTCCAGCGAATCGTGTACTTTCCTCCATCAAAGTATTTATGAGCCAATCATCGATGACACTTCAGGCATCGCCTTTATGAACTCTAACCAACCACCAACCGACGCGAGCTTAAATTATGATTACTATCAAGGGCAGACTGCAGCAGCCATGGAGAACTCTGGAGTACAATTTGACATGAGTTTGCAACTAGTGAAACGGTCATTCAGTGTTGATCAGCAGGTGGGCGGTGTTGTAAACAAAAATAGGAAAAAGCAAAAGAAACAGCAACGCCCAATGAGTGACAACAGTCTAAGGGGCTAGACGTGGATAATAGAGTACCTTCATAATCACGTATCGGAGGAAATATGTAATTCTAATACAAATGCGTATGAAGTGCAGAGTTTTATTTTGACATAGAAAAATTCATTTTAGCATTTTATTTTAGGATTTTATGATTAGAATCTACAATCAAAATGAATATGAAAAAATACATACCATACAAATACACTGCTATATACCGGAAGTGTGAAACAAATTTCGACTCAGAGATCTGGAGATTTTGCGAATCAGAACGGCGCGCACAGACATTGAGTGAAAACTCCTTTTTTAAATCACAAATATCGTTCGTCTTGACCCACCCATATTTGTCCTTCCTGGTATTGAGTGTTAGCTTTTCAACCTATGTAGCGGGATATACGACATCACAGCTGTACACGTATCACAGATACGAGGTCTGTTCGAAAAGTATCGCGAATTTTGAATTTCCGCAGGTAACGTGTATTCGATTCTTGATTTTTTTGTGGCGTTATATTGGTACTCATGTCCCTCACTTATGCCGACAAGTTCGGTCATTTCGAATGTTCAGTTAATTTTTGACAGCTGTTTTGCTTGGACGTGTTTAAGCTCGTCTTCGGTTTTTGTCTGTTCCAAAAAAAGGTGAGAAGGTTTTGCTTACAGTTTTCTTCGATTGCAGCGGCGTAGTGCATCAAGAGTTCTTGCCACATGGTAGAACGGTCAATAAGGGATATTACCTGCAAGTTATGCGCAATTTAATCTTTAATATGCGACTTTAATCTGAACAACATAGTCTGGTCTAATATTGCTGATGATCATGTTTTAACACCCACTAATGTACACCACTCGCACGAAGTTTATTTCCTCGATTGCCTTTTGAGTCTTGATCTAGTTCAAATTAATTCGTTCGTGAATAGCCTAAATAGAATCTTGGATCTTATTTTTGTCAGCACTAACGTCTGCCCTAAGTTGTGTGTTTGTGATTTCCCTTTTACAGTGTCTGACAAACACCATAAGCCCTTATTACTTGTGATTGATTTCTACGACTTTCCGGAACTTCCGATCGTTGAAAGTAAATAATTTAATCTGAAATTAGCTAATTTTGAGTTGATCAATTCAACTATTTTCGACACCGATTGGAACGAGCTGTTTTCGGCAATTCCATTAAAGTCTGTTATGACATTTTTATTGATGCCATTACTAAGGCTTTCTCAAACTATATACCTCTTCTCCCAACTAGAGTGCACAAGCTGCCCTGGTATTCCAAAAATCTTAAAACTATTAAAAATAAAAGGAATAAGTTTCACAAACTTTATAAAGCCTCTGGCTCTGTTGATTGTAAAGTTAAGTATGAACGCTACACGAAGGAGTTTAATGTGCTCCATAAATTCTTATACCAGAGGTACATTTCTAAGTTTGAGATTGATTTAAAGTCCAATCCAAAATCTTTCTGGTCCTTTGTCTAAATTAAAAAAAAGGTTGCTCTAGCATTCCCTCCTGCATGAATTATAATGGCAAAACCTCTCATAATTTTCGGGACACCTCAAATTTATTTGCTGATTTCTTTAGCTCAACTTTTGTAGAGGACCACGATAGTTTATCTCCCTCGCCCACTAATACTGGAACCTCAATAGTCAACTTTGGTAATCTTTTGGTATCTGCTATGGATGTTCTTGTTGCGATTAAGGACTTATCCTGTTCAACAAAACAAGACTGTGACGGTCTATCCGCCTCCCTACTCAAAAGTTGCGCTTCTGCTATCTCTGTTCCTTTAAGCACTATCTTCAATTTGTCGTTGCGATATGGTGTATTTATTGATAAATGGAAGGTTGCCTATATTACACCAATCTTTAAATCTGGGAAGAAAAATGAGATTTCAAATTATAGGCCAATCTCAAAGTTAACAACGATATCTAAAATTTTTAAGAAGGTAGTCAAAACTAAAATGTTTTTCGCCGTGAAACAAATAATAAGCCCGAACCAACATGGTTTTATGCCAGGCCGCTCTACTGTGTCGAATCTGTCCGTCTTTTCCGAATTTTGTATGTCGGCTTTTAAAAATGGTGACCAAGTGGACACCATTTACACTGATTTTTCCAAGGCATTTGATAGTGTTTCGCATGTAATTTTAGTTTCAAAACTTGCACGTTTGGGTTTTCACTCAACTTTTCTTAATTGGCTAAAATCATATCTCACTAACAGAGTATGTTGCGTGAAGATCGGTAATGTTAATTCTCGCACTTTTGTTGCCACATCTGGTGTTCCGCAAGGTAGCATTCTCGGCCCACTTTTGTTTGTCTTGTTTATCAATGATATTGGGGATTGTTTTCAACATTCCGATTTTTTGTTATATGCTGACGACTTAAAACTATTTCGTAGTATACGTGATCACACTGACATTCCTTTGCTCCAATCTGACATTAACAATCTGGCATTTTGGTGTCACAATAATAAGTTATCCCTTAACATCAATAAATGTTTTCATGTTAGTTTCTCTAAGTCTCATAGTCCTGTCCCCTCTTCTTACATGATTTCTAACTCACTGCTAACAACTGCAGACAAATTCCGTGACCTTGGGGTGATTTTTGACGCTCAATTTACATTCGTACCGCATGTGAATTACATTATTCCAAAAGCATACTCACTTCTATCGTTTATCCGGCGGTATGGACAAGAATTTAAGGACCCTTACACGCGTAAGCTTCTGTTTACGTCTCTCGTCCGTTCTAAACTTGAGTATGCCTCTGTAATCTGGAATCCACTTTACACTCATCACGTCTTGAAAGAATTCAGCGTAGGTTTCTTCGTTTTGCCCTACAGCCTCTCCATTTCTCTGAACCCTTTCCTTCTTATAGTGCTCGTCTAATGTTGATTAATTTGCAGTCTCTAGAGGTTAGAAGATTCGTCCAATCTGTAATGTTCGTCTTTGATCTCGTCTCCAATGTCATTGATTGCCCCTGTCTTCTAGAGAAAATTAAGTTCAATGTGTACTGTAAATCACTGCGTTACTCTCCGCCTTTTTATGTAAAAACTGTTAAAACTAACTACCTCCTTGCAGCACCTACAACACGGGCTATGTGTGACTTCAATAAGTTATCCAAAGCAATTCTCTTGGATCTGTCTCTTACTAGATCATGCTTCAAAAGGCAGCTCGATGAGGTGAATCTTTTGGCACCTTAGTACTTTTTTTTTAAATTTATTATATATTAATTTTGATTTAATTTAATTTTAAGTGTTTTGTTAATCTAATTGTAATTGCTAGTCAGTATGAATCTGTTTCTATTTGACTATTAAATAATAATAAACCAATAAAAAAAAAAAACAATTTGCGCTAAGCCATCCGCCAGAAACGCCCGGATTTGTGGAAGAACAAAAATTGCTTTTGCACCATGATAACGCCCCTTCTCACACATCGTTGCTTGCGCGCGAATTTTTGGCCAAAAACAAAACACTCATGATGCCGCAGCCACCGTATTCTCCAGACCTGGCTCCCTGTGACTTTTTCTTGTTCCCGAAACTGAAGAGGCCGACGAACGGACGACGCTACGCTACGATTAAGGAGATAAAGACGACATCTAAGGAGGAGCTGAACAAGATCACAACAAATGATTTTTTGAAGTGCTTCGAGAATTTAAAAAAACGTTGGCACAAGTGTATAATATCTGAATGGGATTACTTTAAAGGGGACAGAAGATATTCATGAATAATTTTTTAAGAAAACACAAAATGCGCGATACTTTTTCAACAGACCTCGTGCATATATAATATGTTGACTCCATTAGGAACTTTTCAGCAGGGGCATCTTTACATCTGACAATGTTTCGAATACTAGGTAACGTTTTCATGAACAAAAAACTATACTGAATACGTATTTGTATGAATCATATCATTTTTAAGGCAACTTTGTCATCTTTTGTAATTTTATTGTTTGCTTCTTGTGTTAAACAGGTATGTTTTTGAATGGTAAGTCAACTGCAAACAAATTATAAAAATATGTGGCGTCCATTTGTGACTGCAAATATCCAAAACCGATAAGACTGTCTACTTATATGTAATAACATTTTAAATGTAATGAACTGTAACGTAGGTCTTTTTACAAGGTTTGATGCTATATGTCGATTCCGAATTGTTAGCTGCACCAAAAGAATGTACTAGCATCGCTACACATGCGCTTGGGCTTTTCCAGTAAATTACAAAAGTTCGGACTTGGCGCAACTTGCAAAGGCAGACATCACAGTGGCACAAAGGCCAAAAGACACTGTAATAACCCTGCAGTCTGAAACGTCTGTGCTCTTCAGGCACACACACTCTCGTCTACACACTTTTGACGGTAAGCACGTATACATAGGCAGCGCTTCACCCTCGCATTATTACATGCCCTAAAAAAGAAATGGGTGTGGCAGGCAGAACAGCTCGTCGCCAGAAGTCCGTCATTCACACGAATGCGGCGAAGAGCAACGCGACGCAGCTGCAAATAAGCGCTCGTACTGGAATGTGTCCGTTGGTTGGTCACTATCATGGCTGCAGGCACTGCATGTTTTCGCTGTTGTTATGACCACGTCCACTGTATTAGCGACGGCATCGGCAAGTTCGTTTATCGTTTTTGACGATACCGACGACATACAAAACATACGTGCCCCAACCGTCGCTTTTGCCAGTGTCACACACACACGCGAACTGATGGCCGACGGCAAAGAGTAGGCAGAAATGTGGCAAGCGGAAATTACTGTTCCAATCGATTTGTGTGATTGCTATCCTCTTTTTTCGTGTTTATTGTTAGAGCTAATTCTTCCTTATCAAGCGTCGATTAAAAGTGTGTGGTGTAGAACATACCCTGTACGACGAGAACCCGCCGTGGCTTACCCGAACACAACTGCGTTGCATTTTTTTCGTATGTTTTATTTTGTGTATATGTATGCTTGCAAATATTCAAATTTGTGACAAGACACGAAACGATATTATTGCGGCACAACCGCCGAAATTATCGTAGAGCATTATTCGTATACACCACCTATACGACTCGCAGACGCCACTCGCCGTAATAAAATAAAATATCTTAGCTTTAAACTTAATGTCCTAACTGCTTCGCAAAGGGGCTTCGACACGCACATAGCATACTATTCCTTGATTTTAAATTACAATAGCGCATATCATCAAAAATACCGTACAGTACAATACAATAAAGGTTCTAATCGTAAATAAAACTTAAGTGTTAGATGAAATTCAAGACACTTTCAAGCGCCTGAGCAACCGCACTGTGACTACTGCTGCACGCGTCTAAACCAATATACTCGCAGGGCTGCCACTCAGTAGCGGTTGGTTTTGGGACGCCAGTGTGATGGTGTGAAGGCGCTTCGCGTTTCCGCTCCTTTGTACTCTCAGTGCGTCGGCCACCCTGGCTTCTGCTCTCGTGTAACTACCGCGACTTGGTGTGTGTCTTAAGGTGCTTCGTTAGGTGATCACGGCGCATGAAACGACGCTCGCATTCACCGCAGGCAAAAGGCTTTTCGCCACTATGTGTGCGCAAATGGCGATTGAGATCGTCCTGCCGCTTAAAGCACTTAACACACTGATTGCACTGGAATGGCCGTTCTGGATTGAATTTTCCATCAGCAATGCATTCCTCGAATTGTGGCATTCGACACCCCGTCCCGCCAACAGCTGACATCGTTGGGGCATTCGCCTCCGGCATGATGGCATCGTCACTTGGCTCGGTTTTGATTTCAGGTGAAGGCGGACAAATCATGGTTGACACGGGGACAATCAGTTCAGGCGGCATCTCATCCTCAGACTCAGATGTTGCTGTACTACACCGCGCATTCTTTTGCGACGTCAATGGTGGCGTCACCACATGGTATTCGCCGCTGTGATCCGGTCTCTCCAGTTTGATCTTGATCGGAGAGTGTGTCAACGTTTGCTCCCCCGTTAAGTTCTCCGGTTCGGGCAACGATCGCAAACTTCTCTTAACAGAGCCTCCCATCAGCGATGCCATAAAGTGCATTCCGTCGTTAAAGTTTACGGGATTGGGCGGCGTTTGCATCTCCATGAACACCTTCTTCGTGTCAGTTGCTACCTCGGGGTCTTCCAGAATCCGCTTCACACTATTTTGCATCTGTTTGGCATGAGTGGCAAGGTGCTTGGTAAGGTGGTCACTGCGCGAGAATTTTTTCGTGCACTAAAAAGAAAGTGCAGCATTTTAGGAACAAGCTACCTCACTATATTAAGAATTCACTAACCTGTATGCACTCAAAGGGTTTCTCGCCGGTGTGTGTTCGCACGTGTCGGTTTAACTCGTCGGAGCGCGTGAATCCTTTGCCACAATTCAGCTCTTGACACACAAATGGTTTAATACCAGTGTGCCAGGTAAGATGGGAACGTAGGTGTGAACTTTTTCCATAGCTCTTTGTGCAGTTCTCGTATGGGCATGCAAACTTTCGTTTGGGATCCACTGGATTAGGCGTAGCCATCAGTTTTATAGTGGGTGTCAGGCGGATTTTGGGACTGTCGGTGCCACACCCACCATTCGAATTCTCCTCTGCAACTGAGAATCCGCAATGTATGTCGTTGATGTCTTCGGGCGGTTCGTGCTTTATCTCTGGCTGCAAATCAGGAGTTGACATAAAATGTTTCCCAAACTCGTCCGCCAAGGCAGCTGTCACGTCGTCACTCCCACTTCCTGGCTTGGTTGCTTTCATTGCAGCTGACGTCACCTCTTGCCGCGTGGGCGTGTCGTTTATAGCAGACATCTTTGTAAATATTTTTAGCTTAATTTTCACTACAATTTAAATTTTCATTATTCTTGGCATCGTTTTTTGACTTTATCTCAACCTACCGTCTTTGCCTTTATTTCTACGCCCAAATTCACGACTTTTCTTCTACGTTGCTTTTTAGTAGGCGTTACCGTTTGCTTCTACCACCACCGCTGCCACCGTCGCCTTCGCTGTAACTAACACACTATTTGGCCACTCCAAGCGCAACTGCACAAGTCAACAACGACAGCCACAGTGCAAGCGCCCACTAACGTTCCAAAATTGCATTCACGGTTGGCGTATATTTACAGTGCCCGTATACTTTTCGCTAACTTGATTTTTTCAAATCAGCAGTCTCTCGAATTATTATTGTGTTGAAACCGGGCAAGTCCACTATTTCTCCACAACTTCAATTCGGCTCTGCCATTCACCCGCTTTCAATCACCATTAGTAATTAGTGTTGCCATATAGATGATGTTGATTTCCTTCAAGAAGGAATGCCGAAGAAGCTACCATTATGATGAACTATTTACAAAAATCTTTCGATTACAGATTGGTTTTTTCATTACCAATTATTACATGCAACCGTATGTGTTTTACTGCGACGAACGCAGATCATTTTGGCGATTTCTCGTTTGCTACTCATTGAATTTTTTTTATTTTTTAGATGTGTCTAGATGAAGAATTCCTACATAGCTCACTTTAAAAACTATTATCACAATATACAATTGACAAATATCGCATTTGAAAATTTTTTTTTTTAATAAACGTACTAAAAATAATATTGACTGTTGCAAAAAATTTACAGTTTCTTTTATATGTAAAAAGTTAGTATCTTGTAGCTCTCGCTTGTAATACAATTTTCTCAATTTTCTTTTAAATCTAAATTCAATTAGTTCCCGAATTTAACATGTATTTAAGCATTTATTGCTCTATTCGGGACCTAAAGTCTTCTAATTTAACGCTTTCCTTTCAGCTTTTTATTAGGGAATGTTAAAATTACAAATTCTCCGATTTGGTCCTCTGTGTGGCCATAAGAGCATTTCACAACAATATTTTTTTAGTGCTGCCATATAGCAACACCTAATGCTTAAAAATCGCTGCGACGGTAAACATAAACTGTTTTGCGCATAAGTGGAAATCTTAAATGTGTCTTCATTTACTTTAGTGTCCGAATTGAAGTTAAAAATATAAATGTAATGCTCTTGTAAGAAGAGGTAGAATAAATAACATGTATACATATATGTTCGGCTTTTTATTTCAAAATACTCTTAAGATTTGAAAATATTTTAACGATTAAAAGAGAATTTGATTCCGGGAACAATAGAGAGCTAAGACGTTCATAACGTTAAATGTTATCTAAACCAAACTCAAACACGTCGTTAGAGACAGGTCAATTATTTAGACTTTTTACAGTTACAGGACCTATTTGAAAAGTATGAGAAAGTTGTTATTGTAATTTCTGAGTTTCTCTTTGATTTTATAAATTCATATGAATATGTATACGACTGGAAAAGCTGTGTTGAACTGTTATAAGAGAGATGTTCGGAACGCGTCTAAAAGATCTTGTTGGATGAATAATTTCGTTTAGTTGGCAGCGTTTTACTTAATTGTTAACAAAAAATCTTAACGAAACCCGCCCGTTTTGGCGGTGCTACCACTTTATCAAACTTCAACATTGAGTGATCTTATAGAGTTCTTATACATTTTGTCCACATAAACCTGCTTTATAACACAGACATTATAATATAGAAAACTGGACTTCATGCTTTAAAACTGAATTATTTTACAAAATTTATTTGTTTTCATTGGAAATTCACAAATTGTCATCATTTGCTTAAGATCTAGTGGCAGCACTATAAGAGCATTATTCTACGTGTGAGACGTGTTAAAGATAGAGGTTTTATACACTTGCCTTGAAATATTTAAAGTGAATTTAATATGGGTTTCATATATCAATGAAAACAATGAGTAGTACATTCATTCGTTGTAAATGTAAAAACGTTAATAATCTGTGCGAAAACTAAAAGGTTGTAATAAATATTGAAGTAACCTGGCAGGCAGAAAAGACGATAAGAGCGAAAAGTAAAGAAAAACCGGATTGGAATGAAGAAAAGAGTAACGAACAATTTGAATTGTAGGGTTGCAAGCGTTAGTATTTTGAAGTAATATGATTTTAGACTATCGAAGTGGGTCTCAATTCGTGGAAGAGTATCAGACATTGGCATTGATTCGGGTGGCCAATTCTATAAAATTTATTGCCATTTTACAGAAGGAGCTCTGCGCCAAATTACGCATTAGCAGGACAAAAAAACAGCGGTCAGATCTATCTGAAAAAATACTGGGCTAGCAATGGGGTTCCGTGCACTCTTAACAAAAATCAAACACTTTTGACAATCAACCTTCCCGTGATTTGAAGAAAAGTTTAAACACTTACCTTGTTCAATGTGTTTTGGTCTAGTGGAAATTAATGAAACGATAACGAGTGAAGTATAGTGTTTAGGGTGGTAGAGTTATGCGGAATGCGCAAGAAATGCAACACTGCGGTTTTGATAGCCGAGAGACTAAAGAAACGGCACTGGCTGTAGTCGCTAAAGTGTATGGTGACAGTGAAGTTGCTTGACGAAAGTGGAACAGAGTGGAAGAAGTGGATAATGTGAGTGCTGGAGTTGTGTACAGAAAGGATTGAAACCTTCCGAGTTCTTTACTGAAGGAATCTTTTGCCTGCCTATATATTTCCTTTTTTGCTAATGCCGGCTAAAGTGTGTATGAAAATAGGGGCTGCGGTCGTTATTGAATAGCAGTTTGTGCGTGCATTTGCTTCTCGCAAACGGAACTGTAAAGGCATGCTGGTGTAAGCAAGCTAGAACAGCGCGACGAAAAAATTGGAAGTGAGAATACGTAAACGCCAACTAAAATTCTCTTATGTGAAGCTGAGGTTAAGACAGTGAAAAGTCGTGCAGCCGCCGCCGCCATTTGTCGCCACTCGACGCTTATTCGCAACAGCGGGTTTTGATTGGAGCTTGGAATGCGAGTTACAGCGACTTGTGCGGAATATCGATGTATTTTGTGTGTTTGAAAAGCACACAAAATGTGCTTATGAAGAAAAAAAATTGTGGGGCAAAACGAACTCGATGTGCAATTTTACATTTCCTTGCAAAAATACAATTGGGTGAGAAAGTCACCTGCAAAGCAAAATAATGCGGTTACAGCAGACTAATGTGTAGGCTAATTTGTAGTTTTGGTCGTCGAATCATTTTCGCCTTGCGTTACCGCATTGCAACTTTTAACTATCTGCTTTATCCTCAGGTTCTTTTTAAGTTCACTCAAGGTGTACATAGACAAATAGCAAAATGTCAGAAACGCCGCATATCCAATGAAAAGAATGAATGCATAGTAGGAACGAAACACTTTGGTAGAAGGCAGAATCAGAACAGAGAAGTTTGGATAAACAATGATACCATACCATTATTTAGAAGGGCAGGGTTTTCATGCCAACATTCTGTTTGTGCTAATATTTCGCAATTGATATGCGTGGAGGCTTCCTTCACGTTTTCCGCAATAAATAATTTGTGGTGAGACCTGCTCCGTTATATATCCGTTGTTTCGGTGAAATTGCCTATGGAATCAATTGCAAAATGCAGTGTGAAAGCAGCGACAACTGTCATAGTCATAGAAGCATAAATAATGGGCGTGCTATCAGATGATTTAGCTGCTCTGTGATTTTGCTTAATGTGGCTTTCTCTCCTTCTATTAAATACTGCAAAAAAGAAAACAGATATTTAAAGGAACACATGTATGGGAAGAAAACATATGTTCCCACTGTGTGAAACACTAAAAACGAGAAATATTACCGCTTTGTTCTTTCTATTTTACTAAAATAGCAAAAGACAACAGATTCGAAAATTGTATAATTTTGCTGAAAGTGTGTGCGTTAAACAACGAAATAAAAGTGCATCTAGTAACTGAAATAGTATTTCAGTATTAAATCAAAAGTAAAGCTGGTTCAACTTTGAAGTGCACTAAAATGGCCGAGGAAATCGATCGCAATGACCCCGAGCTTAAGTACCTTTCCGTGGAGCGTAATCAGTTCAATGATCCGGCAACACAGGCCGAGTGGACACAAAAACGACTGGTTTGGGTGCCGCATGAGAATCAGGTTTGTTGTGCACGCTTTGCTTTAATTAGAATACTATGTCTATAACTCTGGTCCTCCTTTGTTCCTTACCATATAATCTGTTGTCCAGACCTAGACCGAGATCTACAACCAGCGCAATTGCAATCTAAGGTCGCATGGCGCCGCCTGTTCTCGCAATATTAAATTTTTTTTCGTCAAGCTTCTTCGTATGTGCTGGAATGCGACTTGAGGGCGAGGTGATCAAAGCTTAACCAAGATCTCTTCGCTGTGCTTTGCAGTGAGTAAAATTTAGCTGCATATTTAATTTTCAGTGGAGCTATACGCATTCAAATGGTGCATACGAAATTGAGAAAGAGAAAAGGCAAAGAGATTGTTTATTTAGCTAGCAGTCAGTCAGTGCACAGCTCGCTTAGCAAATGAACAAACGTAATCGACTCCATTGCTTTGGCCTGCTCTGTATGATCTCCCACTACAGCAAACAAATGTGCATATATATGTAGTTGTTTTTCCTTTTTCTAAATTGAATGGAAAATAAGTGTTTCCATTCGGCGGATTATACATGTTAGAAGGAGCCGCGTACATACTCGTAAGTACGTAGTATGATGTACAAGTATGTGCTGCTCCGTGTATCGGTTCCGCTCTTCCGAAATGATAAATGCGCCTGCTTTTCTGAACTGTTTTGTGATATAAGTCATCAGAAGCATTGTCGATGATTCATCGTGCCCACCGTCACTGTTTCTGTTTATGTGATGATTTTCCTACATTTTATCGGGTAATTCTGTACTTGGTGTGCAATCGCCACTTATTTTCACAAAAGTGTTACAAAAATGCGTAAATTTTGTAAAGAATACAGAAATTCGATCAGGTGATTGAATGCACACATGCAACCAAACATTTAAGGCCATTGTATAAGTTTAAAAATATAAAATAAACATTTTTAAAAATTCGGTAAACTGGCTTCAATGCACGATTTGTTTGTCTACTTTCAATATGTTCATCGATTTTCGATAAGAAGGGAAATATAAGTTTGCATTCGTATGTATGGACCGTCTTTTGCGAGATAACTAGTGCATAATTGTCTGTTCCAGGGACCGTACCGGTTATGGTTTTTATCAAAAAAGTCAGATTTTAACTTTTATTTTTACCGACAAAAATAAAAGTTATTTTGTGCCTTTTATTATTTCAGCCAAAAATAACTGTTACTTTTGACTTTTATTTTTTCGGTCAAAAATAACAGTTATTTTGTGACTTATTTTTTCGGTCAAATATATCAGGCAATTTGAATTTTTTCAAAGGCCGTTTGACCGACTAAAAAACGATTGATACTACTTTTTTCGTCTCAGTAGACCGCACATTCTGAGCTATAAGACTTGTACGACGCGAAAAATGGTATCAAAAGTTTTTTAGTCGGTCAAACGGCCTTTGAAAAAATTCAAATTGCCTGATATACTAGTATATGACCGAAAAAATAAAAGTCACAAAATAACTGTTATTTTTGACCGATAAAATAAAAGTCAAAAGTAACAGTTATTTTTGCCTGAAATAATAAAAGGCACAAAATAACAGTTAATTTTAACTTTTATAGTAAAAGTCTAAAATTTAAAAGGCGTTTAATATTCGTGAGGCTGAGGCCATTACGATCATAATGGTATATTTGAAAAAGTCCACCGACAATTTTTTCGTTATGCCTTTTTTATTTGAAAATTGTAAAATAACAGTTATTTTCGGTCCCTGGTCTGTTCATTTAGGTATAATTTAATGAATTATTTAATTCAATTTTAAATGAAAGAGTGACTTTATTGATATTTAAATTGACATGGAGAAAATAAAAGTAGATACAATAAGGCGCGGCTATTGTGCAGGGTATAAATAAGTCAACGACGGAAATACTTTTGCTTGCTTGCCTCGGATCCTTTTATTGGACCTATGTGTTTCGTGTCCAACCAAATTTACTTGAATTCGTTGGCATAATTGAAAGCGAATTCAGTCGATGCATTATTTCAGTACCTTCTCTCCTCTCTTTTATCAGTAGGCTGACCGAAATTGTACAAGTATGTGTCATTGGGTGTTATGGTTGGTGTTAAGCTGTAAGCAATACTTTATGAGTCACAGCAAAAACGGTTGACTTCTTTCTTGTTCCCAACAATGATCCCATAAGCATTACCAATATTAAAATTCAAATACGCTCCACATGTTAATTTTGAAGTGAAAATGTCAATGAACTGGAGCGTATTGATGATTTTTTAAACGAATTGTATGCACTGTCATTTGTAAGAAGTACCTATCTATAACTTTACTCCCCTTATATATACTATTATACTAGCTGGGCCCCGTGGTTTTGCACGCAAGTTCTCTTGTTTCCCCCATACAAATTCTTAAATCATTGTTGACCCGTCAGATTTTGACAAAAAAAACATGTGTCTAATTATCTTTGATATGTGTATCTTTGAAGTGTTTTCACCAATTTTGAAGTCAAAAGACTCATTAATTTATGTTTTTCACTGTTTCTCCATACAAACTTTTAATTCGTCATTGAGTTATTTTACATTTGAAGTACTTTCATCAAGTTTGAAGTCAAAAGTAAAAAAATGTGTTTCTCCATAGATGTGTGATGTGAGGGTGGGCAGGAAGGCTACAAGCCTTCCATAGCACTCAGTCCATTTCGGACCATTGTACTATACCCATGGGGGATAAGGAAGGAAAATGAGAGTAATATCTCATACTTCACACGTTTTTGAAATGTGTATGCAACACTGCTCTTTCCAACAGCAGACATTTCAAGCGGATGGTGAAAGAGAGGGGAGGGGACCTACAGTTTAACGTCGAATCCGAACGGCGATTGGCAGTTTTTCTTTCACACTTGGAGGTTTTGCCATTGCCTGCCAAGAGCGCACTTGTGCGATTCTTGTAATTCTCATCTGCTTCATGTGGATAGCGATAGAAGTAGATGAGCGTTTCACCAGCCCCAGCCAGGAATCGAACCTAGTGCCTCGGTATGAGAAGCCAGCGCGCTACCCGCTGGACTATCGAGGCCATACATACTTTTAAACAGTCGTTGATTCAGTTAGATTTCGATTTTGAAAATAACGAGGAACACGTGTCTAATTTTTTTGACGGTACCATGGCCCTTGCCCAATGCTCACAACTTTTTTCTAATCGAATTGTGTGACTAATGCCCGTAATTTCAACGATCAGATACCGGCCCGTGTATAGATACACGACGAGTAAGTTTTTGTTCGTAATTTCAAGCTCAGATACACGACATTCGGCAGGTAAAGTAGCGTGTATTTCTACACGACCGATATCTATCGTGTTTTTGCCCGGTAACTTTCCGGTTCTCTCTATGGGCATAAGAACGAATTTGGCAACAATTCAAGATACGATTATTGCAACAGCCATACTTCATAACATATGTAGAAAAAATGCAGATGATCTTCCACCATTTGATAATGCTGCACAACAAGTAAATTTTGAGAGAAGTATTGAAGTTTCCCCACGAAATCTAAATTCCAATACAGACTCTGGGAATATTACAAGAAATGCATTAATCCATCATTTCAGTTCTTTATAAATAAAAAATATAGTTTCATTTATTTTATTTTAATTTTATTTCAATGTCTAGAAGTTTTTCTTTTAAAATTGCAGATTTTATTTTCATTTCAATTTCATGCAGTTCTTTTTCGCGTTCGTTTTTGTCTTTGTAATGTGTCGTCTGTGCGTTTAAAAATCGTCGTTTGTCCTCTTTCAGTTCACCATATTCGTCAATCAAATCGTCCAGTTTATGGTCAACTGTCTTCCGTTTTCTAGTTTTTGGTCGTTCGTATGTGGGCAAAAAAGAATTTGGCGGATCGGTTTCTTCAGTCAACTATACATCATCGTCTTTTTCCGCTGCCAAGAGATTAAACTCCATGTTTTGTTCCATGTTTTTTTTCGTTTCGCGTAAAATTTGCATTTCGCTTGTTTTTGTTCATTTTGAACGTTTTTATATTCAAAATTTAAAATTTTCCTTGTTTATTTTGATGTTGTTTTTTTTTATTTACATTTATTGTGTCAAATTGACAACCAGAGTTTCCCTATTTGATTTAAAATCTCCAGGTACATACACGGCAGGTTAGAAATTGTTGAAATTACCAAATAAACTTACCTGATCGGTATCAGATATCTGTTAGGTTTGTACACGGTCATCTGGCTGTTGAAATTACGGGCATAAGTGGTAAGTTCGTATCAAGTTTCATTGATGTGCGACTTTTAGTACTGCGGAAATGTTGAGTCATAAAAAATGCGCTACGCCCCTTGTCCAACGCCATTAACAGTAGAATGACACATCTATGAGACGACGCACAGTGGGGCGTCCCCATATATCGCATGGCCAAAAATAGTAAACGTGGTTTAATTTTGACGAAATTTGGTATCCGCCCATTTTTTAGCGTAATTAAGAAAAATACGAAAACTTGTGAAAATTGAACTACTGCCACGCCCACCCCCCATATTGAAAAAAATCGTTGTTATTCGATAACTTGGCCACTACTAACACTAGAAAGATACAATTTTATACACAATATCACTAGGGTATAATCTATAATTGTGCCAAAAATGGGCAGTCTACCACGCCTACTTTAAAAGTTCGTATAAGCCTCAAATGAATTAATCGGTACATATGTATATGTTGCCATTTTTTAAGTTTTCGATGTTTTTCATGTTGGCCCCTCTTCAATTCGCTCTTAAGTTTATTTTCCACAAATATTTGCATGCATTTTTAGTGCCAGCCGGTCGAGTTAAACTACGCGACGGCAGCTACACATAAATAGCTTACGAAATTGTACAAAAGATAATAGTAATTTCTAATTGACTGGCACGACAGCCCGCTTACGCGAGACTAAGGCCTAGATTCCCGCAACCACCCGTGTTGTGCGTGAGAATTTGTACGCGGGTGGAAGGGACCTACAGTTTTATGCCGGTTCCGAACGGCAGGTTGGGAGCTTTTTCATAAACAATTTTTACTCTCAGAGGTTTGCCATTTCCAGCTGAGAGGACAGCCACCGAAAGAGACAACGAGTTTTCCCGTTATTTTTTTTAGGTGTTATTACAGGCAGCATTTGAACCTGAGGTTGCTGCCTTCGACTCGCGGTCCAACGCACTAACCAACTGAGCCACGGCGGCGGCTTGTACAAAAGATGCCACTATAAAAAAATGAATTACATGCGGGTCTGCAGGCCTCTGCAGCTGAAACTTTGCAAACGTGTTCTACATATTTGTAATTTAGTGAAACAATCTAAATTGGAAAGGCTCCCTAGGGCTTTTCGAGATATTTAATTTTGAAGTTTGCACTTAAAGTTTTTCTAGGGCTCAAAATGGCTCTACGTTCAAATAACGGTAGTTAGCGAACAGTAATAACCAAAACAAAAAAAAAGGCATTGCCTGACTATAAAAACCTAAAACATAAAATAAAAAATCAGATATATTAACCCGAATAAGCCCACGTAAATTTTTTTTCGAATTTCAAAAAGATTTGTTAGGAGCATACTCTTTATATGTAAAATAAAAAAACTGCATCATTAGTTTTTTAATCCTGCCCACAGGACGCTCGGAATGTCCTGTTGCCATATGGCAACGCTGGGCGGGCTAGGGGACTGGTTTACATATATAAGCAAAACCGCTTTTAGCCTTTGAAAAAACAAAAAAAAATGTTTTTTGGCGTTCATTCGAAATGGAAAAATAAGGAAATTTTTTTTACATTTGTGTTGAGATAACCTAGATAAATATTTTCTAAAGTTTTGTATGATATACCTTGAAGCATGGCAAACAGAGTCCTAAATGCAATTTACTACAAGCTGTTCGTACATTAGACTTGCATATATCTCCTGCGCATCTTCTCTTCTTTTCTATTAGAATAATGAGGTGATCGATTCTGTCGAATTGATCGAATCAAATTGGGACTTTTTGTACATCTTCCGTAAAATTGTCTATCATTCATAGAAGAAGTGTCACGCAAGTGCCGAATTTTTCCTTATATTTTCGATCCGACTTTGGATTCTTACCTAGGTATATTTAATATATTTCAAATATTTGAAATTAAAACAAAAAACAAGAAAACAAAACAAAATCATTATACTAAAAACCAGTCCCCTAGCCCGCCCAGCGTTGCCATATGGCAACAGGCACACAAAACTTAAAAAAAAGTCCACGAAAAGTATTTTTTAGAGTAGCACACTTATGAGACGTTACTCCCTTCCTCAAACGCTTAAAAAAAAACACATTTCATTACGCGATCAAGATAATAAGTATATATTTTAGACGTACTTACTTTTTCATACCCATTTTTTTGCACTCAACATTTTGTCTTCACTTTACGATGCACTATTTTATACAAACAAACACGCACTGTCACCCAAATGATTTTAAGTGAAAGCAGAATCAATTCCGCGTTCAGAATGTGTTTCAAAGTAACGGTATCTATATTCGTTTGTAAGTTATGATCGTTTACAAATATCTATCGTGCGTTGCCATATGGCAACACTGGGCTGATTCGGGTTAAAATAATAACTGCAACCATAAGAAAAAACATCTTTAGTTTCGCAAGGTTAAATTTCTATTTTTCCATAAATTTGTGTTTACGCAATATATGAAGTTTAAAACCTTCGTGAGACTACAAAACAAAATTTTTTAAAAATTCCTTTTGATATAGCTTAGTTGGAGATTTGGCTTCGACGTGCTTACTTATTTTTTCAAAAAAGAGATTTTTATTTTTGGCCACGGACGCCCCATTGTGCGACGGTAGTCCAAATTTCAATGCTGAGCGGCTTACAATTCCGAAGCTATTCCATATAAAAAATTTGAGTTGTATAGGTGGTGCCACGCACCCTTGTTAAATACCCGCCCCATTCCCTCTGTCGAAAGATAAGACTAAATAATAGGTTCATACTAGAAAGCTGCATCGGATAACTTTTTACTGCACATGAGAAGTTTGGTGTCGGATACGTATACTTCACTTACTCGATCGCGGTCGAGCATGTATACTGCTCTTACTCGCTCTCTCGCTCACGCGTAGAGAAGAGAAGAGAAGCACAGAATTTCGGATAACAACGAGAAGGAAGCCGCGAAAAAGCGGTAGCCCAAAAATCGGAACATGAAAAAATAGGAACATGTAAAAATAGGAACATAATAGCAAAACTTCCGCGAGTATGAGGTACCTTCCTACGGAAGCTCGAGTATTTTTGCAGCTTCAAGGTCAACGGCAGACCAGATATTGCTGCTGCTAATGGCGTTGTGGTTGGACTTGGAATGTTTTTGCGATGTTTATGCAGTAAATTGATTTAAAATCTTCAAATATAGTTATATTATTTATTAGAGTTATATTAGCAATTTTTTAATATTTATTATAATTAAATATTTTTAAATCTATATAAATAAAAATTAAAATATTTATTTATTAGTTATTTTATTTCATGAATGTTGTTGAAATGTTGTTGAAATCAATGAATGTTGTTAATGTGGGAAGGGAAAGGTGATAGAGATGTTTTCGTTTAATTATATATCTGAACCGTTTGTGTTTGCATGTATGAGAGGCACTCTGTATATTGGTGAAAATTTTTTTTAATCGGTTTAGAAACCCCGGAGTAAAGGAGAGTACTAGTTAAGAGGTTTTTGGTTGTTTTTCTGTTTTTTTTTACACTGTTTCGATGCTTCAAAGTCAAGCTCATGATGTCACCCTACGATGGTAAAAGTAAAGAAATAATGGTACTAGCAGAATTTAATTCATAACATAGTTTTTTATTCAACGAAATATTTCAATAGTTTAACAAAAAAATAAACTTTAATAAATTGTATCTAATTCCTTACATAATAAAGCACAGTATATACTTAAAACATAAAATAAAACAAAAAGTAAAACAGCCATAAGCAAACAAAAAATTAAAACTCCAAACTTACATACTTATAAAATTAATCAACTACTGCATCCAATTCACAATGAATATTAGTTTTGGCAATATTAACCCTCAAATATGTATGTATGTACATATACATATATATTTTAGTCCATCGAATAGTTTGATACATACATACATATATCTATGTATGTATGTTATAAAAGTTTTCAGAAATAATGTTTGTTTTAATTATATCAAATGAAATCTCTATTGAATAGTTATTAAAAGAAGTCATATAATAAGAAATTTATTTTATTATTGCATATATTGATCAGTTTATGGGTATAATGTTCATCAGAAATCCAAAAAATCAAAAGCAAGAGAATAATATTATCTTTATATTCTAGTTAATATTTTCTAAAACATCATTATTTCCTTAAATTTTTTATAAATTAATATTTACAATAACATGCATATATTCGTTCATATTATTCGTTATAAATAAATAAATATAAAATACAAAAAATTATGCTTCGCGCAATGCGCGCAATGCTTTGCAACATTCCTTTGAAGCACATTCAACTCAAACTTCACAAAATATCTGCGGTACGTCATGCAGTTTCAAATCTTCCGACATACTCGACACCTTCCGCGAGTATTTGCGGTACCTCATGCAGTTTCAAACCTTCCGACATACTCGACATCTTCCGCGAGTATTTGCGTAACAACGAGAAGGAAGTCTGTTAGCGACGAGTAGCAACGAGAAGCTGCTCGCTCAGCGTCGAGTAACAACGTGCAGTTACTCGACAATTTAGAGGTACCGAAAAATGAGTACCTTTTTTTCGGCTTCTCTTCGGATACGTGTTCCGTTTTTGAAACTGCACGTGAAGGCATCGAGTATAAATGGATTTATGCAGCTCTCTAGTTCATACTAAGTTTCATTGATGTGTGATTTATGGTTCCAAAGTTATTGTCTAAAAATGTATACAGGTGCCACGATCACGTAAAAATCACTAGACCAATTTATATGAAACTAGCCACCCAAAATCCAATTGCGAAATAAGGGACTATAATTTAATGCACAACCTCACTAAACGCACAAATGGTTCACTTCACTCCACTTGATTGAAATGAAGCAATTGTTCACGAACGCTTTTTCAATATTGAAAATCAAAAAGTAATTTTAATGTGAATGTGCGCAAAGTAAAATAACAGTGCCACGCGCAGTTTCATTTTCCTGCAAACAGAACCTACAGAGTTCGTTCCCCCTGATAACTAGTTTGGTTAGATGATAGTTCAGTCTACAATGCCCTGTCAATACACCTGTGATAATCCTTAGAATACTCTTTGAGAGAATCATACATTCCTCGAACCTTTTCTTATTGTAAGATCCAATAACCATCTTGGAATGTTCAAGGCCTGGTTGTTTTTCCCAGTATTGATTCCGGATGGTTATCTCGTCTTTCCTGGAAAGGATGGATAGGGCTCCTTTGCGTAGACCACAGAAGGGTTCTGTACCAACGAAGGGGGTAGATGCTCTCCTTCTTGCAAGCTTGTCGGCCTGCTCCATCCCATCAATACCGGCGTGACCCGGAACCCAGAGGACCCATTCCTGATTGTAGCGACCAAGTTCGTTCAGCTTCTCAAGCCATTTCAACACCAGTTTCGAGGATACCTGGTAGGATCTTAATGCCTTGATTGCCGCTTGGCTACCGAACGGATTGCGATCTTCCGGTTCCGGTATTTCCTCATCAGATTGAAGTGAGCACATCTTTCAATGGCGTATATTTCCGCCTGGAAAATGGTGGTCTGCTTTCCTGTAGGTTCCGAGTTCCCCGGTCCATATACCCCAATTCCGGTACCTTCCTCCGTTAGAGAGCCATCTGTGTACCAGGAAATCATGTACTGATCTATCAGATATGTCTCTGATATACCTACCCAGCTTGTTTTTTTACTAAGTTCTGTTTTAAATATTTTGGTGAAACAGAGCTTCGGAGTAATTGTGTCTCTCGGTATTGCAATCTTGATTCAAGATGAACAAAAAAAAATTATTGAAATCGGTCCAGCCATTTTCGAGTATTAGCGAGACAAACGCATGGGAGTTGATTTATGTATATACTACTGTGTACAAAGAATGCCCGGAATTCGATTTCTTCGATTATCGTGGTGTTGTGCATTATGAGTTCCTTCCGCCGGGCCAAACTGTCAACAAGGAATATTACTTGAGCGTTATGCGTCGTTTGCGTGAAGCTATTCGCAAAAAGAGGCCGGATTTATGGAGAGACAACTCTTGGTTTTTGTATCACGATAATGCACCATCTCACACGGCATTGGTTCTTCGTGAGCATTTCGCCAACTCATATCGTTCCACAGCCACCGTATTCGCCTGATTTAGCTCCTTGTGACTTCTGGCTATTCTCCAAACTCAAAAGACCACTTCGAGGACACCGTTTTGAATCGATTGAAGAGATTCAACGTGAATCGCCGCGCGCATTGTAGGCCATACCGGAAGGTGACTATTTGGCATGCTTCGAAGATTGGAAAGTCCGTTGGCATAAGTGCATTGCATCGGGGGGGGGGGGGGGGGACTACTTTGAAGGCGATGAAATTGATTTGGAAGAATAAATAAAGATTTTTTGAATTATAAACAAATTCCGGGTATTCTTTGTACACAGTAGTATAAGTAAGGAGGCCGTCATTAAAAATTGTGACATCGAAAAATTAAAACATCCAATTTTTGAAAAGTTTGGTTTTATTTAACATGTTTTTTATGTAGATTTTAGAATGTATTAGAAAAAAATTATAATAAATTTTCAAGGGTAAAGTTTCTAACTTTTTCTGGAATATCCCTCATGAGGGGTCCTTCGTTAATTTTCTAGGTAGAAGCCATTTTATCCATTTTTCTGAAGCCATTTTATCATTAGCATTAAATACGCAATCAATGTTCTAAATGGGCATAAACAATTCAATGACAGAGTTTTCATGGCTCACCTGATCAAAGAAAGTTTGATTTGAATTTGTATTAATGAAGTTATTAGAAAAATTGCATGTCACAATTTTTAACGACGCACTCCTTATACAGTGAAATTCCTCAAAACCGAACACTTACCGTCGCAATGATTTTGTCCGGCTATGGGAGATGTCCGCTTATTGGGGGGGAGGGTGGTTAAAAAAATAGTTTAAATTGTATCCAAGTGTTTCGGTCATTTATATTTAATATTTTGTACGAATTTATGAATATTTAATATTCCTTAAATATTTCTTACATGTATAGGTAAAGCACATACATTGTACAAGTCTTTAAATTGTAATACTAATTGTAAAATTGCGTCCATACATGAAATATGTGCATACATGTTCAAAGGGGAATCACCAATTGAGTGCGATTTGTATTATATGGTAGAACAGATTTTTGTAATTTTTTCCGTTTATGAGAGATCTTTTAATCAAAATGGTTTGAAATATAGTGTCCGCGTTCAGTTATTAGAGCGTCCGGTTATTGGAATGATATTCATATAGAAAACTTAATGAAATTGCTGCTTACAAAGTTTGTCCGGCCATTGAAGCTGTCCGGTTATAAGGATTGTCCGTAATGAGGAATTTCGCTGTATATAGATAAGTACCAAACGACTTCTTATGTATGAAAATGGTCATAGTTCATTTTGAATTTGTATGTAAGACGGCATCAAACGATTCAGCTGCATAGAATCCGCCACGTTCACTAACAGCTAACAGCACTTGCCTGTAAATTAATATCAATATCAACTGAACTGAACTGTGTCGTTTAAAAACAAATTGGAATTTGAATTTGACGAGCGTTGGACATGGGACGTGGCACTTTTTTTGCGATCCAAGTTTTCGGCATAACTATGAAATTATAAGTCATACATAAATAAAACTTGGTACAAACCGTTTAGTCGCACCCTTCGACTGAAAGGGCGTGGCACCGCTAGAGGGGTTTTGGCGGTCCTATTGTTTGACAGCTGCGCCATGCATAACTGTTATTAATTTCGTGCGACTGTGTGAAATTGTCATTAACTGTTAATAAATTTAACATGGTAGTTTCATAAAAGAGAGGATGGATTTGGAGAATATATATGGGTAAGGGAATTAAATTACATTTTGCGAATATTTATTTTGATCAGCCATTCAGGCAAATTGACTTTGCTGGCCTAGGCATAACCATCTTTGGACTTATGCCCGTAATTTTAACGATCAGATTCCGGCCCGTGTATAGATACACGACGAGTAAGTTTTTGTTCGTAATTTCAAGCTCAGATACACGACATTCGGCAGGTAAAGTAGCGTGTATTTCTACACGACCGATATCTATCGTGTTTTTGCCCGGTAACTTTCCGGTTCTCTCTATGGGCATAAGAACGAATTTGGCAACAGTTCAAGATACGATTATTGCAACAGCCATACTTCATAACATATGTAGAAAAAATGCAGATGATCTTCCAAATTTTAAATTTAAATTTTGAGAGAAGTATTGAAGTTTCCCCACGAAATCTAAATTCCAATACAGACTCTGGGAATATTACAAGAAATGCATTAATCCATCATTTCAGTTCTTTATAAATAAAAAATATAGTTTCATTTATTTTATTTTAATTTTATTTCAATGCCTAGAAGTTTTTCTTTTAAAATTGCAGATTTTATTTTCATTTCAATTTCATGCAGTTCTTTTTCGCGTTCGTTTTTGTCTTTGTAATGTGTCGTCTGTGCGTTTAAAAATCGTCGTTTGTCCTCTTTCAGTTCACCGTATTCGTCAATCAAATCGTCCAGTTTATGGTCAACTGTCTTCCGTTTTCTAGTTTTTGGTCGTTCGTATGTGGGCAAAAAAGAATTTGGCGGATCGGTTTCTTCAGTCAACTATACATCATCGTCTTTTTCCGCTGCCAAGAGATTAAACTCCATGTTTTTTTTCGTTGTTCACTAGTTGATGTGCTAGTTGTAAAAGCGTTGTTATTTCACTTCGCGTAAAATTTGCATTTCGCTTGTTTTTGTTCATTTTGAACGCTTTTATATTCAAAATTTAAAATTTTCCTTGTTTATTTTGATTTTGTTTTTTTTTATTTACATTTATTGTGTCAAATTGACAACCAGAGTTTCCCTATTTGATTTAAAATCTCCAGGTACATACACGGCAGGTTAGAAATTGTTGAAATTACCAAATAAACTTACCTGATCGGTATCAGATATCTGTTAGGTTTGTACACGGTCAGGTATCTGGCTGTTGAAATTACGGGCATTAGTGTGAAGGTTTCCATATTGTAAAGTTCGACAGATTTGAGTGGCTGTGAAGACAATCCAGTGTCGTACAGAGTTCATTATATTGTTGTGAAGAAGACGAGCTAACAACGGTCGTCGAAGTCAGTCAAATGAGCGGCGAGTTATTTCACCTCAACACCGCACTGGTGATCTCTATACACGATGCGGTCAATATTATCGATCTTAATGAATTGGAAGGTTGAAATAATAATCGCTTATGAAGAGTTACAATCAAATCAATTTTAGATAGTACAAAGTTCACCGGGTCATATAGGTTTTTCATAAAATTATAATGATTAGGTATATGACTCCATTGGACATTCTGGGGAAGCAAGTTATCGCCAATGCCGCAATCAGGATGAGCACTTCCTCTCAATGGAAAATCGGGCGTAATGGGCACTCAACAATTTTCAATTTATTCAACGGCATATCTCAAAATGCAGGTTATCAAGTTTCAATCCCATCTAGGTAATGGCCATATACGAGGCCATAGACGGATACAGCTTGATTGGCAAGGTGGGTGTATGCAATTTTAATAACATCAAAGATTGTTCTGAATTGCAGCAAATCTCTTAACGAGACTGCCCGGCAGCTTCGTATTTACCTATGCTGGGTTTCGGGACATAGGGACATTCCAGAATACTGTAGATCAGACGATCTCGCTCGGCAGGATATGACTGAGCAGCTACGTCAAGACAACGCTTAGTATCCCTCTCTTAATCTGTATGCTTTGTATTCATACTAGTTACACACAAAAAACTAACCTAGCGTTTTTCTTGTTCTGAGGGGTTTCTACTTAATTGGCATCCACACAAGAAGGTTGGGTTTGCATTCTAATGACTTCTGCCGAAGTTGTATGGACACGGAAAGGAAGAAACTTTCTATGCACTTGTCCTGCATTATCTAAAAGAAGGAAGACTCATCTGGTCAACTTATTCTTCGACAATATAGGGGATCTAGCCGATGGACTATTAACAGTCTACTAGGTTTCGTAAGCAGCTCAAACTGGTTCAATGAGTGAGCGGTGCTTGCTCGTTAGTGCGTAGCGTGACCATATGGGCACACTAAACATGCACTCAAAAAATTAGACTCCGAACCAGAGCTGTGTAAAGCGATTTAAGAGTCAAGGGATCCTTAAAGCTCTGTGAATTCCTTTTAATAAATCCCAGCATGGAATAAGCTTTCGACGTGATGTAATCTATGTGACTCGCAAAGCTCAGTTTAGCATCAAATATTACACCTAAGTCTTTGACTTCACATTTTCTAGCTAGAGCAATACCATTGAAGGAATAATCAAAAACAAAAGGTGACCTACTTCGTGAATATGAGACCAACGAGCATTTCTCAATATTAAGGCGCAAATTATTGAATTTACACCAGTAGAAGAAACATCAATATCATTCTGGAGTAGATGACAATTATTAAGATTTTCGATATAAAGGAATAACTTCATCAGCAAAAAAATATACTTTGAATGTTTGAGATGCTGTGGCAAATCATTTATAAATAGTAAAAATAAAAGCGGTCCACAGTGAGTTCCTTGGGGAATACCTAAGGAAGCATCCGATCTTCACTATTAGTTTTCGGTTTGTCAGGAAACTTTGAAAGAATTTTAGTAAATATCCATCAATAGCAAATTTTCTTAATTTAAATAGCAAAATATTAAGATCTACTTTATCGAATGCCTTCGAAAAGTCTGTATAGATTATGTCAAGTTGACTGCGTGGATCCATGGCGGAATCAATATTATTAGAAATAAGAACCAAATTAGTAACAGTTGACTTGCTCGGGAGAAAGCCTTGCTGGCAATCACACAATGCTGATGAGATATGACTGAGCAATTTGTCTTTTATGTTGTGATCAAATAATTTAGGAAAAGTTTGTTGCTTGTCTATAACTCGATAATTAGTAACAACACCTCTATCACCTGATTTGAATACAGGTTCCACAGAGCATAGTTTCCAAAAATCCAAGAATTTACCGCTTTTCATGCAAGCATTAAAAAGAATGACAATCGATTTAGTTAATTTATTATTGCAACGAATAAAGAATATTGTGGGGAATTTATTTGGTCCACATTTTGAGCTTGATCGTTTTCAAGTTGTTCCAATCAATGGAATCAAAGGAATCATTGATTTCGCAAGAATTGGCCTTCTTAACCCTAGTAAGATAACGTTATTTTTTTGTACTGAAAAGATATCGATACGTCTGAGAGACTTATGCTAGTTTATATCCCTTTAAAAGTGTTGTTAGAAGGAATATTGATAATTTTCTTATTGAGATCATTTGTTTAATAAATTTCTGTTAACATTAAATAATTTTTGAAGAAAAATAATGTTTGTTTAGTAAAATAAAAATTAAAAAATTAAAAAAATTAAAAAGGCGTACGTCTCGCAGACGTACCTTGTCTCAGCAGGGTTAAAATTCAAAGTTTTGCATAGAGAGTAATCTACTCTTTGGTAAGTACAAAATTCAAATTTTATAACAAGAGCAAATATCAAATCCAGAATTCTATTGACATCATTTTTACAGTTGTTCAGTTGCGTGAAGTTGTTGAATATAAAATAGGTTGTTAAAAAACTTTGTTACTACGAGTATTGTGTTTGCTGTTATGGTAGTGGTTTTTATGGTACTGTTATACAACTTTTTTAAACTGATTTAGAAAAATGTTGATATAAGTGAAACTGCCGAATGGTGTAACGATCATTTCGCAAAATTAGTTTTTGCTCTGGAAAAGGTTTCTGCGAGTTTCCCCAAACTGTCTAAAGTCTACCGTTCCCTACATTTCATGGTCGTACCATAGTGAAATTAATAAAGTGGCAGATAGCAGGGGCTCCTTCTTTGTAGCGCTATAACGCACGATTTATCGTCACTTACAGTTATATGGTGATGTGATGTGATCTGAGGGTGGGCAGGAAGGCTACAAGCCTTCCATAGCACTCAGTCCATTTCGGACCATTGTACTATACCCATGGGGGATAGGGAAGGAAAATGAGAGTAATGTCTCATATTTCACCCGTTTTTGAAATGTGTATGCAACACTGCTCTTTCCAACATATGGGGCATTCCACGCGAAGCGGATAGGTAAAAAAACTCGATGTTTCCGATTTCAATAATATTTGAGTATGTTCTACCTATACGTATTATTGATACGTATACCAAATAGTAGTACCAAAAGCCGAGTTTTTATTGGTTGGCAGTATTTTCAGTCTAGCTCCTAATCCACTTCCACGCCCATTATAAAAGTTGGCACCAATGTTCTATACAATATTAGCAATTTATATAAAAAAAATAAAAAAAAAACGAAATGGTCGAACTTAGTGAAAATCAAGGAAAAAAAATTGGTTTTTTTTTTACGAAAAAATTTTTTTTTTTCTTTTCAAAAAAGACAATTAAAAAGCTCAGTAAATGAAGTAAGAAATCCAGTGGTTTAATTATTTTAATAAATAATTTTATGACTCCATAATCGGCTTTGAAGTACTGCATGCCAACCGGCTGTCGAAAATTTCAAAGTCCCATAACTCTTTAACTAGTCATTATATCACAAAAATATTTGGTATACGTATCAATAATACGTATAGTTAGAAACTACTCAAATATTATTGAAATCGGAAACATCGAGTTTTTTTACCTGTCCGCTTCGCATGGAATGCCCCATATGTTACATTTCAAGCGGATGGGGAAAGGGAGGGGACCTACAGTTTAACGCCGAATCCGAACGGCGATTGGCAGTTTTTCTTTCACACTTGGGGGTTTTACCATTGCCTTCCAAGAGCGCACTTGTGCGATTCTTGTAATTCTCATCTGCTTCATGTGGATAGCGATAGAAGTAGATGAGCGTTTTTTACCAGCCCGAGCCAGGAATCGAACCTGGGGCCTCGTATGAGAAGCCAGCGCGCTACCCGCTAGACTATCGAGGCCGGCGTTATAGTTATATTATATGGTACTCCAACTTCACGTTCTTCCAGAGCCTTCCAAGCCTAAGGCTGAACATTCTGCACTCAACTCTGTTTTTTATAGACTTGCCCTTAGAAAGGTATTTAACGTACATATCAGTGCTAAAAAGGTAATAAATCGGTATAGTGAAAAGGTTTTCTTTTGATTTATACAAATGTTTCTGCCATATACGCGCATATAAATATATATTTCTGGAGTACTGAAAGTATATTTTAAATTTTGGGCTATTTTAGGGACAACAAAAATAAAGGTTAATCGAACTGACACAAATAAATTGACACATTGACAATTGCTACTCAGAGAAATAAGTGTACGTCATCTACCTGGTACACTTTATTGATTTCACTATGGGTCGTACTACTCGTAGCAATAAAATATATAACTGGAGAACATTATTTTTATAGTCATGCTTAGAAGCTCAGTAGAGACGAAATGTGTGGGCTTAACAACAACTAAAACAAGTTTTCTCTTTTTACTCTCCTATTTTTGTTATATTTCTGTTGTTTGTTTGAATTTTACGAAATTACGTGCAAAAGCAAATGTAATAATAAAGCGAATGCAAAACCGAAACCAAAGTTAACCGATACACATAGACGTAAAGGGAGGAGGGAAAGCCGGCAGAATTGGTGTAAAGCAATAACTGCTACTGGCTACCATTGCTCACTGCTGTTCGTTGCTGATGAAAAAGACGATTAGGCTTTCTTTCTTTTGTAGAGATTGTTGATGGCTATGCTCGAATTAACTTACGATACCACTGCCACTGTCGCATTAAACCGGGCAGAATGTGACACTCAGGCGAGTGGTGAGCAACCGATTATTTGTCTGTCTTTGATTATCTGCAGCAGCGACTCTCTTGTATTCGTTAACATAAAAGTTGAACTTTCTTGGTTTATCACGCGTTTGGCAACAATTTGCGTGCCAATCGCGTTTATTGGCGTTTACCAAAAAGTATGTGATTAGAAATTAAATATGTGAAGTAATAGAAGACATGCTGTGCCTCCAAGGAAAGAAATGGTACAGCCTCTCGGCTAATTTTTGTATAATTTTGGAACGGTTTGAATTAGACTTGGGCCGACAGGCTGGCACCAAATTGATTTTCGCCAATTGTCAAATGCTACGCAGGCTTTGTTATTCAACCATACGCTGAAACTATTTCTGATTTCGGTCTATGTGGGTATCACGTATCGACATGCTTGCCTAACAGCTCGTCTGTTTCGAAAGCTTGAGTTTTGAAATGTACCACTCGTTGCTGCAAAAAGATAGTATTTAAGTATAATACAGTTGAACCTCAATTATCCGGGCCTCCATTAACCGGGAACATCTATTAACCGGGATGCTGAGTGGTCGATTTTATACCTCTATTCACCGTGATTTACCTCTATTATCCGTGATTGATTTTTTTACCTCTATTAACCGTGATTTACCTCTATTATCCGTGAAGCACATGTACTTGTGTTTGTTTTTTTCCGTATAACACACATATAAATATACATATTTATTTTAAATAAATGCATTTTTTAAATAGAATAAGATTTCTTGATGCAAATGTACGTTTATAGAAGCAGTTTCACATGTTCTTATAAAAAAATAAATAAAAATAATAAAATTTATAAACCTCTTTTAACCGGTATTTTCGATTATCCGTGATGAGCCCGGTCCCGAGCAACCCGGATAATCGAGGTTCAACTGTAGTATAAACAGAACCAAATCGTCGGCCGAATTTATACGCACCGAAAAATGACGCAGCGCATCAGTCGTCGTGAAAATACGCACAGTGAAACAGAATGGGTGCGAAATTCGCATCAGCTGTTTACAAAAATTATTCCTGCAAACACACGATAGGTCGAAGGGGCAACTTCCTCAATTAGCAGCTCCGTTTGTCCATTTTCTAAAACATACGAAAGGGAAAGACAAAATTGATTTTTTGGCACAATTTTTTATTAAAATTTGAAGCACTTAGAACTTTGCAACCTTAAAGTAGCACAAATCACAAAATTTTTGCAGAATTTTTCGTTTGTTTATATTTTCGATTTTCACCTCTGACAGCACAGCTGATTGGTTCGCACGACGACTGCGACAAAATTATAGTATAAACAGAATCAAGTCGTCGGCCGATTTTTACGCACCGAACGTACGCTGTCAAAATTAAAACACACAGCAGTGCATGTGATTGCCCACAACGACGACGACTGCGATAGTCGGCCGACGACCAGTCGTCCGACGATAGAACAAATTCTAATTTGGTCGCAGTCGTCGTGCGAACCAATCAGCTGTGCAGCTGTCAGAGGTGAAAATCGAAAATGTAAACAAACGACAAATTCTGCAAAAATGTTGTGATTTGTGCTACTTTAAGGTTGCAAAGTTGTAAGTGCTTCAAATTTTAATAAAAAATTGTGCCAAATAATCAATTTTCTCTTTCACTTTCGTATGTTTTAGAAAATGGGCAGGGCGGAGCTGCTAATTGAGGAAGTTTCCCCTTGACCTATCGTATGTTTGCAGGAATAATTTTTATACACAGCTGATGCGAATTTCGCACCCATTATGTTTCACTGTGCGTTATTCACGACGACTGACGCGCTGCGTAATTTTTCGGTGCGAATAAATTCGGCCGACGATTTGGTTCTGTTTATACCAGTGATGGGCACTAACACAACCACGCATTTTGGCAATGTATGCGTGAAAAACACTGCACAAAATTAAGGCGTAAATTTGTTTAGCTCTAATATTTTAACTTGAAAAATATTGCTAGCGTAAAAATATCAAAGCCGGACGGACAAATAACGGACAGGTATAACAGGAACTAAAAAAAAGGAAAAGAAAAAAATTTGTATTTCCCATTCAACCTTAAACATTTTCTGATTTACATGAATATTCAGTGTACACAAAAACGTAAATATTCGCAGTATGCGAGCCGCAAACGAGCATGAAGTTGCTTGCATGAAGTCTGACACGACACTGAAGCTGAGCTCGGAACTTCGCTGCTTTGTATTCGTATACGCGAGTAAGGGCGCTGTTATGCAGACGGTCAAATGACCGTCGGTCACGAGAGTTGTTGTTGCTTCAATGTAAAATGAAAAATTGAGAGAGAGAGCGGGAGAGTAAAATTTGACCGCGTCGGTCAAAAATGATGAGGCACTCGATGCCAAATCATGCGATCAAAACAGTGTTGCGTTGTGAAATTATTCACAACACATGTGTTTTCGGAGCAAAATGGCACACTTGTCGCGAAAATATGTATCTAATGACGGAAAAAATGGTTCGCAGCAACCCTCATCGTTTGTTTAGTGTACTGGTGACCGCCGATCAAATGACCGTCTGCCTAACAGGGTTTTGGCACAGAGTAGAAAAAACAAAACGAGAGCGTAAAAAGTATCGTGACCGACGGTCATTTGACCGTCTGCATAACAGCGCCCTAAGCGTCGCTGCTACTCGCGAGTAGCAGCGTGCCCTTCTATGGTTTATACTATTAGAATTTGTTCTATCGTCGGCCGAATATCGCAGTCGTCGTCGTTGTGGGCAATCACATGCACTGCTGTGTGTTTTAATTTTGACAGCGTACGTTCGGTGCGTAAAAATCGGCCGACGATTTGATTCTGGGGTCGAATCGAGCGATCCGTGAACGTACAACTCGTCACGTAAAAGTTGCGATTTCGTATTACGCCATACGTGAACGAGTACTCGCTAACGTAATTCGGTATGATGCCTTCCGAAAGTGCGTACGTTAACGAGTATTTTCTTACGAACAGTCATTCGATAAAAAAATTGTGTTCGTAAACGACAAGAAAAGACAAATAATGTAAGAAATTTAAAAAAGAAATTATAAAAAACCAATTATATTGCTAAAAGGATTGTGTTAGGACATATACAAATAAAATAAGTGCGGCACAAAAGGAGATAATTGCAGTATTTATGTCCAATTCCAATCAAATAGTCGCAATCAACCAATGCTGCTAATTGCAGCGTTGTTTGAGCCGCTGTAGGCTGCTGCGGAAAAACATATTTAAATGCTTCTGTAGTCAAGCGAAATCTTTTTACAAATCTGTAAGAGAACTTTGTACAGTGTAAGTTTCTTATTATATTTTTTTATTTAACTTCCGCCGCGCTTGGTAAATCTAATGGGTTGCTTTGGTCCCTTATGGGTTCTTTCGTCACTATCACTTTCATCGGATGATAAAAAAAACAGTAAGGCACCGTCCATAATCTCTTTATTACAAGTTTTGTTAAAAAATTTCACAAAATTCTGCTTCGGAAATTTTCAATTTAAGATTTGAGTGCAAGCTGTCACTGTCAAAATTGTAAAAGAGGAAAAAAATCTATTACGCTTCGAAAGAAAAGAGGACAAATCTATTACACTTTGAAATAATTACGATCCGTTCGCTTTCGTATGCCATCATCCCATTTGTTTCACACGATTAACCTATCACGGAATTTTCTTTCGTACGATTGCCGATACGTTCACGGATCGCTCTATTCGACCCCTGTTTATACTATAAGTATGAAAAGACAGTAAGGGGTTCTCTCTATTATTGTCAGATTTTCATTTTTTCATTTTTATTTCTCATTTGAAATGCTTTCACCATAATTGAGGTAAACAAACTTTTAACTTATCCTTGATCCCGTAAGATTTTGACTTTCCAAAAAATTAAAAACATGTATTTAATTATTTGTTATTTCAAGTGTTTTCACCAATTTTGAAGTCAATTTCACGAAGTTTGAAATCAATGGGCCTATTATATCACGTTTCTTCATACAGCAACTTAACCCATGTTTTGCCTTTTTAGTGCTACAAATTAATGGTTTCTTATAACAGTTCTAATAAAAAATAAATTTTTATCGGAAAATATTTCTTCTTCGATATTTATTTTGTCCTCTTCAAAGTAATCCCTCTTAGATGTAGTAGACTTGTACTAGCGCTTTTTCCAATCCTCAAAGCACTTTTGATATGGCTTTGAGCTCTTCTAGCGTTGTGGTCTTAGTCTCTGGAAAAAGTCGCAGCGGGTCCAAGTCCGGTGCGAGGAAATAGTAAATTTTTTCGGTAGTAAAAAACGCCAAGCACCGAAATACCTGTAACCAAAAACAAACTAAATACTCAAAATGGCTGTTGTACTCCCTTTTATGCCTCTGCTTCTGAATCGATTTAATTTGAACCCACCAGTAGAATGAGTACTTCTAATAGATGTACAGAGGACATGTTTTTCATTCACCTCCCTTGATGACACCACCACCTTGATGACATTCATTGGTTGTTGTTTGCGCGCGGTAATAGTAAACCTCGAAACTGCCAGCAATCAGGGATGTTGCGTATCACAACTAACTACGTTACTGACTTGTTTTAAAAGTTAAATTGTAAACAAAAAATGAAACTTATAAGATACAATAATACTACAGATTTTTTCGTGAAGTTGAATGACCTAGGGCGTGTCTAAAGGTGGTGGTGGTGAATATTTGTAACTCCTTATATTCAGTCTGGATACTTTACATTTACTTCCGTCAATGAGCATAAAAGAGATATCGTATCTGCCTTTTGTTGTTTCTTTTGTTCGTGTAATTCTGTTTGCTTTATCTCTGGACCGGAAAGGCACCAACCAAACAAGTGACACCGCAGTGAAGATAATGTTGAGGACCACAATACGAAATGATGGAAAATTTTTTATATACATATAATGTATTTACAGATTGGATTCAAAGGGGAAACTAAGTAGTCAGAAACAAGGTCTATATAACAAAGTTTTATTTACAATAGTCCTAAATAGGACTTTTACCGTATTATTATTGTTGCAGCTATAAAAGCCATGTATGCACACAATCGACTATGTTATCACCTTATCCTCTCTTCCCTCTTCCGTTTCAAATGTGTGTTATAACACATGTGAGAAAAAACAGTGTTAGATACAAATTTCAAACGGATGGAATTGTGGTATCACAACCTTTTAGGCTTAAGTGTATCTCATAAAAACGCAGCCACCCAATCTAACCTAACCCTATCAATTATTTTTTTGTTTTCTTCAAATAAGGGATTTGTTGCCGCAAGTATCAAACGCGAACATGGTGACGAAGTCGAGGTGGAACTTGCAGAAACTGGTAAAAGGATGATGGTCTTGCGAGATGATATACAAAAGATGAATCCACCTAAGTTCGACAAAGTTGAAGATATGGCCGAACTTACGTGTCTTAATGAGGCGTCGGTGTTGCACAACATTAAAGACAGATACTATTCTGGTTTGATCTATGTAAGTATTTAACTGTTGATAGAGTTGATTTGTTAGTTTAAAATATTCGTGATTTTGTTAATGACATGTTTCGTAATCTTGACTGTAGGAGTATATCCGTAAGAAATTCTGAATCTGCTCTACACCTGCTGCACTCAAAGCATTCGGCTAATTAAGTCTAACCTAATGATCGCAGTCTCAACTTGATATGATTTGGTATACAAATTACAAATACGTGCAGCTTTATAGTCTTAAACTATTTCCAAATATTCAATGGGTAATTGGGCTCCACAACAAACGTTTAAGCAAGCCCCCTATATTTTGAAATTACTGACTCCTAGGTACTGAACTACTTATTTCAGGAGAAGCTGTGAAGGGAGTAGAAAAAGTGATAATCTTTTTTAGAGAAGTCTACGTCAGTGTAAGAGAAGTTTTCATACCATGGCAAGTATCATAGGAATATATATACAAACCTTGTTCTGACAACTACGAACACAACAAAACAAAACCGGCCAAAGCGGTCCACCCGTACTCAAGTGATTCGCGGTCAAATATGGCAGGGGTTTTCCGACTTTTCCAATACATTTTCCGGATTTTTCTTTTCGCATAAACCTGAACTGACTCAAGACGAATCCAACAAAAAAAACCCCATGAAAATCGGCCGGTCCGTTTGAGTGTGATGCGCTTACACACATACATCCACTTTCTTTTATATATATAGATAGAAGATAAATATAGATAAATCAATTAACAAAATTATACAATTTATTTTTTTTCCATGATATGAAAAAATTGTGTTTGGTTTATTTTACCTCAAGGGATAAGTAACCCGGATAATAAAAAGTTGTGGGTGGATCACACCCATAGTTAGTATTGAAGTTAGCGTAATAGACGATAGTAATGTTAATAAGAGAAACCATTTTTATTATTAAAAAAAAAAATAAGAGAATAAGTTCGTATTGCTTTTCATCATATCAATGTACAAATGTCTCTTATGCCACATATGCTTCAATCTAGGGGCGTAGCCAAGGGGGGTGTTTTGGGTGACAAAACCCCCCATAAATATATAGAGTAACTTCGGGTAATGTGATATGGTCGGGTAATGTGATATAGTGGCTTATTTCACAGGTGCGTTGACTTTTTTCAAAATTAACCTTTTTAAAACATCATAACAGCTAAAAAATCGTGCTGCATAATTTCGGATGTGCTTGAGTAAATAGTTTACAGTGAGTGTGATGAAGTGCTTTGAGTAGGCTTGCACAAGTTTTTGGTCACGAAGTTTGACAGCATAAAAGGTAAAAAAAAAATTGTATTACAAAGTTCGAGGCTAATCAGAAGTAAATCAGTGATATCGATTATGAGTTTGCGATATACGCTCTTAACAAAATTATTATTGTTTTTCTATAATATTTTTTTCACAAAAAGTCAATTTCGGGTAATGTGATATACCAAAGTTCGGGTAATGTGATATATAGCATCTCAGTACCCAAACTTATGACAGTAATACTATTTGTATACAGACATGTGTATATACTTTATTTTATAATATTTGAAGTGGAATATTCTTAAAAATCTGTTATGGTTAAGTTTTAGATAAAAAAATCCATGAACATTTTTAACCCTTGGTTTACCCCGTCAGATTGTGATTTTCCAAAAAAATGAGAAACACGTCTCTAATTATTTTTGATTTGGAGTATTTTCACCAAGTTTGAAATTAATAGGTCTGTTAATTAACGTTTTTTCGGGTATATCACATTACCCGCCAATGGTATATCACATTACCCGCCACTTTTATCAGACGCCAATATTTGCATATTTTGATTTTTAATTAAAAAACTCGTCAACAGTTTATCTTAAAGAGTTAATAATCATAGATATACTAAATAATGCATCAGTGAACAGTTTGAGACCAAAAAAAGTGTGTTTTAAGGCAAAATGTGTCGGGAATCGCTGTAAAACAAACAGGTATATCACATTACCCGAACTTACTCTATATATAAATATTCAACATTTTCAATCACTAGCAAGCATGCATCAGTTGTGGGTGGATCACACCAGGGGCGTAGCCAGAACTTGGTCATGGGTCATTGCTAAGTTTGAAGTCAAAAGGCACAATAAATCTTTTTTCTCCATACAAATTGTTAACCCATTGTTGGCCCAGTTAAATTCTGATTCTCGAAAAATTATAAAATACGTGTCAAATTATTTTAGATTTACAGCCTGATTCTGTGTATTCTTGACAAATTTTTTATCAAGGTATTTTGTCAAGATTTTTATCAAGCAAAAGCTTTGTTGGCATTCTGATGCAATATTGATAAAGTAAAAAGCTCATTTAATTCAACATAAGGTGAATATGCGATAGCTGTCAAATTGTCAAAAAATAACACAAATAAAAAATTGGAAGAAAAGTCATTTTTGAAATAATTTTTAAATTTTTATTAAAAATTCTTATTTTGTGAGACGGATGATTGGCTCATAGACAAATTACAGTTATTACCGACGCATTTTTGGTAGGATCCATGTCCAAAAAAATGCAATGCCGCCAGAACGCGTATGGGCAAAGAGAGCGATGTTCTCTGTGTGTCATGTGGCGTCAAGTCCTCAATTAATCGATGACACAAGGATCGAGTCAGCCGAAAATTCTTCATGAATTCGTCTTCGCTCAACGAAGGCAAATTATTTGTCTTCTGCTTCTGATTTCTTCTCTTCTATCCTCCTCAACCGCTAAAAGTGTTAACATGCACAATTCTTCCATTTTCAATAGGCAAAATTTCAATTTGTAAGCTGCTGTCAATAGCATTCACACTTTTGACAATTTATCAAGGAAAGTGTTTTTTTTTTTATTAATAGAATGATAATTCTTGACAAATAGTAAGAACTTGACAAATAGTCAATATGGTGAATTTATCAAGTGTACAGAATTGGGCTGTTAGAGTATTTTCAGGAAGTTTGAAATCAATATGACTATTAAATCACTTTTCTTCATATAACACATGAGCACATGTTTTGCCCTTTTAGACACCGAATTTCAAAACACTACAGTTCTAATTTCATGTTGGTAGCTTTAGCGGTTTGAGCTGAGCGATGAAGAATCATTTAATCAATCAGTCAGGACAATCAATGTACTTATATGCAGTGTTGGGACTTATTACTTTTGACAGTAACATATTACTTATTACACATTACTGACATTTGAAAGTAATATCGTTACATTACTTATTACTGGAAGTATCAAGTAATGTATCACAAAACGTAATATATTATTTTCCGTCAACAAATCGAAATATTTGCGGAATTTCCAGAAAAAAAACAATCAGTTTAAATGTTTATTTCATTTTGAATTACAATTTGAATTTCATCACCTTTTTTGTTTAAACCGCTTGAATTTGCTTGCAAATGTTAATTGTTTCTCCACTACCAAACTCAGTTGGAAATGAAAGACCCGAGCTATGTCTAGTATGAACAAGTGCAGCGTTGTATAATTGTAATAGATCTTAATCATGTTATCAGTGCGGCTGTTTTACATGAAAATTAGAACTTTGTTGACCAAAAAGTAATATTGTAATAAGTAACTTGAAAAAAAGTAGTAATATTACTGAAGGTGATTACTTACGGGAAAAGTAACTAGTTACACTACATTTTTAAAGCAAAAGTAATATACTACGTAATTAGTTACACTACTTTAATATATTAGTCACAACACTGCTTATATGTATATAAAAATGGAAGCGTACCAAGAAGAAGTAGACGTAGAAGAAGTACCAAGTTTCATTGATGAGCGAATTACAGTACTGCGAAATTTGAGATCATAAAAAATGTGCCACGCCCCTTGTACAACGCCCATCAAAATTTAACAGTAGAATGACACTTCTGTGGGGGGATGCCATACCAAATTTCAATGCTGTGCGACTTACAATTCCGGAGCTATTCCATATAAAAGATTTAAGTTGTATGGGCGGTGCCACACCCTCGTTCAATGCCCGCCCCATTCCCTCTAGCGAAGGACATGACTAAATAGCAAGTTTGTACCAAATTTAATTGACGTGTGACTTATGGTTCCAAAGTTATTGGCTAAAAATGTATGCGGGTGGTGCCACGCCCCGTTTTTCCGACTTTTCTTTTTTCCTAAACCTTCACGTAACACTTTCAAACAAACCCGCCGAAGGAAGTATCCAAGTTGGTCCAGTCGTTTTCAAGTTTTAAGCAGCCGAACGGACCACGATTCATTTTTATATATATAGATAATTATATTTTTCGTTATCGGTAATTATTATTTTGGGTTTTTTTTACATTGCTTCATAACTTTTATTTATGATTTTTTTTTCATTTACGTTGCCGATAACTATTATTTTGAAAAAAAAAATTTTTTTCGTTGAACTACCACATTTTGGATATGAATTTATTTGTAATTGTTTTAAATTGACAAACGCAAATTAACTGCAGAAACCTAATTTCCACCAACAACTAAATAATTAAAAATCAATTCATACTCAAAATGTGGTAAGGCAACGTAAAAAAAAAATTCTTTCATAAAAGTTATGAAGCAACGTAAAAAAAAAAAAATTCTCAAAATAATAGTTATCGGCAACGTAAATAACAATAAATCATAAATACAAGTTATGAAGCAACGTAAAAAAAATGTTCTCAAAATTATAGTTATCGGTAACATAAATTAAAAAATTCATAAATAAAAGTAATGAAGCAACATAAACAAAAAAAATTCCAAAATAATAATTATCGAGAACAAAAAACAAATTTGTTTCTTATAACAGTAGTATAGAATACGCATTAATTTTTTGTCTAGACTAAGCAAATGCCACTTTTCCAAGCATAAAGCATGAAAACAATCAGGCCTATTTGATCTACTCTATATGCAAGTTATGTATGCCAAATTTCTTTAAAATTAAACCGCTTTATGGTAACCCTGCCTCTAGTTCCAGTTCAGCCTGTATCATACTTCGTTTTCATATCGCAATTTCTTCGAAATCAACGTGCTTAAGTCGTGGCTAGATCGATTCTTTTGGTTTCCCTGATTACATTCATACCGGCCACGGCTTTTTCTAGTAATTTCGATTTCAATAATTATACATATGTAGGTAACCACTTATGTTCATTATTCCTCTATCTACAACGGCGAATATTTTTGAATGCAATAGTCTATATGCACGATTTTGTTCCGCCGAATAAATGTCTGACGAACTACATTTGAGACGAAAAGTTAGGGGCTAAGGTATCTCGTTCAAATTTGGTACCAGCAGTAGAGGCTAAGACTTGCAGCATATTAAAAATTTATATTATTTCCACACGAGAGTAATTACCAACAATTAGGATACTGTAAACTAAGCGAAATCGAAGAAATCGTTATTATATGTTTACAATTTTAGAATTTCAGCTGTTAATATGGAATTGTCATATTTTAGAAAGCAATAAGACAACACAATTTTTTTAAAATTGAAGAAAACCATATAGTGTTCATAACAAAGCTATTTTTCGTTATTGTGCAATATCATATTTGCATTACCCTATATCCGTTTGCATTTGCATTACCCTATATCCGTTGTACAGACACAAATACCTCAGGTTATTACACCTTTTTTAAATGGATGTAATGGTATTTTTTACTAGTGTGTTTGCAGATTGAAACTATTGAATATAAGTCCTCGATATGTAATATCAACAGAGTTCCCGGCGTCGTCGAGGCATTGAAATACTATAAATTGATTTCCAAATCTCGCAAACTGTTTGACGTAGAAAGTCTTGATTAAGTAGCGGTTTAAAACACAATGTCAATGCAATCAACTTTTTACTATAATATAAATTTCATTTCATACTTGCCTATAACCTTTCAAATGTGGTGCCACGCCTACTAGAAGAATTGACTGTATCTTTGTTTGTTTGTACGTCACAATCAACGTTGGATCAACATTTTTTCTATCAAATTTAATTATATAAGATACCATTTCAATGAATGATAGAAAACTGCATGCAGCAGAAAGTCATGGTCTAAAGAAACGCTGTTTTCAGCATTTTTCGGATACATTCATGTCTTGTGTATTTAGGTCGGTGTTTTGCAAATTTGTTGTGTTCAATGAATGGCCAGTGACAGGCTGAAAGTGAGTTGCACCAGTATTGTAAAGTTGGCAAATTTTAGGCCACATTTTCTTGTGATTCATCGTGAATCTTATTTAAATCACATTTCATTGGAAGTATTGTTTGAACCTCGACGCAATCTTATTTTTACGCGTACGCGGCAGCGATGTGCATATGAGTCATGTTTGGTAGGCAACATTAAAGTTTTGAATTGTCTATGTAGTCGTGAGAATTGCATGTAAAGTAAACAGTTTTGTATTTATTTAAGTTAGACCCCACTCACGCCCATTTTGTAATCAGTTTTTGGTTGGAGTTTCAGTCAAATACATACCAAATATCTTGGTACAATATCTTGAGTTCTTAGAACGATATTTTCTGAAGAGAGACTAACGGGATATATTTATCAGGACTGAGCGATAATTTTTGACAATTATCAATGAAGGTATCCGATTAATGTGTAGCACATGTGGAGATCTCACATAGCCACACCATTTTGTTATTTATCTATATACACACTGTTACTAATTACGTTATTTGGATTTACTTATTTGCAGACGTACTCCGGTCTTTTTTGTGTTGTGGTGAATCCATATAAAAAATTGCCTATTTACACAGAAAAGATTATGGAACGGTATAAGGGTATAAAACGACACGAAGTGCCTCCCCACGTTTTCGCCATCACAGACACTGCGTATAGATCGATGTTGCAAGGTAAGCCTCATGCTCCCTTATAATTCCCATTTTATTACCGTTATTCCGTTATTTGTTTTCATATTAGGGGTATTCACACCGAGCTCGTTACTTCGTTAATTCGGTACTTGGTAGTTTTCTACGTGTATTTTGTTTTTGTTCGATTCTTTTACAAAGACCAAAATACACGAACAAAACTACCGAGTACCGAACTAACAAAGTAACGAGCTCGGTGTGAATACCCCTATAAGAAACCCTATTTAAAAATATGTAGTTGGTTATCAACAAACAAAAAAAAAACAGTTCGAAAAAAGCAAGAAATGATAGAGTCAACAAGTTTAATAATGAATTAAGATAAGATAAGTTGGTTCCTATTTATGAAAGTATTTGTCATTTGTCACGAATACAAGTGGTGGCCGTTTAGGTGAATATTTCATGATTCAAAATTATAAATAAGTTTTTATGCTAGGGGAGCAAGCTAATCATTTATGATATTGAAACATGTATGGAAGAAACTGCTAACAAGAGTAATGTGAGCTAACAGAAACGAACTGTGTTTTGTGTAGTATTCTGTGTGTGTATTTAAAACATTTAATGTTTTGTGCAAAGCATAAAGCCACGTTTATCTCCCTATTAGTATTATGATTTCTTGATTACTTATATCAAATATCATCGCAATATCTCATCTTATTTGAGCGCAGTTGTGAGTCGTGGGTTTCGTCTAGATGATGACATAATCGGATTGATTCTGTTCACCGGATCCATATTTTTCGGGGTATTTAAAATGTCTTACCAAAGTGACGATAGCCAACATGCAACATGCTAGTACAGGGAAAAGGACTGTTTTTGTCTCCCTACAGCAGTGAAATACACTGCATGACGCCTCCTTTCGGATATAATTATTAGGTTTATACATAACAGTTTAGCATAAGGCAGGGGCGTAGCCAAGGGGGGGTTTAGGGTGTCAGAACCCCCCCATAGCCTATAATTTGTCAACATTTTCAATCACTATGCATCGTATTTACGTTCCCACATTAGCAAAAAGGTCTTTTCATCTTTAAATATTTAAAAGAATATTAACAAAACCCTTTTTTTACCGAAACTAATTTGTTTTTTTAATAGTCACGTTTAGGCTTAATGCAGCGATTTGCATGTTCTAAAAACATGTCTAAAGAGTAGTTTAGTTCGTCGACCGGAATGTCCTTCAGGATGTCGGTACAAGCCTTTTGGATGGTTTCTACGTTCTCAAAACGCTTTTTTTCATCGGCAAATGCATTCTTTGAAAAGGTGAAATTCGCACGGTGCCACATCAGGTGAAAACAAAAAAACTGTCAAAACAAGTGTCAATAGATGGGATGGCAACCTTCGATAGCCAAATGTTCAGTTAAAATGCAATAAATTTATGCTATTGAGATGCTTAACCTTCGCCTTACTAAAGATGATCCCAGGCACTTCCGCCGCTATTTTGAGTAAAACTCACAATAAATGTATAATAACACTACTCGACAAAAAATGGGTTCATCGCGTGCCCCTAAAAACAAAAGTATTTTTTAGACTAATCTTCGGCTGCTGAACACGAAACTGAAAATTAAAAAATTTTGTTAAGAAGCGTTTTCGAAAAATCTTCGAAAAACACGTTTTTTCCTCTTATTTCAGTTATGAGCACATATCTCGTAAACCAACCATCCGACTAACACAAGTGGGCCGTCGTTCAGAAGGCAATTAACTAACCTTTCCAACGATATATCGATTGTCCAAATCAGATGAGATTTGGGGAAGTTACTGACGATGAAAGTTGTAAAAAAGTGAATTTTTCCACCATTTTCAAAAATTATACATTTTCGAATCGTTTTTTTATAGATAAAATAAATGATCTCCGCTGGTTTTCAAATCTAAGATGAAAGATATATTATTTGAGCAAATATTAAGCCTAACATCAATAGAATTGAAAGAAAAATGACAAAGTTATGATGCACGGAGTGAAAACACCAACTTTTCATTTATTACACCGTGCGAAAATTTTTTTTTATTTTTCCGAGACCCATCCAAATGTTGATATAGACGTAAAACTAGAGGTCATTTGTAGTATCCTGGCATAGTCAGTTTTTCATTTTCTGACCCAAAAACCTTTTTAAAGTACTTTACAATTTTAAGGACATACACATTTCAAATATTTTTTAAAATATTTGCGGTTGTGCAATGATGAAGATATGGGTATCAAATGAAAGAGAAAAATTATCTCCTTGTAAATAAATTTTCTATTTTTAACTTTCAGGACCAAAATATGGCAGGTATGCAAAACATAAATGTTTTGGATCTCAGTCTGTAGATCCATACATCTAAATTTTTTTCTATTTCAAAGTTCTGAAAGTTCAAAATAGAAAACTTAGTTAAGAGGAGACAATTATCCTCTGTCATTTGATACCCATATCTTCATCATTGCACAATCGCAAATATTAAAAAAAAATTTTTAAATGTGTATATCCTTAAAATTTTAAAGTCCTTTAAGAAGGTTTTTGGGTCAAAAAATGAAGAATTCACTATGCCAGGATATTATAAATGACTTCTAGTTTTACGTCTATATCAACATTTGGATGGGTCTCGGAAAAATAAAAAAATTTTTTCGCACGGTGTAATAAATGAAAAGTTAGTGTTTTCACTCCGTGCATCATAACTATGTTATTTTTCTTTCAATTCTATTGATGTTAGGCTTAATATTTGCTCAAATAATATATCTTTCATCTTAGATTTTAAAACCAGAGGAGATCATTTATTTTATCTATAAAAAAACGATTCGAAAATGTATAATTTTTGAAAATGGTCGAAAAATTCACTTTTTTACAACTTTCATCGTCAGTATCTTACCCAAATCTCATCTGATTTGGACAATCGATATATCGTTGGAAAGGTTAGTTAATTGCCTTCTGAACGACGGCCCACTTGTGTTAGTCAGATGGTTGGTTTACGAGATATGTGCTCATAACTGAAATAAGAGGGGAAAAACGTGTTTTTCGAAGATTTTTCGAAAACGCTTCTTAACAAAATTTTTTGATTTTCAGTTTCGTGTTCAGCAGCCGAAGAATAGTCTAAAAAATACTTTTATTTTTAGGAGCATTTTTCGTGTCGAGTAGTGTAATTTATACATTTTTTTCATACTTCAGTATTTAGTATCTTCCTCTGGCGATAGTTCGTATTTTGAAAAAAGGCCTAACTTTAATGATTTATTTTGAGACTATGGAAAATATTAGAAGATTTCTTTCCAGAGGGTTTATTGAACACATAATGAGGTACGCTTAAAAAAAATTTATCGTGAGTTTTAATCAAAATGGTAGCGAAAGCGCCTGGGATCACCCAGGTACATTTGTATAAAAAATGACAAAATTCAAGTTTAAACATGAACAAAATTAAAAAAAAATATTTTTTCATGTTATTGAAAATTACCTTAAAATTTGTGCAGATATTAAACATGGATATTAAAAAGATCACCCGGGTGGGTATAAGTAAAGCGAAGGTTAAATCCAATTTAAAGAATTTCAATGAAGATTTTGGGCTATCTTTTATGAATTACCGCCCAGTTTTGATCTACGGTGATCGCGGATTCAGTTGGCTAACACTTTGGTCATCATTTATGTTCTGACAATCGTTTTTAAATCGCTTTTACCACTTATGAACTCCACCACGGTATAAACAAAAACCACCATAAACTTGGTCCATCAATTTAAATGCTTCGGTTAAAGTTTAAACATTTTTAAAACAATAGTTAATATTGGATCTTTGTTCGATGCACATTTTTGTACGATTACACAAACATACTTCCACTTCAGATGCAATAACTTCGCTTTCAGTCCCCCAAATTTCATGAAATTTGTACTAAAAATCAGGGAAAAAATTTAGTTTTTAATGCATTAAGTCACATAAGCCACAACAAAATGCCCTATTTGGAAAGTGCACTTTACTTTAAAAAACATGTAATACTAAACTGGCAAAACATTTTTTTAAAACCCCCCCCATGACCAAGTTCTGGCTACGCCCCTGGCATAAGGTGTCCTTTTTAGGATCGCGCCATTTTTTAACTGTTGCCATACAACTGTCATAGCGATGACATTTAACAAGTAAAAAATTGTCAGCTATGGATTGATACACGCACGCCAAATGCATTTGAGTGAGAAATGTAATGAGAATTCACTAAAAATTGGTGGAACAACCTCTTCAAACACAACGAGTGATAATATCAGGTGTACAACTTTGCTTCCGCCGTTTTCCGATAGGTAGCTGTACCGGCTGAGGCTGGTTGAAATACATAGATGGTAATGCCTTTAAAGTGAGTGTGGACAGTGCCTAACGAATTGTCATCGCCGTTTCAGTGGCAGTTGTTCTTGTTTTCGTATTATTCACGCTCGAAAATGTCCGTTTATGTGCCCAATTCTCGCCATTTGCGGGAAGTTTTACTTTTCTGTTACAATTCGCAAAAAAATGCAGCTGAAGCGCATCGAATGCTCTCAGAAACTTACGGTGATGCTGCTCTGAGTGAAAGAACGTGTCGGGAGTGGTTTCAACGTTTTAAAAATGGTGATTTCGATGTCGAAGACAAACATGGTGGTGGAAGAGAAAAAACCTTCAAAGATGAACAACTAGAAGCATTGCTTGATGAAGATTCGTGCCAAACCCAAGAAGAGCTTGCCGAATCGTTGGGAGTGAGTCAGCAAGCCATTTCAAAACGTCTCAAGGCCCTGGGCATGATTCAGAAAGAAGGAAACTGGGTGCCGTACGAGTTGAAACCGAGGGACATCGAGCGCCGTCTATTTGTATGTGAGCAACTGCTTCAAAGACAAAATCGTAAGGGGTTTTTACATCGAATCGTAACCGGTGATGAAAAGTGGGTTCGATACGATAATCCTAAACGCAGAAAAGCATGGGGAAAGCCCGGGCATGCTTCTTCGTCGACGGCAAAACCGAATATTCACGGCGCCAAGGTTATGATTTGTATTTGGTGGGATCAGCTCGGTGTGATTTACTACGAGCTCTTAAAACCGGGTGAAACCATCACAGGAGATCGCTACCGAATGCAACTGATGCGCCTTAGTCGCGCGCTAAAAGAAAAGCGGCCACAATATCAAGAGCGACATGACAAAGTCATCCTCCAACACGACAATGCTCGGCCTCACGTCGCAAAAGTGGTCAAAAAGTACCTGGAAACGCTGAAATGGGAAGTCTTGCCCCACCCGCCGTATTCCCCAGATGTCGCCCCTTCTGACTTCCACCTATTCCGTTCGATGGCACACGGCCTGGCAGATCAACATTTTCAATCCTTCGAAGAATTGGAAAAATGGATTGCTTCATGGATAGCGTCAAAAGAGGACTCCTTTTTTCGAGCCTGGATCCGAAAATTGCCGGAAAGATGGGAGAAAGTTGTCGCTAGCGACGGACAATACTTTGAATAATACATCTGTAAGCACTTTTTCGTAATAAAGCTTTTAATTTTGGAAAAAAAACGGCGGAAGCAAAGTTGTACACCTGATAGTTTGTGGGGTTGGCGGTGTGATTGATTTAAAAGCAGTATTCCGTGATACAAGCCTTCATCAAAAGAATAACAGTTTGCAGAAAGAGTCGAGGCGAACATTTGACACATATATTCCATAACTAACTTAAAAATGTTTTTAAAAATACGTTTTTCTGTTGATTTAAAATGTCATCTCCTGTTGAAGGACCCTATAGTAACGATACCACTCATGCAACGATGCAACAACTTTCGCTGCTACGTTTGGTGGCATTAGAAACATTTATATGTATATCCAAGTAATGTTCTCATTATACAATTATAGACATACTTATGTATGTATACATATTTATATATTTCTCGGTGGCGGTGTTTGTGCAAGTTTCTGATAAGTTTGTTTGTTTTGGATACGCTTGAGGTATGTTTGCTAAAATATCAGCATGCGGCTTGTGGCCGTTAAATGTTATACCCATATGTATGTATGTAGGTATATATTTGTGTTAACGCCATAAGTGGGTACCATAGTATTCGTGTGAGTTATGAATCATACCGGCGAATCAGTATGAAGCAGCTTGCCTGATTTGCAGGAGAATTTTTCGTACTTTGTCAATTCAAACTGAAATATGAAAACTGGTTTTCGTTGAGTGCAGAGCATTTTCGGCGTCGCGACGCTATATAAAGTAATGTTCGATTACGTTTGTGTTTTGCGTTACACCGTTGTTGTGACTCACTTGATGGTACATATACATACTTATTTGAACATACGAACATGGCACCGATTTATAATATATAGGGGGTATAGTGGTGAAACGGAGGGTTTTTTTTTGAGACTGTCAGAAATAAATTATACAACATATCGAACAGCTTGTTTTTTTTATAGGTACATTCTTCAACTTAACATTTCACTGGCGCAGTATGCTCCCTTCTCAGTATGCTTGTCATCAATCAGAGGAGACAATTTTTTAATCGCCCCTGTGGTAGGCGTGAAATTGTTCCTTCGGAGTGTTTGAAATGAATAAATCAAACTATTCTATGAAACTGCAGTTTCGCATTAACCAGAGTAAACACAATTTTATCCGTTCTCAAATGACACACGCCCAACGTCACCTATTCCGAAAGCAGAATTTTTCACATTATGAATTAAGCCAAATCGATCAATCCGTTCTCTTGCAATCCAGAACGCCAACTATTTTTTATTATTTATATTTAAAATTTGGTGCGACTCATAAAACGACATTCTTAACAAGAATCAAAACACTTGGTGTTGAGATATTGAATTACAAGTTTTGGAGAATTTCAACATTGATGTTATGAAAAAAATTTCGTTTTAAAAAAAGATTTCATATACATATTTGACCCATATGATCTGCATTTGTAATACTTAAACAAAAATTAACTTAAACTGGTAGGGTCTTTCTTATGCTGGCGTTTTATTGAATGTTTTAAATTCCGTATAACTTTTGTTATTCGTCAGCCAATAATAAGAAAGATATATATAGTTTTCTTTTTATTTATGTTTATAGAACTTCTACTCTCAGATTATCGATCAATTTTAGCCGATTCATATATTGTATGCAAACAAATCAACGATCCAGTGGGACCCAAAAGACAAATATATGGTCCATTAAATATTGCAAAATATAAACCATAATTTTTCCAACGAAAAACTTAAATTTTTTGTTCAATTGTAATTTTATTTTATTATGAAAGAATGGAAGATAATGGTGTCGATTTGTAATATTAAATTGTCCGCATCAACCTTTGCCCATTTTGGTGGCCTGAATATACATTTTGGTTTTTTGTTTTTTATTTTTGACTGTTTAGGATGGTTTGCAATCTTTCCGTTGATTGACCAATATCGTTCAATCTGCCGGAGATCTAAACACGTAAGGGGTTAATGTCCTTTGAATTAAATTTGATGATCTCATTTTGGTACGTGTCGGTGGTAGCAAGGGAGTAGTGTCTTTTTAAAAATTATATTGCTCCCCTATTAGTGTTGGCATACGTTTCATAATTCATGACTCTGCACGCATTTTTGTTGCTTAACAGCCTTTTGGATCGCTTAACCCTTATTCTCATACCCAAACTTACTAATGTCGTTTGGCACCCGAGTTTTCAATATAGAAAACAAAATTTTTTAAATATATGATTTGTTCGCTTTTCACCTAAATAACGAGGATCCGGAAGGTAAAAAAAAATTTTCATTATTTGTCAGTTTTTTTCACGAAAATACATCGCAGTGGGCACCCGGGTACCCGGGTATGAGAATAAGGGTTAATGGTAATTTTTGCTGTATTTATTCTTCCGAACTTTTTTACTATTTCCTGGTTTTTCGAACATATTTACATGTTCAAGAAACCGAATGATTGCTTTTCGAACGGTCGCACAGCGTGCATATGCATTTTTTGTAATCGTTGTGTATATCGCGTTTCTGTTATTTAACCCATTCGAGACCGATTGCACACCGTGTGTGCAATGGCTTTCCGAGGCTATAAGACAGTAATGTGCAATTATCAGTTATTCTGAGTAAACTAGTCGTCGAAATAAAATTTTTCTGGAATTAATGAAATCTGTAAAGTACAGGAACAAAAATTTGGCATTGGTTTTACTGTGTACAATACAAAGAAAAATACAATTTCGCTCCTGGGGACCGTGTTCGCAAAAAATCGTCGTCTCGAATGGGTTAAGAAAACGTGCCAAATTTTTGTCGCGACGATATGTAAAAAACTAGTCAAGCTAGATGAGTGATTTTTTCACAATACAAATTTAAAAGTCATATAAAGTCAAAGTTTTTATAACGGTAACTGACCGAAGTCTATTACTTCCGCAGTGGTGTGGCTAACTTCTGCAATTTTTTATATACATACCATGTCTTAAATATATCAATTGAAATCTTCTGTGCGTTTAACCATCGATGTAGGTATGCATATAGTATTTCCAGTTGAAGTTTTTTATCCTTATAAGTCCCGAAATTGATTTATCAAAAATATCTCATTAAATTGTTAGACGGCGGCATCACAGTCCACGTTGTCGTGTACGAAGTGGTGCCGCTTTTCTCATACTCACATTTATTGCTATGAAATCTGCTCACGAAATTTTAGATTATGGTTATGATGGTTCCAATAAATAAGGTTGGCGTCAGTTGAATTGTTTTTGCTTATTTTTAATATTGGTATAGTGGTGGTGTTGGTCAAGATCACAGTGCTTTCAAATGTTGCTTCTGTATCTGACATATAGTAATAGCTTTTGGGGTATGTAGTTTGTAATTTTTGGAGAAAGTTTTAAGATTGTTATTGTATGATTGCATTCTTTTTCAAACTTGGTGGCAATGACGGTGAATGAGGCTGCACTTGATGCGATCTTCTCAGTTTCAAGCTGAGATGATTGAATCTATTACGACTGCACTTAAATCATTTAACATGTGTTTCTGTCCGTTTGGCAACCAAACGCGATATATTTTTGTGGTTGTTTGTTTTGTTTGCGTCAATTCATGAATGCATATCGAATTCAGGTCAATAAAAAGCCGCCGGTTTTATTACACGATTTTTGAGATTGAAATGTTTAGCCTGACGCGTACCAGTCACAACCGCAATATAAGAATAGCGGTAAAAAATTATAAATAGTAAGGAAGTTTTGTTTGAGTTGTCCCACAAATTTTATACAATAGTTATTAGATTTCCTAATATACGTATATAATACTAATATACAAAGCTTTAAAGTAGTTTAATTTTAAAAGTTTTTCGTTTTGGGTTGCTAAAGTACATATTTTTTTTTTAAATTTTTGTAGATCGCGAAGACCAGTCGATTTTGTGCACAGGCGAGTCAGGTGCCGGCAAAACTGAGAATACGAAGAAAGTCATTCAGTATTTGGCCTATGTTGCAGCATCAAAACCCAAAGGTTCCGGCGCGGTAAGTGTAATGGATATGCATACCTGAAGTGTTTGATATAACCAGTTTTTATGCCTGACTAAAAAGCTGTATATTCGAAGGCAACACTTGCTCATAGAATAAAATTCAATCAGATGAAGTTGACAGGAAATAATGGAGTGCAGGATATCTGTTGGAATGCGTAAAATTTGTTCAATAACTTTACTTGCTTTCGATTACAAGCATCAAACGAAATTCGTCAAAAGACACCGAATATTAACATTCGTTATCTGAAAAAATGGACCATTGTTGTATGTTTTGTACAACATGAGTACATAAATATTTATTGCTTGCAAAGCCAAAGAGAAAATATTTTTCGCATGACTCATCAGTGAGAGCGAGCGAACGATAAACCACAAACGAAAACAAAACACGAACATCACGAGCGAGCACGAGCAAACTACTTATAATCAAAACAGAGCACGATGAAGCGCACCACACAGATGTATTTAAGCTATAGTAGTCGTCAATTCCATTTAAGGCGAATTATGTCAAATGTGGAAAATCTAAAGACCCAAGTTCACACACATCCGCAGTCAGCGTTATGGCTATAAAACGAAGTAAGATGTCAGCAATACATGTGTGAGTCTGTTACCTACTTTTCGGCAACGGAATTGAGTGTTAAACATAGTACTCAGCATATAGTACATATATGTATGTATATGCACATGCGGACAAATGAATATGTGATGCATCAGAAATTGACTTTCAATTAGTTGTTTTGAACAATGGCTGCAGAACAAATTAATTGACCAAAATGCGTGTGTAAAGAGAGGTATGTGTAGAATGAGTGGTGATTTACTCTATGCGTATCGTACAGTTTGAGTGAAATCTCTAGGGTTGCATTTTTTGTATTTATGAGAACATTTGTTGTAGTAATTAAGTGCTTGCTAAGCCAATTTCCCTGGTTAAAGTCATTCAGTTATTTTGAACTTAATTAGTCGATGGATTTTGTTTACAACTTGAGAAGAAGTGCCGTTTTGCATAGGCGCTTGTAAGAATTTATCTTCTACAAATTTGCATAATTTGAATTTCAAAGGCTTAAACGGATCTGTTTGTTATGAGTATCCAAATTCAAGCGCTTAGTTTCTTGTTGCTGTATTTCAAGCAAAATGTTTTTATTGGCTGCATGTATATCATTCACAGTTGAATACACCATTGATACAACTTTTAAAGTAATTGTCTTTTAAACAATTTTCCAATCTCCTATATTGCAAGTAAGGTGCATTTGAACTTGTTCTTTCTGAAACGTCAAGCTGCCATTTGAGGCGAGGACATGATGCAGTAAGTATGTCAAAGAAAATCCGCACACAACGCATTCACAAATCAGTAATGTGATTCAATTAAAAAACGCATTCCCGTAAAATGTACGTAAATGGTGAAGATTGATCTTAAATGTTAAAGTAATAGCAAGTCTACGTTGAATGCAGTTGATGCAAACGTTAAGATTTGGTGGCGCCTTCGCTTTTTGATAATCAATGCTAGACATTACATAATTCTCGTGAAATATTAGAGCCATATATGCTTTGTGGCATACGTTTCGTATGGCGGTCCAATGCCTTGTGTAAATTTCAAGGTAGCGCTAAGTGTGCAAAAGTTCGTGATGTTTGTAGTGCTGTATCGCCTGACCATATACGCGCTCAGTCATGTAAGCATTAGGTTTTCATATTTAGTCTGTCATAGGAATCGTGAAGCGCTACTAGAAACAATTTCAATTATTAGTTACTTTAGTAAATAAGCGGACGGTTGTTGAATAAACGTTATATATATTTGCCAAAGAAAAATTTGTCTACATAAAGATATTTATTAAAAAATAAAAATAAAAATGTGTATTACCATAATTTCTGTACAACGTAGCATTCACTTTAAACGTTGTTTTTGCTCGGTGGTCTAAAGTTTTAGATTTAATTTGAGGGGGAATTCATATGTATTGAAGCTTATGACATTCGATTGCTACGAGAAGTGTTGTCTTCGAAAATGAGCTTTAAAGTTGAATTGTAAAATTGTACGTATGCACTTGTGAATATCCGTGAAAAATATTTGCAAAAGCTCATTACATATAATATAAATTATTTTATAGTAAGCTGTGGTTTCATAAAAAAGACTTACGGTTTTTTCTTTTCAAATATTTTTATTTTTATTTTCATGTTTACTCTGCAAACGACCTTCTTACTACCATTACTCTGTTGTTGTTGTAAAATTGATTGGTTGATGTCTATATTTTTTTTATTAAATGCTATCTTTATTATTATTGCCTTCCATTAAAATTATTTAATTTTGACTGAAACTTAAACTTCAAAAATATAATTGTATATACAAAAATGTTAAATATTCGATTTGTTAAACCAAATCGCTATTTTCCATAAATGTAACCACCAATACCAAAATTCCGCAAACTGTGGCCACCTTTACCGGCACACTCACAATCGCCACCAAAATCACAAAAATGAATTAACCAAACTTTTCACCATTACCACCAAACAACCGACCAACCAACCAAAATTCACTTCAACAATTTTGATCATGTAAAGGGACCACATCCGGCCTTAATTATTGTAAGTATTCGGTATCAATAGACGTCTAAAAGCGTGTCTCTATCAAATATTGTATAAAAAGTTATTACTGTTTTATTTATTGTTCATTTATTCTCGATTCTTGTATCTACTAATTTGAAATTAAAGAAATATATATACTGACGCTGTTGAAACGTTTAATCACATATTGGCATTATTTAAACAACCTTTTCTTTTTCGTATACCTTTTTCCTAAAATGCATATCAACGTACTGTCCTTGCGCCTAAATCTACTAATGTTACTAAATATTGCTACCACTACCATTCCTGTCACTGCCACCACCACGGGGTGTTGGGTGGAATTATGGTGTTTAACAAAAAACGTACTTTTGCAACTGCTATCATCCCTATATCGTTCATTCGTCCATTCATCCACTATGTCGTACATATCGTTGCACATTTGTTTCGTGCTGATGTCGATTGTCATCTCATTCGAAAAATACACAACAAAACTTCGTTATCCACCTCGTCACTGCCCATGCTACTCGAATTCTATATCAAATCTAGAGTAGCAATGCAGCAACATTTGCGGTAAAGTACTTAACATCCTCTCCATACGTATTGTGTAATGTTATATTCTTGTACTTGTAAGAAATTGTAATGGAATTATCGTAAAATGTAAGCATTTTTATTTCAAGTTTTATTAAGGTAACTTCGGGTATTGTGGTATACCTATTTGTTTTTTTGTCTATATCACAGTCAAATTCAAATTTAACAGATGACATATTTCAAGTTTTAGCTTTAAAAAAATTAACTGGAAAGGGCTTCTGATGAAAATATTTGGAGATATTTTTGAAAATTTTGTAAAATAAACTGCCTATTGATAAGGTTGGCGGGGGGTTTATGTAGTATAATAGCATGTTCGGTTAATGTGGTATACTATCGTATTACCCGTCTGATAGACGGGCGGGACTTTATCGGAATGATTTGTAAAAAAAATATGATTTCAAAACATTTTAAGCATGTGCAAATACGAACTCTGACTACATCGGTCGTCGACTTAGTGCAGTAATTGCTAATATTTGTCATGCCCTAAAGAGTAGTGCAAGCTAAAGTTATTCCATTTTATTTTTTGGTAGAGCTTAATTACACTTTAATGCCCTCAGCTTTTCACTTGCGAATTTCTTCTTTTCCCGAAATATCTAGTACTGGAAGTATAGTATACCCATTACCCTTTAAGGCATATACAATACTGTACCACAATACCTGAACTTTACTTTTTTGGAATAATTATGAAAAAGTAAATGAATGTTTATTATAGTAATTATTCGTATGTGCTTTATTTTAAATAACACTCAGTTATTGATTTTAATTTCACTTAAAAACTTAATTGTATTAATTTATGGCGTAAAAGACTGCTTCGCAAGCTTTAAAAAAGTCTAGCACATGCCAACGTGTTTTATTCAATTGACCAAACGCATTGCTTGCAGCAACATGTTGGTGCAACATTCTTTAATGCGTGTGCATCGTCAACATTTCGTCATGATTCCGTTCTTTAAATGTCTGTGGTTTTTGAGAAACTCTTCTATACCACATTACCTAACTAGACTACAATATCCAAAGTTTCCTTACTGCAACTTTATTTTTTTGTAAATTTGTTTTTTGGTCTTGCATCACCTTTTGGCGAGAGGATTTCTTTATATAGGATTATATAAGTCCGTATGCATAAAAATACGTATGCGTACACAGGTTCGTTACAACGGCGAATTTAGATGTATTTGACATGCAAATAAAATCTCTTTTGGCAAATCATGAAATCAGCGCCTCACGCAATTTCAAGTTTTGGACTTACTCGTAAGCGTTAAGCATTTAACGCGAATACCTGTGCCAAGTCATTGTTCTTTTCGCAGTTGCATTTTGTATGTCAGAAGAAGCACACCCATGTGTATGCACTGTAATACATATTTTCTTACACTTTTGTGTTTTTTTGTACATTACCCTGTCGAAATGAACCTATGTACATTATATCATTACTTCAGTTTCCTATTCTAAACGCATGAAAGTATTAATTATAAATATTTGTTACAAATTTGAACGGCTGAAAATAAAAAATTGCGAGGGGATCTCCTTTTTTAATGCGTTGAAAATAATTTTATTTAATTATCCAATATCACAAAATTGTTGGAAACGAAATTATAATTCAAAGTTCGATATTTGAACTTACAGACAAATTTGGCTGTGCACTTTAATTAAATCAAAAATATTAACATTTTATTCTCAGACGTTCAGTTCCACAAATGAAATGCACTGATATACTCGTATTTCATAAGCGATAACCAATGAAAGTGCAGTCGGCATTTCCCCAGTGGAATGTTAAAAGTAAAAAAAAAAACGCGTGCGTATGCGTATGAGTATGAATAGGTCATAAACAGTGCGACCTAGTCCCAACTGACACGTGAAATAATTAAATTTTTGCAGAATTTACAAGTAAATGTGAAGAAAGCTTTTAAAATCAAATGTAATGTACACGGTATGGCGTCAGACTCCGACTGTGTTAAGAATGAGTGTCAGAATGAAATTGCCAAGTTGACAGAAAATGGCGGATACCGGTGTGTGCTCGCGAAGGTACAGAACTAAATATATACGTATACGTAAATAGGAAACGTAATTATGTGCAACATGTAGTTTGCACAGTATATGCATTCAAGAGTTGCGTTTGTTGTAAATAAGCATAGTTGACTGCAGGGGCGGATTTAGAAAAGTATTTTGGGAGGGGTTTCAAAAAGTAATTCTTTAATATTCATAAATGTTTATGTATATGCCTTTTAATTTGTATGTAATTTTAAAGTCGACCCTAATATTTCCACCCCCTGAATCCGCCACTAGTTGACTGATTTGCATGATTATGTAGCCTGTATAACTATTTGTAATGTATATGTATATTTGTTTGGTAATTGTTAGTTTTCGAGTAAATTTTGGTTTGGTTACGGTAATAGTTTTGATAATTGGAGTAACAGAAACATATGACATAATTGATTCTAATGCGACTGTTTGTATAATTTGTTTCGTTATACCCTTTAGGGCGAACTGGAGCAACAACTTCTGCAAGCCAACCCGATTTTGGAAGCCTTTGGTAATGCCAAAACTGTGAAGAATGATAATTCATCGCGTTTTGTAAGTTGTGAGAGTCATAAATATGACCTAGAAACTTTGAGCCATTTGCAAATTTACTTTAACTTGTGTCATTGTTTCTTCCCACGAAATCAACGAACAGGGCAAGTTTATTCGCATTAATTTCGATGCGTCGGGCTACATATCTGGTGCGAACATTGAAACATATTTGCTGGAGAAATCTCGTGCCATTCGTCAAGCCAAGGACGAGCGTACATTCCACATATTTTACCAATTGCTTGCTGGCGCCTCGCCAGAGCAAGTTGAGAAATTTATTCTCGATGACATCAAGACGTATCCATTCCTTTCTAATGGCACTTTGCCAGTTCCCGGGGTTGATGACTTTGCTGAGTTTCAAGCTACTGTCAAGTCGATGAACATTATGGGTATGACTACTGACGACTTCAACTCTATATTTCGCATTGTGAGTGCCGTTCTGTTATTTGGCTGCATGAAATTCCGTCAGGAGCGTAACAACGATCAGGCCACGTTGCCGGACAACACTGTGGCGCAGAAGATTGCCCACCTGTTGGGACTAAGTGTCACCGATATGACACGTGCCTTCCTGACGCCGCGCATAAAGGTGGGCCGCGATTTTGTGACCAAAGCGCAAACCAAGGAGCAGGTGGAGTTCGCCGTGGAGGCGATTGCCAAAGCGTGCTATGAGCGTATGTTCAAGTGGTTAGTAAACCGAATTAATCGCTCACTGGATCGCACCAAGCGTCAGGGCGCCTCCTTTATTGGCATTCTCGATATGGCCGGCTTTGAAATCTTCGAATTGAATTCATTCGAGCAGTTGTGTATTAATTATACGAACGAAAAACTGCAGCAGCTCTTCAATCATACGATGTTCATTCTGGAACAAGAAGAGTACCAACGGGAGGGGATTGAATGGAAATTTATTGACTTTGGTTTGGATCTGCAGCCAACTATTGATTTGATCGATAAACCTGGGGGTATAATGGCGTTGCTTGACGAGGAATGCTGGTTTCCAAAAGCTACAGATAAAACATTTGTCGATAAGCTCGTTTCGGCGCATTCGATGCATCCAAAGTTTATGAAAACCGATTTCCGCGGTGTTGCAGATTTCGCTATTGTCCATTACGCCGGCAAGGTGGACTATTCTGCGGCTAAATGGCTAATGAAGAACATGGATCCGTTGAACGAAAACATCGTGTCATTGCTGCAAGCTTCCCAAGATCCGTTTGTTGTAAACATCTGGAAAGACGCGGAAATTGTGGGCATGGCTCAGCAGGCGCTAACCGACACTCAATTTGGTGCGCGCACTCGGAAGGGCATGTTCCGCACCGTGTCGCATTTGTATAAAGAACAGCTAGCGAAGTTGATGGACACGTTACGAAACACGAATCCGAACTTTGTGCGCTGCATAATTCCGAATCACGAAAAGCGCGCCGGTAAGATCGATGCGCCGTTGGTCCTCGATCAGCTGCGTTGCAATGGTGTGTTGGAAGGCATTCGCATCTGTCGCCAGGGCTTCCCGAATCGGATTCCGTTCCAGGAATTCCGACAGCGGTACGAGCTGCTTACACCGAATGTCATTCCAAAGGGTTTCATGGATGGTAAGAAAGCTTGCGAGAAAATGATTCAGGCACTAGAGCTGGACTCAAACCTGTTCCGTGTCGGTCAGTCGAAGATTTTCTTCCGTGCGGGTGTATTGGCGCATCTCGAGGAAGAGCGTGACTACAAGATAACGGATCTGATTGTGAACTTTCAAGCATTCTGCCGAGGCTTTCTGGCGCGACGGAATTACCAGAAACGTTTACAACAACTCAATGCCATCCGTATTATTCAGCGTAACTGTGCTGCGTATTTAAAGTTGAGAAATTGGCAATGGTGGCGCTTGTACACGAAGGTGAAACCGCTACTTGAGGTAACCAAGCAAGAGGAGAAACTCGTGCAGAAAGAGGACGAGCTGAAGCAAGTGCGCGAAAAGTTGGATACGTTGGCTAAGAGTACGCAAGAGTACGAGCGTAAATACCAGCAGGCTTTAGAGGAGAAGACTGCTTTGGCTGAACAGTTGCAGGCTGAAATTGAACTGTGTGCTGAAGCAGAGGAGTCGCGATCTCGTTTGATGGCACGCAAGCAGGAGCTTGAAGACATGATGCAGGAACTGGAGACGCGCATCGAAGAGGAAGAAGAGCGCTCTCTGGCATTGGGCGCTGAAAAGAAGAAGCTGGAACTGAACATTCAAGACCTCGAAGAACAACTAGAAGAAGAGGAAGCTGCGCGGCAGAAACTACAATTGGAAAAAGTGCAGCTAGATGGCAAGATAAAAAAATATGAAGAGGATCTTGCAATTACTGATGATCACAATCAAAAATTGCTGAAAGAGAAAAAAATTCTTGAGGAACGTGCGAATGACCTTTCGCAAACTCTAGCCGAAGAGGAAGAGAAGGCAAAGCATTTGGCCAAATTGAAAGCAAAGCACGAAGCTACAATCGCGGAATTAGAAGAACGTTTACATAAAGATCAACAGCAACGTCAGGAGTCCGATCGTACCAAGCGCAAAATTGAGACTGAGGTGGCCGACCTGAAAGAACAGTTAAACGAGCGTCGCATTCAGGTAGAAGATATGCAAGCGCAGTTGAGCAAGCGTGAAGAAGAGTTAACCCAAACGCTGATGCGCATCGACGACGAGTCTGCTGCGAAGGCCGCCGCTCAAAAAGTGCAACGTGAACTGGAGTCACAACTGATTGAAATACAAGAAGATTTGGAAGCGGAGAAAGTGGCTCGTGCAAAGGCAGAGAAGATTCGACGCGATTTAGGAGAAGAGCTAGAAGCTCTGAAAAACGAATTACTTGACTCCCTGGATACCACTGCCGGTGAGTGTAGTTTCCCAGTAGTTACGTTTTCTTAGTTCAGAAGGTGAAAATTTGTGTAGAAATCCTACAATTTCTCCAGCTTGATGGCATATATTTTCTTAATTTTTATTCAATTGTCTAATGTCGTGTTTCTCTATACCACTTTCAGCTCAGCAGGAGTTGCGATCAAAGCGTGAGCAAGAACTGGCCACGTTGAAGAAGTCTTTGGAAGATGAAGCTGTGAACCATGAATCTCTGCTGGCCGAGATGCGCCACAAGCATTCACAAGAATTGAATGTTATAAATGATCAGTTGGAGAACCTGCGGAAGGCGAAAGCAGTGTTGGAGAAGACAAAGGGCACGCTAGAAGCAGAAAACGCCGATCTGGCAACAGAGCTGCGCAGTGTGAATAGTTCCCGCCAAGAGAACGATCGCCGTCGCAAACAAGCCGAATCGCAAATCGCTGAATTACAGGTGGGTCTTGGGCACTGGTATCCAATGCGAAACATGATGCCTATTGTGGCGCAACCTTGTAAAGCTTTTGGTCTGAGAAGATATAGAAACACTTTGCACTGAGAAATTTCGCTTTACCACAAAGCGGGTGCAGGGAGAAAATTATGAATATATGTAATTATATGCGTCCCATTCGAATTTTAAACTCGTGCGGTTAACATGTTGTGACGTTCGTCAATGTAGTGATCATAGACATTGACAGCATCTTTCCTCGCTAGTTGTATGTTTGTGTAATTTTGCTATTTGTTTTTGTACAATACCAACATAGGTGAAATTGGCGGAGATTGAGCGTGCTCGTTCTGAGCTGCAAGAGAAATGTACAAAACTGCAGCAGGAGGCGGAAAATGTAACGAATCAGTTGGAAGAAGCGGAATTGAAAGCATCAGCAGCTGTAAAGTCAGCTAGTAACATGGAATCACAACTTACTGAGGCACAACAATTACTCGAAGAAGAGACGCGCCAGAAGCTATCGTTGAGCTCAAAGTTGCGTCAGTTGGAATCGGAAAAGGAGGCATTGCAAGAGCAACTGGAAGAGGATGAGGAAGCGAAAAAGAATTACGAGCGTAAAATAGCTGAAATTACGGCGCAAATGCAGGACATAAAAAAGAAAGCTGAGGAAGATAGCGATTTGGCAAAAGAGCTAGAAGAAGGCAAGAAACGGCTAAACAAGGAGCTCGAGGCGCTCGAGCGTCAAGTGAAGGAGTTAATGGCCCAAAATGACCGCTTGGATAAGAGTAAAAAGAAAATACAGTCAGAGTTGGAGGACACCACTATAGAACTGGAGGCACAACGTACCAAGGTAAACTTTTTAATTCTATTATCCCTAAATATGGATAACAAGTTGATTATTTATAGGTGCTCGAGTTGGAGAAGAAGCAGAAGAACTTCGACAAGATACTTGCGGAAGAAAAAGCTATATCGGAGCAGATAGCGCAAGAGCGTGATACAGCAGAGAGAGAGGCGCGAGAAAAGGAAACAAAGGTGCTCTCACTAACACGTGAACTCGATGAAGCATATGACAAGATTGAAGATCATGAGAGCAAACGCAAAGCGCTGCAAAACGAACTTGACGATCTGGCCAATACACAAGGTACGGCCGATAAGAATGTACATGAACTGGAGAAGGCGAAGCGTGCGCTGGAATCGCAGTTGGCGGAATTGAAGGCGCAAAATGAAGAACTAGAAGATGATCTGCAATTGACAGAAGACGCAAAGCTACGTCTGGAGGTGAACATGCAAGCGCTGCGCTCGCAGTTTGAGCGCGACCTGCAGGCAAAGGAAGAGCAAGCGGAAGAGAAGCGACGTGGCTTAGTGAAGCAGCTACGTGATTTAGAGGCGGAATTGGATGAAGAGCGCAAACAACGTACTGCTGCGGTTGCGGCGAAAAAGAAGCTCGAGGGTGATCTGAAGGAAATGGAAACCACAATGGAAATGCACAACAAAGTCAAAGAGGACGCGCTGAAGCATGCCAAGAAGTTGCAAGCACAAGTGAAGGACGCGCTACGCGACGCCGAAGAAGCAAAAGCAGCGAAAGAGGAGTTGCAAGCGGCTAGTAAGGAAGCCGAGCGCAAAGTGAAAGCTTTGGAAGCTGAAGTAATGCAGCTGACCGAAGATTTGGCCAGTTCAGAACGGGCTCGCCGCGCCGCTGAAACAGAGCGTGATGAACTAGCCGAAGAAATTGCCAATAATGCCAGTAAGGGTTCACTTATGATAGATGAGAAACGCCGTCTAGAGGCGCGAATAGCCACATTAGAGGAGGAACTGGAGGAGGAGCAGTCTAATTCGGAAGTGCTGCTTGATCGAAGTCGCAAGGCACAGTTGCAAATAGAACAACTCACAACTGAATTGGCTAACGAGAAATCGAATTCGCAGAAGAATGAGAATGGACGTGCCCTACTTGAACGACAGAATAAAGAACTTAAGGCAAAGTTGGCTGAGATTGAGACAGCACAACGCACTAAGGTAAAAGCAACAATTGCTACGCTCGAAGCGAAGATTGCCAATCTAGAGGAGCAGCTGGAGAACGAAGGCAAAGAGCGTTTGTTGCAACAAAAGGCGAACCGCAAAATGGATAAGAAAGTAAAAGAACTTACTATGAACATCGAAGATGAACGACGACATGCCGATCAATATAAGGAGCAGATTGATAAAGTATGTCAGGTGGCGGTGCTGATTGAAAGTGTTGCTACACAGGTGTAATTCGGTTTGTGTTTTGTTTTATTTTTAGCTCAATAGCCGCATGAAATTGTTGAAACGTAATCTTGACGAAACCGAGGAAGAGTTGCAGAAAGAGAAGACGCAGAAACGTAAATATCAGCGAGAGTGCGAGGATATGATCGAAAGCCAAGAGACGATGAATCGTGAGATTAACTCGCTCAAAACCAAACTAAGGTATGTATGAAGAAAAGAACCCAATGCGAGCAGAGCTGAATGTAATATTCTAAAGGATTTGAACATGTGGCATTTGGTTCCTACTAACTGCGAAACGATTGCAATTAACTTGATGAAGAAAATCAAAACTAAGGATGCATATTTAGTATAGGTAATAGTATAGAAAAGCTATTTCAAAAATATATTTTTACCGGTAGTTCTCGATTTTGAGTGCATTCTTTTTGTGATCTAAAGATGAAACTCCTTGCTTATATTGTATTGAGCGTTAGAATTCAACAAAAGGTATGAAGTTGTTATTTAAATAGGGGAAAACATATCCGGATAAATGTGTCTGTGTTCAGCTAAGAGTTACATTCAAGAGCCATTTTAAATGATGATTTTTTAAATATAGCTCATTATCGTAATAGCCATGCTTTTACACAGGTTGATTGAGAATTTGCTTCATAAATATACAAAAGTATATTTAATTAAAACTCCGTTCCGATCTATGAAGAGTACGAGGCTTTAAAAAAGTTCGCCGCTGTTCTAAACTTGATTGGTAGTTACAACTAACATTTTAAACTTTGATTCTTTGCCATAACTTGAAATAAATAAATATTACATTTTGCTTTGACCGAAGTATTCTCCAGCGTATAACCATGTTCCTGAAGACCAACATTGTGTGATTTTATTTTAGACGTGTGCTTCGTTTTGCTATATTGATTTTGGTTTGCGTTTCGTACTTAAAATTTTAAACATGAAATTAATTTGCATCTGTAGATCAATACAAGTCGCTGAGACCGAAAGAGCCAAAGCGTATTCGCCTAAGAAGGACGCCACTCTCATTATGAATTGTGAGGGTCTACAATGATAATGAAAAAAGCGAGTGCAAAACAAACGTAAGAGTGTCGTCCGACGTCACAGTTGTAAGTTGGTGCGCAACCGTTCTTCATTCAATAGCACATGTTCACACATGCGCTTCCCCTTAGAACACCACACACTTGAGTAACATACCCAATCAGTTCCAGACATGTTTAAAGTAAAATTACAAGGCATGTTTACCGAAATCCACTGAAATAAAAATGGCCCAAATTGCTTTCGATGATTTACCGACTGCACAAATGGCAGCAACTATTAACTCATGCATGAGCTTGACGGTGTTCTTTTCGTATTAAAAAAATTCCGTTAGTTTGAAGTTTCTTTAATTCAGAACGAAACATTTCCTGCCTAACATTTTGACTTAAACTAAAAAGAAAAAATGTTCAAAAATTTCGAGGGCGTGGCCCGCACACTTCCGCTCCTTTAGTTCCTGTACGCATACTCGCGCGCCGTAGACACTTTGTGTGTTTGTTCACTTTTGTTGTTTCCTCTCCTTGTATGTGCATGTATTTGGGTTATGATTTGCTGCTAGGTTTATCATTACTTATCGATGTTTGCAACTATCTCAATTAAGTTTTTCTTCCAGGCGCACTGGTGGCATTGGATTGAGTTCGAGTCGCCTTACTGGCACGCCGTCGTCAAAGCGGGGCGATGACAGTTCCTCGGTGCAAGATGAATCACTTGATGGCGAAGATTCGGGCAATTGACGTGTTTATTATAAAGTTTTCTTTTAAAACGAATGAATATACATTATATATATTTTTTTTATTCTGATATTTTGTACAACCCATTGCTTTGCTCTTTACTTAATGAAATATGAAAAATGATCGAAGAGAAAATTCCAAAAATTGTAAAACGAAGAAATAGAGCAGACATTCACATTGCTGCACCCATACTCAGCGACCGTACCGTTGAGCCCTTTTATATGCCAATATGATTTTAATGTCATCCTTTACAAATAACCGTAAGAATATACGCGTGTAAAACACCAACGTCAACAACCAAATCCGTACACTATCATACGTATGAAGGAAGAGGTTTCCAGAAAATAAACTCCAGAAAATAAAAAACAATCGCATGTATGTAGTTGAGGACTTAACAATTGCATTTACAATAATGAAATTTGTAAAGATTTATGTTCGTATTTGTAGAAAGAATGTGTAAAGTTGGTTTGATCGAATATTTACATGCTCAACAGGTGCATGCAAGCGGGCACAACGCTAACGTATACGGCCAGGTACATGCTTACATATATACGTACACATACAAGATAAATACGTCTTTTTTAAGGGCCTTTGCGCCCGTGACTAGCTTGATTATGTTGTGCATAGATAAAGAGAGTATCAAAGAAAAAGCACCAACAATAGAAATATATAAAAGGATGTACTGTCAAAATATTACTGTATGCATGCTTACTACACACATACGTACACAATATTTACTCGTATTCCGATTTCCCTTTTGCATGAAACGATGCCAAACGCGTTTAAACTTTAGAATTTTACCTACTTGGAGAAGTTATGGCCATCACAATTTCTCGTTCCTTTCTTCTTAATAATCGTTGACGAGTGCTTAATATCTTAATACTTAAATTGCATAGCAATTTAAAAGGAACTACACATAGGCAATATATATTGGACTATTCAAGAATCAATAATACTACGAAATGAAGACAATGAGCAGATGTGAAACGAATTAGTGTTAACATGGCGAGCATCAACACAGAGAAAAAGTGAATTTTGCACAAGGCGTGGGACGATGTCAACGCGACAGCTAAACATACCCCCTAAACAAATTGAACAATGGAAGAAGACATAAATGACGATGAGTAAAGATAAGATCCAAATTGGAGAAAAGACTTACACAGGGGGTACACCACTCGGTGTGCCGTTTTTTACATGCAAATGTGCAACAATATGAGAACAAACAAATATGGCAAACAATTTGATATAGTAATTGTATAAGTATTATTAACTATAAAGTCTAATGTTAAATTTTGTATTATTGCCTAACCAAATGAATGTTTCGAACTTTTGAAGCAATGCCGGTGCAGAGTGAACTTCAGATCCAATTTGAACTTTACATTTACCCATTAAGTTGCATTTTAAAAGATTGCTGTTACTTTTACAACCGCCTAGAAACGTTTCATACTTTGCTCGTTACCTTCTAATGTGCCATCAGCTTGATCCTGAATTGTGTTAACGATTTAACGTTGCAGTGGAAATGTGGGTATCACTTTTAATTTGCTTGACGCTCAATACATGTATTAGAATTGTTTGCGTAGTTTTTTATATCCGGCGATTGCATCCTTGCTCATAGAGCTTCACTCAAGACCTGGCGACAAGTATTTGCTATCCCTCGGACACGAGCATTCCGAGCCCATTTTCCTTTTCAATTAGTGCCTCTTATCAACTTGTAACATAACACGAAAAACACAATTTCCTCATTCACCCCAATTACAGAACAGCGAACGAAGCGCATTATAACAACAAATATTCCTCAAAAGTCGAATTTCGATCTTATCCATGGTTATGCATACGTTTATATGTTGTACTTAAGGCATACACCTGATTTTCCTTCCATCCTTTATACGAGCACTGTTCTAAGACGAAAGCGGAGAGTAGACAAGAAAACCATACATACTTATAAGGTTTTAATTTCATTTTATGTGTTTTGTTTAACATTATTAAAAATATACCACAATATTGCATAATTATAACTCTAAATCACATTATTCTTTATAATTTAATAAATACCATAAACCGAAATTAACGAAAATAAGAGTTTCCGTCATAAGTGCAAACAGCGTGGTTGGGCTGGAAAGTCGTTGGCGGATGTCGATATGCTGGAATTGTGATTGTGCCCTGCTTATATTGACCGAAAGTTAGTTTTGTCCAAATTATTGGGACACCACACGATTTTCTAAACCGCTATTAGTCGAGTTGGTTCTAATGGCTTAAGCACGTCGAAAGCGTATAACTAACAAAAAAGTGCAGTGATTGAGTTCCGGTATATTGTTGACATTTGTCCCCCCAATCGTCCGGTGGTTGAAATTCGACAAATCGCAGCCAATGAATGATAAGCGTCAGTGCTCGATTAAGCTTTCATTTCCGGTGGTTAACGCTGGAAATAGTGTTTTACTTCGAGTATTCGCGATTTGTCCTAGTTTTTTAAGGGGTCACCGTTGCGTGAGCTGAAAACCGAGTGATTTTTTGTGATTTGTTCCTAAAACAGAGAGTAAATAAAACATGCGAAATCAAGTCGCAAGTGACTAAAAATATTTTGCTACTTTTACCTTGTGAAATTTCGCTTAAAAGGCAAGTATTTTCGATTAGATAGACTTAGATTTTCGCTTGGAATGGCTAACGCAATGGCCGTTTATCTGAGTCGCACCAAACAAAATAAATTTTTTTCCGGAATGCCTTTCTTTAGATGGCGATCTCGATTGCCAGAGAACGGTGACGTGTTATTGAGACGTTTTCTAAGCACTTACCAGAGTTATTCTAATTAAATTGTTCTTCATGATGCAGCAACTTGTTATAGAGCGCAAAAAAGATGTATTTTATTGTACAGAGCAGTATATTTTATTGTATGCAGAGAACCATATATTTGCTTAAAAGACGGAAGTTATATTGAAGATCAAATTGAAAAATATAGGAAGTATTCATGGGAACTCTGTATTCATTGTCAAATGGCGTGCCATGTCAAGTTAATTCTGTTTTGGAGAGCGCGATCTTTTTTGATATAGACCACAGTCTACCTTGTCATATATTCTACCTGGTTCTGTATATAATCACAGTATACAGTAGACCCGATTTTGACACTATAACATAGTGAAATTAATTTCACTGTGTATAATAATATAGTTTAATAAAAATTCTCCCTCTCTGAGCAAACAAATTTTTTTGAAATTTGATGTCTGGAATTTGTCAGTTCAAAAATTGTTGAACCACAGTCGTATTTCCATTCAAACAAAACCGTGAATTCCCGCTGTGTTTTCGGTTTTGTTTTTTTGGTTGCCTATTTGTATAGGAATGGATAAGTTCAAATGTTTAAGGATTGCTCAAATAAATTAATTGATTGATCAAATCAAAGTTTCTTTCATAGTTGATGTGATCTCTATTTTATGCCGATATTATCGACATCTTGAAAGGATTAGTTTGTCAAATCTTATCGACATTTGCTGAGAGTAAATGCATAATAGTAAATTGCAAAATTGAATTCTGGCTGTTTTAATTCGGTTTCCGCGCACAAAATTGTTGTGTGTCTTTAGATCCAATAAACCAAGTTGTAGACAGTAGCTTCACAAACATAGTACTTCTTCCAAAAATTAATTGGTGAGAACAATTTACAAGCCTTTATGTAAAATAGTTTAGCTTAGTTATTGATTAATTTAAAACACGCACAATATATTATCATAAACGTATTCATATGCCACGTACTAAAAATATTTTTAAAAGAGCATCAAAAAGTCTATATCTCAACTGCAGTTCACAATTATATAGAAAACTAAAGGTAAAACTAAATTATCAATTTGGTCTGTATGAGCTTCTATTAGAGCGGTGATTATCGTGGCAATAACAGCGGTGAGGCACTGAGTGTAGGATATTGTAATATTTCCGGTAAGATGAAAGCACAAAATCACAAAAAGCGTCACCAGAACAAAGCTTATTGTGCCTTCTAGCGAACGTGAAGAATCTTTAAAATTCAATTGTAGAATATATCAGTAAAACAATTTGATTTTACAAATAAATAACTTACTATGCCACTTGGTGCGTCCAAATTTCGATCCTACCACACTGGCGGCAGCATCCCCGAATCCAATAGTAAGAATACCGGCAAATAACGGCAAAACTGACTTGCCATCACACGGACATGGACTCATCCAAACGGGCGAAGAACAACCGATGAGCAGACAAAAGGGCGTAAGTGCCAGAATACCAGCATCTTTTTCATCGGAAAAAGAGGCAAACGCACTGGATAACGGCTGAGCCAAAGGCGGAACCTCTAGAATACGAACGAGTTCCAGCACTGTGAAAACTGATAAAGCCACTCCAGATGCGATGTAAAGAAACGCGCACTGATACAGAATTCCCGGAATGTATACTAACACAATGAGCACATGGAAGATTTTCCGTACACGCGTGGATGCCTTTTGTTTATTGCGCAGCTGCCACCAAACTGTGCCAACTGTCAGTCCGACCAAAACTAAGTAGAATAAAATTATGTACACCTAAACAAAACAATTTATTTGTATTAAATTTCGCACTGTAAATCCTGGAGCATACATAGGCTGACAGGCGTTAGCTGTACTCACTCTGGTGCTGTCCTTTTGTATGAAGTTGAAAAGCGTAACGACAGGGATTGGCCGCGTGATTGGAACACACGTTACGGCAATCAATAATAACGTCATGACAACATAAAAACAGCATGGCACACGCAACCGTTTGAACATGGCCAGCAGCCAGCACACCACTAGTAGACAAAAAAAGGCACACTGTAAAGAGAACAAATTATTTCTGTTCTTGTGGATAAATTTCAGTCGAATTATAAGAGGAAAAGGCGTCTTGGCACTGATCTTATCGTGTATATATTGAGCTTTAGTGAAAACGTTCTTAAACGTAAACGCGCAGCAAACGAGCGCAATGTTGCGATAAAATGATTTTGATAAATTCTTAATAGAGGAAGTGCGCAAGCACTCTCAAATTTGTGTTTAGACTTAAAACAATAATGATTGTGGTGCTGTTGCTGCGGCTTTTCATGTAATCACAGCGCCGGTTGAAGCCGACGCCATCTTAGGCATGTGGCCTTGTCGTTGCCGTCTTCAATGTGTTTGCGCTTGGCACGACGCTTTAGATGCTTAATACGTCGTGGATAAGCGTATCGTATCTGGTCATTGATCAGTGACCGACGCCTTACACATGGAAAACGTATTCGGTACGACTAATGAAAATAAATGGGCGCGATTGTTTTTTAAATTCTGACATATTTCACAATTCCATTACTTGAAATTCTAAATTTTATCATAGATAAATGAAGATACGTAAGCATAAACCATGATACAAAAATATTTTTTGTATCATGGTATAAACTTATTTTGCTCAATATGCAGGCATACCATCATTATAGCATTAAGTTCCACAAAGTCATCTTCCACTAGTCCGATGAATAGACCTACGGGCAGCTGCAGGACCGCATTTAAAATAAATAGCATTAAGCCCTGTACCACCAGTGCCGCTTCCCCGTAGCTGAAGCAACGCGGCAGCTGGCGCATCACCCATATGTACACAGTCTGATAGCAAAACGTAACCGCGAAGCCCCAGAATAGCCCAAAGTGCCAAGTGCTTTGCAGCAGTAACACATAGAGCATTGTCGTGAGTAGGCCGGGCATGAAGGCGATGAACAGCTTTAGCAGTAGCCCCCCTGACTCGAAAGACACGTACATGAAAAAGCAAAACGACTCAATGCACATCCCAGCCGCGGCTATTGTCAGCATTTTTTCTGTGGAGGACGGCATGTTGCAACGATTTTCCCGCAGATAGTTCGAAACGAAGGCGAACGGCACAAGACAGCACAGCCAATAACCGGCTGAGGCATTGGGCCTGAAAGAGATAGATACGTCGAGTAATGCATTGGTCATCTTATCAACAAGTGGTACGCAATAATCGGAGTTATGTGTTTGCAGTGGCCAAAGACTGAAGTACATTTACGTGGGGTGACTATTATGATTGTTGCGTTGCACTCACTAGACTCTATTTACCTCGTAGCTATACTGATAGACATTTTTCCATTTCTTGCCTGCGAAATCTTTAATCCGCATTCGTCACTACTGCTCGAGTCGGAATCTATATCTCTGCAGTTGTTCTTCATCACCCTTTCGCCAAATTCACTGCCCTTGAAGCACCAACTTTCAGACTGCCGACTCTCCCCAATCCACTTGGTTGTGATTATCCAGCTTTCAACACTTTCAAAGATATCAAAGCTGCCGATCGCATCAAATTGTATGCTTGCCTCGGCTTAGCAAACTTAAACTCGCCAGTTATGATTTAACTTAAGTTTTTATTTTTATATATTTCTTTTAAATTTAACGGTACATATTATTACTGAGCATTAATGTAAATACTTAAAAAATTCAATTTTTAAACCCGCAGAAATCAACAGCGTCGGCAGCTCTATTGACAGCTGATTTCATTAGTGATGAGAATGAAACGGAATGCATATCAAAGTTATCGATACTTTCAAAATGATAAAACAAAAGGCGGTTTTAAAGCGAGAATGGTAAAGGCTCAACTCCAAACCACGCTTGATACGCAGCTATGCTGTCTGTCTGTCAAAAGTGTAGAATCAGTGTAGTTGTATGGAACGAGTTAATTAGCGCATAGCATCGGATGCCATCATGCGAAAAAAGCGGAAAGCAGCCCAACTTTCTACTTTTCCACGGGTGTTGGTAAATTTATATATCGTTCTAAATGTTATCCATAAATAGCTTTTACTCGTAATCAATTTTTTCAATTTTGGTAATAAAAAAGGTTTAAAACAAAGTAGATATTAATCATAGCAGCAAAGTTTAGAAATATTTCAGTGAATAAAATGCGTTCAATTAAATTACTAATTTCAATTTTACCATAAAAATCGAATTAAGATTATCGATTACATTCACGCACTGAGTTTTATTTTTACTTATTTTCACAGAATTTGATATTGCACGCAATTGATATTGGATTTGGATTGGCTGCCCAGAAGTTTTTCCTGACCACATGCAGCACAAGCAATTATGCGAACAAAGGCGATTTAGTCAATAAATTCTTTAAAATTCGAAATTTCTCTCCCACGTTTTTATTTTCACATCACAAAATGTTACTGTCAGCTGATTAGAAGATGCTTTAAAAGCGCGCTGTGTAACTCAAAGCGTGAAATATATCGAATGCATCGAATCCGAGAAAAGTGAAACGTGCGTTGCTGCGTACCAAGCGTGTTATGGAGTTGGCCCATAAGAATTCAACCAAAGTTGCAAAGTTGGGTCGTATTTAACCCAAATTAGATAATGCGGCGTTAAAGTTGGATATTATTGTTATTTTTAATTGTGATTAAATGAACTTTCGGATAATAATTATTTTTTTGTTTTATATTCAGAAAATAAACTTTAATTTGATTAATTTAATTCATTTTCAATTATGAAGAAGGGAACAAAACCGATCAAATTAGATTTTTATATAAATTTTTATAAAACAAGTGAGTCAGTCGGTTTCGATCGACCTATTCATATTGTAACGATAAGACAGTCTGTCGCTGTGCAAAGCAACCCTGTCGCTACGCGCCGTGCCATAATTCAACCTGGCAATGATGACCGCGATAATGGAAACTTTTAGTCCAACCTGGCAATGATGGCCGCGATAATGGACACTTTTAGTCCAATCTGGCAATGATGGTCGCGATCATCATGGAAACCTTTAGTCCATGGCACAATAATAAGGTAATAGCATGCCCGCAACACCAAAAACCACATGTATTTTGTTGGTAGGATTGTTTATGGTTACTGTCAAAATCAGCTGATATTTTCCGACGAAAGAGGGAGAAACTGAAAACATACAAAAGTGATTGTTGCCAGACGGTGCTGTATTTGAGTGAAAAAACGGGAAAAGTGCTCAGGTCAGTTGTTTTCAGTCAGGTATTTTCATTTCAACCGATGCGGCAACACAGCACACCGACGATTTTGACAGAAGCCATAAACGATCAGCCGGTGGCTTGCTACAACCTTATAGTTGAACCATGCTTTAGTCCACTCTGGAATGTGCGAGAACGATCTGCGCGATGGCCGGACAGGTATAAAAGGCAGCCGGGTCAGTCTGATTTTGACTAGTGAAGGTGCCACACGGAGTAATTAAGTGTAAAGACCGTAAAGTGTGAAATTTGTGAAATAAAGTGACTTGGTTTTTTATTGACTGCGTTTGAGAAATTAGGTGTGTTTTTATTTTAAATTGCACAATCCAGAGATACGTACTAGCCCACTAGAACTAGTATTCGTAACAATATGTTGCATCTAAAGCGGCCTTTAGACGGTCGCACATGTTTGCAAACATGTGCGATGAGCGTTTACACCAGGGGTCGGAAAAATTGACAATGAGATGGTGTTAGTGAGCGCAGAGTAATTTTTCTACACTGTATAAAATTAAACCGAAAAGCGAATAAGAAACCAATCGCCAACGCAAAAAAGCATACACACAAAAACTACAACAACAAAATCATCTATTTTTTTTCATACATACAATTTCTTGCAGCGTACACAAGACAAAAATCAACGCAGCCACTACACGTGTTGCTTCGTTGCTGTCTGAACCAATGATAACATGATGCGAAACTGAGAGAATTCACGAAATTTGGACGTTTTTTTTGGTCACACGAACACAATCCGTGTGAGCTGAAAAGAAAATCGTCAACCCTGCCAGCTTTCTCTCTTTGTAGAACAATTCGTATTGCAGCAAGCACCGGACTAGCAAATTTGTTCCTAACGCGGGGTTGCAATTTTTATGTACTTGTAAAAAAGTATGTTCACAGTCTTATTGTAAACAGCAGTGTAAAATAAGGAAGAAAATATAAGAAATTATCAGAACTACTTGATTCAAATGAAAATGTTAGGGAAAAGTAGTAATATACAGAAATATAAAGATGTAAAAAAGAAATCCATATTTTTTTGTGCCTATCTAATTGAAACTAATTTGCATTTTCCGCACCACCACTGAGGTATGCAAAAAGGCGCGTTACCGATTTTTTTGTTGGGTGCTCGGTTCCCCAGTAGGCCTATTATCACCCATTACAACAGATATTACATTTAGATTTAAAAAATAAATACAATACAAAAACAATAAATACAATTATTAATAAATACAATTATTAATTATTAAATTAACATTACAATTATTATCACAAACAAATAAATATAATAAATAAATAAATATTAATTTGAAAACATTACAATTACTATCGCAAACAAATAAATATAATAAATAAATAATAATAAATAAATAAATAAATACAATTATTTTAAAACATTAAAGCAACACGTAACACGCAAACATGTAACTTTGAATTTGGAATTCACGTTCCGCTGCCCGCAACACACAAACATAAATACCAAACAAACATTGATTTAAAAAATGCAGAATAGCTCAACCTACCCTTTTTGCAGGGTGTGCCATTCTGTAATTAATAAACACCAATTGCATTTTGGATATGCACTCACCTGTCACCGTCCTTTGCAGCAACGGGAAAGGCAAACAAATTGATGGCTCCCACGCAGTTCCGGACGCACTTCCTATCACTTGGCATTGTTGAATTGGTTGTTGTTGATTTGTCTGCGAAAAGAAATAAACAAATCAATCAATCAATTAGTATTTTTTCACTTTTTTTGCAGTTTTCCACTGTTTTCACTCGTAAATTGAAAAAGCGCGAACTTATTTGTGCAGCAAAATATCGCCGGTCAGGGATGCTTTTTGCGATGAACACTCTATTTCAGACGCAGGGGTGTTTTTCCCAAAGCATACAATAAAATTCAATAAAAGCTGAATAAAAAATGTGTTAAACACGTATTAAAACACTTTTAACTGGTTTTCGGGAAAGATTGTAATTTTTTAATCATTTTTCTTCCAAAAGATTACATAATTACAAAGAATTAAAAATTTATTTTCCTATGCTTAAAAACTTGAAAGTACACGCAGCCCTCGCCATGGCCGTTGTATGGGAAATCAACATTACGTTCCTGCGCAACCTTGGGGTGTGATGTTTGGCAAAATCAACCGTGGGGTCTGATGTTATCGGTGTATTAGTGCGGATTTTGAGTATGTATTGTGGTCGAGCGTTCTCAGTTTCGCATCATGTTATCATTGGTCTGAACAACGACTGATTGAAAGAGCGTAAAGCGGCATTTACACGATCAACTTTGTTTGCAAACATGTGCGGTCAGGGTTACCGTTGAGAATTTGGAGAAAGTCGCACAAAAGGTCGTTTTTAAAAAAAAAAGTCGCACAAAAAAGTAGTTGTTTCAAAAAAAAGGGCACACTTTTTTATTACGGAAAAACACAACTAACAATTCAAATTAACATTTCAACGATATAAATAACTTAGAAATAATGATTAAAAAGTGTTTATATACACTTTTGTGTATTTAATTTTACATTTAATTTTTAATAATGTGTTTGTATACACTTTAATATATTAATCATAAATTTTCTTTTTTTTGTAACTTCGTCTCTGTATTTTCGCACAAGCATTACTTTGCATACAGTCTTCTATTAAGGTATCTAGCAAATTTTTATTGCTGATAGTATGGACTTACAAGTTCCTACAACTAATCTGTTGGTTAATTTATTTTTCATTAACCCTCTGTAGCTGACGTGGTGGTCTGACAGACACCGCAAAACAAAACTTCGTGCATTGCTTCATAAATTTTGAACTTACGATCCACACATTCGTAGTACCTTTCACACTCGTATTCTTACGTCGATCAGTGAAAACAGAGTGTTTGTAGGTGGCACACGTGCGCAGTTACGCAATTTAGTGTCTGTCAGACCACGACGTCAGTATTGCTGTAAGTATCTGGTAGACCACCACATCAGCATAATCGTAACATTTTCATAGTGTCCGTCAGACTACTGCACTCCAGTAAAATCGTTTTTATTATTTTATTTACATACATATGTTCGCATAGCAAATTCAAACACAATGGAAAGACCATCTTCATCAAAAAGAACTTCTGCAGGATGTTTTAAAAGCAATGAGAGGCAAATAATTGAATGGCTAGAGGAACTTCAAAATGAAGGAGAAGATTTGAGCGATATCGACGATGATGTGAATGATAAAACATTCGAACTAGAAACTTTTCAATTTGAAGACGACACAATTTCTTTTGAAGAAGATACTTAGGAGAATAGTAATCGCTGTATAGAAGAACACATACATAGTGCGGAATTTTAAAAAGGTAAAAAAGGTTTCGTCTGGAGTGGAGAAGTCCAAGAACATCCAGAGTGCTAGCTCGCAATATTATTAGATTACCCAGTCTGGTTAATACATTACAATTTGAAGGTTATGTTGAGCTTTGGACAAAATTTTTTGATCAGTCCATGCTTTCAAATTTGGTTGCACATACAAACCGAAAATTAGGTATCAATCAAGTATCAAGTACCAATTCAAAAATAATAGTCGGGTTGAGCTTATGGATTCGGATGAAAATGAAATGAACGCATTTATCGGACTGTTATATTACTCGGACTATTATTATTAAAAAAAAATTATTATTATATTACTCGTCAGTATTCAAATGCAATAACTCTGATCTTAATATAATATTTGCTAATAATGGCACAGGTCATGAAATATTCGAGGACTTTACATTGTTATCCTATGTGCCAAAGAAAAACAGAGCAGTCTTTCTAGTCTCATCCTCACATCGCATTCGACAATCTAATCCTGAGTCAAGAAAGCCACTGAATATGATCTCACCATGCGATTTCGTTAAAATTCAAAAGTTAATTTATTTAATAAGTGCTTATTGAGATACAGTGAAAAATGTTCCTTTAAATTGTTCACATTCTCTTGTTTATTAATTTTTAAACAAGAGTATTTTTATTGTATCAATGAAATAAACCACATAAGTTCAATCAAATGTCTTTCATTTCAAATTTTACCCTTACATTGGATTATAAACTATTTTTTATTATAAATACTAAAGGCCTAATAAATGAAAGTAAGAAATTTCATAAAAATAATTCAGTTTAAAGAAGTGTCCGCCAGACCACCACGTCAGTGTTATTGTTAAAATTAGAGCACGTCAGTTGCAGAGGGTTAATCGTAATTTTGAAAAAATACTTTCCGCACACGCACTGCTGTGAGGTAGAGTTAATACATGCGCTGCCATTTAAAGCATTTTTTAAGCTTCCTACTGTATGTCAAAAATGTTCAGCTAAATGCTAAATCAAAGACTATAGGCTTTGTGCTAAATAATCAGCTGATCAATCGAATGGGGTTACGATATCGCGAGGAATATCGTAAACTTAAATGATTTTTTAAGTGCAAATATGTGTGATTTTGCAGTGTATGACTATAAAAAGAGGTAGAAAGATTTCACTTAGCAGAAAAGGGGAAAAAAGTCGCACAAAGATGGAAAAAGTTGCAAAATCAGACAAGTTTGAAAAAGTCGCACAAAAAGTCTCAGAGCGTCAAAAAGGTTGCAAAATGCAACTAAAGTCGCACAACGGTAACCCTGTGTGCGGTGTGATGAGAAGAATGACCGTGTAAACGCAAGAAATTCAGGTTCGTCACGCAAGTTCGATGGTTTTCAAAAATTTTTGATTTTTCTGTCGGTGTGACGAACATGTTTTACCGTGTAAAGGGCTGCATCATACCCACAGTGCATTTTTTCAGTCGCATAGTAGACACCGAAGGGTGAAGATCAATGACTACATGACGCGAAACTCGGAGGGGTCACGGTTGCTAATTCGGTAAAACCAGGCCCCAGAGTCGCAAATTCGGTAAAACCAGGCCCCAGAGTTGATTAGGGTTCGTACAAAAAATTCGCCATACAAACGCCAGGGCAAGGGCTGCTGGTGCGTTCGATGTTTATTTGCAAATAAAATAATTGTTTTTTTTTTGCTTTCATTCTGTAGTACGTATTGTTACGAATATGAGTTTTAGTGGGCTAGTACGTATCTCTGGATTGCGTAATTTGAAAATAAAACACACTTAGTTCCTCAACCGCAGTCAATAAAATAAACCAACAATCACTTTATTTCACAGGTTTACACTTTACTGTCTTTTCGCTCAATTACTCCGTGTGGCACCTTCACTAGTCAAAATCAGACTGACTCGCTGCGCCGCACCCGGCTGTCTTTTATACCTGTCCGGCCATCGCGCAGATCGTTCTCGCATATTCCGGAGTGGACTAAAGGTTTCCATGATGATCGCGACCATCATTGCCAGATTGGACTAAAAGTTGCCATCATTGTCGCGGCCGTCGTTGCCAGATTGAATTATAGCACGGCGCGTAGCGACAGGGTTGCTTTGCACAGCGACAAACTGTCTTATCGTTACAGTATATAGGAAATTGATTGCAAAAAAGCGTTGTTGCTGAAAAACGTCATAAGTATGTTGCCTCGTGTTTTAATATGATTTTACTTCAGTTTTTGCTGACTGCCCTCAAAGCCTTAACGTTTGCATCGCTTGAGTTGCAGCTCTGCGTTTGAAAAGAGTTCAACTTGCCATCACTGGTTCTTAGGTTAGGTTAGGTTAGGTTGAGGTGGCTGCCTCTGTATGAGACACACTTAGGCATCTTAATGGGCCCGTTGTGATACCACAGATTCCACCCGTTCGAAATGCGTATGCAACACTGTTTTTTTCAACATGTGATACACCACACATTTCAAACGGATGGGGAAAGGGAGGGGAGGGGAGCGGACCTACAGTTTAACGCCGAATCCGAACGGCGATGGGCAGTTTTTCTTTCACACTTGGAGGTTTTGCCATTGCCTGCCAAGAGCGCACTTGTGCGATTCTTGTAATTCTCATTCCCTTCATGTGGATAGCGACAGAAGTAGATGAGTGTTTTTTCCAGCCCAAGCCAGGAATCGAACCCGGGGCGCTCGGTATGAGAAGCCAGCGCGCTACCCGCTGAGCTATCGAGGCCGACATCACTGGTTCTTGCTGCACTAGAAACGGCAAACTCAATGAGACATGAACTGAAGGAAAAAGCAACCGAAAATCTGCTGACTTCAGCGTATGAAATAATTTATTTCTGCTTTTTTTTGTACGCGTTACAATCAAAATTACTTAGACCAGTAAAACAAGTTGGTTTGCAATGCTATATTTACAGCGAATAAGAAAAGTTAGCACTTTAAGATGCAAACAATTGACTGGTAACCGGTGCTGTGCGAATGTTTGGGTAAAAAAACCCGTACACTATCGGACGATTGGAAAAAGCAAAAAATGGTCTGAAAATCATTTCTCCTCCGAGTTTCGCGTCACGTAGTCACTGGTGAAGATGGCGTCGCGAAGTAATGAAGATATGTGGAGAGAATTTTTTGAACTGTATAGGAATCACCCAGAACTTTGGAAAATCAAAAGCGAAGAGTACAAAAATAAAAATAAAAAGAACGCCGCTTATGAGGTGCTATTAATAAGTACAAAGAAATTGACCCAAAAGCGAATTTAGAAACTTTGAAATATAAAATTAATTCTCTGCGTGGATGCTATCGGCGTGAACTTAAGAAAAAGAAGAAGAGCGAAAAATCAGGAGCAGGCACCGACGACCTATACACGCCAACTTCCCAAAATTTCATCAATTACACAGGGCAACAAATTTCGACTTTTGGTCGGCTTTTCTGGGTTTGACATCAGTTCTAGGGTAATTAGGGAGCGCTGATTTCGAATCCGCAAACCGTTTTTAAAACTTAGTTTCCGTTTTCGCAAAAAATGGGCGTGTCACTTTTCCGGATTTTCCCTGACTTTTTTCACGTTTGGGATTGTAATTTCTTAACTAATAAGCCGGTTGACATGATTTTCTCTTTGTGGCATTTACAACACCTCACGGCTTCTTTTCCAATGTAATTTATTTGTATAAGTTTTACAATTCCGCGGTAATTGGACCTCAAAGTCGGAAAATATGGAATTTTAAGGCGTTTTCTTTGATGTTAAAAAACATGCACCTTTTTCGTAAATCAATTAACGAGTTAGGTGTATAACCAAAGCGGAAACATCAATAAATACAACACAGCCAAATTTTTTGGCGTAAGTCACATTCTCATCGAAACAATAGCAAAAATGTTCCGTAGCCATTTTCAACTTTTTTTTAGCTTTTTTCCTTAAAAAACTAAGAGCCTCAAAATATGCAAAGTTTTCAATTTTTTTTTGTTTTGAGCAATTCAAAATTTGTTTGTTTGTTGCTTGTATTCCAGACTGTAAATGGAACATAAAAAAGAGCATATTTTGAGGCCCTTAATTTTTTAAGGAAAAAAGCTGAAAAAAGTTGAAAATGGCTATGGTACATTTTTGCTATTGTTTCGATGAGAATGGGAATCACACCAATTAATTTGGCTGTGTTGTATTACTTGATGTTTCCTCTTTCATTTATACATAACTCGATAATTGATTTACGAAAAATATGCATGTTTTTCAACATTAAATAAAACGCCATGAAATTCCATATTTTCCGACTTTGAGGTCCAATTACCGCGGAATTGTAAAACTTATACAAATAAATTACATTGGAAAAGAAGCCGTGAGGTGTTGTAAATGCCACAAAGAGAAAATCATGCCAACCGGCTTATTAGTTAAGAAATTACAATCCCAAACGTGAAAAAAGTCAGGGAAAATCCGAAAAAGTGACACGCCCATTTGTTGCGAAAACGGAAACTAAGTTTTAAAAACGGTTTGCGGATTCGAAATCAGCGCTCCCTAATTACCCTAGAACTGATGTCAAACCCAGAAAAGCCATTTTGCTGTTGATCAGTGTTATTAGTGCTGCAATTAATGCGCGTGCCATGTTGCTTCGTCGACGAGTGAAGAACAACTGAAGTGTGATCAAATGTTCGATCGTGTAAACGCCAAAAATTGTATTGCGCATCACACAATGTTTGCAACCAAGTATGATCGTCTAAAGGCCGCTTAAGAATGCGTGTGCTGAGCGTACTGCTCATATGAGTAAGCTTTGCCGACCAGTGGTTTACACGGTCAAACATGTACGCACCAGGGTTACCGTTGTGCGACTTTAGTTGCATTTTGCAACCTTTTTGACGCTCTGAGACTTTTTGTGCGACTTTTTCAAACTTGTCTGATTTTGCAACTTTTTCCATCTTTGTGCGAATTTTTCCCCCTTTTTTTGGTAAGTGAAATCCTTCTTCCTCTTTTTATAGTCATACACTGCAAAATCACACATATTTGCCCTTAAAAAAAAATCATTTAAGTTTACGATATTCGTCGCGATATCGTAACCCTATTGATTGATCAGCTGATTATTTAGCATTAGCTGAACATTAGACATACAGTAGAAAGCTTAAAAAATGTTTTAAATGGCAGCGCATGTATTGCCTCTACCTCACAGCAGTGCGTGTGCGGAAAGTATTTTTTCAAAATTACGATTAATGAAAAATAAATTAACCAACAGATTAGTTGTAGGAGCTTGTGAGTCCATGCTATCAGCTCTAAATTTGCTAGATACCGAAATAGAAGACTGTATGCCAAGTAATGAACTTGTGCGAAAATACAGTGACGAAGTTACAAAAAAATAAAATTTTTGATTAATATATTAAAGTGTATACAAACACATTATTAAAAATTAAATGTAGAATGAATACACAAAAGTGTATATAAACACATTTTTAATGAATTTAATGAATGAAGCTATTTATATCGTTTGAATTGTTAATTCCTTTTTGTTTTGTTAGTTGTGTTTTGGTTTAATAAAAAAGTGTGCCACTTTTATTTGAAAAAACGACTTTTTTGTGCGACTTTATTTTTATAAAACGACCTTTTGTGCGACTTTTTCAAAATTCTTAACGGTAACCCTGGTACGCACACTTCAGTTGTCTCGCTGCTGTCGACGAAGCAACATGGCGCGCGCATTCGCATGAATTTCTTTAAATTTGCATAAAAGCACCTCATATGCTGCGTTTCTTTTACATTTTTTTTATATTCTTCGCTTTTCACTTTCCACAGTTCGGGATGTTGTCTATACACTTGAATGACCTCTTCCCATAACACTTCATTTTTTTGCGACGCCATCCTCACTGCTCGCTGTCTACCGATCAAATGACAAAATGCACTATGTGTATCACGCAGCCGTTTACACGGTCGCACATGTGCGTCACGCCGACAGAGAAATCAAAAAATTTTGAAAACCTTCAAACATGTCCGACGACACGAACTTCTTGCGTTTACATGGTCATTCTTCTCGTCACGCCGCACATGATTGCAAACATGTGCGACCGTCTAAAGGCCGCATAAGTCAAAATAACCCAGCTCATCTAATCTAACCACACTTTCTGCAAAGACACTCTATCCAAGATCAATATTCAAGACTATCCGAGATGCGACCCCTGCAACACAAATGAGTTCTCTGACTGACCCCGAGCCACTCCTTTTGTGGGCGTTTCTCAGGCAAAATGTTCAGTTCATTAGATTCGCAAAAAGAAGATCCATATAGGCCGATTTGCTGTTTCTTTTACGAGGGTTCGCTTTAATGCATTTGTTCCCAGCCACCTTAACCTAAACTAACCTAATTAAATGTTTGGTTCACCCAAAAAAATTTTATCTCACGTACGGCCGAATTACTGCGAAATGAAGTGAAATGTCAAACGAATTTGCCTACCATGCCATTCTCTATGGTAGAGAAAAATGTGTCTGCAGTGGGCACAGCCCGTAGAGCGCAAATTTCTTTATACCATCTCTACGTATGTAGCTAGCGCTCTACGTGGTGGTAGTGGTAGTGTTGCGTTGTAGTTGACACACAACAGGTAGAGTATCTACGCTCTACACTCTACCGAAAAAACTCTATAGTGAACACTTGGCTTAAGTGATTTATTTTCACAAAATTGGTGATGGCGATTTAAGTCCGTGGACTGGCCAAGTTATTCTGCTTGCACAGTATAAAAGTAAAAATAACTCAGTATAAAAGTGGGCAGACCATACCATGTTGGCACTATTTTTTCATAGGTCTGGGACCGAAAGTATCTGTACCAAATTTTATTAACTCTAGTTCATGAGCTATAGTGTGAACCAGTTTTCAGACGGACAGATATTAGTAAAAATATTGTCGTGGTGATCTTGATCTTGTGTTATCATACTCGCCACACTTTTTATATGGACGACTAGGACTACTAGCCAAAGTGACTCTATGATATGTATTATGACGATAATGCTCGCCGTCCAGTGAGACGATTTACGCCTGTGTTGAGGTGGCAGAACTAATTCTTGTAACAATATGTATATTTTTGTAACAATAAGTTCAACCAAGAGAAAATAATTTGGAAAATTTTGGGACTAAAAATGACCCTGCATTTCCTTGTGGTTCACCTATGTAAAATGATCATTAATCTTATCATGATTCTACGGTTCCTTCAATCTATTGCATAACGAACGCAAATGTTGTACCGGTTATGACAGTTGATGCCTCTTAAGGTCTCTTATTAACGAATTTTTACGAAAGCAACGCAATCCGCATTTCGGCCCAATGAAATCGTTCTCGCATCCCTCATTTGCAAGTTTGTCAGCGACTTTACTGAGTAGTATACTCAGGTACCCAGGGACCCATATTAATAACCGACTATTATGCATGGACTATTATGCATAACTTAACACAGCATGTATTAACTGAAAGAAAAGCACACGAGAAATATGTTAACCTGAGTAACAAGATTTTAATAAAGTCCTGTTAGAATTTCATTCTTGGATTTCCTCAATTTTGAGGAAGTATGCTGAGATCTATATATGGTGTTGAATCTTGCAACGGCACTACAAGATTTTTATTTTTTATTTTATTCAAGTAACATAGGCACGATAAGAGCGTGTGGCCAGCATGATTTTATCGTACTGTGTATTTAGGCTGCCATGCACTTTGGGCCATGCTACCTGAGTAGGGGCATGCGCAGGTCACCATTAGGATAAGACCATTGTGTATATCTATATCCGTATCCATATCTGTATATCTACGACCGGAGCATTAGTCAAGTTTCAGAAGTGAAGTGTAGTGATTTTAGTTTTCAGCGTTCCAGAGCAGCCGGCCCTTCAAGGCTTCAACATATGGCTTTCGTGTATCTCGATTTTTTCATGGGTTTTTTCCTTGTCGGAACGGTCCAGCAAGCGTGGCACTCAGACCTTTCATACATCCATTGTACTACGACTTGATGTTCCCTGTTAATGTGTTTTGAATCTACCCGACCTCCGGATAAATCTGGATAGATCCTGGGGTGCCAAGGAGCTAAGGTGGTTGCTTCTCAATACATCAGTGCCAAGCGTCTCAAACCTAAATCGAACACACACAGACACACAGAAAGTGGTCCGCCGTCTCATCGTCCTCCCCACAGGCAGGACATAGTGCATTCTCAGGGTCTGACCAAGAGTGAGCCCCAGGCAGCAACATCGTATACCGCTTTTTTAGTATGACGGCTGACGGCATGGAGTCATGCATGCACATGACCGAAGGGTCGATGTCGGTGCCAGTACTATTATCCAGTGCCGGACAAACGCCATACCATTCGCCACTATGTTTTAATCCTCGGATGGCCTTGGCGGCCTCTGGATTTGGCGCCCAAATCTGCGAAGAGTTTCAACGCTTTCGTCCAGCTTGATGGTCAAATTGACAAAGACGCCGCTGCCACCGAGATTTGGGTCCCCACGATAGATATTGTTGACCTTGGCCTCCAAGAATTCGTCCGAGTAGGGCGTCATCGACATGGCCGAGTCGATCGCTCGTATCGAATGGCGATGGCCTTGGCGGCCTCTCCTTGGACGAAAACATCAAGTGGAAGCAGATTCACCAGGGCATTTAGCGATGGACCAGAAGTAGTCGGAAAAGCTCCTGTACAACATATGGCCACAGTACGCTGCAGTTTGAAAAAGGTTCTCCTGACCACTGCTAGAGAGAGTCTACTCATCCAGGCCACCGATGCGTAAGAGATAATGGGTGATGGGTGGGTTTCATGGGTAATATTCGTTTTGTTTTTAAACAGCTTATACAGCTCGTTGTTGGTTTATACACGATAGACGCTGTCAATACGAACAGGGCCTATAGAGTGCAAGTTTTGTAGGTCGATAGAGGTCTCTGGTACTCGAAGAGGGAAACCGTGTCTCCGGTGGAAGGACCAAGTTGAAGAGGCCCTATCAACTCTTGGTGTGACCAACTGAAGAAGGCGCGTGCGCGTGGGTTGTTATGGCCAGTTAAGTAAGTTATTACTTCTTACAGCTAAAACAAGTTCTTGTAGCTTCAAAAATCATTTAATGTATTTCATACTACAAAACTAATGTTACTGCACTGGCCATAGCCTCCTATAGCCGTCCTATAGAGTGCAAGTTGTGTTGGTCGACAGAGGTCGCTGCTACTCAGTTGTCTACTGTTGCACCTACTTATTGGCAAAAGTAATCCTTCGCTTTATCTTCAGTCTGACATCATTGCTGTTGTTTATGGCGGTGCCAAGGTAGACGAATCCCGAAGAGGTACTAACACTAGAATTTATTAATTTAAAAATAAAGAAATGTCGAGCTAAATGTTGATCCAGAAAAGAATGTAAAAGCCCAATCTTTATTTAAATGCGTTTTATTAAAAAATCAACTAATGTTAAGTCTATTTATGAATATTTATATATGTACATTACTATAATTACTTTGTATAATCTGATATATATGTACATATTCATGTAATGTCGGCTGGCCAAAGTAAGAGGTTTACATAATACTCTTCAATAAAAAACTTTTATAAGTGGACACCTTAAGTAACACAATTGTGTTTTAGTTAGTTTGGACCGACATGATGATACGGGGTTTTGGGTTATATAGTTCTTGTAATATTTTTGTATTTTACTAAATTAAATCAAATGATATTAAATATCTAACAATTTTACAATTTTCAATTATCCGCCAAAAATTTTGAACCAAGTAGATACACCGACGAACGAGCTTACAACAAAATCTAAACTTGTAAATAGCACGCACGTTTTTTGTATAAATAGATACAGATGTTAACGAGTATACAGACAAGATTAGAATAATAGTTACTATTTGAAAACATTTTTTCTTCATTTTCGCTTTCGCTTATCACATTTTTATATAAGGAAAATCCTTTAAACTCTCGAAGCATTCCCGAAATGAGCATGAAAAGATTTTGAGTAAATTTTGCTGTCGATGAAAATCGTAACAACGAAGTACGAGACGGCAGTTTGGTATGTCATTTCGTCAACAGGAAGTTTTGGGATTCGGGTCACAAATTTAACTGTTTTCTTAAACTACTGACTAAACATACTTATACTATTTATGTATGTATGTATGTATATATATTAGGGCGGGTCAAATTTTATGGAACGATTTTTTTTTGATGAAGCGTATAGCAAAAACGTAATCTATAGGTGATTCTGAGAAATTTTGCTCAAGAGACCATAGCTCTAAGTCGGATTTGGAGCCCCCCAAAATTTCAAAATAGATATTTTTCAATATATACATAGAATAATTTAATTAAATTCGTCATAAAATCGGATAGAGTTATAGTAGATTTCTCAATCTGGGCTTGTTTGAAAGGTATTTTTATCACCTTTCAGAATCTGTATTGATACCTGTAGAATAAGGAAAAAAAAATTATCGAAAAAATCGAAGAAAATTCGGAATTTATTAGTTAAAAGTTCATTTTAGGCTATTTTTCGACAAAAAATTCCTAATATGTCTACTAAAAATAAAAAAAATATTGGTATCAATACAGATTCTGAAAGGTGATAAAAATACCTTTCAAACAAGCCCAGATTGAGAAATCTACTATAACTCTATCCGATTTTATGACGAATTTAATTAAATTATTCTATGTATATATTGAAAAATATCTATTTTGAAATTTTGGGGGGCTCCAAATCCGACTTAGAGCTATGGTCTCTTGAGCAAAATTTCTCAGAATCACCTATAGATTACGTTTTTGCTATACGCTTCATAAAAAAAAAATTAACCCGCCCTAATATATATATATATATATATACTACATATATAAGAAAATGCTTTGTTAGATTTTCACAAAGAGAACACAAGTGAAAAGTTCTGCATACCACGCAAGTAATAAACATTAAATAGGTTCCTGTTGAAAGTATTCGTGCTCTAAGCAAGCCAAAGCAGACGGCCGTAATCGAAAGTCGTAGGAAAGCATTTGCTGAAATGAAAATTAACGGGAGAATTTTATAAACAAAAACGCATGCTATCCAAATTTTCATTTCAAGTCCAAATTTTTTCTTTTTTTGCAATTGAAATATGATTCCTGTAGCGTTAGCTTAAATAACGAAACGGTAAATGCAAAACAAAAATGTAGTTTAACTCACTCGCAACAAATCGTTTGAAAATTCACATAAATTGGGGCACAAGTCTTTGGGTTGCTTCGATTGCCTCGCGGGAAAGTGCTCTCTTGACAGTGATATGGACTTGGGCCATTGTTGCGATGTAGGACGTCCTGTTAATCTGTTGCACAAAGACATAGGGAGTTGGTACAATTAACTGATCATATTTGAAGTTGGTGCAACTTGTATACTCGAATATACGATCCAATTGATTGGCTTCTGAAGATCCAGGAAAGAGCGCTTTGCGTGTAAACAGTTCCGCTATAATGCAAGCAACGCTCCATATATCCACAGAGCTGTTGTAAGACTGTGCCAGTAGAACCTCGGGAGCGCGATACCAAAGGGTTACCACAACCGATGTCAACTTCATCTCGAAGTCATAAGTTTTCGCTAGCCCAAAGTCTGCAATTTTTAGATGGCCCTGTGATGATATCAATAGGTTCTGGGGTTTAAGGTCGCGATGTATGATGCGGTGTGAATGCAGAAACTCAACGCCGGTCAGTAGTTCGCGGCAGAGGCGCTGAAATGCCAGATTGAGTCAAAGCGTCATCTATTAGTTACACTTAAGTAAAACAAAATACTCGAGAATCATTACAATCCGGTTTTTTGAGAACGCAATTCTGAAATTGAATATAATTCTACATATTCGTAATACCTGAATTGAAAGTGGTGGCATGCCTTTCTTTGGTAATCGATCTATCAAGTCTGACAGATCTTGCTCCAAGTGTTCGAATACCAACAATACCAATAATTGGCCTTCCCGCTCCAATACTTGACATACTTCAAAAAGTCTGCATAAAAATACAAATCGTATGTATGATTATTGAAACGATAGTTTAGCAACAGGGAAAATTAGCACTACTAATTAGGGATATTATATAAAATTACATCATATTATCAGGTGTACAACTTTGCTTCCGCCGTTTTTTTCCAAAATTAAAAGCTTTATTGCGAAAAAGTGCTTACAGATGTATTATTCAAAGTATTGTCCGTCGCTAGCGACAACTTTCTCCCATTTTTCCGGCAATTTTCGGATCCCGGCTCGAAAAAAGGAGTCCTCTTTTGACGCTATCCATGAAGCAATCCATTTTTCCAATTCTTAGAAGGATTGAAAATGTTGATCTGCCAGGCCGTGTGCCATCGAACGGAATAGGTGGAAGTCAGAAGGAGCGACATCTGGGGAATACGGCGGGTGGGGCAAGACTTCCCATTTCAGCGTTTCCAGGTACTTTTTGACCACTTTTGCGACGTGAGGCCGAGCATTGTCGTGTTGGAGGATGACTTTGTCATGTCGCTCTTGATATTGTGGCCGCTTGAGACGTTTTGAAATGGCTTGCTGACTCACTCCCAACGATTCGGCAAGCTCTTCTTGGGTTTGGCACGAATCTTCATCAAGCAATGCATCTAGTTGTTCATCTTTGAAGGTTTTTTCTCTTCCACCACCATGTTTGTCTTCGACATCGAAATCACCATTTTTAAAACGTTGAAACCACTCCCGACACGTTCTTTCACTCAGAGCAGCATCACCGTAAGTTTCTGAGAGCATTCGATGCGCTTCAGCTGCATTTTTTTGCGAATTGTAACAGAAAAGTAAAACTTCCCGCAAATGGCGAGAATTGGGCACATAAACGGACATTTTCGAGCGTGAATAATACGAAAACAAGAACAACTGTCACTGAAACGGCGATGACAATTCGTTAGGCACTGTCCACACTCACTTTAAAGGCATTACCATCTATGTATTTCAACCGGTACAGCCACCTATCGGAAAACGGCGGAAGCAAAGTTGTACACCTGATATATATATATATCATATATCATATAATCATCATCATATATTATATAATATTTTATATTATATCTACATTCGTACATATTTATTTACGCAGTTTTTGTTTTCTTTTATCAGACGCTTAATCAGGTGTTGCAAATAAAATTTGCTATAAATTTTTCATAAAATATAAATTGTTTCATACATTGCTTGTGCGCATTTTTTGAAAATTTTCAAATAATTTGTAAAAAAAGCACCAAACAAATCGCACTCGGTAGTTCGGTATTTTAATGTTGTTCATTGAACGAAATCCCAGCAGCATCATTGTAAAAGCTTGGGATTTTCCATCTTTTAAGCAGGGTTGGAAAATGTACTAATATACTAAGGGCCGTTTTCTCAACTTACCGATAAAGTGACCTTTAGCTAAAGGTCACTTTAAAGTGCCCGGTAACTATTTTCGTTTTCTCAACTGCCTAATAAATATAAATTTAACAAGTCTGATTTTTTGGCAACTCTGGTCTACGATGGGCAGCACTTGGCGGCGCAATCAGCTGTTTTTGAAAAATTATAATTATTTTTGAAGGGAAAAAAGAATTTTGCATGGCAAAATTTTGCTGATGCTTTTACTGCCAAATGGGGCGTGTCCCGACGTTGGAAATCGTTGAGGGACAAGTTCGACAGCTTGAAGCGCAAGTCCAAGCTGGAACTTGCAGCGGAGAAGAGCGAGACGTATCGCACAGGTGGCGGCCCAGCAGCGATTGGAAATGTCAGCAGTGCAAAGCAGTGAAATTGTCCAATCGGCTGTTATATGTTCTATTTGCCGTATTTTGCGACTCCGTACCTTCAAAAGCGTCTTCCAGTGCATGAATATAAAAAACACGCATATTTTCCATACCATCCATTTTCCAAATTGTAATTTCATTACCAGCTGTTTTTTGTTTGTAAACAAACATATGCATGTACTTGGCACCAAAGTTCACTTTAAAGTTTAACAGGCACTCAATCTGACCGGTAAGTTTTATCGGGAGGATAGCTTAACGAGCGGTTGAGAAAACGAAAATGCGTTTATCGGCCCGCTAAAGTGAACTTTAAAGTTAAAGGTAAGTTGAGAAAACGGCCCTAAAGATGTTAGAACCACAACCGTGTTAAAACCTCAATGATAAATGGGGGGCGAATATCGAGCAAATGACTCCAACGCACAAAAGGAAAATTTAAATATTTCTGAAACCTGTACCTAAATACAAATACATTTCCAGTAACCCCCACCAGCGACAGAAGCCATCCAGCGGCCACTCGACCAGTCACAAATCTGCTCAATCAAATGAGCAGTTCGGACCTCGGAGCCGGTTGCGACGATCAATCAAAACACATTGCAGAGAGTGCGTGCGAGCGAGAGCGGCCATATTCATGAACTGAGTGTAATAAATCATGCTCTCGCACTTCTTCCCCTTCCCAAGGTGATTTCATTTATTTGCACATTTCTCATACATCGCGTCCAGCGCTGAAGCGAGAATTCGCGAATTCCCCTCTCCACGTTTGTACGGAGGCATGCAAGTGTGTGTGCGCAAAAAGGAGGCCAACACATAAATAAGGCCAACAGCTGATTTGTGCAAGCGGAACCACATGACGAGAACTCCGATAGATTCACAGCCTATAATGAGCGGCCAGTTCTAGAATGGGGAAGTGAGGGCTGGCAGGTGCATGTTAACCGGTCGATGTTCATGTGTATGGAGCAGAAATGTCGACTTGCGGCACACAGTATTCACTCGGTATATTCGACCGCAAAACTGACTGGCACTTGTGTTTACAGAGCCAACAACTTTGTTTCACTTATTTGCTTTCGCTTCGGCTCTGTCGCTGCTGCTGTCTACGTATGCATAAAAGTGTCTGTACAGCTACGCACATTGGGCTCTGCTTTTGCTGCTGAAGTCGCTTCAATGCGGCTTTATCAGCAGCGGGCGCCGCGTAGACGCTTGCTCCGCTTAGTAATTACCGCACAACAAAAACGAAACAAAGATATACTAGCAATTACTAGATCAAAACCACATACATACATATATATGTATACATATGGACTACAGCATAACTTATGCCAAAGAGCGTATCGTGTCGCTTAAGTAGCCGCGAGGTTCCTGCTCAAACGAATTCATCTTGTTTTCCTGCGTCGCAAATAAACAGCATGAAGTGCGCCTTGACAGAAAAACTCTAAAATTAATTTTAAACTGTGGACATTTTTACTAAAAAAAACAACAACATTTTCCCCAAGATCCTCACCTAATTCTCATATACCTTCATACCCGTATAAGCTTTTTAAATCGCAAATTATGAAATTCAAATGGAACGTTTTAGAATTACAAAGTTACATATCCGAAAAGTTGAAATGTGAACTTGATTTTTCGATTATTTAAAATCAAATTTTCATCGTACGTTTTGAGTGGATTTGCAAACAGAGACAAAACAGAGGATGCTTCGCTTGGTGATAACTTCCAATATTTGAAAGAAATACGGGCCCAAAACGGATCCCCTAAGTAAAATATTTACCCCGGAAAATGCAAACCAATAATGTTTCATTAGTGAAGTGGAGTGGTTTATGAAACTAAGTATTTACGGGCCGACCGACAGAAGACTGGACCACGCATATTTGTTCTTCCCATTAATGATGATTTAAAATATAATAAATAAATTTTTTTAAAAATAAAATTTGTATGTATTGCATTTACTTACTTGACGATATTCGGATGGTCAGACGCATTCAAATGCTTCAAAAGGGCGATTTCACGTAATGTTGACATGGGGACTCCATTATCTGTTAATGGTATTCGTACTTTCTTGATGGCTACGATTTTGCCCGTGTGATTGTCTCGTGCCCGGTAGACAGTGCCGTAAGCACCTTTTGTGTTCGTTTGATAGTGCCGAATTGATGTTTCATTTGATGACACAGTTTCAGGTTGAGTATAAAGAATCACCGGAAAATAAATACACATATAGTCTCAACAAATATTCAAGGCGCAAATGGAAAAGTAATTTTAAATAACACGACAACCGAATGACGAAATAAGAATTATCATTCTGCATTCATTCGTGTTGTGTGTGGACATTGTACATGAATGAAAGGGTTGTAATTATGTAAAACAAAACACAGATTCAGATGGGAAAGGATCTGTGTAAATATCATTTAGTTTTTGGTCTGAAGTTTAACTCCATGCAACACAAACTCCACCCAAATAACCGGTTTGACAAGCCTAATTGCTATTGGATTAAAAATGCATTAGTAACCAAAATGTCATTAATCCGAACAATCCGAAACTACAATTGGTCACAATGGGTTAAGGGTCGCACCACATCATTTTCAACCGACAATCTTCACGAATGCCAAGTTATATGGGCCGTAGATTGGTTAATTTACATCTACATTACTCTCATACATCTACATTACTCTCATACAGCTACTCTACAGATTTTCAGTTGACTGATTGCGGCCACTATCGAATCAGTTCTTAGTTTGAGCCTCAGAAAAATTGTTCAGAATGGTTCAGAGCCATCGTTCACACCAAGCGATTAGCTGATCGGTGGCTAGATCAACCCTTGATCGAAAATAAATACATACTTATCGACACCTTTTACCAGCCGTTACCAACTTTATGACGACGTGAATTAACACCGGCACCCCAGCGGCAGTGGGTACAGGCACCACCAAGAAATTTCAGCTGTGAAATGTAAGCTGGGATTTTTTTAATGATATACCTGAGATTTGGGTAAACAAATCACTTGATTGTATTACATTCATATGGTTTATGGGAGTCAAAAATCCTCAAAGGTAACTATTTTACTATTTTCCAAATTATATTACACTTATGTAGGACGAAGGCTGAATTCATTCGAAGTTGAAATTGAAAACAAAAATATATTTGGTCAAACGCTAATAACACCTTTTTGTAACACAAGCCCCACACATGAACTAAGCAGAATTTTTAAAATTGGTATTTCGCGACGATTGTTTAGTCCGTAAGGTCAGATTCATTGAATTTGCGAAATGCCTAGCAAGCAGAGAAAAAGAGAAATCACACGAGATAAGAATAACCTACATATGTACATACATAGTCGGTACACGAATGCATAAAGTAGTGTACTTATTCAAATCAGTTTCCCAAACAATCAGCTGTTTTGTTGATACGAGCTACTGCTTCGTGCGATCAAGCGGGAATGCTGCCGGAGCGGAGCGTTACGGCGAGAGCGTATGTATAAACATAAAGCAGAATGTGCTTAAGTGACATTTTTCATCGCCTCATCGCCGAGATACGGACATCCGCTGCAATTCCGTGTCTATTGCTTGCTCAGTTTTCAATCACTCACATATGTATGTGTGTACATAGGCCAAGCTCACAACAATCCACCTGATGCTCATAGCCAACAGCAGTTACGTCATATTTAGTGCTAACGACAGTCGGTCGTCAGACCGCATGTCAATTGTCTAATGAATTTTTTACTCATCATCTTTGAGGAGAAAACGATTTAATTTTGCGTACGAATTTGCAAAATGAAGCAAGAAAAGGGAAAACGAAATAATAAAGAGACAGAAAAGCGAAAACACCGACAAAAATTTGCACGTATTTTTGGAGCAAAAATTCAGACGAAAAAAAAACCGCGATCGAATTGTTTCATTTGTTGCTTCAATGCGAGCTAAATAAAAATGACACCTCTATTTTTTCCACATTCCATTGAATTTAATTTCGGTCTATTATAGATTTCTTGATTTTTATAGACTCACTCGGAGATATTTAGAGCGGCAGCAGATCGAGACTTCAGTAGTGGGCAGTCCGGCTAGTGCACGAATTCGAAATAAACTTGTACAACAGGTGCCCCCTTCTTCTTGTTACAGGTAACTGAAATTACTTAGTACGACGAATTGCGAAACGCTGTACTTAATGAGCACAAATGTCAACTACTTGGCGATTTAACGACCAACGCATTTAAACGCCAGATATGTACGCCCTTGAAAATTTCTTAATTAAGGACAACAAACATATTACTGCGCGCCGTCACTGAATAACCATGCCTTGATATGCCTGATATTTGTGTCTTTGTGATACGAATTTGCAACCCCAAAACGCTATTGCACTTAGTCGAGCAAGAGCAATACCGATTTGCCATACAATTTGTGTAACTGATTGTGATTTAAAAAAAAATTTTGTATGTACAAATGTTCCTATATATATGTACTTCTTTATTTGCTAAGGGGCATTCTAAATTACAATAAAACCCAGCGGATTTCATTTTTTAAATCGTTTCTTTTTTCTATAGTAATATTCATTTATTTTAATTTTTAATGATGGATAATCGGGAGAATTTTCGATGCATTTAGAATAATTTCAATTTTAAATTCGTCAACACTAGCTGTCCGATTGAACTTGATTGGACTTGGTTTTTTCTTCCAAACCAAATGTGAATTTATATAATGTTGTTTAATTACCTTTTCCAATGACATCAAGTTCCTTGTAGTTGAATGGATCGCTGTCCTCATATGTTTGCGACATCTGTTTTGATGAAGACATTCTAGTTCCAACGCCGATTTTCTTGGCAGCCCTTTACTTGTGGATATTTTATGTAAGTTTTTATTTATGCCAGCTTATCCCTTGTTATTTGTATATATCTAAATCGACATATTCTTTGGCATTTATAAATTATGGAGCTCTGTATGTGGTCATAATTTTCTAAATGTGCTGCTAAAAATAATTTAATTCATTTGTTATGTGTGTGTAAATGTTTGAACACACAACTCAAAATATCAAAAGACAATGTCTGGTTGAACATTCATAGCGAGCGAAAAACAAGTAAGAATGTTAGTTTCGGCTCGCTTGAGTATGTTTGTACCCTACACCCGGGTGAAAGTATAAACTTTACAATATAACTGTAGGTATGCACATACATATATGTATATGCAGATTTCTATGAGCATCAACAGGTTTGGCTCCTACTTGCAAAATCTCATCGTGTCAATTTCATGAGCCATAGGCTAGATTATTATTCTTTTTGTGAAAAGGTGAATAGTGGCGTGTATGCGGTTTTCCGGCAGATTTATATTTTACCAAGAAACGTTTGTGACAGAGCTCAACAGTTATACCAAGAAGCCGAATCAATGGAGACTTCTCTGGAATGATTTCTCAAATAGACGCGAAGCGCCACCACAGCTTAAGACAAAGCCAAATAGAGTCAGCATACACAAGAGAAGCCGGATAGAGGAAGCGACGGATTGGTTTTATGTGAACAAACTTATGCTTAGGTGCATCGGTAGTATCAACAAATAAGCGTTGCGGCGAAATCCCAATGCTACAATTTCCAGCGACATTCTAATTTGTCGTGTAGGAAGAAATAGCGCCTGAGTGATGGGGCAGGGCGCCATAGGAGCACCGTTTGCCTGTGCTGTCCGGCAGCAATCAGCGCAGACAGCGCGTCACTGCGACTGCCGACGAAGCGCAATTACAACAGAGCAACAGTGCAAACAATAACAGCATTGGGAGCAGCATCCATGGCATAACAGAATACAGCACATTGCGTGTTACTTGGATAGGAATGGAAATGGTGTGGCGGCGTGGCGAGTAGAATGTGTGGAGTTGCCTGGCTAGGCTGGCTTTGGCCGTTTTCGGCTATGGTGTGGTTTTGCGTTGTTCATGCTGCTTATTCTTGTTCCGTGGCTAAGGCTGCGACGGCGACTGAGCTATGCGAGAGTGTGCTATGAAGCTGTTGGAAGGTCAATGATCCCCCACACATACATCCATGAGGGCCCATGAACACATATCTGCGATTTCGAAGCACAGCGTATGCGAGTTTGTCGGTTTGTTTGTACGTATGTGATCAGTGCGTGTGCGTAAATAGTGCGTAGGTGTGTAGGTTTGTATGCCGTGTCGTACCGTCCGTCACTCGCACACCTCAGTCACTCCTATTTCCCCCTTACGTGATTACTGATATCACTATAAATTGCTAGCATTAAGGCTTTTTGTTGTTCTGATTACACGCGCTGTTTGCTTGGAACTTTTCTACATGTGCAGTTACACTTTATTGTTGTTTCGCTATGTTAGCGGCTCAGTCCTTGTTGTTGCTGCGTGGGGCGTACTATGACAGCCGAATTTTTCAGGTGCGAACACAACGTGTGCTGCAAAAAAACGGCCACCGCACAATTTTAGGCGGCGGGCAGCTCGATCAACCCGGATAGGGACAGAGCCAGCGGCGACAATGACGACTTTTCACACGAAGGCGACGGAACCGGCATTGGCACCGGTGGAAACACAGAAGCCGACGAAGACGTAAGAGGCCACGACTAAAAATTGGAAGCAAACTGTAAAACCAGTGAACGGCGGACGCAACGCGATCCGGCCGCCGTTAAGTACGAAAGCAAAGAAGAAAAGATAGCAAACGAGCAACTGACACTTGCGAATTTTTAATAGAAGTTAACACATTTTGCGACTTCGGCTTTGTTTCTCAAGGCCTTACCTTGCCTTCTTCTACCGAATTTTTCTTTTCGTTTCTTTGCCACTTTCTCGACATTCTCAATCTCAATTACTTAACAACCAACTTTCTCCGCCTTTTGCCTGGGGGTTGGGGAAATCTCCTGCCCACCACGCTGCGATGCCCGCAAATGACGGATACACACCACCATAGCAGCGCACACACCGCTGCCACTCGAATGCGGCTGCCGCGTCGTCGTCGCCGCTCGGCAGTCCGTCTCGCACACACAAGCTCAGCGCACACAACCTTGCGCAGTCAGCCGCTGCCGATTCACATATGCACTCGCATTCGCAGCCAGCTGCACACACACATGCGCACTGTTCACACTTGCACACACGCGCACAATTCAATTCCATTCTATCCAACCAACCGCCTGCTTTTCTGCTCGTCTTTTGCTGCTTGCTTGCTGAAATTCCGACCCGTCATAATTGCATTTCGTCTACAGTTTCAGCAAATCTGCACCAAAATCCACTTCCACTTTGTATTTCTTTTGCACATTTATCACTCGCACCGATTAATAGCCGATATCCGTTGCTGGCGAAAATTGTCGCGTCTGCTCGAGCCTCGAGGCACCTACACTGCGAAGCAAAAATGCCGCAAAGCACTCAAAACACGCACTCGACTCATGTGAGGCGACGATTGGACTCAAGGGAATTTCTATGCGATCGGAAATAGTGATTGACGATTGATCTTGATTCGTAAGCGTCGAGTGAGCGAGTTGCTGCAAAGCAGACGAAGAGAGTGCGACTGAGCGACAGCGATAGTGAGAATAGCAGAGTAGAGAGGGATGGTGTACATTCTCCGTCCGTCACCTTGGGGTCGTGCTTTTGTGTTGTGCAGCAGCTGCTGTATTTTGAGCCCCTCTTTTTTTCTCCGGCAGGGGAAGCAACCTTCTACAGCCGGTCGAGTTAGCAAATGTCCATAACATAAGGCATCACTCTGCTGGTGAAGGGGGAAGTCCAGCCACCTGCTGCTAATTTTGCTAATCTCGCTCTGTTGAATAGTTGTCTAGCATTTCATACAGCACTCTGCAATCTTATCGCGTCTTCGGCCGACTGTCAATTTAACAGAACCGCTTCTATCGACAGCGGCCTGTTATTTGTTGACCAGTGCTGCTTACTCACGGCCCTGCTGAATACTTTAAATTTCTCCTTATTTAACATTACCATTTTAGTTCCGAAATTAAAATCCACTTCAGTGTATATTTGATGTAGCCCACAAGTGTGTGGTTGGTGGACGAACTATGCTATCTAGCAATTACTGATGTGGGACACTGAAATTGTCACTCACTTGTGGAATGTGTTCGCTGTCACCGTTCGATCAGATGTTTTAACGAAACAACATTCTACAGGTTTAGGTTCTCGCTACTTTTTACGATATGCTTCACAATTTGACAAGTTTTTGTCGATCATAAGAAAAGTTTACCAATTTTGTATTAACCGAAATATTACAATTTTGATCATCTATAGGGAAAGTTTTAGAAAACGGAGCTAACATTAGTCGACATTTTGATCATTTTGTACTTAAATCTACGGAAAAGCGAAATAATCCGGCGCAGTGGGCCGGCAGGCAAAACACTGACAGAAAACGTTTACAGAACTTCTCATCGATTTTCTGTTAGGTCAATACTGTTTGAACGCTGTTGGCAATGTAACATTAAAGTTAAAAATGTTATATATACATTTTCTGCAAAACTCAATTTAAGCAGGAGAAGAGCAACCGGTTTTGGAGCACATGATCTGGTCCGTTGTTCTGTTCACTCTTCTCCCAACCTAATATACAGCCAACTTGGTCTTAACATTCACACTAAGCAATTTTAAACAACAAGGTGGCACAACCGAACAACTCACACAACCAAACAGTCCTATACGCACTACATGGCTTACTTTTGAATCAAGTTGGATCAGTACAGACTTCAATATTTTTCGTCTTTCCAAGTTTTTTTTGAGAATAATGAACTGCGAGCATTGTGCGAACATTGTTGAGTGCCGATGATGTTTTTCGTTTCGAATTCTAAATATTTATAAACGAATCTTTAAAAATATACTCAATACTATTAGTGGAAAATATGTTGGATAGGCAGCACTGCTCCTCAATCAAACATGTTCGACTGGAATACGATGTCTCGCTGCTTTTGTAGTTGCCGCCCATCAGTTTGGGGCTGCTGGCTGCACACTTCGGTTGCTCACACGCATAGATTGCCCGACAAATATTAGTATGGGAATGAATTGCGAGCGTTGTGCGAACATTGTTGAGTGCCGGTGATGTTTTCCGCTTCGAATTCTAAATATTTATAAACGAATCTTTAAAAATATACTCAATACTATTAGTGGAAAATATGTTGGATAGGCAGCACTGCTCTTCAATCAAACATGTTCGACTGGAATGCGATGTCTCTCTGCTTTTGTAGTCGCCGCCCATCAGTTTGGGGCTGTTGGCTGCAGAGGTCGGTTGCTCACGCATAGATTGCACGACAAATATTACTATGGGAATGCACAATCATTTAATGTTGTAACGGTTAGTAAAAAGAACGAAAGAGTTTAAACCGTACATAAATAAATATAGGTAGTGACATTAGTACCTACTTGAATTTTTTAACCAATTCTTGCTAAATATTTTGTTCTATGTTCCTATCTTACATATTCCTATTGTTACGAACATAAGTTCGGCCACCTCAACGCAGGCTGATTCATTTCTCTGGATTGTTCCAAACAAAATAAAACACACTACAATTCCCTAAAGCAGCTCAACGATCGTAGTCACTTTCACGGTTTCCACTTTGGTTATTTTTAACCAAAATTGGTTATTTTTATTTTATTTTTGGAAATTTGGTTATTTGGTTAATATTTTTCCGATTTGGTTACTTTTTTATTGTGATCAATGTTCTACCATTTTCCTTCTTAAAAAAATTTTACAACTTTGAAATATTGATTGTTTAACAGTCCTGTAATGAAAACAACCCTGTTTTACAATAGTGTGGCTTGATATGTACCGATTAGTTATCGATTAGTTATATGTAATTTTAAAATGTTCCACCTTTATAAAATAACTTATATTTCAATTGGAGGCGAGTCTGGCACGCATAAAAACGAAGAGTGACATGGATAAGTTAGTAAAACTTTTTAAAGTAATCATAATTAATGTAAGGGGGTTTTCAGGTTTGTAACAAGAAAGAAAAGAAATGTGGATGACGGAGACCAAGCAGCGCCACAAGTCCACTCGACCGACGTGGCTTCAAACGGTGCGGGTCCTCTATGGACGTCGCAGTATTTCCTCCGAATTTGAATGATGGCAACGCAACCGCCGCCATTTACTTCTCATACTAAATTTGTAAAATTCCTTCATATCGATCATATCATATATACAAATGTTAAATATTTTATGTGAATTTTATTCGTACTTTCAGTAGAAAGAGAAGATTGTTGTTTTGTAATTAAAGTACTTTTTTATTGATACATACTAAATTATTTTTGTTTACTGTTTTGTTTGTTTGTTTTGCGTAACAAAAAAATGGTTGCTGTTCTTCTGATTTGGTTATTTTTTTCAGTAAACTTGGTTATGTTTTTTTCAGGCGTGCGGCAACCGTGGTCACTTTATTTACAATTCTACCATTTTACTATTTCTACACTTGTTACCCATTGCACTACCCCGTGTTGCACCGCTGCTTGCTTGTACCAAACTTTCCTCTCTGCGCTGTACCCGACTATCTCTTATAATTCGTTATGGCACATTCTAATTGGACTCAAAATTTCCAGCATCATCGCGAGTCATCTTTGCGAATGTTCTAGCGAAATTATCACGCCCCTAAAAGCATGCCAAGTATGCTAATTTCCCTGTCACAACAAAGAAAAATAAAAGCACATAGAGATCACACGCAGTGTTGCCGTTGTACGACTAAAGTGTCAAATTTACCCTTTCTGGAGACCGATGCCACCTGACACAGACTTTTTAAAAAAAGGTTTATTTTGACACTTTTCTTCAAAATCATACTTTTGCCCCTTTTTCTTAATCAAAAAGTTTATATGTACATTTTGAAAGTTGTTTCGTAAAGTAAATTTTTTTATTTTTGAGTGTTTAAAAATACAGTTGAACCTCGATTATCCGGGCCTCCATAAACCGGGAACATCAATTAACCGGGATGCTGAGTGGTTGATTTTATACCTCTATTAACCGTGATTTACCTCTATTATCCGTGAAGCACATGTACTTGTGTTTGTTTTTTCCGTATAACACACATATAAATATACATATTGTTACGAAAATCTCAAGTTTTCCAAGGTTCGTTTTGGATTGTGCTTGAAAATAAAACTACTTCAGTTACTCAGCGCAAACGCAGTCAAAAATCAACAATCACTTTATTTACAAATTTACACTTGTTACTACTTTACACTACTACTATTGCATGTTTCCCCTTTGCTTGCTCAACACAGACTCGACTCCTTGCGCTGCACACTGCTGCTTTTGTACCAGTTTTCTTATCGCGCCGAAGTTTCTTGCAACTTCCAATTGGAAACGCACTTTTGTTTTAGAAGTGCCTACTTACGATGGTACTACGTCATTCGACACATTCAAACTACAATTCGATATGGCTGCTTTGGAGAGTCAGTGGACTGATGTTAAGAAAGGTCGGAGACTGATACTGGCTCTTTTTGCCCTGCGTCCCGAACTCGTGCGCAGTCCAATCGATGCCTCGTGATTCACACACCTCTCGCAAGCGCAGCTGCAACTCCACCTTTCCGCCAGCAGTCGGCAAATTCCAGGCAGCCAGCTCCTTCTTCAGCCGGTCCACCTTCAGCAGCTCGAATTTAACCATGTCTGCGTTTTTATAATTTTATTTAATTTTTTTTTAATTTTATTTCCAGTAGCACAATCCCACTTCTGACACCAAATGTTACGAAAATCTCAAGTTTTCCAAGGTTCGTTTTGGATTGTGCTTGAAAATAAAACTACTTCAGTTACTCAGCGCAAACGCAGTCAAAAATCAACAATCACTTTATTTACAAATTTACACTTGTTACTACTTTACACTACTACTATTGCATGTTTCCCCTTCGCTTGCTCAACACAGACTCGACTCCTTGCGCTGCACACTGCTGCTTTTATACCAGTTTTCTTATCGCGCCGAAGTTTCTTGCAACTTCCAATTGGAAAACGCTCGACCATTCTCGCACAGCCCATTCCTTCGCGAACCATCCTTGCCATATCGGACTATACCAAGCGAATTATACCAAATTTGCCGTACTTCAAAGGGCATGCCTAAAAGTATGCTATTCATGCATAGCACAGCACAGTGCCTCATCGCTACAATATTTTTTTTAAATAAATGCATTTTTTGAAATAGAATAAGATTTATTGATGCAAATGTACCTGTATAGAAACAGTTTCACATGTTCTTATCAAAAATAAAAATAATACAATTTATAAAGGATTATATGTAACCTCTTTTAACCGGGTTTTTCGATTATCCGTGATGAGCCCAGTCCCGAGCAACCCGGATAATCGAGGTTCAACTGTACTCAAAATATGCCTTCCTTTTAGTATTCACTTTTCAAAGGTAACACTTAAGTACTTAAAAATACACCTATGGTAACATTTAAACTACTTGCAACCCTTCTAAATATTATGTCAAAGTTTTCCCGCGAAATGTACAAAATGAATCTGAATCAACGCGATTTTTTTGGCATTACCTAAGTTATTTGTGCTAAATTAATTTTGATGGCTCCCAATGGATAAGTAAGTATATCACGCATATGCTTTGAAATGCAAATGTTCTCATAATAAATACAAAACATGCATATTGGGACTTTTTAATATAGGGTTTGAAGATGGTTTCTGCTGTCTTAGACATTGGCATCGCCCATAGTGCGTATTTACAGATATTCTAAACCAAATTATAGAAAACTGCAGACTACCGCCCCATACGTTAACTGAATCGATACCTTTAAAAAAAAAACGAGTGTGCTTATGACCACGACTGAAGTGAAACTTCTTTCGCTCCATCTGTATGTATATGCCTCTGCAGACTTTGCTCTTTTTTCTATTGTCGTTATATCAGAGGGTTCAGGGACTTGATTGTTTTCTGATGGACCAGCACTTCGAATATCTTCTGTAGCAATTTCAACTATTGCATCTGGTTCCTGTTGTTGCTTACATTGTTGTTTAAGCAGTGCTTTTCGTGCTCTGAATTCTCCACCACGTTCTGCAGAAGTTTTTGGCGCTTTATTCAACCTATAATTCCATCATTTTAGTTTGGTAAATTTAGTAAATTATTATTAGTCATGAATGATCATAAAAGTAAAATAAAAATTAATTTACCTAACTCCAATAATTTTTCTCGGTTTTTGTACATGATCTATAGTGAGATCTCCATCATCAACTTCCATTTGATTATTGTCATGTTTAATCACGATGTCACCAATTATTTGTAATGGTAAACCTCTACAATTAATAAGTATTTTATAATTTACGTATTAGTTAAATTTTATGTTATCCTATTTTAAAACTTTGCTGAAGTAAATTGTAGAAACGTGAGGCCAAAATACGGAAGAGTAACAAGGAAAAAGCGAGAGAAAAAGAGAAAGAGAGACAAGAAAAGGACAGAGAATCAAACGCGCCCCAATGTCGAGAGTAGAATGCCGCGTATTAGTAAAGGGAGAAAATAGTCAAGGATGGAGCAACGCTGCATATGACGCTACGACGCCAGCAACTAGTATGAGATACGTACTCACCTTCGTGATTCATTATCAGTTGATTGGGTCTCACTAGGTTTAAAATCTTGCCTTGAATCTGTTGTCACACACTTTTTATGCACAATTTCCGTACGTAATTTCTTCTTAGTTGGTGGTCCTGGAGCACCGCTTTCATACTCAGAGTCTGTGTCACTTCTTTCCATAATTTGTTATTATTTACCCGAAAATTCACAAAACATGAACTTTAAAATGAATTTACAATTTTATTCACTTTAAACGTAGAATATTGAATGTATTGAACAAAATATTATCATAATTCATAAAATTGTTCAAAACGAAATAGAATTACGAAAAATAACCAAAGAATCACCGTTCGCGTAACGCTAGTAAACTCGCAAACGAACTACTGTCATTGCCTATCACCACTTACTTACTTAACTGGCCGTAACAACCTGTTATACTATGGTATGGCGTTCAAACTGACTCATTTAAACTAGTTTAAGTGAAAAGAGCTTTTTGTTGAATACAACCGTCCAGACTGCTCAATGAGGTTCAATTTGACAGCTGTTTGTTTGCAAATAAACAAATAAATATTTTTGTGAACTGTGCGTGAAAATGTGCTGGGAGCATGATTCGAGCGAATTATTGGTGCATATGTCACAATTCACGGCAACATTCTCAACTTCGTCCAAATATTAGACGCCTTGTATTCAGATGCCATAAAAAGGTGATGAATGGAATGAAAGCAGTGCAAGCAAAACGATAATTTTCATTCATTTCAAATTTTTCAAATTTTCAATTTTTTTTTTGTTTTGATGAAATGACAGCTGAAATTTAAGGGATGTTTTTCTAGTACGTGTTTAGAGTGTGTGCGGTGTGTTCAGTTGACAAAAAAGCTTTTTCATAGAAAGTTTTCGGATGCAACCCTGCGCTAAACTAGTTTCAAAACATGTTAAATGGTTTAACACGTTTAATTTCCAACAACAATTGCATGTGAATAAACAGGTTTTCGAATTGGTTTTGTTCATTTAACTTGTTTTAGCACATTAAACACGTTTAAGTCGTCAGTTTGAACGTCATATTACCGGGTTACGGCCTGCCGCAAAAGCTCTTCTAGGCGCTTCTACTTTGCGCGCGCCTTCTCCAGTTGGAATTCTCGGAATCACGGCCTCCCTCTTCGCCCTAGACCTCCAACTACCGCATCGAACACCTTCGAAGGAGCTTCATCGGCCATACCGGCAGACATGGCCAAGCCAGCGTAGCCGTTGGATGTTAGTTCGCTGTGCTACGTCTATGTCTTTATACAGCTCGTTGTTGGTTTATATTCCATAGTCGTCGCCAATACGAACAGGGCCGAATATTTTGCGAAGTACTTTTCCTATCGAACACCCCGCTGTATGGTTATGTGACTGTGTCCATTCTCCTGCGTCGTAAAGGAGTACGGGCAGAATAAGCGTCTTATAGAGTGCAAGTCTTGTCGGTCGAGAGAGGTTTCTGTTACTCAATTGCCTAGCACCTATTGGTAAGAGTAATCCTTCGCCTAGAGCCTATCACCACTGCTTTTCCTCTACACAGGGACCCTGCACCATATTGAAGACGATTCAACGGACGTATTTCAGTTTTCTGACGACTACTTTATCATGTCTTATGGCAAGAACTTTACAATAGCAACACAAAAGCTAGAGGCCAAAGTTAAGGTCTTTATAGAAAACTGCTTCCAACTAAATTTGTCAATAAATGTTCAAAAAACGTTCCACTTCGTGAAAGCTACCTCAACGAAAATGCAAATCACATTTGGTAACAATACACTTGAACAGGTCAACCAAATAAAGTTTTTAGGAAGAACTAAAAACAGCATCCCGGCCAATCCAGATGCACTACGGTCAAAAACATAAATCTTATGAAGTGGACTACCTCTGTAAAAACGGGAGTCTCACCAAGAATGCCCATAAATCAATGCAAATCCGTAATTACGTCGAAATTACAACAACAAATAACAAGCCAAAATCATCATACCAAGGTATGAATGCATCAAAAGATTCACGCAAGCAAAATCAAGCTACACCTTGATCTATCAAGAATTTAAAGATGTATTAAGGAATGCTCAGTGGAAAAGTTAAAGCCGAGTTCAACCAAACTTACCACTCATACAAAAACATGAATATCACCCCACCTTTGCCACAGCTGCGTCGGGAGGAGAAAACTCCATGGGTTGCAGCGTATATAAGTAACTAGTAACCAGAAACTTCTGTTTTGTATCAACCTAAAAACTTCGTCCACCTTTAGTAGGCTTTGGGCAATTGTCAAGGCAACTGATATTGCAGCTGAAGACCAATTAAAATTAATTGTTATATGTTCACATATAACTTTCGACTTTCCTTCCGTTCGGCAGTCTTTCAGACGGAAGTGTTTGCCATATCTATAGCAGCGTTTAAGCTGCCGCGGGGAAGGTCTGGGTGTGACATATACATACTCGTATATTTGCACCGACAGCCAAGCGGCTGTCATGGTTTGCTCAGCAATGCAGACAAGATCTAAAATTGTGAGGGACGCTGTCTGCAGACTGAACGAGCTAAGCCCTGACAAAAGCCCGATGTCGAGTTCAATGCAAAGGCTGATGAGCTCGCCAGAGCTGGATCTATGGCCCGTTCCGTAGGGCCTGAACTAGCGATTGGCTACGGCTTCTCTGAGCACAAGGTAGACATGTAGGCAGTCAAAGATGTTGATTGATGCGCCCATGCCCAACAGGACTAGCTACCTGCTGGGCTTGGGTAAGAGTGACTTGAGAACTATGTTAGAGCTCGTCACAGGTTGTATTTCTTTTAACGAGTACCTCACCAGGATTGGGGTCAAAAACTCGGCTTTATGCAACATGTGCCTTGAGGACGACGAAACCTCGGTGCATTTTATATGTGAAGCTTTCGGGCGGGTTAGGCACATGTGCCGCAGTTGAGTATTTCGTAGAAATGGCTTGGTGATGAAGATCGCCCGCCGAAGTGGGCCCGTTACTTGCTTGCAAGGAGGGAGGCACAAGCCTACGTGCCCGCGTTTTTGAACACTCCCTACACTCCCTAATTAATAATAATAAATCTTCACAGATAGTTTGGCATTTCAGCTACTTGGTAGCGCAAATACACACGTATTTAATAAAAAATGGCATCAAATGCCACATAGTATAGAAAGCTGGACATGTTGAGACACAAATAAACGAGATTGCAAACATATTTCAAAACGTTGGTGCATCTCTAGAAGTGAGACGAGGATAACCTCTCCCTTACTGACTTGGACAACCTCTCAGGGCTAAGTCAGGACACCTTAACTGAGAGCGTCGGGGTACGCCGGCATCCGTTTTAACGAGCGGACCGCAGACCTCCAGTGGAGAGAAGCGCGACGCGAAAAAACCAAAGAAGCGGACAGCGAAGGCCGCCTATAACCACGCCCTATTCGTTCTCGCTAAGATAGCTGAGAATGAAAAGAAGGGCGTAGCGGTTGAAAGGGACGCAGCCGACAAGCGAAGGTACCAGGCAGTCGTCGATGAGTACCTCGCAGCGCAGGCTCGAGCAGAAGAGCAGCCGACCACCAGCGGGAAGGCGGCTGTCATGCTGAAAAGGGTTAGGTCCCAGGAATCTGCCGATAACCACGCCAAACGAGTGAAGGACGCCAGGGGCGCCCCGCGGAGGAAACCCCACTCCTCGAGCGAGCAGGTCCGCCTCTTCAGTGAAGTGGCCAAGGATCAGCTCTGCATGGCATTGGTTGACGAGAAGAACAGCACGGGCCGGTCGATCAGCGAGCGATGGGACAAGATCGAGGCGAAGCTTTCCGACCTGGTGTTGGAAAAGCTGAGAGCGAAACCAGGATCTATCCCCAGTTTCGACTGTTCGGACGTGGTCAGGGGCCATCGGGTGATCAGATGTGACGACGAGGCCTCGAGGGTGTTCTTGTTGGAGTGCGTCTGTTGGAGGCGCTCGTGGAGCCTGTGTCGATCGCTGCCAGCGCAGTTGGCAACGCCGGCTTTACCTCTTTTTGACGTTTGGCACACACTCCTTTTCTCTTCCTCTTTTCTGACAAGGGCTCTGCGGAAGGAACACGCGAAGCAACACGTTTTTTGCTAAATATTTAAATTAATTAGATTGTACTTATTCATGTTCACTTTTCGACCGAAATAAAACACAATTGGAACATAAACTATACCGCAGCGGGTCCTAATCGACTTCCAGAACTCAACATTGGTGCCTCCTGTGAGGTTCCGCAGCGAGTATCGGGGCTGTAACTACATAACCTATAGCGACACGAGGTAGGTTCTTTGATATATTTGTGCTTGGTTAGGTCGAATATGGTTGAAGAAAAGGGCGAACCCGACGTGCTCGAGTTGGTGGAGGAGCAGAAAACACTATTGCAGTCGCTTCAAGCAACTTTGCGAAATTTCAAGAAAGATCCTGTATCGCGTAAGTCTGAATCGTACCACAATGCTCGTTTGGACTCTCTGTCTTCATATCGCGCTGAGTTGCGGGACAATCATCGAACTCTAATTCGCCAATCGAAAAATGTGGAAATTCAGAAATCGTACATACAAGCCGGCACCTGCGAACTGTTCGAAGAAACATATCTAGATGCGGTGGTGTGCATACGGGAATCGCTTACTAATAAGTTCACGCCAGCGGCGTCAGAAGTGGGCAGAACATGTGCTACCAGCAACACAACTTTTGCAACGAATGGTGTACCTCTGCCGGAGGTCAAACTGACATCATTTAGCGGAAACCACATCGAATGGCCTGCGTTTAAAGAAATATTTCTAGACCGTATACACCAGAACGCGGGTTTGAACAACTTGCAACGTTTTCACTATCTCAAGTCCGTATTAACGGGCATTGCTGCTCAAGATATCGAACATATCAGTCTAGTTGGGGAAAACTACCAGGAAGCTTGGAAAATGTTATGTGAGCTGTACGATAACAAACGCATTTTGTTCGCGCACTACATGGAAGTTCTGGATCAGCAGCCAGACGTAATTCGAGAGGATCCTACGTCATTGAAGCACTTCACGCAAACGTGTCGGGCTTGTGTAAACTCTATCACGAAACTGGGTATAAACGTGGACGAACAAAATCAAATTCTTGTTTATTATATGGTTAAAAAGTTGCCGAACTCATTGCGTACCGAATGGGATCGCTCTTTGCGAAAACAAAAAACTGTTCCAACGTTCGCTGAATTGTGTTCTCTTTTAGATGAGCAATATCTCATGATGGTCACTTCATCGCGAGCAGGCGCAAAGCAAACGCAGCCCATTGCAGCTTCGCCTCGTAAATCGGAAGGTACGTCATTGTATGGTAAGAAGCACGTCAAGTCCATGCACGTCGCGAAGAAGGCTATCGTTTGTCCCATCTGTGAGAAATCAGATCACCCGGTAAGAGAATGTCAAAAGTTCATCCAAATGAGCGGCGTTGAAAAGAGAGCAGCAGTGGAAAGGTATAAACTTTGTTTTAACTGTCTTGGCTACAATCATCAATCCTCCAAATGTAGCAGTCGTCGTACTTGTGGAACCTGTGGAGGCAGGCATCACACTTTAATTCATGTCGATCGAAACGTTGCTACCGCTGTCGCACCAGAATCAGCACCGGCAGCAGTATCGGCCCTGCACGTGGCTGCCACGCCGGAAGTGAGGGAGCACCCCAGTCCGCAACCACCGTCTATTAATTACGATGTGCTATTACCTACTGCGGTTATAACAATAAGATCAATTACAGGGCAAGTATGCTATTTTAGAGCTTTAATGGATCAGGGATCCCAGGCTACATTCCTGTCGGAAAGAGCAGCGCAGATACTTGGTCTTCCTCGAAAAAGGGGTCACATCGAAGTGACCGGTTTATCGGGCTCGAGAGTGACAATTGGCCGCTCTTGCGTAAATATATCAGTGGGTTCCCGAGTGGACACTCATGTACAGTATCAAACTTCGGCTTATGTTTTACCCAGAGTGTGTGGGGTATTACCAACCCGAAAGGTAACAACAAACTTTGACTATTTGGAGGGCTTACCTCTTGCGGACCCAAGGTATTTTGAGCCGCATGCCGTGGACGTGCTTTTGGGCAATGACCTTTACGACGAATGCGTTTTAAGTGACATACGTCGGGCAGGCAGTGGATTCCCTATCGCCCAGCAGACCACGTTTGGGTATATTATATCTGGCAAAAATGCTATGAGCTCCCAATCCCCGAAAGCAGTATCGTTTTTGTCGATGAATATGGAAGTTGATGTCGACAAACTACTAAGAAAATTTTGGGAGTTGGAGGAGATTGGTGGCTCAAGTGCCCTGACTACAGAAGATAGCTGGTGCGAAAATCTATATCAGAACACTCACAAAAGGTTGGAAAATGGAAAGTATATCGTACGCTTGCCACTGAAATCGGAGATTGATGCAACTTGTTTTATCGGGAAATCCAGAGCTACCGCTCTTAAACGTTTTCTCCAGTTGGAAAGTCGCTTATCGAAGGATGATAATTTAAAGAGAGCTTATGTCAATACAATTAACGAATATCTGATACTAGGGCAGATGAAACCAGTGAGAACTACCGAAGAGCACCATTGTACGGCAGTCGCAATCAACGATAATCGTTTTACTTGTTGCTATCTACCTCATCATCCAGTAGTGAAGGAGGATGCCGTTAGTACGAAAGTTCGAGTAGTATTCGACGCGTCGGCGAAAACAACTAACGGGAAATCGCTGAACGATATCTTAGCTACGGGTCCAGCTCTTCAACAAGATTTGGCGGCGGTACTTACAAACTGGCGTACTTTGAAATATGTTTTTATAGCGGATATAGAAAAGATGTTTCGGTGTATCGACATGGATGATGAAGATGCTCAGTACCAGCGCATTTTATGGCGAGAGAAGCCTTGGGAGACAATTCGGGAGTATTATTGCTCTACGGTGATGTTTGGTACCGCCTCTGCCCCGTATACCGCAATTCGTACAATACATCAATTGGCACGAGATGAAGCGGAACGTTTTCCATTGGCTGTTAAGGTACTTAAACAACAAATATATGTCGACGATATATTATCAGGAGGAGACTGTCTAGATTTAGCTTTGCGTGTAAGAGACGAAACAATTTCCATGTTGCGCAGCGCTTCTTTCGAACTGCGGAAGTGGGCAAGTAACCACCCGTCACTATTGGAAAAAATACCAGTTGAGCACAGGCAGTCCAAGAGTAAGATGCAGTTTACATCCGGTGACCCAATAAAGGCTTTGGGTCTGTATTGGGACCCTCTTACTGATGAATTTGAATTTAAGGCTGATTTAAAGTTTGAAGTTGAAAATCCCACTAAACGCACCATGTTATCTAATATTGCTCACTTATTTGATCCGTTAGGTTGGCTTAACCCGGTCATTGTGTCAGCGAAGCTTATCTTGCAGGAATTGTGGCGTAGTCGAATCGGCTGGGACATCCCTGTATCCGCGGAGCTTCGCAAAATTTGGAAAGCCTTCGGAGAGGATTTTCACCAAATCTCCCAACTTAAAGTGCCACGTTGGATAGTGATCGATCACTCAAAGGGTTGTTGCGAGCTGCACAAATTCTGCGACGCATCCATTCACGCTCATTCAGCGGTGGCCTACCTCCGAGGAACAGCTGAAAACGGCGAAGTTTTTGTCACTATTCTCACCGCAAAATGTAAAGTGAACCCTATTAAGCCCCAGATTACGATCCCCCGTGCGGAGCTATGCGGAGCCGTTTTGGCGTCTAAGCTGTTAAAATTCATCCTCAATAATTTCTGTATCGCAATTAATCGCTCTAATATTTTCATGTGGACTGACTCGGCAATAGTTTTACATTGGATCCGAGGGGACCCACATAGATGGAAAATCTTTGTATCAAACAGAATCAACAAAATATTAGAAAATACATCAGTGCCTCAATGGCGGCACGTAGCATCAGAAAATAATCCTGCCGATATATCAAGCCGTGGAATCAGCCCTTCACGACTGCTACATTGCGACTTATGGTGGCGTGGTCCTTCATTTCTAGGGTGCCGTTTCCGGAATGGCCTAAATCTCTGCTAAATACCGACATTTCACCTCCAATGGTTGACATCGAGAAACGGAAAGTGAAAGCTCATCTGAGTGTGAAAGAAGTAACGAACGGAATCTCGACGTTAGGTAAATGGAGCAGCTTTTCATTAACGGTCCGTGTGATGGCTTATTGCATTCGATTTTGGAAAAATTGCCGATTTTGGAAAAGTTGGGACCTCGCAATAAAAGCTGGTTATCAAGCACAGAGATACATTGCAGCGTCATATGTATAGTAGGAATGGTTCAGCGCGAATCGTTTCCGGAGGACTGGCGCGCACTTTCAAGAAATCAGCCCCTTCCGAACAACAGCACCCTTCGGTCTCTCAACCCGTATTTCGATGAGCAGGAAAAGGTTATAAGACTCGGGGGTCGATTGAAGGAATCATTACTGCCAATGGACAGAAGACACCCCTATATTCTACCATCTAAGCATCATGTGATTGAGTTGATTGTCAAACATAGTCATTTAAACACATTGCATGGCGGCGTCTCTCTTACCTTAAATCACGTGCGAAGGAGATTTTGAATGGACGCAACGTGGTTCGATCCATCATACACCGATGTATCATCTGTTTTAAACACAACCCGAAGCCGTGTGTACAACGAATGGGAGACCTGCCAGCGGAAAGAGTTCGACCCGCTCGTCCCTTTTCATCAGTAGGAATCGATTATGCCGGACCCTTTAACGTAATGCCTTCGAAAGGAAGAGGACGTGTGTCAGTAAAAGGTTATATTTCACTCTTCATTTGCCTAGCCACTAAAGCGATCCATCTGGAACTGGTAGGAGATCTTACAGCAGACGCGTTTATCGGGGCTTTAAATCGCTTTATTGCCAGAAGAGGCTTGTGCAGCGATATCTACAGTGATTGCGGGACGAATTTTATCGGAGCGAATCGTAAACTGCAAGCGGACCGTACAGCTTACAAGCACTTTATAAATAATCAAGTTTATCCTCGTTTCGCTGAACATGCGGTACAATGGCATTTTATACCCCCCGCTTCACCCCATTTTGGAGGACTATGGGAAGCTGGCGTGAAATCCGTTAAACACCATTTGAAAAGAACTATCGGAGAGCAAAGGCTGACCTACGAAGAATTCAACACAGTTCTGGTACAAATCGAAGCATGTTTAAACTCGAGGCCGCTGTGCCCCATTTCCAGCGATGTCGATGACTTAATGGTGCTTACTCCTGGTCATTTTCTGGTGGGCGACTCCCTACTGGCTTTGCCCTCAGTCGAAACAAACAGTTTGACCCTTGCAGAGCGTTGGAGACATGGCCAAACCCTAGTAAATTTATTTTGGAAGCAGTGGAATAACGAGTACCTATCACGCTTACAACGGCGCCCTAAGTGGCTGAAAACAAACCCCAATTTAAAGATCGGGGACATAGTTCTAATTCGTCTAATCGTCGAATTGCATCCGGGAGCGGACAAACTGGTACGAGTCGTCTCTCTCAAAACTCAGCGCGGGGTAGTCAAACGACCCATAGTAAAGATATGTCCATTGCCCATACAAGATAACTGGGCGCTGAAAGACGACCAAGCACTTTAATATCATTTGCACTAGGTCTCCTCTGTTGCAGGTTACAGGCCACTTCGGAGAATCTTCAAGGAGCTGCGGCGCAGTGCGGATGATATTTCAACGAACATCATCGTCGGGCAGTGATGTTGGAGGCGCTCGTGGAGCCTGTGTCGATCGCTGCCAGCGCAGTTGGCAACGCCGGCTTTACCTCTTTTTGACGTTTGGCACACACTCCTTTTCTCTTCCTCTTTTCTGACAAGGGCTCTGCGGAAGGAACACGCGAAGCAACACGTTTTTTGCTAAATATTTAAATTAATTAGATTGTACTTATTCATGTTCACTTTTCGACCGAAATAAAACACAATTGGAACATAAACTATACCGCAGCGGGTCCTAATCGACTTCCAGAACTCAACAGCGTCGCTAAGATCAGCGACGCCTGGGAAGGTCTGAAGCTCAGACTGGTACCGGCCAGCGAGATCCCAAGAGACCAAGGGCGCGCATCTGGTTGCCTAAGAGGCAGACTGACCATGCGAGAATAGTGGAGACACTCGCTCTGCAGAATCCCGAGGTGCCAATGGATGACTGGGTCATCATCAAAGCAGAGGAGCCGTCCAAAACTAGCCAGACGTTCGTGGTCCTTATCAACCCAGAGAGTGTTGAGGCCATCGAAAAGGCTGATGGCAAGTTGAGGTATGGCATCAGGAAGGCCAGGATCCGTGTCTGGACATCCGACGCGGGTGCTGGTCAAGATGACATACCGGCCCTTAATCCAGATGAGGTGGAAGACACCAACAAGTTGTTGGACGACCTGGCGCTGGATGATAAGGAAAAACCCACAAAAGATGCTTAGGGTCGTGCAGGTGAACCTGAAGCACTCGAGGTGTGCTGGTGAACCTGAAGCACTCGAGGTGTGCTTCAGACAACCTGTCCGTTCTTCTCAGCGAGGAGGACGTGGACCTCTGCATCCTACAGGAGCCCTGGGTCAGAGACTCAACTGTGAAGGGCCTAAGTATCCAGGGGTACAGCCTTCTGTACAGGGTTTCTTCAGGTACACCTAGAGCCTGCATATTAGCTAAGAAACATATTAACGCTTTTCTATGTTGCAGCCTGAGCAGTGACGACCTCGCCGTTGTGAGGCTCACGGACGCGCGCGGGCAACCCTTGATGGTAGCGGCGGCTTACATGGCCCATGACAAGCCGGCACCGCCAGCGGAGGTGCAGAAGCTAGTGGAGGCAGCCCGCACCGCGAAGTGTGATCTGCTGCTAGGGTGTGATGCCAACGCCAGGCACACACTTTGGGGCAGTAGTGAAGACAACGAAAGGGGTGAGTCTCTCTTCAGTTTTATTTTAGATAATAACCTTAGTGTTTGTAATTTGTGTAACTCTCCTATTTTCACCTTCCCGAGCTCAGAGAGCTTTCAAGGGTGGGAGGAGGTACTCGACGTAACTCTGCTACTTGACCAGACTAATTTGAACATTGAGGGATGGAGGGTGTCCGACAAAAAGTCTTTCTCGGACCACAAATACATCATGTTCAGTGTTGACACACCGGTGTGTACTCCAAAAAAGTTTAGGAACCCTCGGAGGACGGACTGGAACAGGTACGAAAGAATCGTGAAGTCCCAGTTCCAGAGGTTTCCGAAGTCTAGCATTAGCTCTATATCCGAGTTAGAGAAGAGAGCCAATCGGCTTGAAAAAACTCTGGCTAGGGCATTTGACCAATCTTGTCCGATCCGTCACGAAAGGAAACCAATTCCACCGTGGTGGAACACAGAGCTTTCTGAGTTGAGGAAGGAGACCACAAGGGTCTTTAATGAGTCCTATAGGACCAATTTTTGGCAGCCATACAGGGAGTGTCTGCGCAGGTATAAACGAGCCATAAGATCTGCGAAGAGGCAGTCCTGGCAAAACTTCTGTTCTTCGATTGAGAACGTTAAGGAAACGGCCAGGCTAAGCAAAGCTCTCGCCAAGGGGTATTCAGCCCCGACGCTTCTACACAGGCCGGATGGGACAGCCACGGAATCAGTGGAGGAGTCATTGGAACTCCTAATGTCCACTCATTTCCCCGGATGTGCTGTGACCGCACCCAGGGTGCTACCAGTTAGGAGTCCTAGGGCGAGAACGGTCGCCCAGAAGGTGATCTCTAAGGAGGTGACCCGCTGGGCTATCAGCTCTTTTTCCCCGTATAAAAGTCCCGGTCCAGACAGAATTCTGCCCATCATGCTACAAAGAATGGGGGAGGACGTAATTGACTGGCTTCGAGAGCTCTTCGTCAGCTGCATAGCACTGAACTATGTACCCAAATCATGGCGGAAAGCCAGGGTAGTTTATATACCAAAGGCAGGCAAAAGAGGGCATGTCCTTCCGAAGGACTTTAGGCCTATTAGCCTGACTTCGTTTGTGTTAAAAACGCTCGAGCGTGTACTGGACACGTATATAAGAGGAAGCCTGGAAGAGAATCATCTATCCACGGCTCAACATGCGTACATTAAAGGTAAATCCACAGAGACGGCTCTGCACGAGGTCGTGAGGACCGTAGAGAGATCTCTGTCGTTTAAAGAATATACCCTGGCGGCTTTTCTTGACATTGAAGGAGCATTCAATAACGTGGATAAGGAAGCCATAGTTAACTCCCTGCTGGAACTACAAGTCGAGGGTTGCATCTGTTCATGGATCTCGACTCTGCTTAGTAGCAGACAGGTTCAGGCTGAACTCGGCAATTCCAGCGTCACACGATATGCAAAGAGGGGGACACCCCAAGGAGGGGTAATATCTCCATTGCTATGGCTAATCACTTTGAACCCCATACTGAAGGCCCTTAACCAGGGTGGGGTCAAGGTGGTTGCGTACGCCGATGACATCATCATTATGGTGACAGGACCCTTCCTAGATACAATTAGTGGCATCTTGGAGGGTGCTCTGAGGACTCTGAGCAGCTGGGCCGCTCGATGCGGGCTGGGGATTAATCCTACCAAAACAGAGCTGCTACTGTTTACAATAAGGTACAAGGTGCCCACATTTCGACTGCCAAAGCTCAACGGGAAGGAGCTTAGGCTTTCCTCAGAAGCTAAATATCTTGGAGTCATATTGGACACCAAACTCAGCTGGAAAACTAATATACAAGAGAGGGCCAAGAAAGCACTGGTAGCGTACTACTCGTGCAGCAGACTCTTCGGTAAAAAATGGGGCCTACAACCGAAGATGGTTCGTTGGACCTACACAGCGATAGTTCGACCAATTCTCACGTACGGAGCACTGGTGTGGTGGCCGGCGCTAGAGAAGAACCACAACATCAATAGACTCAGTGCAGTGCAGAGGGTGGCGTGTGTCGGGATTACGGGGGCCTTGAGATCCTGCCCTTTTGACGCTTTAAACACGCTTCTTCATCTGCTGCCGATTGAATCTTTTATAAGACGGACGGCCGCTTCGAGCGCATTGAGACTGAGAGAATCATCCCAATGGGCGGAAAGACCTTACGGACATAGTAACATCCTCACGAAGGTTCCGATAGACCTAAGGGGGGACACGGACTACATCAAAAAAGGTGCAGACTTTGATGTTAGGTTTTCCACGCTCTTCTACTCCAGAAGGGAATGGGAGCGTTATGCATCTTCTTTTACAAACGTAGGTACCTCCCTATACACAGACGGTTCAAAGATGGACTGTGGAGTTGGGGCAGGTATTTACTCCAGGGATTTGGTAGTGGAAAAAGCCTTTCACCTACCAGATATATGCAGTGTCTTTCAAGCGGAAGTCTTTGCAATAAGAGAAGCCTGCAGGATTCTCCTACAGCAAGAAGTCCGAGGTAGGGATGTTTACATCTTTTCAGACAGCCAAGCAGCCATTAAGCCCATAGTCAAATCCAAACTAGTCAGAGACTGTAAGAAGTTGCTGGGGTTGGTGAGCGGCCGGGTGGATCTTACCATCTGCTGGATACCCGGTCACGCGGGTATCAGCGGAAACGAGTCAGCTGACGAGCTGGCCAAGGTGGGATCTGCCATGGACTCACAGCCCGAAAGGGTGGCACCGCCTTTAAGTGCAAGGCTAAGACAGTTAAAGGATTATTTCCTGAGGAAAGCGGATAGTAGGTGGAGAAATCTTTCCAGCTGCAGAGTGGCTCGACAGATCTGGCCACGCTACAACTCTCACAGAACCAACGATCTGCTGCTAAATTCTCGTAGGAATGTCTCTAGGCTAACAGCCGTGATCACGGGTCACTGGCCAATTGGTCTACATGCGGCGAGATTGGGAATCCCCCACAACCCTTTTTGCAGAAGCTGCAGGGAAATCAACGAGGGGGAAACACTCGAACACTTCCTCTGCGGCTGCCCTGCCTTGGCTTTTAAAAGACTAAATTCCTTGGGGAACAGTCTGATTAGCTCTCTAGCTGATCTGTCTGAGACAAGACTGATATGCATCAAGTCCTATTTGGACGATGCGGGTTGGCTTTAAGGCCCAGTATCTTCTCCCACGCAGGGAAGACCCAATCGAGGAGGCGACAGCAAAAAGGCACAATTGCTACTTGGGTGTGCTCAGGGAGCACACAGTCGCTGCTACCTACCTACCTATACTTACATACTTACACTTATTTTTCTATCAGATCACGAAAAGGCTTACGTACTACACTCCGCAGTACCATCGACTTATCCAACATCTGAGAAGCATAAACATTTCTGAGATACAACACTGGTCTTCCAACCAAAGCGACACAACCAAAACTTTAGGTGTCAACTACACCCTTTTTTGGAAAGTTTTCAAATACATTACTTCACCAGTTGTAAAGCCAAGACACTTTGACAAGCGCCTATTTCAGGAACTAAAACATAAAGTTTAAACACCCGGCCATTCGCAAATTGATGCCCGGCCATCCAAACCAAAATAAAAAAAAGAAGAGTGATGTTAATGAATAATAATGTTTAATAAGCTTCGGTTTTGAAAGAGAGCATCGGCTAGTTTTTGTATTTAAGTAGCACGCCAGTGTTTTGTTTTTATTTAGCGATAACGCCTAATCACGACCTTGCGATAGTCACTTTTCAAGTACACAAAATAATGCCAAGGCATTTTTTGTCACGTAGAGTGAATGTTGACCATTGCATTGAGGTCCATGTTGTCAAAATGGTCTGCAACGTCATGCTCTTGTACGTGGTCTAGCGCACAGCTTTGTGATAGGGGTTTTTCGTCTGCTGTTGCAGCACACTTCCCGAGCCCAAATACATATTATCCACTTGCTGATCCCGCTCGAGCTTTGATTTGGTCTCTTTCAGCACGTGCTCCATGTAGAGGTGCTGCCACGCGACAAATTCCTCCTGCGAATTAAATAAAATTCCTCGTTTGAAGACGAACCAACCAAATTCAGTTGCTATAACCCAGGCACCTTTTGCCGCAATTTGCTACTTTTCTCGTCTGATCCTGCCTTATGGCTTTGCTTATTGAGCTCAAATTCTGCTGCCAGGCCACACTGTCGCCGCAACTCTCGCCTCAAACGGTTCGAATCGATTTGTTTCTGATGATCAGTAGAAAACCAAGAAATTGTATTTTGCTAAGAGCTTGTACGGTACGCTGCACCCACATCTTACCTCTAGAGCTGCGCGCTGATGCAGTCTCCTGCGTGATTTTACGTTTATTTCCATTTCTCGACACAGTCTATCCACCTGAGCCGCGCGCGCGTCGCTGCATTTAGAAATTTAGAGGTTAGAAATGTACTAATAGAATGACATATCCTTAAGCGGCATTTACACGATCAACTTTGTTTGCAAACATGTGCGGTGTGATGAAGAATGAAGTGAAGAAGAATGACCGTGTAAACGCAAGAAATTCAGGTTCGTCACGCAAGTTCGCTGGTTTTCAAAAATTTTTGATTTTTCTGTCGGTGTGACGAACATGTTTTACCGTGTAAAGGGCTGCATCATACACGCAGTGCATTTTTTCAGTCGCATAGTAGACACCGAAGGGTGAAGATGGCGTCGCGGAGTAATGAAGATATGTGGAGAGAATTTTTTGAACTGTATAGGAATCACCCAGAACTTTGGAAAATCAAAAGCGAAGAGTACAAAAATAAAAATAAAAAGAACGCCGCTTATGAGGTGCTATTAAATAAGTACAAAGAAAGTGACCCAAAAGCGAATTTAGAAACTTTGAAATATAAAATTCATTCTCTGCGTGGATGCTATCGGCGTGAACTTAAGAACTTCTTCGCACTCCAAAATTTCATCAATTACACTGTGCAAGTCCAAAATTTAGACATGGGGAGGACCTACTGGGTGCGTTTCCTATAGGTATACTGAGTTGAGATCCACCAGCCGTTTGGTAAGATTGGCTCTAGTTTATGAGAAATCCGACTTTGAAGTTTGGTAATTTTCGTCAAATTTGTCGCTTAAGTAGGTCCTAAATCGTTCCGAATATCGCTTTACTGTCTTCGGCAAGTTTGTAGATATTTTAACGACCACCACATTTGCTTAAGACACCAATCCAAAAAAATACATTTAAACTGTGTAATTGCGATATGTGCATTTTTGAGCGCAGCGCAACGTGGCGTATGAGTGTCAATTATATGAGTGTTAATTATAATTAAATGACACTCATACGCCACGTTGCGCTGCGCTCAAAAATGCACATATCGCAATTACACAGTTTAAATGTATTTTTTTTGGATTGGTGTCTTTAGCAAATTTGTTGGTCGTTAAAATATCTACAAACTTGCCGAAGACAGTAAAGCGATATTCGGAACGATTTAGGACCTACTTAAGCGACAAATTTGACGAAAATTACCAAACTTCAAAGTCGGATTTCTCATAAACTAGAGCCAATCTTACCAAACGGCTGGTGGATCTCAACTCAGTATACCTATAGAAAACTCACCCCCCCATGTCTAAATTTTTGAGGGCAAATTTCACGCACAGTGTTATTAGTGCTGCAACTAATGCGCGTGCCATGTTGCTTCGTCGACGAGTGAAGAACAACTGAAGTGTGATCAAATGTTCGATAGTGTAAACGCCAAAAATTTTATTGCGCATCACACAATGTTTGCAACCAAGTATGATTGTCTGAAGGCCGCTTTAGATATCGTACGTACTCTTCCGCGAATTCCTTTCGCAGCGCTGCAGTGTGAGCCCTTTTCTCCGCTTCTCGCTGCTGCAGCTGTTCTGCATTTTTTGCCTGATTGGACCGGGCGGTGGCGACGCACAGTTGTTTTTCATATATCTCTTGCTTGCCCTGCAATTATCATTCAATGATAAAACTGTCTTTCTTTCAGTTTACACAATTTAAGAATGCCATTTGCACAAACCGATGTGAACTTTCTTACCTTTTCTTCATTGAGTCCTTGCATTGTCTGCAACCACATTTGCTCAATCTGCTGCTCCTTCTCGCGAAGCGCTCTTCTTTCTTCGATTTGATAGAGCTGCGCTTGTTTGGTCTCCATTAGAATTTGCTTACTTTGCAAGTGGCGTATTTCCTCACAATTTTCTCTGAAACATTAATATGCGTAATAAACTTCGAATCGTGGCCAGGTTCATACTATTATATGAAGACAGTGGCGCACAGTAGAGGCTAATACAGTTTGAAATCGCATTTGCCGTTCACAAGTTTTGTAGCAAACAATTATTTTAGGGAAGGGGCGGTTTGAACCACACCTCTAAAAATATATGTTTGGATGTCTCGAGACATGTTTTCGATTTAAACTCAACCTATGCCACGGAAAAATAAAACGAGACCGAGGAACCGTAAATTGCATGCAAGTTTGTTAAGCAGCGGATATGTTTGGAAACTATTTTTAGAAAGCGAAGTTTATGGGAGTTTGTTTTGCAGTTTTGAGTTTGCATTTAATCCCCAAAGAGCAAATTTGTCGTTTGACTTGAAAATGAGAGGATTCCGGCTTATCCAAACCCGATTATTAAGAATCTCTATACAACAGTAATTCGCGTCTGGTGTGCAAATTAATTCTCATACAACTCCCTCTGAAGCTTCTTCAATTTCAAAAATTTCTCCTCTTGCAACTGCTTCTCAACTCTTTTGACGCCGAACCACTCCTGTCGTTTTCTAGCGTTTTCCTCAATTCTCTTCTGTATAAGCAAGGCCAATTCTTCGTCGTATTTCAGGTTTTCAAATGCGAACAATCGCCGTAATCTGGAAGTGAACAGAACGTTTAATACGTACATATCAAAGAAATAACACCCACCACATACCTGCACCTCTTGTGCTCCAAGTCTTCCGTGAGCTCTCTTAGGCGGTCTTTAACCTATTGTACAATATTTTATATACAGCTTAACATTATTGGTAACCAACTTGATCTATCTCACGACACGCATGATTCAAAATACTGAAGTTTTTGGGGTCTGGTTTTGTGAAATGATGTACCTATGTACATAAGTACATTGTACATATCAGCACAATCCCTTGGGCAATTTTTTAATGGTCGCCATGGCTGAGTTGGTTTGTGTGTCGGAACGTGAGTCGAAAGCAACCCTTGTACACAGGTTCCAATTTCAATATACATAAATAAAACAGGTATTCATTCGGCAGTTTTTCTTAGCAATAATCAGCAATTATCTAAAAGTTTGATTGCCTTTGAAATTTCTCTCGGCGTAAAACTAGGTCCTTTCTAGGCCTTAGTCTTGCAATTGAAATGTACGGATGTGTATATAGGGTTACATTATTGTAGTTATGTATGTATGTATGTTACTTTAAAGAATTCCGAAGTGAGAAATTAATCTTAAGGGCATCACTTAGGCCCTAGGGACCCTTAAGTGAGAAGACAAATACAATATGAAGTAAAAATAGATACAATTGAAGTTGCGATAGTACGTGAGATGGATCTTTAAAAATGTACGCAATTATTACCTTATATGCAATAATTAATTTCAAATGTCGATGATCAGTATGGTCCAAGAAATTTATTAGCTCCATTTTCGACTTTACGCTATCCTTAGATTTGATTTACTTTAAACCGAGTAATGTTGCAGTCCTGTTAATTGTTTATTTGTTTACTGAAATTTGTTGCTACGCAGTGAATGAGGAAGAAGTAGAACCCACACCCACCAAGCCCGTTGAGCTGAATTATGCCCCGAACACATAGTCGACGGCAGCGTCACGAGCAGATCTGTCAAACTAGAAAATCAGTGTAGCACATATATGTAATACTTCTATATTGGCAGTAAGCTCAAGGTACATTCGCCAACATCACAGTACAGCAATAGTGAAATATGAGCGAGAAAGCGTATAAACGAATGTACCTTGACATTTGTCAAAAGTGTCAAAAAGTCAGGTGCGTTCAAGCGGGGAAAAAAATAAAAATTTGTCGAAATTAACTGAAATTTCTTCAACCGCCCCTGAAGCAGTTTGACAGTTGTTCATGTGTAGAAGTGCTCATGTATACACGTATAGAAATACATTCACAAAATTTCGTGTTTTCTGTCTCATCGCTTGTCTCCCTTTGATTTCCGAATGAAAACACATTGTGAAGATAGGTTGCTGCCAATATAGAAGTATTACATATATAGTGTAGCACGGCTACACGACCGCCTACCGCAATTGTCACTGTCGCCAAGCATGGAACTATTATCTACAAAGCCATTATTATCTTTTAAAGTCCTGCATGCTTTTTGGCGGCTACACTACTGTACATACTGTACGGGTACTTGGTATTCGAAGAATGTGTACAACGAAACGAATAGAAACGGGAACCAGCAAGCGTCGCTTCTCGTTTCTATTCATATTCGGTGAATAGCGAACACTGCAGTGCTCGTATTCGGTGAGAAGCGAATACTGCAGTGCTCGTATTCGGTAATTGAGAACTTTGCGAAGTATGAATATATGAATATATTCATTTTGGCGGCTACACTACTGTACATACTGTACGGGTACTTGGTATTCGAAGAATGTGTACAACGAAACGAATAGAAACGAGAACCAGCGAGCGTCGCTTCTCGTTTCTATTCATATTCGGTGAATAGCGAACACTGCAGTGCTCGTATTCGGTAATCGAGAACTTTGCGAGGTATTCGAAGATCAACAGTTGTATCGAATATTTTTATGCGCAGTATGTCACTTTTCCATGTGTATACTTGTGGTGCGGTTGAAGTGGCTTATTAGTTTATACGCAAAATAGAAATTATTGAAGAAAGTAGCATAACAAATAAATAAATATTTATATATAACATAAATATTTCTAAATAATCTTAGGAATAATAAAACGAGTATATTCGAATATATTCGAAGCAATGTGTACTATAATTCGAATGCTTTTGTCCTCGTTTTCCCGCTTCGAGCGAATATGACTAAATAGTGTACGTCTACTCGTTTATGTTCGGAGCTTACTCGTACTCGAAGAGAGCTGTACTTGTATTCAGTCGGACCGGTCCGCAGAGATGAAGTGAAGTATTCTATTCAAAAGCATTTGAATGTTTTCGAATAGCAAAAATGCATACTCGTGCATGACTCTATTATCTATTAAGCCATCTATTATCGACAAAGCCAAAGCATTTGACACCACTGCTCCAAAGCAGATATTTTTAATGGAATTTTTTTTACTTTTTCGATGTGCTTTGAACAACAATTACAAAGTTATTACAAAGTATTTCAGTTAAAATGTAATAGTTTTAAAAATGACACACACATTGCCATTTGTTTTAAATTGATTGTAATAAAAAATAAAGGAAACGAAGGAGCTCAAAATTATGATTGTGACGGCGACGGTCGAAGTCGACGCCATCTTGAAGTTGTGTGGCCGTGCCTTGATTACTAATACAAATTTTTAGGAAACGTGTTTTTGTCTCATTTTATGACGTTATACTTATTAATTGTTGGTTCAAATATCTTTAATAAATGACTAAGATCCTTTCGATTACATTTTGGTCAAGAAAGAATTAAGCAGATGTGGATGCGACTTAAACCAACTGGAACTTTCAGTAAAAGTGTTTGAGCAAGTCATTGTTTTTGGTGCTGGACATTGTGTTAAGCAATGAGAAAGTGCTGTTTCTTACATGTAAACAACAATTTTTGCTCCAAAATTGATATTGAGGGATACTACGAATTATAAAAATGAATGAATGAATGAATTTGTGAGTTGTGACCGAAAGGAATTTTAGTTATACTGGGTGTCCCAACAGAAACTTGCATTTTAAATTGGCTGAGGAATAATGAACGCACAGGTATTTTTCCAAACGGATTTTTTTATTAGAGAGGTACATCCATGCAGTCAATCGACGCTGGCGGGTACACATAACATCTATCCTTCACGGTTCACCACAAAAAATAGTCTAGCGGAGTCAAATCGCAGCTGCGCGGTGGCCAGTGCACATTTCCAAAAACGGCTGATTACACGATTTCTGACTGTATCAGCGACTGAACATTCACTTTGGAAGTAAAATTTCAACACTTCCCAGCGTTCTTCGAGCGAAAAGCGTTCCATATTCGTTAACCGCAATCAATAAACTTATTATCTGTCAAAGAATGACCGACGTAAGTGCTGCCAAAGTCGATTTACTCGCTAGTTAAAAATGCAACCAACCAATGGGACACCCTTTATCTTATTCGCAAGTATCGGAGTTGACCACTCATTGACCAAATGCTAGTGTAAAAAATTATTTCTTTTTTAGCCATTCCTTCATCCAAATTTGTTTTTGTATTTGTTTTCTTTTAACACACGTCGCGAGTGAGCTTTGTATTAAACAGTCGTCCGTATCGCCCATTCTATATCCGTTCGGCACGAAAATTTGAAAATAATGGCCGATTAACGTGACTGATTGATGTGTGTAAGGGGTGGGCGTCATGCCTCACGTACACATGCTGGTCATGCAATGATTGACCGTGTTTATGGAAGCTAAATTTTTGGTAATCGCTCAAATTTCTAAGTTTACGATTACGTTTAAGTTCTTTGTTTCAACTAACTGGCGCATAAGAATTTATGTCGTGATCAGTGTTCGGACCTGGGAAATGCAAAATCGTAGTGACAGCTGTAGAAAAGCGTAGCAAAACCAAAATTTGCGTAGTCAATTTTTGAATTTGGTCGGGCGAAAACGTATCAGGACAAAACCGATGAAGTTCACATCGTTCTTCACGATCATGCGATGTATTGATATGTTATTTTGTACCTCGTCATGAAAATATGCGAGGAGAAAAAAAGGTAACAAAAAACGTTAGACCTTTTCAGTAGATTTTAAAATTTTGCAAAATCCCTATGATCGTAGCAAAGTCCGAACACTAGCCGTCAGGAGCGTAGCCAAGGGGGGTTTAGGGTGTCAGAACCCCCCCATAGCCTATAATTTGTCAACATTTTCCATCACTATGCATCGTATGTACGTTCCAAAATTAGCAAAAAGGTCTTTTCATCTTTACACATTTAAAAGAATAACAACAAAACATTTTTTGGCGAAACTAATTTGTTTTTTTAATAGTCACGTTTAGGCTCAATACAGCGATTTGCATGTTCTAAAACATGTCTAAAGAGTAGTTTAGTGCGTCGACCGGAATGTCCTTCAATACAAGCCTTTTGGATGGTTTCTACGTTCTCAAAACGCATTTTTTCATCGGCAAATGCATTCTTTGAAAAGGTGAAATTCGCACGGTGCCACATCATGTGAAAACAAAAAAACAGTCAAAACAAGTGTCAACTGATGGGATGGCATCCTTCGATAGCCAAATGTTCAGTTAAAATGCAATAAATTTATGCTATTGAGATGCTTAACCTTCGCCTTACTAAAGATGATCCCAGGCACTTCCGCTGCTATTTTGAGTAAAACTCACAATAAATATATAATAATTTATAATTTTTTTTCATACTTCAGTATTTAGTATCTTCCTCTGGCGGTAGTTCGTATTTCGCAAAAAGGCCTAACTTTAATGATTTATTTAGAGACTATAGAAAATACTAGAAGATTTCTTTCCAGAGGGTTTATTGAACACATAATGAAGTACGCAAAAACAATTTATCGTGAGTTTTAATCAAAATGGTAGCGAAAGCGCCTGGGATCACCCAGATACATTTGTATAAAAAATGACAAAATTCAAGTTTAAACATGAACAAAATCTCAAAAAAAATATTTTTTCATGTTATTGAAAATTACCTTAAAATTTGTGCAGGTATTAAACATGAATATTAAAAAGATCACCCGGGTGGGTATAGGTAAAGCGAAGGTTAAATCCAATTTCAAGAATTTCAATGAAGATTTTGGCTTATCTTTTATGAATTACCGCCCAATTTTGATCTACGGTGATCGCGGATTCAGTTGGCTAACACTTTGGTTATCACTTATGTTCTGACAATCGTTTTTAAATCGCTTTTACCACTTATGAACTCCACCACGGTATAAACAAAAATCACCATAAACTTGGTCCATCAATTTAAATGTTTCGGTTAAAGTTTAAACATTTTTAAAACAATAGTTAATATTGGATCTTTGTTCGATGCACATTTTTGTACGATGACACAAACATACTTCCACTTCAGATGCAATAACTTCGCTTTCAGTCCACCAAATTTCATGAAATTTTTACTAAAAATCGGGAACAAATTTAATTTCACATAAGCCACCACAAAATGCCCTATTTGGAAAGTGCAGTTTACTTTAAAAAACACGTAATACTAAACTGGTAAACAAAAATTTTAAAACCCTCCCATGACCAAGTTCTGGCTACGCCCCTGCTAGCCGTTATATGTATGAGTGCAGTATCATAGCTCCGCATTTTGCAATACCACAATGTATGGCATATTCTGCTGTCAGGTTGGTGCTGGCAACATGTTGCATTGTGTTTGTCTACATGCTGCGAACATGCATTGCTGAGTTTTTGGTTTGCTATAAATGTGCTCAAGTGCGGCAGAAGTAGTCTTTGAGTGAAATTCTAAAATTGTCGTCATCATGTGGACAGATTTTGTTAGTCGTTAAACCTAATTCCCAGAAGTGAGCCTCACAGTCTCACTAAAGATTTCAAATGGTGATAAATCCAAAAGAATTTCGATTTCATTATTTTATGTAATCCTCTAATGGAATGTTAGAATTTTATTACATTTATAAATTTAACATTTTAGACAGTTTTTGTACTTTTTAAACAAATGTTTTCATATAAGCCTGACAGTCTCACTTCTGGGTTTACGTTACTTTTAAAATTCTGGGAATTAGGGTTAATAGGTGTTTTTGTTAATCAATTTGTTATTTTGATGTGATTTGGACATCGAGTTCTCTGAGGAGCTCTGGAGCTCTGTAATTTGTAACTTGTTTTTGACTGAATGTATATATTCTTTTTGGTTACGACGGGCTCGAAACTGGACTCGACTTTCGACTCAGAGTCGCAGTCCAGCGCAGTCATCAGCTGAGCCACGACGACTCTGTTATGTAATATATGTGCCAGTTATGTATGTATTAAAGTCCTACATGAATATATTCATTTTGGCGGCTACACTACTGTACATACTGTACGGGTACTTGGTATTCGAAGAATGTGTACAACGAAACGAATAGAAACGAGAACAAGCGAGCGTCGCTTCTCGTTTCTATTCATATTCGGTGAATAGCGAACACTGCAGTGCTCGTATTCGGTAATCGAGAACTTTGCGAAGTATGCGAAGATCAACAGTTTCATCGAATATTTTTATGCGCAGTATGTCACTTTTCCATGTGTATACTTGTGGTGCGGTTGAAGTGGCTTATTAGTTAATACGCAAAATGGAAATTATTGAAGAAAGTAGCATAACAAATAAATAAATATTTATATATAACATAAATATTTCTAAATAATCTTAGGAATAATAAAACGAGTATATTCGAATATATTCGAAGCAATGTGTACTATTATTCGAATGCTTTTGTCCTCGTTTTCCCGCTTCGAGCGAATATGAATAAATAGTGTACGTCTACTCGTTTATGTTCGGAGCTTACTCGTACTCGAAGAGTACTCGAAGAGCTGTACTCGTATTCATTCGGACCGGTCCGCAGAGATGAAGTGAAGTATTCTATTCAAAAGCATTTGAATGTTTTCGAATAGCAAAAATGCATACTCGTGCAGGACTCTAGTATGTATTATATCACAGAATAAACAGTAATACAGAACGCGCATCTCATACAAATTCAAAAATGTTAAGGGGTCGTAATCAAAGACAATTAAACTATAAGATGTCTTACGTTCATACAAATAAGTGGCGCTTCAAAAATTTGCCGTGGCTTTTTCAATAAAGCCACGTGAGAGTGGTTTTTACAGAAGCGCCACATCCGGAGAGCAACAATGAAGCCACGCAAGCAACTCTCTCTGCGCAACGATGAAGCCACGCAAACAACTCTCTCTGCTTGCAGTCGGCAGAGATGTGAATATGCGTGTGATCTCTATGTGCTCTTGTGTTGATTTTTTTGGTGGTTGATTGTTTTAATCAGTAGCGCACACGGGACAGGAACGTTTGGGGATTCAAACCCCCTCAAATACAAAAAATAGTAGTGAAATATCCCTCCAAAAATAAATTCTGCCTGCGCCACTGACTTCAACGCATGTGAAGTGAGCGCACATAATTTTTCTTTTGCTTGGCAGTGATCAAAGCCGTTGTGCTTTGTGTGAGCAAAACAAAGAGCGTTAATATTATTACGCTCTCACTGTACCGACGCTTGCTTGCTCTCGATAATGAAAATTTTGCAAATTCGAGCTCGCCCTATGCCATTCGGTTGTATGGCCGTAAGACATCTTATTGTTTAATTGTCTTTGTCGTAATATTACGACCACTGTTAATTTTACATTACGTCCTCTGCTATTAACATTACGAACAGCACTAGACATGCTGCTTTCTGATCGCATGCAGCTCCGAAGGGAAAATAACGTCAGGCTGTGGTTGTTGTTGTTGTCGGCAAACAAAACGAAGTGCCACTTGCTTCTTACATATGTATATGGGAGGAAGAGCAATAAGGTATGGTTGTTGTTATTGTTGCCGGCTAGGAATTGAAACATCGAATTTGAATTCTTTTTGCTTTGTGGTTCATTCTGCGTGCAGCGCAGTGCGTACATACGCTGTCGGTAGCAATTTTACGACGGAGTGTAGCGTGCAAAAATATATGAGAACGAATGTCAAAAGGGGGTAACTTATCGACTTAAAAAGTCACTACGGTATAAAGATATCACACTATTTTTAATATTGATGATAGTTACCATAAACGATGTGGCACAATCGTTATGTACGAAATATCCTTTAAATGGTGGATGTACGTACATATATCGAAAAAAAGAAAAACAAAAAATTTATTCTGCCATCATTCGGGATCGTCGTTGCTTACTTACTTTTTTCTTATAGCTTTTTGCTTTACAATAGATATGTATAGGGTTTTCCAACAAGAGGTGTTATTTTGAATCACCCGGTATTTCGGTAGCTGTCACTTTTAAAGCTTTTATTCTTTGACATTTGACAAGTAGAAACTACGCCATTACTAAAAATGGAACGATACACGCTTCAACAACGCATTGAAATTATTAAAATTCACTACAAAAATGGTGAAAATCTTGCAGTCACAGTTCGCAAACTAAAGCAATACAGAAATTGGTGGAAAAATTCGAGCTGTTGGGACAAGTTAGTGATGTGAAGAATAAAACCCGTGCACGTCGCTCAAGAACAACTGAGAATATTGCTGCTGTAGCCCAAAGTGTTGAAGAAAACTCAGGTTTATCGATTCCTCGTCGTTCTTTGGAATTGAGCATTCCAAAAACGTCATTACACCGTATTTTGCATAAAGACTTGGGTCTTAAGACTTATAAAGTTCAGTTAACACAAGAACTCAAGCCGACCGATCATCAACAACGTCGTGTCTTTGCTGATTGGGTCCTTGAAATGCATGAAAATGATCCGGAATTCCTTCGAAAAATCATCTTGACTGATGAGTCCCATTTCCACCTCGGTGGCTACGTCAACAAGCAAAATTGTCGCATCTGGGGCTCGGAAAACCCAAGAGTTATTGTTGAGAAGCCTCTTCATCCTCAACGTGTGACTGTTGGGTGCGGTTTATGGTCCGGCGGGGTCATTGGACCTTACTTTTTCGAAAATGAGGTTGGATCAACAGTTACGGTGAATGGATTGCGCTATCGAGAGATGATTAATGATTTTTTATGGTCGGAGTTGGATGGTATTGATCTGGACAACGTTTACTTTCAATAAGACGGCGCTACGTGCCACACAAGCAACGAAACCATTGCTCTTTTACGGGAAAAGTTTCCGGACCGTGTTATCTCTGGAAGAGGTGATCACAAGTGGCCACCGAGATCTTGTGATTTAACACCTTGCGACTTCTTCCTTTGGGGCCACGTGAAAGATAAGGTGTACGCCAACAGCCCAGCGTCGATTCAAGACCTCAAAGATAGAATTCGTGAGGCTATCGAGGACATAGGGCAGCCACTTTGCGATTTGGTTATGGAAAATTTCATGAAAAAGATATGGTCCTGTAAGCGTGGTCGTGGTGGCCGTTTGGCTGATGTTGTTTTTCATTATTAACGGCATACCTTCCTCTTTATTATGAAATAAACATCCGATCATTTATCTCAAAAATGGCATTTTTCTTTGAATACCAAAATAACACCTCTTGTTGGAAAACCCTATACATACATTCGACATGATTAACCCTTCTGTCAATACGAAAAATTTCCACCTATTATCAATACGAAGGTACCCGGGTACCTTCATACAATTTGTATGGGAAAAGTAAAAATAATAACGCACAAATTTAAAAAATCGTTGTTGGCTTATAAAATAAAGCGTTATTTATTGATAATTCAAGTTAAAAATATTAAATACATATTAATAGTGCAATAATTTTTGCATTTTTGTGTTTTACGTTATTGCTTACGTTGATCGGAACAGATATACAGTACATTCCGTTTAGCTGCCTATTCGCTTAGGTGCATTTTCTGCTTAGCTGCATTATTTGGCCAAAATACTACTTCGTAAACCGAATTTTCTTTGAAAATTTTACATTTAGCTGCATTTCACTTAGCTGCACTATTCCGTTTAACAGCCCTGTTTTTGAGCAAGTTTTCTTTGATTTGTATGAAAAATACTTCGTTTAGCAGCACTTGAAAATTTCGAAAAGTTTTTTTGGAAAATAGTATCGAAACAAATTTCCACATTTTCGAAATGGAGGCAATAGTTGTGAAATTGTCAAAAAAGAAATATTCGCAGGGTAAAATTACCGCATAAAGCATATCAGTAAGAATATGTATATAAATATTTTCATTATATCCAGTGTATACATACATATTAGGTATGCATAAGCATCTACATATAAGATAGCGGTTAATTTGCTAATAAAAATTTGTTCAGTCTTACACTGGTGTAATCTTTTCAAGAATTCAATAGATTCGTTCATGCAAAATTTTGATATATATAATATATCAATATTGATATAATATATATATATCTATATAATATATATTTTGATATTTTATATAGGTGCGCCAAGGATCTACTTTAAAAAAAATTTTGCTGTTTCCAAAAACTTTTCTAGATATTCCGCTTAGCTGCATTTTTCGCTTAAGTGCCCCAAATCATGTGCATCGAAGGTGAATGCAGCTAAACGGAATGTACTGTAGCATGACTAATGGGCTTTTAGCCGGTGGTCTGAGTCTCGTTTTTGTTCCTACAGATGCTTGTAGAAACGAACATAAGGGTTTCTGTGCTCCACAAACTGTTCGAAAACTGTTTTTAGTGTTAAAATTGTGACAACAAGGGTATTGTTTTGTCTATTCTGAGTTTTCGGCATCAGCGGCGCACACAGGATTTCATTTTAGGAGGCGTTCTGCATACAATTTTTGATCCCAATACCATTTTAAATCGATGTGTAGCTAACAAATATTTGAACCACCAATACCCCCATACGTTACCTTCTCAAAATATTCTCCGCGGCTTCTGACTTTTTTGTGGTATCTTATTTATGTATGCTGCGAATAATACACGCAGCCAAGGTGCAAATATTGAGAATGCCACCACTTACCACTCTTAGTAATGAAATTGGTCAACATTTGAGCCATAACGTCAAGTGACCTTTGTACTATGCGAAAGATTTTTGGTCTCGGGCTGTCCCCTGGCGTTGCTTTGCCGTGGTGCATAGTTGAAAGAACCACCCAGCCTCATTGCTCTTTGGAAGGTACAACTTCAAAATTTTTGTCGCCGAATATCGATGACTTAAGGGGTCGAGTATTAACTTTTAACACCAAAGTGATTTTTTGCAAAGAGGTATTCCGCCAGTGCCTCAGAAGTAAAAAGGTAATCCGCTGCAGCATTGTGGACGTAAGGTTTAGAGCATTGAATACAAATTTGTAATATTTTTGCGCCTACTTGGATCTTACATACGTTAGTAATTGCCTACTTAGTTTTTCAGAGTAAACTTCTCCTTTTAAGGGGTAAAACATTTTGTAGTAACACGCATGTGAAGTCGATTACTTCGATCGGATGTCCTAAATTTTACTTATATTTGAATACAACTTTGATTTTAAATTTAAAATGGGGTCCACTCTAATATGAACGAGTAATTTCACGTTGAAACTGTATTGTTTTACTGTATTTTGTGTGAAGGTACCCGGGTACCTTCGTATAGAACAAAGGGGTAGTGTTCAAAAATTGGCTCAAAAAGTTATATAGAAAAAGTTGTCTTTCTATATCACTAATCTAATAGGTAGTCAATTGATTTTTAGAAAGATACTAAAAATATCAGCATAGCGTTCCTTGGCCGAAAGTAGGAAATTTTTACTTCAAAAATGCAAAAGGTACCCAGGTACCTTCGTATTGACAGAAGGGTTAAATGCACAAATTCGTAATTACGATTCTTCGGAACCTCTCATTTTTTTTAGGTTTGACAAACAAATGTTTGGGCCAAAAAACTGGGGGCCTAGAGTGGGATAAAGGCGTAGGGATAAAATAATTAATCGCGGCGAGAAGTCATTTACGATACAGATACAAAATACATATAGATACAAATTTCTTCACGCAGAAAGACGATCGCATAATAACATGAAAAAAACTTGTTCTTATTAACCGACACACGTCGGGAATTCCCAGCCAATGTCAGCCAGAAACAAAAATTCAAAAATTACAATTTTCATTCGCTGATCAACACAACAACAACGATAGCACATCGCCCTTCATTCGCTTCATTGAAAATAACAGTAACTTCTATGGCCGGCATCGAGCTCACGAACTCGCTCTGCACCACTCGGCACTTACCGAAGTTGACAATAACAGAGATCATCGTCGCACGAGAAATTAACAGAGACAAAAGTTCTGTTCAACAAACTCTGTTATCTCCCCCCTGCTGCTTTCGGCCCGCACCGTAAATTCAGATTGCTTCGCTGGTCGACATGCGCATTCTGTATACTGTTTATTCTGTGATTATATGTATGTATTTTGAATTCTTTAATTTTAATGGGATAAGGTAGTCCGTACGGTAAGGGGAACGACAGAGTTCGTAAATTTTGTGGACATATAAAATGTTCACTGAATCGTGTGTTCCATCCTCAATTTGTTCACACTAACCAGATCCGTAACCAGTGATGGGAGTAATATATTACGTAACTACGTAAATTTATCAGAATATAATTTGTTTCTAATATGTTACTTTGGTTTTCAAGTATTGTAATGTGTAACAAAACGACATTTCTTTTAGAATATGCAAAAGTATTATTTGATCCAACAGTGGCCATAACCGTAGTCGGCGATGTGATATTTCCCGATTAAAAAAAACGGGAATGATTTTTTTATCTATGTTCAATAAGAACCCTGGGCAACAATAAACTATATGGTCAAAGTGGTTTATCACATTTCAAATAATGATAACACTTAATACCGCACCGGAAAAATACAGTGAACTTTCTTATATAACTGGCCATAGCATAGTTTGGTCCCTGCGCGTAGGCGGTATATACTTCGTCTTGCCTCATTTACAACCAGACCCATTTTGGCAGATTCTCTTTCGATTGCCGCAAAGACAGCGGTGAAATCTTGCTTGTTACGCCCAATGACGTCAATGTCATCGGCGCAGGCAAGGAGCTCCGGCCTTGCACAGAATATTTTCCATGATGAAGTTGAAGAGGGCGCACGACAAAGGATCACCTTGTCTGAAACCACGAATAGTATCGAATGCGTCGGATAAGTCACTTTTGACCTTGATGGAGCCACGGGTACCACTCAACGTCGCTCTGCAACGTCTCATGAGCTTTGCAGGGGTACCACGTTTAGACAAGGCGGCGGGGTATCGAATGCTGCCTTGTAATCGATAAAGAGATCGTGTCTATTGATTCGACTCTCATGGGTCTTTTCCAGGATTTGGCGTAATGGAATATCTGGTCGTGATAGACGGACTGATAAGGTAGAATCAGCGCTTTGGCGAGTTGCTTCAATATTTCACATATCACGCTCGTTAGGACTTTATATGCGATGGGAAGTAGGCTGAAACTCCTGTAGTTGGCGCAAATTGTTGGATCACCTCTCTTTCATACACACATACAGCCATTCTTTATGTGCATCAATGTTATCAATCAAAAAACATTAAAAGTGGAACAAAATAGCTCTGTTCTTGAAATAAATTCGTAATAGGCGGGGCTTGTTTGCTATGGATATGGATGGTATGTATGTTATTATGTCTTATGTAGCTTGCAGTTGCAAACACTCTTATATCTATGAACGCACTTATAACTTCAAAAGCACAGATCAGATAGTCATCTGCCCCGGCAATATTCTCCAATGAGCTTCCACAACTTGCAACATGTTGCTACAAAAATGAACCTCTCTCTGATGGTCTGCCTCAAGAGAATAAGCTGAACATTGTTGTTTCAGTGGTTTTCATGTGCCAATTGATTGCACATAGTTCGGTGTTGATCAGTTTGTGTCAAGGGTTGTCGGGCGTTGGATAAAATTTAGCATAAGTGTGGTACCGTTTACACGGAAGAGTGGTGGTGAAAGAGTTGTCGAAGAAAGACAAAGTGAGAAGATTTAGTGCTAAAGAAGTGCCCCATTATGTTGATAAGCATATGCATGTACGTGCCGACTTTTTAACACAAATATCTGGTTCACCTTGTGTGAGTTCACCTTCCAGTTCTTAGTATGTGCACGTCGAATTATCGTCCCCGATCCTTTTTGGATAGTTATGTGCTCTTGTTTAAAAGTGCCCTTGTTGATGTGACGCTCGTGTTGAAAATTTGACTTTCTGTATTCTAAAATTCAGTTGAAAAACTCACGGGGATAAACTTGTTCAGGAGCGAGTTAAGATTAAAACGAACAAACAAAAGTGGCAAACGCCGCAATCACTTTTCGTTGGCATTTACTGTAAGTTAGGTGGTAAGTTAGGTTAGGTGAGATTAGGTTAGGTATCTCGCTAATACATTAGCCGAACTGTAAAATAATGGATTCCATTCGAGTAAAGAAGATGTGAAACATTTGTGGTCAATAGGTTGTTGACATTTGAGAATAAATTTTAAAATAGTATGCTTTATGCCAGCGTATAATAACTAGTGAAGCTTATTAAGTTTATTAATAAACGTTCATTTCACTTTGTCGCTGCAACATACGTGTTGAAAGGACGAGATGGCATTAAATGTTACTAACTGCGGTTATTGTCCAGTCGTTACAGCCGTTGCCAACACAGCAGTAAATATTCCTTCAGTTTGAAACGAACGTAAGATCGTTATACGGCAGAATCGCAGACGTGGCTTTCGCTACAGTCAAGCGCCGGCTTAGTCACCCGTAAACAGTCGCATCGGATACATTCAAGCGACTGTACACATAGATAGCGGCCTTTGATGACAATCCTTCACTGGGATGAGTAAATGGGGCCATTCAACCAACAACACTTGCAGGAATGTGTTTGGCGTCTCATTTGAGCGAACTGCGACTTCTTTGTCAGAGCGTTGAAAATCACAAATATGAATCACAAATAGGAAATTAAAGTCGGTGTCAACAAATTCGCAAAAGGCAGCGTCGCCTGCGCATCGAGAAAACATGGATTATGGTCAAGAAACGCGCAAAATTTGTAGTCGCATTGTTTTGGATTTCATAAGTTTGGGATTCGGTAAGTACGACAGTACAATTCTTTGTAATGAAAATAAAACATAGGAGAAGGAGGCGTGGCCCGAACAGATAAGTATGTATACATACAAATACATACACGTACATATTTGTAATCTGGATTGGTAGGGGAATAAATTCGGCGATGGCTGCCTATTCAACCGTCTCCTTGTTCGTTTGAATAATGATATATATACTCGTATGTATGTATGCATGTATGTATACATACCTATGTAGTAAGTGCGCATATACCCATAGACCCATGAATGTAATATAGGTCACCACATTATTTTCTTACTGCGTCCACTAGTCACCCATTATTACGTAGTGAGTCAGGCTTAGGGTCAAATTAATTTATTGTGAAAAAAGATTTTTGGAACAGATTTAATATTAAAATAAAAAAATAAAAAAAGAATTCATAAGTATGATTTTGTTTTTAAATAAATGCATGCCCATTCATTGTCACACAAATTAAAGATAATCATATGCATTGTTGCATTGTTATAAAAAGTGTTCTTTGGCACTGCCTGGCAGCTTCATATTCACCTACGCTGGGCTCCGGGATATAGGGACATTCCAGGGAACTGTGGTGCAGACAAACTCGGCAGGGTACGACTGAGAAGATACTAACAGTAGGCTGAAGCAACACAGGATTTACTGCGCGCCAAATTTAGCCAACCTTAACTTTTCGTTGTATGATTTAATTTCCGTGAAGAAACCACATTTTGGTCACATTATTCTGGTTGATTGTTAAGTTTTGATGTTAAAAATGAAATTTTATAGAGTTTCTAAGTTTTGCTGAAATTTACCATATCCTGCTGAGAACGCTTCCGCCGAAAGGAAAATCGATTTTATCTATATTTTAGTGTTGTCTACTACGGGGAGTCGAACCTAGGTCGGTCGTCACTGTATACTCGTAATCCAACGCACTGAACAGTTGAGCGACAGCGACCACCATATCACCATCGCCGTCAATAACCAAAATTATTTCCCCAAATCGAAACACTTGTTGTTTTTTCGACTCTTTTGCGCATGCTTTCAATGTCATTCGCGAAATTGCGTTAGTAATCAAATGTTTTAACATAAAAGACAACACTGAAGAATGAACGATTATAAAATGCTGAATACAATAGTTTCCCATTCTATTAAATCTTAACATTGCACATAGGTATGCAATGTCATGCAGCAAAGGGTTAAAGTTTCGTTGTTTTGGAGAAATTCTATCACTAAAAGGGACCAGATGAGGACCACGATTAGTGTTCTGACGGGTCACTGTATAATTCTGTCGAAGTTGGATAAGTTATTCTGGTAAAATACATAAATATTTAGTCAGAAAGTAGACTTTGGAAACGTCACAGGATCAAATTCGTGATCTCTGAAGTATGCTACGCATTTTAAATAGTTCAAAGGTGAAAAGATCTTTTTGTTAATGTGGTAATGTAGCATACCAATTGATTGAAAATTTTGATCAATACTAGACTATGGATGGCTTTTGCACGGCTGCTGGTTGGCTAAGCTCCTGTTACACCTAATTTTATTTTTATATGACTGATGCATTGCGAACCGATGCTCAACGAAATGTTATACATACGAGTACATAACATAATTAAATACTGCCGAATATTCCTTTTCAAAAATTTCTCCAGACATTGCTGGTGCACTTTTTGAATATTTGATACTTATACCCTGTTTTGCGCCTTGAAAAAACTTTTCAAGGCGCAAAAAAAATTGTCTATGGCATGTCCTTTTTCAGCAGGAAATTAGAGTCCACAAACAACAAGTTTGAAATTATATTTGCTGCAGACATCGTGTGATTTAACACCATTCGAATTTGGTTTGAGATTTTGTCAAAGAATAAGTCGACGCCAATGCCTAGCAACGATTCAAGCACTCAAAGACATTATTGAAGCTGTAATACCTCGAAAATATGTACATACCTGCTACGAAATACACATCCTCGCTATTATGCGAAAACGTGTACTCAGGGTTTGCACTTTGGGTAAAATAAATATATCATCACTTTATACAAACATATTGGGTTCTTTTTTATTTAAGATGTTGACCTTATGCAAACCTTATACCTATATGCGTGTGTGCTTACCGCTAAAGTTTGTACGAATTGATTTGGTGAATTTTTAATTGTGTGTGACTTATTTTATAGTTAAACCTTATCAATACGACTTTTTAAATTAAATGGATGGTAGCTTTGCATTTTTTGCAATACGTATTAATGAGAAAGGGGTCATAATTTGACAGAGTTGAGGGCGGTTGTGCCAACACTTCTGCTCAATTGGCGAGTATGCTTTATCGCGTACGCACATCACTGTGGAGTAAGAATGACTTGTTTATATTAATCCAAAAATCTGAATGCTCACCCATAAAAAGGGCTATTACATGTGTTGATAATGAAAATATTTGGCTGAATTAATGCAAATCTAAACAGAAAACAACGGAGCTTAGTAGAAGCAACACGTATTTAAAGATCGAGAGGAAATGCTTTGTTGATGGAACGATGCATCACATTTACTCTGCAGTCCATTGAGCAGAGCACAATATTCATTTGATGTTTTTATTGAATTAATGAAAGCACTAAATCTGCGTGTGCATGGAAATTTAGGGCAACGAATATGTGAACAGACAGTGCGCATAACGCACTCCGGTAAAATATTTTGAATGAATGAAATACAGCAGACATATGAGTTGCTTTATTTACGCGGACGGAATATGTTTCTGCAATGTTGGGTTGGGCAAAATTTACGTTGGCCAATCATATTTATTGTAAGTGCAAATATACATTGCGTAAGTATTCATCTACAGTATACTCGTACATGTAGCGCTAGCGCTCGGCGGCTTTGCACGCATCCATTTTATAATTTAATGGATATAATCATTACTTACTATTGGATACTGTCTAATGTTAAGTTGTGTTTATTCGCATAACTTTCCATCAAAAATTTATCTCGTCTGATGTTGATCGTCGAGCACTGAGAACACGTGTAAAATTATTACTCACTAAGAGTACTTTCACAAGTTCGAAGTCAATAGGCTTTAATTCATGCTTTTGGGGGGTTTTGGGGGTTGAAACCCCCTCGAAATATTAGGGTCGACTTCAAAACTACATACAAATTAAAAGTAATTTTTTGACATTTTATGAATATTAAAGAATTACTTTTTGAAACCCGCCCCAAAATATTTTTCTGAATCCGCCCCCTGGTTTAGAGCATTTTTACCAAGTTTGAAATCAATAGGCCCACTTAATCTCGTTTTTTCATACAACACCTTATCCCATGTTTTGTACCTTCAGCGGTTTGGGCTGGGCGATGATGAATCAGTCAGTCAGTCCGGACAAACAATGATATGTATATATAGGGTGTTTTTTTTAGAGGTTTGTTTTTCGAATAGAGATAAAACTGGCATTTTGTGGTCAAATCTGGCAACTCTAATGTCATTTATGTTCAGTTTGGTTTGCCATTTCATCATGAACAGGTTGACAAAAGAACAACGCTTGCAAATCGTGCAAATTTATTTCGAAAATAATGGTTCAGTTCGCGAAGTTTACCGCAAGCTCCGTCCATTTTATGGTCGACATAATCGTCCATCAGAGCAATTAATTCGGTTAACCATGGGTCGTTTTCGCACTACGTTTACTCTATGTGATAATACGCATCCGCAGAGACGTCGAACAGTGCGCACCGAAGAAACAATTGCCGCTGTAGAGCAAAATGTTGAAGAGGACCCGAATGAATCGATTCGCCACCGTGCACAGCAATTGGAGCTTTGTCCATCAACTTTATGGAAGATTTTGCGCAACATGAATGTGGATGAGTTGTGGTTCCAACAAGACGGCGCTACATGCCACACAGCGCACGTCACAATCGATTTATTGAAGGAAACATTCGATGAGCGCATAATTTCGCGGAATGGACCTGTCAATTGGCCACCAAGATCGTGTGATTTGACACCATTGGATTATTTTCTTTGGGGATATGTGAAGTCGCTCGTCTACGCCAACAAACCAGAAACGTTAGGGGACTTGGAAGCCAACATTCGTGGCGTTATTGCCGACATACGGCCCCAAATGCTCGAAAAAGTGGTTGAAAATTGGACCTGTAGAATTGGCTTTATTCGAGCCAGCCGCGGCGGCCACATGCCCGAAATCATATTTAAACATTAATGGCATACAATTATCCTTCCAATAAAGCCAAATTGATGGACATTAAAACGATTTTCTTGTGTTTTATTTCAATTCGAAGTTCTATACCTCTAAAAAAAACACCCTGTATATAGATAGATGTCATACGAACTAGTTGCATTTGCATTGGTTGTGTTTTATCGAGTTGAACACCCTACGAGGCTGAACTTTGCCGGAGCCGGTTTTTGGCAGCGCTTCAAAAAAGTTAACGCCGCCCTTAAGCTGATATACGGAGCTCATTTGTTGTTCTACATACTCAACTACATGTCTCGATGTTCGAATGTTCAGCAGCATGTTCAGGTGTGTTAGTGCGATAGGCCCGAAGCCCAGTACATTGTGCTAAACATGTATAACAGATGGTCTGGGCGTGGCTGTGAACTAAGAAGCATACCCAACAATATGTATTCGCATTGTAGCATACCATGACTCGACTAACCTTTGTCGAAGCCCGGGTACAAAGCATTCGTGGGCATACCACATAGAAAAGCGCCGATCACAACTGAGGAGGTCCATAACAAAACGCAATAATTCCACTTTTTAAGTTTTTCGTTTTTTTGACTGAATCCAATTGTACATGTTAAAATCTATGTAAGAATTGTTATAAAACATACCAAAGATCAATAATTTCACTGTAATTCAAAACCAAAAATAATGGTTCAGACCAAAATGCAACATTTCCATATCTATGCAATAAATAACTTCGAGATATTAGTGAAAAGTCAATGATATAAATTAATTTTGATAAAATTTAAATTTATTGTTATGGTAACTTTACAATAACTATAAAACGGTAAGAATTTTATCGAGTTTTTGGGCGTGTTGAAAAAGATTTGCGAAAAAATACTACAATTTCTTTAAAGAAATCACAAAGTTTATTCTGTGAACGGGCAAGTTACTATTTTAGGAAAGGATTGGCACCTTAAGGATTTAAAAATGTTGGCAGAATATTACCGTCCTATAAACGGCATACAGAGTATGAAAAGAATTTACTTTAAACTCTCCACAAAACAGCGCAAGCAATGTATAGTCAAAACTTTTGAAACTTACAAAGTTGAAGGCAAAGAAAAATTTACCAGCTATCTTAAAAGAGGCAAAATACCCCTTCGTTTGCTTGATTGAATTCCTCTTGGGGTTGCAACTAATTCAGAAAAGAAGAAAGATGTTGTTAAACTATTGGAAAAACATTATGGCCAACAGTGGTCAAACATTTCCGGGTTAGAATATTATACAAAGATATTGTTAGACGAACAAGGAAATAGTTGCAATGAAACCGATGATGTAACCTTATGTGACTGTTTGGAGGAGGACACTGGAATGAGAGTGTAACACAATGTTGATTTTTTTTAATACTTGAATACTTATATACTTTTGTAATACTTGAATGTACTTGTGTAATACAATATAATGAAACTTATGCAATTCATATCAAAAAGATTGTATTTCTATGTTATTCACAGCAAAACGCCACAATTCCAAACCTAGTTCATATCAAAACGCAACATCTCCATAGGGTTCATAGCAAAATGAAATAAATACTATGTATCGGACCAAAACGCAACATTTCCAAATTTGTTTTCTAAATAACTAAAAAAGTAATTGCCAAATAAATTCACTTCTTTATGATTTGTATTGTTCCAAGAAAACTATTGGGTGTACAACTTTGCTTCCGCCGTTTTCCGATAGGTGGCTGTACCGGCTGAGGCTGGTTGAAATACATAGATGGTAATGCCTTTAAAGTGAGTGTGGACAGTGCCTAACGAATTGTCATCGCCGTTTCAGTGACAGTTGTTCTTGTTTTCGTATTATTCACGCTCGAAAATGTCCGTTTATGTGCCCAATTCTCGCCATTTGCGGGATCAGCTCGGTGTGATTTACTACGAGCTCTTAAAACCGGGTGAAACCATCACAGGAGATCGCTACCGAACGCAACTGATGCGCCTTAGTCGCGCGCTAAAAGAAAAGCGGCCACAATATCAAGAGCGACATGACAAAGTCATCCTCCAACACGACAATGCTCGGCCTCACGTCGCAAAAGTGGTCAAAAAGTACCTGGAAACGCTGAAATGGGAAGTCTTGCCCCACCCGCCGTATTCCCCAGATGTCGCCCCTTCTGACTTCCACCTATTCCGTTCGATGGCACACGGCCTGGCAGATCAACATTTTCAATCCTTCGAAGAATTGGAAAAATGGATTGCTTCATGGATAGCGTCAAAAGAGGACTCCTTTTTTCGAGCCGGGATCCGAAAATTGCCGGAAAGATGGGAGAAAGTTGTCGCTAGCGACGGACAATACTTTGAATAATACATCTGTAAGCACTTTTTCGCAATAAAGCTTTTAATTTTGGAAAAAAACGGCGGACGCAAAGTTGTACACCCAATATTATTCCACAGCAACTATCTAAAAAAATATATATATCCTACTGACTTTAATTACATTTATTCGTTTATCCAAAAAAATTTTATGGTGGAATTATTGCGTTTTGTTATGGACCTCCTCAACTGCTGTGAGGTGCGTGCTGTCGTTGGCCAAAATACCTACAATAACTCCCGGGTGCATGCCCAATCGCCCAATAAAATCGCGGCCAGCACTTGGCTGTTGCGTATTGAATGTGCGGCTGTCAGCGGTTCCTCTCAAAATTTTAGTTGATCGGAGAATTCAAAAAACTACGCGTTTAAGTATGGAGAGTTCTTGCTGAGTAAAATGCTGTAGAAGTAATGGCAGATAATACACGGGCAGTGTGCTTACTTAATTTTTCATTTATGTGGTAGACTCAGTGAAAAAAATGTGGTAGATTTGAATGAAATGTGGTAGATTTTTTGTATTGCACATTAATTGTATTTTATTGCATTTGTACATTTATTGTATTTCATTGTATTTGTACATTAATTGTATTCTACGTTCTTCTATGCACTTTAACCTGTGCCGTGTTTCTTCCCATTGTTTTTTGTATTGTTGACTATATTTTTTTTCTTTTTTGGGAGCTCGGACTCGCAAATTTCAGCAGCAGGCACAACTTCGCGTGGTAAAACTTCGTCCCGTCCAAGCGCATTGCCATCGCCATGCGATATTCTAAAAAACTAAACGTTACTAAAGAATGAAGGCAAAAAGTATTCAACTTTTTTAGAAATTTTTTCATTTTAATTGCACCTGCCGCCAAAACAATTGTCAAACTGTCAACTATTTGTAGTGCACTGCTTTCGAAGTGATGAGAGTGCTACCACATAAGTTTTTTTTTGCACATTTTCACTTATAATGTTCAATGCAGCCCTAACATAAATTTGACAACATAAATCTCTAATTTACTTGGAGTAATAGGTTGGTTAATAGAAAAATTTATGTTCCACAAAAATGTGGTTGATGAAATGACTTGATTTTAAAAATAAATGTGGTAGATCTACCACATATGTGGTAGAAGTAAGCACACTGTACAATCGAAGCACACTGGGCAATCGAATCGACACAACATGCCTCAGAGCAAGGCGAATTAATAAAGGTGACCTTGTCAGCCCAGCTGATTTGATTTTTTTTAATTCGCCGTGCAACTTGATTGTCAAAATGGTCAAAGCGACGACGAATAGAACGAAGCTGAATATAAAGAAAATAGAGAAAGAAAGAAAATGCTTTTTTATTTTTCTTGTACTCATGTACTTTTATGTACTTTTTCATGATTTCTTGAACGATGAAACGCTTGAAACCTGCTTGGCAGGCTGCCAAGCCATTTCAGCAACGCCGCTGACGAGACTTGACGAACATTTTTGAGCTTAGCGCTTTGGACGGCCTCTCGACAAAATACTAATCAGACACCGAGGAGGTTTAGTGCATTAAAGTTGCACACAACTGAAGGCTTTTGATGCTTCCTCCTCGAAAAACAAATAAAAACCTTCAGCTAAACGCTGGAAAAATACGAGTATCTCTCGGCTGCAATTTTATGAGGCGGCGTTGTTGCATGATGCTTCATGATCGGCTGGGAAGCGAGAATTATTCGTATTATTATTCCTCAAATTGTCTGGCTCACCTGAAAAATATGATATTGCGTCATGTTGTAATGAATGAATGAATGTCTGTTCCGGAACTTGTGATGCTGGGCAGTATCGCACCAGCATTTGTGTCTTCACCAGGAGGCATTGACTGCTGTGTCGGTGCCTCCTTGTCATCGTTAGCGGCGTTGATAGAGCTGGCACATGATGTTCGACGAGCTAATATTTCTATGAGCACTGCGGGAAGAATAATATTTAGATTTCAGATAAAACGACGAACATTTGCCGCTCACCAATTTACTCGCACTTGTCTGTTTGTGCTTCTGCGCACTTTTTCTGTTTTGTATGCGTTAAGGCGAAACGAAATATCAGCTGATTTTGACAATCAAGTCGCACAAACCCAACAACAAAATACATGGGAATTTTGTTATTGCCCTTATGCGTTCACCTTTATTAATTCGCCTTGCCTCAGAGAGTTTCTGTTAGTCAGCGCTCTCTGCTATCGTTTTGCTTTATGCCCGGACACATAGACGACGGCAGCGACACGGCCCGAGACCGTAAGATGGCGTCGGCTGCAGCAACACAACAATCATATGTTTTGTGACGCTTGAATTTTCAATTTTCACAATTTAAAATCATTCGTTAATTTTGCTAATGCAATGACCAATATAACAAATATTACGCATTTTTCTCAAGAAGTAGCTGAGCAAAGTATGCAAACAAGCAATCGATGTTGCCAATCTAAAGCGGCCTTTAGACAGTCGCACATGTTTGCAATCATGTGCGATGGGGGAAATGTGCGATGAGCGTTTACATGGTCAAACATGTACGCACACTTCAGTTGTCTCGCTGCTGTCGACGAAGCAGCATGGCACGCGCATTCGCATCAATTTCTTTAAATTTGCATAAAAGCACCTCATATGCTGCGTTTCTTTTATTTTTATATTCTTCACTTTTTACTTTCCACAGTTCGAGATGTTGTCTACACACTTCAAAGAACTCCTTCCATAACACTTTATTTTTTTTGCGACGCCATCCTCACTGCTCGCTGTCTACCGATCGAATGACAAAATGCACTATGTGCGTCACGCAGCCGTTTACACGGTCGCACATGTGTGTCACGCCGACAGAGAAATCAAAAAATTTTGAAAACCTTCAAACATGTCCGACGACACGAATTTCTTGCGTTTACACGGTCATTCTTCTCGTCACGCCGCACATGATTGCAAACATGTGCGACCGTCTAAAGGCCGCTTAAGCAATAATACCAATTGCTTGCTACGAAATAAAGAGTACATAGACTAAGCTTGGCGACAGTGACATCTGTGTTCGGTGTTCCTGTTGTCGTGCTGTCGTCAAAATAATTGTTCTCGTACGATTGTACGTCTATGTATTCGGGGCATTAGTTCACCGGCGATTTCGAGGTGACGAGAGACATACAAGGTTAAGTTTCTGATTGTTTTTAACTTGGCGAACGTCAGAACGATCCTTGTCCCTGTCCTCCGCGTGGCCCTCCTGGATAGCTATTTGGCACCCCTAAATAATGAGCGAAAGTGTGCAACGTGTCCAATCCCCAGGACACAATCCCAAAACTAATCTCTGGTCCCAAACCAATATCACAAACGTGGCCTATAAGGTGGTTGAGTTGCTCGCCGGGTTTTGGGTTAATTTTTCAAAATATGCGATCAACAATTTTATATTACAATTTACGGTTTTTGCTTTCGCCTTAACCCTTTCGGGACTACTGGGATAATACGTCCCACCAAATTTCAATCACTCATATTTTCTTTATCATCAATACCCCCGCCGAGTTAAATGTTCCTAACCGTAAAAGTAACTATATATTTTGAAATGCAAACAAAAATATAACGGTACATATAAGTGTATAGACTCCAGCTGAGAATAAAAATTGCAGTGTGGGTGGATTTCAATTAGTTTTGATCGGTAATTTGCTGAAACCACTCGTAAAAGAAGCGTGATTTACAAAAATTGTATTGAATTGTGTTAAAAAATATTTGATTTACCAAATAAAATTATTTAGTAGTATTTTGTGCTAACAAAAGGTAAGTTATAGCTAATATTACAAAATCGGGACACATAGTCCCAATACGCTTTTTACGTGGGATTAATTGTCCCAATACCCATTTTAGATGACAAAAAGGAAGCTAACCCCAGAGGACCTTCAGCGCATTTTATGCAAAGAGTCAGATTCGGATATCGATTTTGAGGACTCTGACAGTGAGTATTCAAGTGAGAGTTCCGACAAGAGCATGATTTCCGAAGGAAATAAAAGACGTACGACGATGCCACGACGCCAGGGGGAAGAACTCCCAAGCGCCCAAAAACTGATAGACTCAATGTTGGCGATCACTTGCCAGTAGAGCAAGAAAAGCGTTGTCGCTGCGTTCGCTGTACCTCACTTGGTACTGAAACGCGGACAAAGATGATATGTGCAGGCCGCAACCACGCATTGTGCTACAAATGTTTTGGACCCTTTCACTCGAATCAATAACTACATTAAAATATTACTGAAGAATAAATAAGACAAATAAATACGAAATTTTATTCAAAACTAGCTATTCTCCTAATTTTTAATCTATTTCTGAAGTTTATATGGCGCGTCAAAAACACTTATTGGGATTATATGTCCCACGGAAAATGCTTATTGGGATTATATGTCCCAGGATAAAAGAACGATTTAAGAATTTGTGAGTATGCAGAACATAATTTTTTAGACCGATCTTTCAAAATAAGAACTGATTTCTATGACGAGTATCCCGGTTTTCAAAATAAAACTCCGTCCCGAAAGGGTTAAACCATGGAAAGCTTTAGACCACTTGGCATTTTAACATAACGATTCTGCAAATTTTTCGGAATAATTGTTTATGTTTGTATGTATTTACGGCATATAAAACTGTTTGCTTGCAGTTAGCCTGCCGATTTTACTCTTCCATATTTGGGGTCAAGCATACGAGCGCGGCTTCTTTTGCGACGATGCTTCCTTGAAACATCCGTATCGGAGCTCCACAGTCCATGGTTGGATGTTGTATTTAATGGGATTCGTAGTGCCGATGGCGATTGTAAGTATGAATTTTAAAATATGTATACCTTATATTTTCGCTGCTAATAAATGTTAAGGGGGCTTTCCCGTTTTTTCGTCGAAAAATTAGGTGTTTTTCAAGAATTAATTTTGGAAAGACAGTTTGATAATATGTTGTAATTCTTTTTTATTTTGTTTGTTGTTACAATAGTGAGTTGAAAAACATTTTTTTTTGGAAAAAAAACAAAATGGCCGCCGGCTTGCCAAGTACTTATGTTGCCTTGTTTGGAAAACATACTCCCAGTTTTTTACACTTTTCTCGGGTACGGTTTATCTGAAATCAAATTGACCATCATTTTCATTAATTACATAGTTTTAGTTATCGCACATCGGAGGATTTTTGAAAAATTTCAACTTGGTGAAATTTGGCGCAAATTTGAAAAAAAAATCGATTTTGCTGCAAAATTTTGGTACTAAAAGTGTTGTTAAAAATCGAAATTTCACAATATTGAAAAAATCCTATGATGTGCGATAGAGAATTCATTTGTGAACACGTGAAATTCAGTTTTATCCAAATCGGTTCATTAGATCCGAAAAAAAGTGTAAAAAACGTCACAAAAACATGGTTTCGAGAAAAACGCGTTTAAAGAAAAGCGCGGAGCGTACGCGAGGCTGTGCGCGCCGAAACATTTTTGGCTATAACTTCAAAACTATTGCATATTTCATTATGAAACTTTGGCTTCATATTGTTATAGTATTTATAAATCGATTTCTGTAAAAAAAAAAAAAACGATTTTTTGAAACCGAAAAACGGGAAAGCCCCCTTAATGAAGCGTATTGGTGTATTTACAAAACGTGTACATATGAATACAAATTTCTAAGAGTTTTAGTGTATTAGTGGTTCAGCTAACACATTTTTTTACATACATACATATACGAATGTGTTCAAACCAGAAACAAACAACTAAATACTAGAATTTCTTTAAATTGTTTACTTGCTGCTCTTGTGAGAGCTTCCATACCTAAAAATATTCGTTTGTTTATATCGATGCGATGTACAAGTTAATGCTCTCAAGTTTATATACATACATACCTATGTATGATTGTACGCACCCAACTGGCTCGACCAATACGAGGCGGTCACTGGTTGTTTCACTGTCGTCCTCATCTGAGAGCTGAATATATTGTTACGGATAATCGAAGTAACATGTGCTTAGTCTGTTATTGGGCTGTTGTGCCAGTTTAATATGAAATCGAAATACTCTCGTCATGACAATAGTTACTACCTTTTAGCTTGAATACGTGCATTAGTTGGATTTTGTTCTACAAAGTGGACCATGTGTCCGTCCGTGTCGAATATTTCGCATGGTACCCACATGCTCCATTAGGGGCTTTCTTCACAATAGACTCTCTATCTATTTCTGATGTAGCGTTTACCGATTCTGTAAATAAGTGTCATCCATAAGCGTGTGTACGGATCGAATTGTATGTACTCATAGGCTGCTCTGTAAAGATTTTCGAAATAAACATAAACGTTGTGTGAACCTTGCCATGAAGAAATACCAAACCTTATCTCTATCTAAAAATAAACGTTCGAGAATAGACTGAATGGACGAGAGGCGTGGCACTTTTCAAAATCTTAATATCGAAATGGGGCTTCTAGTAAAAGCTTTAAATAAAAAAATATTTTTCAATACGGTTGCCGGGTGTAGCAACGCACACCGGCTATACACGAGTTGGCTATTAACGCCATTCGGGTGCCAAATATGATGGGTTTTTATATGCTAAATCAAAACATACGATGTACTTATATACATATATACTCATATATGTACGTATGTGAAATATCATACGTTGAATAAAGTGATAGCGTCGTGGTTGAATAATTTACTTTACGTTACAGATAACTGCTGTTGAATTCTTTATATCTAACAATAATAGGATGCACGGTTTCGGAAATGTGGGTGCAGAACGGTACTATTTGTACTACATGGAAATGCCAGATTGGATAGTGGAGTGGTATAAGAAAGTTACCGTTCTAGTTTTCGGAGCTGGTGTGAGCCAACTGACGACAGATATAGCAAAGTATTCAATTGGACGTTTGCGTCCGCATTTCTTTGAAGTGAGTCCATTAATATTAATTATTGAATAAACCTTAACGGGCTTAACTGCATAACCATATTAAATATGTAATATGACGTATGCATACAAATGCATGTACTTATATTATATATATTTGGTTGCTTCATTACTATGGAGTTACATATATAACCATACATTAAATAAACCAAAGAAACGAGTTGTTTATTTTTTTAAAAACTTACATATCTATGCGCATAATATAGGTTTGCCAGCCGATCATGCCGGATGGCAGCACGTGCGACGATGCGATTAATGAGGACCGATACATCGAGGTGTTCAACTGCCGCGGCATGGACGCCACTCCAAGGATGCTGAAGGAGATGCGGCTGTCCTTTCCCAGCGGCCATGCCTGCTTTGCGTCGTTCACCATGATCTACATAACAGTAAGTGCAACTGTTAAGAGAGAGGGTGATTGATAGTTACTGATCATCGTGCAAATATTGCCATTGTCACAGATTTATCTGCAGACGCGAATGACGTGGCGGCGCGCTAAGATGTGCAAACACTTGTTGCAGTTTTTATTCCTCATGTTCGCATGGTATACGGCGCTAACACGTGTTTCTGATTATCAACATCACTGGACGGACGTGATGGCGGGATCGCTAATTGGCACTCTGTTCTCCATTCTGCTAGTGCGTATATTCTCAAAGCACTCGAGCGTCGTTTAGTGACCTTTTGTTGCAAATACATACACCCATATTTTCATATTCCAGACGCTGACAATGTGGTGAGACGCTGACGCGGAGGGCATCGTATTTACGATATTTGGATCATACTTGTGTAAATTGTAATTTGCAATCATTTTTACACAATTGAAAATTATCAAGTGTTGTAGTAAGATGATTATTTGATAACCAGTTATTCTGTTCGTGTTATCCCTAAAATACCAAATATTGTAGTTTTATACACTTTCTCTTTATTTTTATTAAAATATTTTAATTAGAACCTATTAGTGTTTTGCATTTAATGTTTGCTTCCGGACAAACTTAATAAGAAAATGTCCAAGAGGTAACACAACGTGCTGAAGTCACAAAGGCTAGTATGGTGACAAGCGAAACACCTCAAGAACTACCGATGGGTGAATTTAGTTCGAATAATTTGTCCAAAAAACTGAGTATTTAGATATGTGCATATTTATGTTTTTAGGTTTTAATAACGTAAATTTTGCAAGTAAATCAAATCATCTTGCAGAGTAGTATTTCAAATGCTAATTATTTGAAAGCACTGAAAAAGTAACGTAAGTACATACATATATAAAGAAGATAATTGTTATATTCTAGTACTTGAGAGGCCACGCGCCTCAGTTTTGCAAATTTGGTCGCACCATCAGAACGGATTCTTCTACTTCGTGCTTCCAGTGAAGACATGGTCCCCAGTTTCGTCGCTGATCGCCAACCATCACATCGAACATCTGTTTCGCCGAAGCATCATCTTTCATAAGAAAGGTATGCCAAAGCCAGCGAAGCCGCTGGATATTATGAAATAGCTCATACAGATCGGGCTTCGTTCATATTCGGTAGTATCTATCTCGACAGGACGCCAGGATGACCTTTCTTCAATATTGAACAAATTTAGTCAGTGTCAAAAACTTCGACCCAATTTTAAGGAACGTGGAGCTAAAGGGTGAAAGTAGTTAGCCGTCTCATCATTTTATCCACAGGACAGGCAGAGAGACGGGCGAGATCTCGTTCTTACGGTGCATCTGTTTTCCGTTGATCGAAAACGTTTAGATAGCTTCATTAATGCGTGTTCGTTGAGTTGGCTTTACGATACGAGTGCTTTCTCAGATGAATGTGGTGTTGCGATAACAACACCAACAAATAAATAGGTAAGTGCCAGAGAAGGCGTGCCACCGAATGCACAGGGTCACGGATCTTTCAATGGGAAAATTAGATCTATCGGCGAAGAAAACAAATTATTTTCACGCTCTAACGCTAATTGCACAATTTCAGCAGCGAGAAGTGAATTTTGTATTTGAAAGGATCGCAAAGGATACAAGTAATATGGGAAGACTGCTACATATATTATATACAAGTGTGTGTATGTACGAGTATGTACGTGGGGTGCATTTCAGGATTTGCTTTAATATTGTCACAAATTAAATGTGACTCCTGAAAAAGGACGAAATGTTAAACGAGTATTTATTAATGCAACTGAAATAAAGGGACGAAATTGTCACATCAAAAGGCGTTACATTGCTTTTTTTGTGTGCTGGTGCAACGTGAAATCAATTTGCACGGACATGGATGTTTAGCATAACTTGCATATGTGTGTATGCAAGGGCGCAGCCCAAACTTGGACAAGGGAGATATTTTAGAGAAAATAAGTATTTTTTTATTAAAATAACAATGAGTCATTATTGTAAAAACTATAAGTATTAAAACAGCATGAAATCAAAATATATTTAAAAAATACATGACTATAATTATATTATACCTAATTCGAAATTGTTTCATAAAATATTACAACAAATGACTACATTCCTATCAGTATATCTCAACTCAAAGCAGTAGGCAATATTTTCCGAACCATCGAGAAATGTTTTTTTTAAATAAATGTCTTTATTATACATATTTACATTATTTTATTTATTTCATTTTATTATAATAAATATTTACATGCTGCTATTTTTTAGAGAAAATAAGTATTTTTTTTATTAAAATAACAATGAGTCATTATTGCAAAAACTATAAGTATTAAAATAGAATGAAATTGTTTCATAAAATATTACAACAAATGACTACATTTCTATCAGTATATCTCAACTCAAAGCAGTAGGCAAAATTTTCCTAACCATCGAGAAATGTTTTTTTTTAATAAATGTCTTTATTATACATTTACATTATTTTATTTATTTAATTTTATTATAATATTTACATGCTGCTCATTGTGTCGGTATTCCGTAGAACTAATCTTGCAGTACAAATTTGTTACATGTTTATCGAACAAGGATTTTTAACAATAGCATCATTAGCTGTAGTTGCAACATCTTTGCAGTGCAATGCTTTACCTCGAAACATAGGTACGTATATACACACTAGGGATTGCAATCCCGGACCAGTTTTACAATCCCGGGATTTTCGGGACTGAAAATTGCAATCCCGGGATCCCGGGATTTTTGCGGGATTGAATATATTATTTTAACAAACTAAATCAGACGTCATTTTCAATAAAATACATCTTATTTTCGTATCAAATACATTTCTGTGTTCCTTAAAACTAAGAACAAAATATTCATGGCAAATAACATAAAATTAATAACATAAAAATGCATTCAATTGCAAAACTACACTGCTGCACTTTTTGCATTTGGCAGCAGCTTCGCCTTTCTATTCTATCAAAAAGTTCCAGACAGAATGTCGTTGCTGCGCTTTTGATTTGTGTGGAACAAACTTTTTTGAAAAATCTGCGGAATAAAAATAAACTAAAATACTTAAATTAATTTTGCAAATTAGCTTACTTTTCTCCATCGTTACGGCAAAGTAATATTATTGCGTTGAAACAAGTTCAAATGTCACAGGGCGTTTGCAATTTATTTTTTGTACTAAATAAGATGGGTTGCATTTTTCGAAATCAACGTGACAAAAGCAAAAAGTAAGCTTTTTTGTTTCGATCCCGGGATCGGATTTTGTCAATCCCGGGATTTTTCGGGACTGAAATTGTCTGGGATCCCGAGATTCCGGGATTCGTGATCCCGGGATTGCAATCCCTAATACACACATATGTACAACTTAATGCATGCATGCAGATGCCCGAAGTGATCATTTGCATTTATGCATGCATCACGGTTGCAGCAGGAATAGTGCCGTGGATACAATTTAAAGCTTGGGCGACAAACTATGGTATGGTATGGTATCCTCAGTGGCCGCTCAGTTCTGTATGTAAGCTGGCGGGGTCGGCACATTTGAACACGACTGGGTTGGCAATTATTAACGGTATCAATTATTACCGCCTCAAATTATTAATGCTCAATTTTTTTACGGTGCCAGCTGAAAACGTCAATTGCTTATTTTGGTTGTCCGTTATACATAGCTGGCATTGTAAAACCGTTGGATGTACACCAAATGATCGAGAAAGATTTATATCTGAAGTTCGACAAAGGCTTGAGATTGTTGAAAGTGGGCAAACATTTAATGATAAATTGGCAAATTCCATTTTTTTATTCCCGTGCTTACTCACAGTTAATAGTTTTAACATTATTAAAACTAAAAGTTAAGTTAATTTGTTTAACCTCTTAACTGTTAAATTATTTTTCAGAGAAGACGAGTATATTTGACGATAAAAGAATACAATTTTCTACCTGTAAAATTAAGCAATTATGACAAAAGTCAAGTTCCATATCGTCTTACAAAGTATACCATAGCTGATTGTCGTCACTATGGAGGGGCTGGAAGGGAGACGCGTCATGTGGGCGTGGCCAATTCTATATAGCCTAAGTTCACCACGGTAACTCGCTGAATCGTTTGATACCTATATCGCCATACATATGAATAACATAGTTGAGTGTTATTAGTATTTATTATAAATACATCGTTTGGTACTTATTTCATCTACATCGGTTCAATGGTTTCTGCCTGACTGACCAACCTCACATTAGTTTTTATATAATAGAGTAGAATAGAGTAACGAATATTCAAAAATATTATTTTTTTTTAAAGAACCCTTTTTGAAAAAGGGCGAAAAAGGCCCTTTTTCTGGAAAAAACATATTACAGGTCATTCGTTGAATCATAATACGAGTGTAATTTTGTTTATCTTTATGACAAGCATACTCGTTAATTTTTATTTCATCCACAAACTATAAGATAATCCTTATTTTCTTTCGCCTGATCTTTCAACTTTGGCTTTCGGTTACTGTCGCTGTATGTTACTTGTGTTAATTAATTAAAATTGACACCTCCAAAAGTCGAAAAGTTATATATGAACTTTTTAGAAACGCGTGGGTTAAGTAATTTGGTAGTGCGGAGAACTATTCATAAAAAGTCGTGCAATACTTCCCAGTAGGAAAATGGTAAGGTGCTTACCATAATAATGCATGTTTTCCTCCACCTTGTGGCGGTGGAAACGGCATGCTACCAAAAGTAAGGTATTAGTAAGGTACGTTTCGAGTACCTCCGGTTGTAGCTTACGCTAAGAAAGCAAACAAGAAGGCACCAGAAGTGCGAAGTCGATTTAAAACCCGAATGATTGTTCGTATCGTCACTTCCAAGGGCACTTAACTTTGTAATGTATGTGGAATGTACATTTAAAAAGAACGAATCTAGAAGAAACAAGTGATTTTACAAGCTTAATAAGTTGGCCTCGGTAGTCCAGAGGGTAACGCGCTGACTTTTCATGCCAAAGGCCCTGGTTCAATTCCCAGCTCGGGCTGTTTTAAACACTCGTCTATTTCCATCGCTATTCACATGAAGCAGTTGAGAATTATAAGAGACGCACTTTTCGCAGGCAATGGTAAAATTTCCAAATATGTCTACATTTCATCGTAAGTGAAGAAATCAGCAGTGCTTACGTTATCCGTAGCTAGGAAGGCATAAACTGAATAGGCCATTTTATTTTTTATAATTTTAAGCCCATTCCAATAGCACATCACTGCCCCCTTACGCTTTCCTTCATACCGCTACATTACTATGTAAAGTACATTTGAATGGAAAGCCGAACAATTCCGAAGAACTTTGCTGCATTCCGCGTACTTTATTTTTGCAAATGAAGTCGGAATGGGGTATGATACCGTTTGTACTTTACAAAATGGGCGTTTGGCATGGAAGTTGGAATGCTTCCCGGATGAAAAGTAAGTATGCTGTAATGCATTACGGAAGGTGCCAGTTTCCTACTGGGTACTTGCGTATATTTGACTGTCGTCACTCAAACGCAGATGTTCTATGACAACATACACGTATATACTCATTCATACATACGTAAAAACATCTGTAAGTATTTACATATGTGCGTAGGAGTTTGAAGAGTGGGGAAAAACGCTCGCTTTCAACTTGGGGAGTTGTTGTAGTGATTGTGGTTTTGAGTAGTGATTGGAAATCGCGTACCAGAAGCTGAAAAAATATGCCAAATAACAAAATTAGTTTGGATTAATTTGTAAGCTGAACAAGAATCTGGCAACGGAAGATTACCGGCTTTAGTTTCTCTACCATAGTGCACGCTGGAAGTTTAACACGTTGAAGACCGCATGCCTACCGGTGGGTCACTCCGCAACAACATTACCGGCCCGCGTGCTCACGGGTGGGCACACGACATGTTTTACCTGTGGACCGCTTGTACCCCGGTGGGCATGATTTAAATTCAATTTATGTACAGTAGTCCATTCGCCGGTCCCTCGGAGAGATACTGCATATAGCGGACTTAGTTAATTTGACATAGCCTCATTTTAAAACGATTTTTTTTAAATCAAACAAAATGTCGGTCCCTATGTGAGAAATAAGATTTTTCAATGCGGTCTTCAACGTGTTAATAGCTCGTTAAATGAACATCCAGTGCCCGGTTGTGTTCACAGCAGCTCTTGTGCTTGACTTGGCTGGGAAAGCTGCAAACTTTTCGTCACCTTTCGTCACAAACTTTCGTCACTGAATTAAACATGTGTACACATTCATACCTATTTACTTATACATATGTATGTAATGTAGCCATTCATTGCATAATTAGATGAATTTGCTAGTTAAGTGACGTATATATCATTTGTCCATTATGTTGTACTATACAGAACCGCTAAAGCACAACAAAGCAGCTGAGAATCGGCGGATGCATTGTTGCGTATTGCCAGCACTGGCAACTTATTACTACGACATTGTGTACAACGCCGAAGTCAGCCAAACATTGTATGGAAATGCAGCAGTTACACAAACTACTCACCACCGTGTCCATCCCCTATAAACAAGCAACGGAAATAATCCAATATTCACGTGTGCATTGCGAGTTAATTCGTTCGTTCGATTGCAGAACAACACCAACAACGAGCAGCAGCAGTAGCATTGACAAAACTTGCGACAACGAAGGAACAGCAACAATTCACCACCAGCAATGTTGCTAAGACCTCTTGAAAATCCCACCGAATGGCAACGCCGTGCTCAGTGGGGGAAACACGTTCGCAGGTGATGGTTGTGTTGCTGGTGTCAGCTGTGCAGTTTATTCGTTGTTTCGTATTTCGGCGTGAAATCTTATTTATTTTTCGCAAAAAAGGTGAAATCGAGAAAAACTAAGGTGACTTTTGAAACATGCAATCTGTTGTCGTGAAAAGTTAACGCTGAGTGCTCGTCAATCCGTACTCTGTCGACATATCTGCAACAGATGTACGCAAAATGTGCTTTTGTTGTGATTTTGAGTGACTGCACAAGTGCTTGTTGTATTTTCCCTGATAACACGAAAGGGCAAAAGTTTCTCATTTCGCTATTATTATAATTTATACCACAAGAAAATGCCCATGTCGTCATAAAAGTTCACACCGTACCGTTTATGCTACAGTTAATTTAATTTGCTTGAACATGGAAGCAAGTTTGCGGTTTTTGATAATTTTTGCAACCGATCTTTAAAATTCTTTGAATAATAACACAATATACAAATGGTTTCAGACATAGGAGATAAAAATAATTTGGTTGCGCTATTAAACACCAAATCCAAACCAATAAAAGGGTGAGGATACAAAAATAGATAATCAAAAACATCGAACTGGTGGCGATGCTGAGGTGGTTACAGGCCAGCGAATGCGGATATTTTTAAAGCGGCATTGAAAATTGTTTTAATTTTAAAATCAACCGAGTGGTAAATTAGAAGTGCCAATACTGAATGATTGCAACAGGATGACTCTCAGAAAAATTGCCTTCAAATGCATTTACTAAACAAAAGAATTAATTTAAAGTGAATAAGTTTGGTTCTTTCATTTGTTTTTCGGCAATTATAAGGTTTTATTTTTTTGCGATTCAACGAGATATATATTGCAATTATGTTGCTTGACTTTTTGTTGTGAGTTTTATAGTGTTGCAGTTTAGTGTTTTCAAGCTCATCTGCACTGCGGGGATATTTCCAGTAATATTCTTCTCAAAAAAGACAAGCCAATTGTATTGTACACCTAATAAAAAGTAATACTGCCCTGTATATTGCGAAAGACTCTTTGTATTGTATCAGATATCGCGTATTACAGAGGTATGCGTGTTATAATAATAAAAATTGAATATAGAACGTAAGTTAGAAAAATCGTGTAGACCTATCATATAAACATAACTGTATGATAAGTCTGTATAGGCATTCCCTGAATTTTGCAAACATCGTTGCATTAATCAGTCCTATCTGGATTGTAAAGTATGAAATTGAAAGGTATGTAACTGTGTTATTTTAATAATTTGTCCTTTTGATTTTGCACATAGTATATCTACTACCTAATAACAATTCGAATTTGTTTAAATAAGACGTCAGTATGTGTTTGCAATTTCATTTTATGTTTTGGCATTCAAGTTTATTTCATTTAGCTTTACCTTCTGTTATTTTTTGGCTCGTGTTATGTTTTCGAATTTTAGAATTGAAACGAACTACAATTTTTTCTTTTCACAGGTAATTTAACTCTTATTATTATTAGTGGGGATAGTGCACCGCGACCTAAAGATCTATAGTGCCCAATTTAAACCATTTCCTGCTGAGAGAGAGATTTTTTGCGTCTATATTTTTGTGTTAGCTGAGGTGGGACTTATGTAAATTCACGATCCCTTGATTTGCGATTAGAAGTTTCAAATTGACATGCAACAGTCTTTATCATTTGAATGTTCTTCATGCTATGTAGGATTTGAACATTTTCGAAATGATTTTACTTTTTCTCTCTTGTCTATTCGCATTGTGGTCCTTTTGATTTTAACTTGGCCCATCCAAACCTGCATGAACTTTAGTTATATTTTAATGCAAATAATGCTAGAGCATTATACGAGAGCCTTAACTTATGGAGAAATATGAGATCACTAATTATTTATATTAGCAAATATAATTTTTAAGCGCATATGTACATGGCGTGCAAAACCGTTTGGATGTTTTCCACTTTTTCTTCAAGTGCTGTAGAATTCGAAGCATTCGTTTTTTATTGTCGAATAAAATGTCCATACACACTGAAACTTGATAACAAAAAACGCAATTACGCAATTCTATTTGTTACCCTTATTTTCAGTATTTCGTTCACAGATTTACTTTTAATAGCAGTTTTCATACGTTTTATCATATTTTCAACTACATTTTCCATTCTTTTATTTTGCGAGTTTCTCCAATCTCCTTCAACTGTGGTCCATATGTCGTCCTCGTTGTAAGACGCACTTCTGTACTTTCATAGTCTGTTTTTAACACAAGTCCTTAAATGTTTTATCAGTTGAGATCGGGGCTTTGTGCTGGACATTGCATCAGCTGATTATGTTACCTGTGGAATCAGCTACTAATAATTTTGGGTGTGTGCGTTGGGTCGTTGTCCTGTTAGAAAACGACTTCTTTCTCGGGATAAGAACTTTGGTCTATATAATCATGTAAGTCCGTCTTATGAATATCTATGTAGCATTCTTTATTTATAAATCCACGATAATAGTTCACCATGCCACCATATAAAAACACCTCGTCCATGGAACTACCCCAGTTGCGCTTGATTGATTGCTTCATTTGATGATTTTTGATGGTTTTTTATGGACGATGCCATTATAACTGCTTGTGATCGGATTGAAATTTGTTGACTTTTGTTTAATTCTGTCCAATTACTGTTTTCCAATCTTCAACGCTTCAGTTTTATGTGCTTTAAAAAATTTTTAACAAGCATTCATGTATTTGCCGGATAAACGGTAACACCGGATCATCGTCTGACACAAAACCAATTCTCCTAAACGCCCTCCGAGCAGTCCACATACTGACATCTTTATTTATTGTGGTCGCAGGTTCTTTTGGTGTCAAAAAATTTATTTTGGTCAGGCTTCTCACCGTTTTTCTAATGGACGTCTTCTAACGTTCGATGAAAAAAATCTTTACGTTTTTTCCTTGTAATGGCTGCAGCAGGTTGTAATTGTTTATTAATTATTAACTGTATTCGTCGAAGCACGACTTTTTAATACAATTACGATCCTTTCCTTGATTTTGTATGACACTTTTCGCATTTTGTATGTAAAATATACAATCACTTGATTTGAAATGCTTTAAGAGACTTGGATCAATTTCAAATGACAAATCTAGTCAATATTGTGCACGTGTTCGCTTTTAGATAATGAACAACGTAAATTATGATCCATTTACAGTTATAGTTGAGCGTCAAATCGAACTAAAATAGATTAATTTCTATATAGAGTTTAACGGGCAACTGTACTGAATGAAGTTGTTTGAGAATTTGTAGTATTTCGTTTTCGTTTTTTGTTATCAAGTTTCAGTGTGTATGCGTATTTTATTCTACAATAAAATGTTTCGACTAATGCTTCAAATTCTATAGCACTTGAAGTGCAACAGTGGCAAACATCCGAACGGTTTTGCACGCCACTGTATAGAAATTATCATTGACGATTAGATAACCGAACAACAACGTATGTACATATATGTATGTATCATATCATTGAAAAATTTGTGCGTCGACTTCATTATTGACAATCAGACCACTTTCTTTCAAATTATTGATAAATGCCAATATGTATGTATCCATGAAATTCTTCGAAGTAAGGCAACAATGAACAAACTTAATTTAACCTCTTTTCAAAAAACAAGCAACAAAGTACTGAACAAATAAATTTTTTCCCAAATTAGGTTACATAATAATGTGGCTAGTTAATGATTAATCATAGTTAAATTAACAAAAATAGGACTGGTTCTTTGTTGTGATTTAGTGGGTCGCATGCAACTGCTTGTCTTATGTGTACCCCATCAATAAATCGCAGAGTGCACCTTCATGCAATTGAAACTTACACAAATTCAAATGTTATGTTCTGACGTGCCGAAATTACCGCCTTGAAAACCGCTCCCACGGAGGTAGCACTTGCAATTTACATCGGTTTATTTTAATGAAATTAGATGTAGGACTGAGGAGCTACAAAACCGCAAAATTGCAGCACGTACGCTAGACCACTGAGCAAAGTTGTAAATGACTAAATGAGCAGTTTGCAACTGCCAATAAGTGGCTGCTCCTTGATGTCGTACGATAAGTGGCCATAGCTGGAATAAGCTGTTTATGTAAGTGCTATTTTGCAACCAACATTTCAACTTCTCGCAACTCCGCCCCTTGCTATTAAAGGTTTCCTGTTTCTTATCGTAATTACACATTGACGTCCTAGACGTCACATCATGAAATGTCCCATTGATACTTAACTTAGGAGTTTCACAATTCGAATGATTATATGTAAAACTAGCAAAGCCCCGCGGCTTTGCACACAAGTTGGAAGTCAATCGGCCCAATAAATCAAGTTTCTCTTAACCTTTTGTTGATCCCATTACGGTGGCGCACACAGGATTTAATTTAAGAAACCATATTTTGTACCAGCGATTTTTGTGTTTGGGGGTTTGAATCCCAAAACCCTGTCCTGTGTGCGCCACTGCTTCGTTATGTTTTGATATTGGAAAAATAAAAAAAATACGTGTCGGATTATTTTTGACTTATGAGTATTATCACCAGGTTTAAAATCAATGGGCCTATTAAACCACGATTCTTCATACAACACTTTAACCCATGTTTTGCCCCATTATACCCCGAATTTCAAAAAATTCCGTCTTAAGAAAGGTTCACTTCCAAATGTTCCTACAGTTCAAATTTCATGTCTGTAGCTCCAGTGGTTTGGGCTGAGCAATGATGAATCATCAATCATTTATATATATTTATATATATTTCTCTGTTGAGAATGTTTTTTCTACTGACTGGTGCGGTAGTCCATGGATGGGGTAAACAACAAACCTCAGCTTATTTCATTTGAGCACAATATTTTTTTTAAATTGTTGTGGTTAAATAGTGCACATTAAAGATACAGTGGCAAACAAAATTTTTGGCACAGCAGAAGCTTTCAAATAAATTTACAATTTTCTTGCAAACGAACCAGTTTATGTTTTGAATTTAAAAGCTAAAAAGACTAAATTGTTAATAAACTATAGTTTAGTTTTAGTTACGTACCAAATCATAAGTTAATAGCGTTACACAATAGTGTTTAAACGGTAAAGTTATAAAGTTAAAGTTATTTTAAAATTTTAAATATTATTATGTTAAGTACTAAGCTGCTATATATGTAGTTTTAATGTATGTATATATGTATTATTATTACGGCAGCCGCCGTGGCTCAGTTGGTTAGTGCGTTGGACCGCGAGTCGAAGGCAGCGACCCAGGTTCAAATACTGCCTGTAATAACACCTAAAAAAAAAATAACGGGAAAACTCGTTTTCTCTTTCGGTGGCTGTCCTCTCAGCTGGAAATGGCAAACCTCTGAGAGTAAAAATTGCTTATGAAAGAGCTCCCAACCTGCCGTTCGGAACCGGCATAAAACTGAAGGTCCCTTCCACCCGCGTAGAAATTCACACGCATAACACGGGTGGTTGCGGGAAGCTAGGCCTTAGTGTCGCGTAAGCGGGCTATCGTGCCAGTCAATTAAAATTATTAATTATTATTATTATGTATTATTATTATTACTTGTAAATAAATAAACAAACTAAATAAACTTAAGAAATTGTATCTGGAAATTGTTAATATTATAAGTGGCACAAAATTTTCTATTTACAGCATTGTAAAAGGTTTTTTGACACGACAAACTTCTCAAGTAAGCAGCACAGTGGTCAATTACAGTCACTCAATGCGAAAGAAGAGGTTCAAATTATTACAAAAATTACATAGCAAGAGTACACGACGAAAACACATATAAGTGCCGCTAATCCACACATCGGTTCGAAAATTATCCCGAAAACATTTGTAGCATCATATTGTCATCTGATAAAAGTAAATTTTGCAATTAGATAACAAAATATTGGTGTTCGATACACTGAGTTAAACAAAGATAACACAGTGGAAAAGATAGGGGCGAGGGATGGTATGGAGTTGTATAGCAGAATAGGATGTGACAGACCTGGTTCTAATCCATAAAATAGTATCAATAAATTTTCATAATATGTATTGTGATAAGTGTGTTACGTAACAACGGTTTGCAATACTTTTTTAATAAAACTAAGCAAACAAAATAAAGTTACAAAGTTACCTATGTTGACAAACTTAATATATATGGAATATATATTAAGTTATAATTAAGAATATATTTGTAAAATCGGAAATGGATCGAAAACGAGGTGGCCATGCGATTACAGTTGTATTAATTTTTACAATCTTAGCAAAGAGGAATAATTGAACGATAGCGACGATTCGCCAACTTCGAAAATTAAGGGCCGATTATTTCGTCGGATTATAAACCACACAAAACAGTGTATTTTGGTGGATGCATTGGCTGCTTTTGTTTCTGCCTTTGGTTTCTCATCAAATGTAATAATTTTGTTATTAACATACCCATTGTCTTGCGTGGACGACATTAATTCCGTTGTGTCGAAAATCTATTATGGTCTACGTAATCTGAGGCGGACCTCGGGGTTTGTACCAGTCGAAACCAAACGGAAGTTACTGATTCAGTTGATGTTGCCTATTATGACATACTCGGAGGTTGTGTATAGCAAATTGGATTCCAGATCCATGCATAAGCTACAGGTTGCTTTCAATAATGCAGCTCGATATGTGTACTCTGTCAAAAGGTTTGAGCACATTTCCATCTACAGCAACAAAATACTGGGCTGCAGCTTACAGAGCTACATGGAAGCAAGAAATTGCATATTTTTGCATAAAATTATCCATTCCAAAAGGCCCCAGTATTTGTATGAAAAACTTCAGTTCTCTAAGTGTCACCGAAATATGAACTTGCTACCTCCAGCCCACAATTTCCCCAATCCATTCGACTATTCTTTGTTAGCACCATTAGATTATGGAATTCGTTGCCCATACATATTAAAACAATTGCCAATAGACGCCACTTTAAGCATTATATTTTCAAACACTTTTCTTAACTCTGTCCTTCTCTACTTTTTGCACTCTATTTTTTCCTTTTCTTTCTTCTCTTTTTTATATTAAAATTCCGTTGAATTCATATATATGGTTAATAATTAATTGTTGTTAATCAATTGTTATTTGTTGAGCTAATCGATTGTTAATTAATAAGTTATTATTTGTTAAACTAATCAATTGTTATTTAATAAGTTATCCTTGTGGCATGCAAAAGAATTAATTCTTAAATGCCGATGTTTCATAATTAAAAATAAAAAATAAATAAATTTAATCATAAATGAGCTTCTTAGCTTTACACAATCTTTCGATAAAAACGGGGCTTACTCAATTTGTCTTAAGGCCCACTACCGCTCGCTCGGCTTCAGTTCTTGAACGAACTTCATTATATAATCTTTTAGATCAAAATCTTTGCGTAGAATCTTCCAAGTAGTCAATTAACACAATGCTCATTGTTACGAATGGTAACACCAGTCGACACGAGTATTTTTTGGGGCAATTTTTAAATTTTACGTTAATTTATTTTGTCGTTAAAAAGCATTTTAAGCAAATAAGAAAGAAGCACCAAGTCTGAATTTGAGCTGAGTCATACTCTTGTAAAAACCGAGGGCAACGTCACGCGAAATTTGTACATTACGCAGGATTAAGCTACATATGTTTTTATTTTCACTAAATTATTCAGTAGCTTTTATCAAATATGTAAAACTTGTGTTAATATAATTACATGCCATATTAACTATATAAACATAAAGAACAAACATGAACGCTTCTTTTTACAGGCAAGTTAGTCACTCGGCAGTGCACTATCGATAAGGAGGACTTTCTTAAGCACTGAAGAAAGCTTTAAAAATTACCTGAATTCTTATGACTGCTGTAGACGATCTAAAATAACCATAAATCGTAAGGAAGTTGAGTCATCCTATAGAAGCGGCATAAAAGCGGCAGCGTTAAACTGTTTAAAATCTCGATTGTGGTCGAACACAAATATATCTTTGCATGTGTGAATGTATATATGTATGTATTTGCCGGGGAAAGCTCTTCGTAAAACAATATGGGAGATTCATAAGACGATTACTCTTTACGTTCGCCCTCTCAAGCGACGCTGCCTTGTTGAAACTTGGAAGAAATAAAGACCGCAGAACATTTTGAAATTCACTCGAAAAAAATAAAACGTGTGCAGAAAGATAAAAAAGCAAAAACCACTTTCAAATACATAATCTTCTATACTACGATTTCGTTGAATGAGTTTTTAACTCTCTCCGCTGCTCCGGGCCAAGTTCAGTGTCGACATTGGGAAGAGAGGCCCCGTATGCATTCTCGGCGTTGCGCGACTTCGGCAAACAGTGTTAGTGAGCTTTTTCTTTGCTCTTGCTCCACTTCAGTACGTGAATACGCTTTTAACGACGACAGCACCGACTGCCCAAATGAGTAACGAGTCATCTGCGAGTGAGACAACACCGCTCCGTCGGCCAGAAAGTCAAAATAGTGAAGACGTGTCGTCGTCGTCGTTGTTGTTGGCAACGCGTGACGTGGGCAGTAACGCCATTTCCAATCGAAGTCACAATCACAACGTGAACAGCAATAGTGCAACAACAACATCAGCAGCGGTACCGACAGTAGCAGTTGCTAACTCCACTAATAACAACAACATTCAAGTCCTCTTGGATTGCAGTGAGCACGACGGCCGCAACAAAATCTCACAAACAAGCGAAATGGACACCAACAAGCGCATTCTATGTCGCGTGGGGCTGGACGTACTGATTTTGCTGTGCGGTGAGTTGCAACGCATCACATTCTGATTTTTATTGACTGAACCAATAGTAGTGACCTTCCCTCATTCGAAATGACAGTTTACAGTACTATTCGGCATTCGATGCGGTGCTAGCTGCTATATTCAGCCATTGAAGCAAATCATTTCAACAACTTCTACTTTTGTTTACGGATTAAGCTAGTTTTGCGACTCGTATGTGTTTTACCTGTCTCTTTGCCAGACTTGAATTGCCGTCATTAGTAAGCGAAATAGATAAGTTTGTATGTGTGTATATGTGCGTGCAACTTATTTTGGCAACTTAAAGCGGCGATTACACTTGCGATCCAATGCGGATCGTTCCTTAAAGGCGCACACACATTTCGATTTTCAATCCAAGGCCAATCAATGGGAAGCCAGCAATTTAAATTCGACCTGACTTCCATTTGCCCAAGATGAATGCAGTTTTAAACCTTGTTGCTGCAGCACACTTCCTGTGGCGCACGGTGGATGTTAAATTCAAATTTTGCATGCCTGCCTGGAAAAGCTTATATGAGAAGTTACCCAGTTAATCGTTCTTACATCTTTGAACTTATATCTGTGAAGACACGTCTCATTAAAAATGAAGGCATTTCTGCAAATGAATATCCACAAATGATTTGCAACATTACTTTTATTTAAAAATCAAAAATAAAGCTTATTAGGCAACACTAAAAGCTGACTTTTCAATTGTTTTCAAAATATATAATCGTTTAACTGCATTTTGGGAACGACAAGAAAACTACTCGGTATGCTAATAATTTTCAAAAAGGCTTAAAATTGTGGTTATACGAGACATAGTCGAGGATACAGTCGATATATAGTAGTTGCTAGGAAAAGTACTCTGCTAGGGTTCGTGATCTAAGTAAAGCAAACTGAATAATGCCAAAACAACTGTATGCACTAATCTTAAGTGCGCCATTGCGGCAACGAATGGAATTTGGTAATATACAACTGTCACTAACAAGACCATTATGACTAATGTCGAATGTATAGGGTATGCCTACTCACTCATACGTGCGTCGATAGGTATGTGCACCGAGCACGCTTGCATACAAATGTATGTCTATGTACTATATGCGTGAGCATATTTCTCAATTGCCTTCTGCTCTTCTGTTGTTCATTTCGTTTTAGTTCATTCGATTTGTTGATTGTATTCATACAAATTCTGATTAAAGACCTAAGCACGTTAAACATTTTCAAGTGAAAACCCATGTCACAAAACGTAGTTAACTTGAGTCGTGAAACGTCGTGATCAGATTTATCCGAAAGTCAACCAATTATGTAAATTTGTGGTTTAGTCTGCACACGAAGGAAAGAACATTTCGCATAGTGCAAAAAATGCTGATTTCGTTATGTTTGCTTAATTATTGCAATATGAAAGAGAGTCCAATGAACTGCTGCCGACTCAGCTTTTCCAGTCTCTTATATAAGCTTAGAGGAAGGTGATTGCATATACATATTTCATATAAGCATTATCATCTACAATTGATTGACAGTTGCTGCTGTTGAAAAGTTGCTGCTTTTTGGTTTCCTGAAAAGCATGAGAAAATGTGCTGTTTTTGCATGAAATGAAAAACTCACGCGAGCTAAAACCGTTCTCGTTTTGATGGGAAGTTGCGTATGTTCGTACATACGTAAATAATAATACGACTGTAACAACTGTTTGTAAACTCATCGTTTTGAATAGACGTGCAGTTGTGATGAGAGTGAGCTGTTTGCGGTTCTCGCAGATTTTAAGCACCATTTTAGCTTAAAAGTTTTTTGCAAATCTGGTTTTGGTTTCCATTTGATTATCAATTGAGTTCTAAAACCAGGTTCAAAATATCTTTCTATCTCATATATGTATGTACATATGAGTATGTACATAGAAACGAAAATCGAATTACTTATGACAAATCGTTGTGGGTTTTACTAATTCGCTTGTTAAGTATTTTGATAAGCCGTAATAATGAGAAATTAAAAAATTAAAAAAAAATTTTTTTAGCAGCACAAAGCTTTTTAGTCAGCTTTGTGTCATCCATATATATTAAGTAGCTAATTATATATTTAACACTCCGATTCTACCGTAGTTTACTCACATGCGATCAAGCATGCCCTGTTACCTAACCTCATATGAGTTATCTTTGTTTTGTTGTTGGTGCTGAATGCGTCACTGTCGTGATTACCCACTGGTATTATTGTCTTCTGCAGCCATTGGTAATCCACGTAATAACCAGTAGTTGTGGGCGTGAATATGGGTTCGTTCTCACAGTAGTACAGTAGATCTCAATGGTTAATGTTTGTTCTTTGTGAGTACATGTTGCGGGGAATGGTTGGAGGGAGATCGAGTTCAACAAACGTGTTGTAATTATGTACATCGCACAGTTGCATAGTATAATACTTTCATCAGAAACCTTTGATTCGAGGATTAAAATGGTTATGTGTGTACCTAATATAATATATATATATTTAAATAAGCGTAATGTATTTAGTATAGGTAGGGGCTTTTTTAGAAATTGTTTTCAATAATACGTCCACTATGAAAAAGCTCTCCACTCGCTTCTCCAAACCAGTTTGCAAAAATCACATAGAGCTGTCGCGCCAGTTATAAAACTTTTTCAAATTTGTACCAAGAGAAGTGTATATGTATAAAGATGAGCAGAAAAAATTACTTTTTCCATGCCGAGGTCCATACAATCGAGCACTGCCTTAGTGAGTATGGATATCAGCGTTTATTTTATTTGAGGATTTCGGATGTGTAGGTAGCGAAATGTCGATGCTCTTGCTAGAGCATAGTCGCTGAAACTTTATCGGGTCGCTGTCGTTCTGCGAACTACCTTGAAGCTCTGAATGAAGGTAAAATACAGGTTAACAAATTGCATGTCAGAAGCGTCCGGACGCCAAGATGTAGGTTCAACAAGAGTGGTGCTCGACTTGTTACAGGGTTTTCAAACGAGCACTGTAGGTTGAACAAGCATATGTCGACCATAGGTATCTAACAAGACTACAAATGTCCAACACCACAAGATCTTGTAGGCAGATCTCCCAAAGGCCTAACCGCATATCTCTTGAGTTAAAGTTTAGTGAAGATCTGTGCTTCAATGTACAATTTCGGCTGCCACAATAGGGCTTCCTAGGCTACAGTGATCTCTTACTAATTCTGATTCTGCATATTACTTAAAGTAACTTATAAAAACTAGGTGTACGGGATCCGTAATGAAGCGACATGTTTTGTTTTTGCTCTACATTGTTCCCGACATCCACATGGTGACAATATTGGATATCAGTAGAGCCATCAAACTAAACAGACAATTTCGATACAAATACAAACAAATAGGAATAATTAGGCTTTATATTTACCTATATTTTTTAGATAGTATATTGTATTATATCTTTTATATAATAAATTGTGACTATGTATCTGAAATTCCGGTTTATGGTCTGTGAGCGTAATTAAGGAGGGAGCTTATGAATGTTTAGTATTTCAGCTGGTGGTTTCTCACGTGTTGGGAAATTAACCGGAATGTATTTTCTCTGCTTTCCTTTCCTTCTTTCTCTACTTGAGTTAATTTCTTTCAAGTTTTATATACGTATTTTGATTGACTTTAAATTTTAAAGTGACCACTCCTTTTAAATTGGGAAAGCACTTAAAAGAATGTAGACACAAAGCAAAATGTTGAATGTGTTTGGATACCTGTGGTTTCTATATATCCAATAAACCGATTGTAAACGTGGTTGATTTGATTACATTCGAATTAATTGTCCTGCAGAACGCTTATAACTAAAGAGACTCCTACATACGCCCGCTTTTGAAACTATTTAGTATTGTTTGGTTCAATTCAATTTTCCTATGTTGACGTAGTTACACATGTTTAAACTGTCAAGTATTTGTTTGCAACAAAACAAAATGGATCGGCTAAGCACCGTTGAAGGGTGCAATGTACAATTGTTTTAAGCAGCTCTAGCCCAGCGAATATAAACGCGAGATATATGAAAATTTAGTGTTAGAGCAGTAGGAAGTTGATGATGTTTAAAAAAAAAGTTCTACTTTAAGGCGACCGCCTAGGGAGTCATTACTTGGCAAAGAAATGGCAGCTTGGTGTTTATTGTAGCCAGGAGGAGCTGTTGTCACCTATAACATTACTCAGAATAGTTTGCGGATATGATAGGATTATGGATGGTTTATGGGGTATGATTTTATATGTATGTGATCACATAATCACATAATAATTTCTAAGAAATTCATATTTACATAAATACCGCGGTGGCACGCTAATTAACATATCTGCCAAAACTAAAGCAGTCGAAAGTTTCGTGGCGCAATGATTTGTTTAAAAAAAAAGAAAAGTTCACTTGTTTAAGAAAGATTTGGTTATTAAAATTCTAAATCAGTCATGCAATTTAAGTTCTTTTGGTATACATTTTAAGTTACAGTTTTTAAGATAAGGGCAGTTTGTGGGTGGCACTTTAATAAGTAATTAAGTAATTTTTTTTTATTGTACCATTAATATGGCCTAAACATCGTGGCCAGAACTGTTAGACAGCACGTTTTGAAAAATAATCTCCGGGAATTTTAGAGTTTCTATACGAATTGAATAAGATCGATGAAAAAATGAAATGTCCATTTTAATAAATGAAAATATTATTGTTAATTACTTTCTACTTTTACTTGGGTTTTATACTCATTTCGCTACTATTGGTAGGGTGTGTTGATTGAAGCGAACTTGGTTAGTATTAAGGGGCTTGTATTAGGATATGAATTTGTTTTTATTATATTTTTCCAATGTAGTATAATACATATCCAGCTAGGTTTCTATATTGAGTATTAGTCAAGCAGGTACTTTTTGCATATTGTTTTCTATTTTCACCCGATGTAAAATTCTTCCAATTAGTCATTACTTATTCTATCAATTTATTTTTACCTTGAAATTTAATTCAAAGGTATTTTAAAGTACTGCTAAAACATCTAGCTGTAAAATACATACATTAATGGATCCTTAAATGCAATGAGTCCGAGCAAGGCAACAATGAAATGCAATAAACATTCCCAAGCCTTCCTTTTAAAAGGACATAACCAGTGGCAGAATGATATTGCAACATGACTTTACAAAGGTTATTTAACCTTGTATACTCTTGTCTTGCTGTGAGCCGTTTCCCTTTTTGCTACACAAGTTTAAAGATAAATTCCTCACATTCATTGTTGAGTTATTTTAATAGCAAGCCAGCCCAGGCAAGAAGCGAATGAACAGGAAAACGGACCATAATACGAGTAGTAAGTTCCGTGATCCTACCGTTCAGCCAATATGCGCAGAACAATGCTTAGGTAACTATTTGGATTTCGGGGTAGCTGCATCAGCGGATTGGCTGGTTGATGTACTATACACCACAACAAAGCAATATAAGGCGGCTCAGGTATGTCCTTGATTTGGATTGAGGCAAAGCATGTGAAAGTCCGCTTTTTTCAATTACTTCTTATGAACGCAGACAACATTGTGCAAAGAATAGAGAGCATACATAGACCGTGGGACTTGTTGATTTTGAAAACCTTGTATGCAACAATTGGTTGTTGTGCCAGCGCTGCATGCGTGGTGCAATGTGTGATTCAATTGGGTCCATCATAGGCAAGTTTTTTACCTGCCTCCTTTGTCCATTGTGCACTTGCATTTTCGACTTAGTGTATGTACGCATGGCATAGCCTTCGAAAAGTTGCAATTAATATGATGAAGTTCACACATACGTGCGAAAAGGCGAGTTCAAAAGAAGTTGCGCCATGAGTTCTTCAATAAATTGTGTTCTTCATGTTTGCAATGCAAAAACTTAGAGACGGAAATAGCATTTAGATGAAATTAGGGTATCTACTAGGGATCGCAAGGAATTGAACATTTCTCGCACTTCTTTGATGAGAATTTTACATAAAGATCTCGGTATGAAGGCTTACAAAAATCAATTGGTCCAAGAACTGAAGGCTCATGACCATCCGGCACGTAAAAATCGAACTTTTGGGCACCGATTTCGAAAATCGAATAATCAGCCGAAATTCTGAAATCAATTGGCCGCCTCGGAGCTGCGATTTAAGTCCGTTGGACCTTTTTTTTGTGGGGAGCCGTAAAGGACAAGTGTTACGCTAACCCTCCAGAGACGATTGAAGCTTCCCGGGATCCCGGGGTCCCGGGATCCCGGGATTGCGATGCCTAGTATCTACCTATCGATCAATATTTTGTCTAGGCTTAAAATCAATATATTAAAAGTGTTTCTTTCTTATTGACCAACACTTTTGGAATGCCACTATGACAAAGAAATTAAAGACGAGTTAAATATTGAAAGCGGAACTTGTGAGCATGCTGCAACAATTTATCAAGATTGCAAAGCTATTATAGCTATTGTACATAAAGTAAGGGAAAACGCAACTTGACCGATTTTGTTTGGCTGTCTCTGTGAAGCAGATATTTGAATTTATATATATATTATATATTACCAAACACAGACAGTTAAACAGAATTATTAAATAATAATTCATGTGATTACATATATTTTTGGTTTAATTTAATTTGATTAAATTTTATTTATTAGCCAAATGTACATAGTCACTTACTGACTAAAAGAGTAAACAATGTGCAAGAATAAAAGGAAGTTAACAATTATAGAGAAAATAAGAATTAAAGATAACAAAAGGGCTAAGTTAAATGAGTTTCCTTTGGTAGAGCTACATCGAAGTCAATTAGCGTATTAAGTTCCGAGAGCACACGCACGAGCGGAGCCTGGTGAGCATAGTTTGACCTGTCAATAAAAACAGTGTTCGCATGTCGCAGACTCCGGATGGGAACATCAAATCCGATCTTAGCAAGAAGAGCAGGGCAATCAATTGACCCATATATGAGAGTCAGCACAAAAGAACATGCAAGGAACGTTCGACTGGAGTGCAACGGCTTCAGGTTCAGCAGCAGACGGCAAAGGCTGAGAGAAATTTAAAGACCGCAGAGAGAATTTAATAAAAAACTTTTGGATCCGCTCTAATCGGTTGATATGAGTCGCATGATAGGGTCTCCAAAATAATGAAGCATATTCCGGCTTTGATCGTACAAAAGCCGTAAATAGCAGTTTGAAAGTGTGAAGATCCGAATACATATTTAAATACATATTGGAGGCGCCAATCCTGGGACTCCGAAATAATGTGATGTATATTCTTTAATATCCTAATTTGGTGCTTTGATGGAAATAAGTTGCACCTGTTCGAATCAGCTCAAGTAGATGGCAGTTCCAGTTTTGAAGAAAATTTATTGCAAGGATTTTGCGAATTTGCTCAAATTGATGAAATATTATAACGTAGGAAAGTTAATAACTCTTTAACAAGTCTAATGCTCAGAAGGGTCCTGCAGTTTTACGCCGATTTCAAACGGTAAATTAGAAGCTTTACGGTATAACACAATGGTTTAATCAAGTTCCTTTCAAATAAACTTTAACATTTCAATTCACTGCCGAGAACAAATCAGTTGACGAAAATCCTGCCTGGTAAAATTCTGCCTGTATGAAAAATGTTACCTATTCCTTAATGTAAACCAAAACTTAATGTACGATATTTAGATACAATAGATGCTCACAAATTCGAACCACTTTGTACAAGGCGTAGTTCGAATTTCCGAAATGTTTGTATTTCTGGACTTTCATTTTAAAAAAGTAAAAAAAAATATTGAAACGACATATGGTAACTTTAATGTGATTTTTTCCATTTTTTTCTTCACATTAAAAACTGTAAATAGTTTTATTCGCATACAAATATTTTTATTAGTCGCTTAAAATTTGCACATAGTCCATAAATCCATAGCTAAGCTATTCACCTGAAAAAGCTTTTTTAAGATTTTAATTTTAACGTCCAATGTCAACAATTTTTTTTTTACTTTTATTCGTCATTTTAATATGTTTTTTTACTTTTTAATCGAAACTGAGCCAACTGAGCGAAACTGAATGTTTACATGCGTAACAGGCCAAACATTGCCAATTTGGTGATTCCCCTTTTTCATTGAATTTGTATGAGCAAAATAAACACCCAAGCAGGGAGGGAAAAAATAAAAGGAAAACGCTTGCAAAATTTATGATTGAATAAGCTTTTTTAATCTTTAAAAGCATTTTGGAATGCATCATTACATCAGTGTAACACGGACGCATTTGTCAAAATATACAATCACAACGTTCTTGTGGAGACGACTACACAGCTACACGCCCACTAACCATTGCGCACGTCATAATGAATGTTGATTTTGTATAAATTCAGGGTTCTGGGAATAAAGTTAAGAAATAAGAAATCGGTTGCTTAGAAATTGTGATATCAAGGTTTATATAATTCCTAAGTTACTGGCCTCAAGAGAAATTGTTGTGGTTTTTTTTTATAAAATGTGCATTTCAACATAGGCTCCATCGGTAGACTTAGTACAACGGTTTTCAAACGGGAGTTCTTCGGATTGTATTAAATCACTACCAAACAGTCCAGTAAAAGTGTGCACAAGTATGTGTTTGTATCCAATTGCAGCATCCACCTTTCCCTGTTATTTGATCTCATTTACTTGCCCTGGATATTCCTCATCGGAAACACTTGAAAAAAAAAGAATTAAATAAAACGACAAGTCTATTCAAATAACTTGTTTAATTTACATTTCCTGTGATGTTTAGCGACTAAAGCCGTAGTGAGTATAATAAAAACCCCTCGAACTGAGGGCAAATAATTGTTAAATTTAAATTTCTAGCCTGTTGTTCGGCGCTCCATAACACGGCTTCAAAACGGTGCCATACACGTAACCCGAGGGGAGAATTAGAACGTACGCATACGAGTGCGTGAAAGACTGCATCCCACGCATTACGTGTGTAGTTAGTTGTTCAAGCTCAAAGCAAAATATTTACCCAAGCAGTGGTGTCTGCCGACAGACCGGCTCCGGCGTATGTATCGTGTCTGTTCCCATGCGATGCGACCGTTGCTGTGCAACCGCGTCGGCGCAACGCTTACTACCTTTATTGATACATGAGACCGCAAAACACTCTCGCTGTATCGTTTATGCTTACTCGTATGCCGGAATTATTTATTGTTTGTTGTCTTAATTCAATTTAATATCAACAACGGCAAATATACAGAGAAAATGAGCATATGCGGCTTTATTGAAACGAACTTGACACATTCTGGGGTTCTTATCATCGGGCGGCATGCGGAATAGAGAGCGTTATCGCGTCCGCAGGCGATCGGTGCCGACGTGCAAAGGAAAACAAGAAATGCAACCAAGTGGCGGTGGTATGAAACGTAAAAGTTTAAGATTTCTTTGAGTATTGCATTGTCGGCAGTACGGTGGTACACAAAGACGTCGTCATCTCAATAGCAATTGAGAAAACTAAGTATTTTGACAAGCTCCGTCCACTCATTCCGAATCACCGGCTTAACGCTTTTAAATTTCCTTTCCCTAAATCAATCTGTTGCGTATGTAATTCTTTACAAAGAAATTATTCTTCCAAATGAAAACACGGCAATTTGCCATTATTTCACCCCTCGTCATTAAGTGGCGTAATCTGATATTCATTTGAAGTGTTTTATATGTAAAATATTGCAACAATGATATTGGGAAAGTATCGAGAAAAACTGGCAGGTGCCGGTGCCAGACAAAGGTTTTAAGTATGAGTGGCAGTATAAAATGGTGCCTAAGTATATAAAAGGGTTAATGAAGATTATGATAGAAACAATGATAACGTTTAAGTAAGTGTGCTCGTTACTGTTGTATTGTGAGCCACTTATGTTCAGAATGGTGCTCTCATACAATAAGTAACAGAAGGAGCTGCAGCATGCAACAGGTACATGCAGAGCAGGTTGGTTCGAGCAGACAAACTGGATAACTTTTCAATAATGCCACCATTATCGTGCAACCACATTATCCACCAAGTCACAAATGTTTTCTTTCAGTTTCGGGAATCTGCAATGGAACTCTAATTGCGTTATTGATGCTTGTTTACAACGAATTTCATGAAAGAGTTTGCATACTATCAAGGTTTGGTTGATCGATTTAGCCACATCTATGTATACTACATGGTGTCGTCTCATGGCCGAAATTCGACCATCTATGTGCGCATGAATTCTATATGTATGGAACGGAACCGAATAAAAAACGTTTGTAATTCTGCACACCACCATCAATTGGTAAAACAATTTTTTAAATCGATTCAGATATAGCTACGTAAAAGTTGTTCTTATTAAATCCGAAAAACAAAAATTTCGTCTTTATAAAATACAATTCAGTTGAATACATAATTTTCGATTCATGTTTATTGAACACATTTCGCATATGACTTCGGTGGACTTTAATTTTGCTAACATCCTTGAACAGAAAATATGACCTATGAATTGTAAGCACGAGAAATACTTATATTGTCAGCTACTTCGAATAACTCAATCCGGTCCAATCTGCTATGTTAAATATTGAACCCCTTATCTAAGTATATACCGAATCCTTACATAGCGAGGTTTTTCATCTATGGCTTTAAAAAATGCTGTTGTTATATTGACTGGTTTCGTTTAGTAAAAACACATAACTTACCATTCGCATTTCCCATTCTGTTTTTCCCGACATTGCCTTTACGTGGTTGAGTCAGAAATCAGTTAATATTGCAGGCTGGACGTAGACATGGACATTCTGTTTTCTCCGTAACTAATAATAATAATCATTTAATTTGTTGCATTTTTATCGTTTGCAGTTGGCATTCCCATTTTATGTTTTTTCCTTTGGGGAAACTCATACAAACGTGGCTTCTTTTGTGATGATGAATCCTTGAAACACCCGTTCAAAGATTCGACGATTAAAAATTGGATGCTGTACATAATTGGCCTAGTTATTCCGATTGGTGTGGTAAGTTTATTTTTATACTCGTATGTCATACAGTCTGACAGTTGTCGATTCAAAATTCAGTCCATCAGCACTAGGGTATGAAGTATTCAAACTTCCTTGTAAAACTTTAATTGAAAAGCATTTACTTTGCATCACAATTTCGTTCAATCAGCTGCAAATGGTTGTCGTCAGCGCAACAAACTCAATTTGGGAACATTTCGTATGGGATTGAAAGTATCGAAATGCCTGTGCATGTATATGTGTATGTACATATGTATGCACTTATGTAAATGCATCTCCGAATTTAAGCAATTACTGAGCAATTTCAAGATTATCAACACTTGCTGTAATTGCTGTGCAAAGTGAATGCGTGTGGCAGTCGAAGATGAGGCGAACTGACCCGATTTTCTTCAAAAACATTTTAACCATATTTCGTATTTTGAATGCTATGTGAACTTTTGGTGAAATGCAACTCTCAAAGGGGGAGACTAAGGAATCTTGAATAATTCAAATGTCTGTCTTGTCTGTTTGCATCAAAAGTGACCGAATTTTATATGTCAGCATGTGCATGATAAGGGTTCCATCTCGTATGATGACTACAAAATCTATGCATTTTCGATTCAATAGACATGTACTTTACTTTGATTATTTCCAGATTGTTGGCGTTGAAATATTTAAATCGGTACGAAATGCACGAACTTCAAATGGTAATACAAAAATACGCCGTTATATTTTTATGGATTATGAAATTCCCGACTGGATGGTAGAGTGCTATAAGAAGATTGGCGTTTTTGGCTTCGGCGCTGCTGTCAGTCAGTTGACAACCGACATTGCAAAATACTCGATTGGGCGCTTGCGACCACATTTCTTTGCGGTAAGTTCAAAGGCTGCAAATGCGAAGGGAGGTTTCGAAGTGCGGTCGTTTTACTCAAAACAGCTGGTACTATGTTGTGCAATAAACTAACGAATTTCTACTCCTTTGACTAACTAACTACAGCTAAATAAAACTAAAAACTATATAAAAACCGAAATCCATAACCGTACGTGTACTCTGTGAATTATAAATATTATACATGCAGTCTCTGCCGCCCAAGTAGCTATTCAACAGAATCAAATTGTACTTGTTTTCTTTATTAAAAAATAAGTCTGTGCCGTTACTCGCTTCATGTCCACCATATGTTTGTATATCCACATTTGGCTCATGCGTGCTCCATAATTACTTGCGGTGTAATTACGCTCTAAATTACTTGACAAGACGTGGTTTGAAATGATGATGTCGCTTAACCCCAATTCCCAGAAGTGAGCCTCACAGTCTCACTAAAGATTTCAAATGGTGATAAATCCAGAAGATTCTCGATTCCATTATTTTATGTAATCCTCTAATGGAATGTTAGAATTATATTGCATTTATAAATTTAACATTTTAGACAGTTGTTGTACTTTTTAACCAATGTTTTCAGTAATTTAGCTCATATAAGCCAGACAGTCTCACTTCTGGGTTTACGTTACTTTTAAAATTCTGGGAATTAGGGTTAAAGGAACAGCTGAGGGCTTAAGTCGGTGTTGTTCGTGGTCCCCCTACTCAGGAAAGTGAATGTATATTATATATATATTTCTTATACCTTAACCACCGTGAGTTACTAAACTTAATTAGGTCGGTGGGATTGGAGAATGTTCTCTAAAACTTGTAGAGGTACAATAGATCATGTTTGGTCTCAGTGCAACTAACCCCTATTAGATATATAGTTTTTATACATTAGTGGTCAAATAAATTAAATACGCATGAATTGGAAAGGTTGGGATAAACAGTGATAAGACTACATCTAAAGGCCCGATAGGTTCGCCTATTTTTGCCCGACTATAAACTCAACTCAACTCTCTCTTTCCTTTTCCAAGTAGACAACATGCAAAGACGATGTGCTTTGAGGCCTGCTATATATTCAACTTTCGACGAATTGTTCACATGTCACATATGTATGTATGTTGGAAGATCCGTTCCCGCTTTTTGTCTTTGCAATGTATTTTATTTAGGATTTAATTGGGACTGCACGCACGCGTCATACATTACAGACATAATGTATGTATGTTCGAACGAACGCATGTGCTTTCACATACCTACATATTATATGGAAATGCCGCTATTACGAGTGCTCATTTTTAGAGTCCGACCGAGACCAAATTTTTTGGCCGATGCCAATTGATCGGCCGGAAGGGCGAGTTCGGCCGATGCCGATTAATCGGCCGAAAGGGCGAAAATCGGCCGATGCCGATTACATAGAAAAAATAACACGAATGAATTCAATCAAATTCAATAAAAAAAACCAGTATATTTTATAAAATAACAAAAGGAACTATTACACATTGTTTGTAATATTCATCACAAAAAAACAAAACAACGAGAAAAGAAATAATTAAAAACTAAATAAAATAACAAGAGAATTCAGAATAAAAAAAATAATATATCACATTTATCCACTGAGAGAGAAACAAAAAAAGTGACGTAAATATTGCATACAAATTCAGTTTTTTATTCAACTTAGAATTACGATTTTTATATTAAAATTTGTAGAGACTGAGAGAGAAACAAAAATAGTGACGTAAATATTGCATACAAATTCAGTTTTTTATTCAACTTAGAATTACGATTTTTATATTAAAATTTGTACTCTCAAATTGCGACCCGTTGTACAGATGCAGTGGGAAGAAGTCAGAAAACAAATTTGGAAAAAAATAACAGGCCTGTTAAAAAAATGCTTCCAATTAAAAAAGAAGGATAAGATTGTGTATTTCTTGAATGAAACTGAAGCTACTCAAAAATGGCCTTCGCTCGTTCGCACGCATTTCACATACATACATACATACATATGTGTGTACAAGAATCTACTTCACTCATATGAAGCCCTTGAGGAAGGCATTGCAGGGTCGTGGAGCAGTGCGGAATAGTGAAGTGGCGCTGTGGTTGCGGCTTATCGGCAGTATGTAAAAGCGTAGGGGGTCAGAGCAGTTTGGTGTCCCTAAATTCGCTTCTTTATTACTTTGAGATGGGGTGCTCTAAGAGAAGGAACTGGAGTAGTATTTTTAACTGCATTGCTGCAGCAGCTGTGGCCGTAATGTTTATTAAAATCATTTTGAAGGAGAACATTTTTCACATTCATTTGAGACATTAGATCAAAATTATTGGCCATAATTTGCCTCATAAGCAACATTGTGAATCTAACTGAAAACTTGACACATTTCATATCAATTATCAACAATTCGCTAAGTTCTTATGTTGCATAGGGTGTGAAAATCCGAATTTTGCAATCACATCACATAATCAAAAACTGGACGCAGAATCCTAGTCGTAACTTCGAATGACATGACAAACGTACATCCCCGTGAGGATTGCTTCCAAACCAATAACAAAATATTGGTGACGAAAACAACTAAAATTATGACAAAACAAATCGTATTTGACGGCTTTTGAAATATTTTATGCGTTAAGTACTAAACAAATGCCGCATTTGCATGAAAATACCAGGTCACTATTTCTTTGACTACTTTCAGGTTTGTCAGCCGGTTTTGGCAGATGGTAGCACCTGTGAGGATCCAATCAACGCTGGAAAGTACATTGAGGATTTCAAATGCCGCGGTGCAGGCTCTTCAGATCGCATGTTGAAGGAAGCACGCCTCTCTTTCCCTAGTGGACATTCTAGTTTCACCTTCTACACAATGGTATATATGGCGGTGAGTGGGCGTGACGTTGCCGTTGAAATGTGTGAATTTAACCTTTCCTTTGTAGCTTTACCTACAGTCCCGTATGACTTGGCGGGGCTCAAAGCTGCTGCGACATTTTTTGCAACTACTTTTTATTATGATTGCCTGGTACACGGCGTTGAGTCGCGTGTCTGATTACAAGCATCACTGGTCGGATGTATTGGCGGGTTCAACAATTGGCGCCCTTGTCGCAGTGATAGTGGTAAGTTCTCAGATGTGGCATTTCGACACCGCCACATACTTCTTCCGTCTATTCAAATATTATGTTGCTGTATGTAATAACCTGTATCTTATAACTCGAATTATAATTCCGATTTGCTGGCATATTATGTAGATATATATGCATATTTAGTAGTGTAACATTTGTGGTTACATTAATTTCATTTTCTCCCTTCACATTTTTCTAGAGTTACTTATTGCCGGAAAATTGGTTTAGTTGGAATACAGTCTGGCCCACTAAGCATAAGTAATCATAGAGACAAAACTATTAGATTTGTTATTTCATAGTATGAAATGTAAAATGAATTGTGTTGCGTTGCCTAATGAGATAAACAAATTATGACTTGTAAAATTTAATTGTAAGAAAAGTTTTTTAAAGTTGTTTCTAATTTGCGAAATACATGCATGAATAGATTTGATAAATGCTTAATGGCATGGCTTATATTATTGCGTTTGAGTGCCACACTCCTAAGCTATTTGTGAGAAAGAAGGTTTGGTTAAAAATACGGTGAAGGAGGGAGGTACTCCCTCCCTGTTTGAAAGATAATTTTATAACTTTATGTACTCTTTCGAAACTAACAAATTTGGGCAATAGTTCAGGAAGTAAAATGGTAAAATCTACGTTTTGGATAACATTTGAGCATTTATGAAGCTGTCTCTTCAATGAAGTAAGCAATATCGACACCAAAGATTTTTAATGACAGAAACTTGGAGGCCAGTTTGCCTTTCACTTAATTTCGGTCGCAATAAAGCAATAATACTGCTGCCTCATATAGAGGCAGTTCCCATAACCTAACTTAGCTTAAGGACATAACAAGCCTCCTAACAACTGTTCTAAATTTGTGTCTTTATGTATACTAGAACTTGCCCACTAGAGTGGTTGGGCTTAAAGCCTAAAGTTTTACCAAAACGAGTCTCAGCTTCATAAATTTATGGAGGTGTATGTCATTTCATGGCAGCCGTCAAGCGGTTAAGTCGAGATTTGCTGCACTGGAATATTTATATTTTTAGATAAACGCTAGGTTTTGTTTGTTGTTTGTGCGTAAACGCCTAAAGTAACTGTAGGGCGATTTGTTAACCGATCGCGCTACTCTGATAACGCTTATGTGCGTACCTAGGAAAAGTCAAGGCAAAGGGAAAGGCAATTGAGTAGGTACGTTAGAGCTGATGGGCTGAGTGCAAGGTGTTAGTGTATGCCGGCAGTCAAAACTGCTTTTCGCAGCTGAAGTGATTTGGGAACTAGTGCAGGGCTCGTAACGGTGTTTACGCTTTGAAAGCTAATCCTAGCTGAATTTTTGCTTTTGCAACATGTGCTTGAAACCGCAGAACATTCACATGGGAGTGTCCAGTTTTCGTTTAATTTTTTCTCCGTAAGAAAAACATCTGCTGTTCTGTGTCAAGGGTGAAGAGTTGGATATATATCCCACATTATGTATAAACTTTGAGAACTAATACAACTTTTAAGTGAATAATTTAAAAAATTTGATCCATTCCAGAACTGCGAGCGAATTTACCTGTGCTTACAGTCAACGATTTTCGTATCGCTTGATTTGTGATTTCGTTTATTAAATAGATAGGTCTCAAGAGCTGTTCTGCTGCGCCTGAAAATAGCAAATGCTAGGGACGGACCGCAGCTGCTCCGTAAGGTCTTTTACTGCTGTCTAGTCGCTTCAAGTCATACTTTAACAGATTAACAATATAAATCAGCGGAAAGCAATTTCCGATTTGATTTGCTCTTGAAAACAATTGTAATTGTAAATCAAATTATTTGTATATTATGAAAGCGTGTGGCTCCAGTGTACTCGATACTAAAGCATTTTCAATATGCAAAATAGTTCACTCTTCGGTTAACATTATCTCTTCGCAATAGTTAAGGCTAAGGCTGGTACTGTTAGATACATTTCTCATCAACGGTTTATTTTTAATTTTTCCATTCTTGTTTACTTACAGGTGAATTACGTGTCCGATCTTTTCCAAGAGAAATCAACAAAAGCGTATTTGCTGCCATGCACATCCCAAGACACGCCAGCACAGACGATGACCATTAACGGTCATTAACGTCCACTTCAGTCTCGACGGCCTTACAGTATTTGTCTTATCCAAAAGTGTCTACAATATTGCGAATAACAAGGGCACAATACAAATTTCGCATAGAGGAGCGCGGGGCAGTCGATCATCTATAGGATAATTTGACAATGCATTTTTGGATTTTTACATAAGCAATCCAAGCAGAGCTTTCGTTTTATTTAAGTTAATTGTAATGATGTAGATGACGTAAGTGTTGAGTGCTGCGAACAAGTGTAGTCTTCCACAAGTGTCTAATTATGAAAGTATGTGTATGAGAACAGTTAGTATTAATAAAACGTAGTATTTAAAGGAATTGAGCTCTGTGTAGAAGAAAGCTGGATCACACACTTTCTGGGCAACAGACGAATTTTCGTTCTCTGTACTTCCAAAAAGTGAAATTCGATAACTTTTTTACAATACACAAAATAAAACCACTTTAGTACAAATGTAAATGCCGATTTAAGAACGTTTTATTCTTATTCAAGCACATTCGGAATTCGTTAAAATATAATAACTTGTGAAAAATTTTAGTATTTAAAAGTCTAGGTTTATCTAAAGTTGATGCACAATGTCAACACTTAAAAGTATGTATCTTACTTATAGTATTGTCACAATTAATGCGACATTTATTGTGACTGTGCAGCCTTTAAAAAGCTCAAAGTATGAGTTTGTGTGATTAAATAACTATTTAGTGTGTACGTATTTATTAGCACTTGTATAATGAAGCGATAAAATGTAATGACTGTCGCTTTAGTTCTACATTGCAATGCTATATTCAATAAGAAGTAGTCCAATTAAGTTTTCAAAGATTTTATGTTAATCGTCTGTTACATTAGACAATGATTTGTGTGTGTTTCAGTCTATTCACAATTTGTATTTGGATAGCGCACACTTTGTGCAGAATATCTTAATTGAATTTACATCCTTGTATTATTATTTCTCACATACTAAATTTTTTACTATTCGGAGTTATGGTATACTGTTATTAATTTATGAATTACAAAAATAAACGAATTTAATAACTAAAACATGCCAAGTCATTTTGACTGAAACTGTTGGTGTCAATTTTCATGTATTGTTGTTGTGTGTGGTTGGTTGGTTGGAGTGTCTGCCTCTGTATGAGACACATTTAGGCCTGTGATACCACAAATTCCACCCGTTTGAATTTGTAAGCAACACTGTTTTTTCCAACATGTGTTACAACCAGCGTTGCCACAAAAAAAATTTATAAACATTAACAAAAATAAAAATAACCAAAATATAAAAAAAAAATAACCAAGATGTTAATTAACATAAATAACTCATACATACACTTCAAGATTTAAGGAAAATTTAAAAGGCTTTTAACACATATCTATGTATGTGTGACATAAAATAAATAACACGTTCACGCACAGTAAAAATTGCAGTGAGCTGCAAAAATAGACAGGCGATATTATTTTTATTTAGTTGCGAACGATCGCGAACGTGTTGTTGACTCTTTTTAAAGCATAGTTATCGATTTAAATAATGCTGCTTATTTTTTACGAGAAACAGCAATGGGTATGAGTTGCCACTATCAATCAATTCAATTGTGCTCGTTGATATTTAAGATACATTTTGTATCAGTTTGCAATATTCTAAAAAATAACCAAATGAGATCAAAAATCACCAAATAACCAAAACCCATTTTGAAAAATAAAAATAACCATTTTTGGCTAAAAAGAACCAAAACGGCAACGTTGGTTACAACACATATCAAACGGATGGGGGAAGGGGGGAGGGGATCTACAGTTTAACGTGAAATCCGAACGGCGTTTTTGCCATTGCCTATTAAGAGCGCACTTGTGCGATTCTTGTAATTCTCATCTCCTTCATGTGGATAGCGATAGAAGTAGATGAGCGTTTCACCAGCGTGAGCTAGCATTCGAACCTAGGGCCTCGAACCTAGCGCGCTACCCGCTGGACTATCGAGCCCGGCTGTTGTGTGGGAAAATATTAAAAAAAAAATAGGAAAAACAATAGATTATGACGATAAATTCTTCATATTGAATGGAAATAATTTTATAAAATGTTTCAATATAATTTTACGGTGTAGTAACTCTCGTCGAGTATATGCTAGTTCTATATAAAGAACTCTATTTTTTAAAGGTTTTAAAAACAAGCAAAACTACTTGGCGCCTGATACACCAAACACCACTGAATCATTTTTGCATTGTTCACGGTGGAATATATGCACTTACAAAGTAAAATACACTGGTATAGGAAAAAGGAAATAGTCTTCGGATCTAGGAAAATTTGTATTCAACTTTATTTGTTATTTTAAATGTATAATATAAAGAAGTTACATTTAAAGCAAGTCTTAGACATTGACTTTGTCCAGGGAAGTAAAAAGCTTTTACTTAATATGGATTTAATTAAATATTTAAAACTAGAAAGACAACATTTTCTTTAATATTTCTTCTATCAACTTTTGCTTTGGTGACTTTTAATTTGTTTTTATCGGGTTCTACAATTGTGTGCAAAATTAGCCAAATTCGATGTCATATTTGAAAATTGTTGTATTAGTTTAATTTGTTTTCATTGAAAGTCAAATAACAATATGCGCGCAAAAAGTTTCTATATGCATTTGTGGCTAAAAATCAGGCTAAAAATCGAAAATTTTGCATGATATCGATGTCGTCATAAACTGAACTTGTGAATATTCACAAAGACTAGTGTCGTCTTGGGGTCAAAATCCGACCCACGAACAACTGCTTTCGAAAACATTGCGAAAATTCAAAAATTGCTACGATAGCAACTTTACACCTAAAGTGATATGAAGAGTGAACTCCACTATTATATATTAAATTAGACTCTACAGACGCCACTGCCTAAATGTATACAACACGTACACACTTAACGAAAGACCGAGTAGACCATCTGAGGAAACGCACAACTTTTGTACGAATTGTCATAATTGACTAGCCGGAACCACTTTGGGATTGTATCTATCTACGTATCTATGTAGTAACTCATAGCTAAATTAAAAAAAATAAATTTTTTTTGTGCCAAAAAGAAAAGAACATTTGGAAAATATAAAATTAATTAATTAGTTATTGTTTGGTAGACTTGTGTGAAGTTAGCATCGGGCGAAGAATCGACTTAAAAGAGTTGACTAAACAGAATGTTAAAAACTTAACATTAACAGAGTCATAACAGCGCATTAACAGAGATACAACAGACCCATTTACGGCGAAAAATGTGTTTTCGCCAAGGCATACCAGACACTTCGCTATATAACAGATCATGGTTTATAAGTTACAGGTTACGCCAATCGACATGTTGTGACGTAGAATGAGCAATTCGTAGTGTTGCCACATTTATATATTATTTATTCGTATTTTATGAATACGAAAAATGGATAAAATTATAAAATAATTCCATATGCATATGTACATATTTCAATCTAAATTTGCATGTGCTTTCCGAAGCAAAAACAAAATAATTCAAGTCGGTTGTAATAAACAAAAAGTTCCTAGGATATATTTAAATTGTATACAATTGTTAAAACGTATTGTATTTTTCTCGGTTTTGTTTACATTTCCTAGCATTTGAAAAACTCATATATTTAATACTTCTATATTGGCAGCAACCTATCTTCACAATGTGTTTTCATGCGGAAATCAAAGGGAGACAAGCGATGAGACAGAAAACACGAAATTTTGTGAATGTATTTCTATACGTGTATACATGAGCACTTCTACACATGAACAACTGTCAAACTGCTCCAGGGGCGGTTGAAGAAATTTCAGTTAATTTCGACAAATTTTTATTTTTTTCCAGTCAATTTTTTTCCCGCCTGAACGCACCTGACTTTTTGACACTTTTGACAAATGTCAAGGTACATTCGTTTATATGCTTTCCCGCTCATATTTCACTATTGCTGCACTGTGATGTTGGCGAATGTACCTTGAGCTTACTGCCAATATAGAAGTATTACATATATGGAAAAACTCAGCCAATCAGAGCTCGCTTCTGTGTGACGTCACACGAGCACAAAAATTTTTTGACATTTAAGTGGCGGGACCTTTCTTCCATAGACCCTAATAACAGATCAGCAAAATCCCAATTGTGCTGTGTTTGGTCGACAGTGTAAGCTTTTTGCTTTCATCCCAGGGACACAAGTTCAAATCTCAACGCAGCGGTTTTAATTGGGGACAGGTACTTTCCAGGCAAGTAAAATCAATTTCAGTGCAAATATTTTGAAAATGAATAATAATGGTGCACTGTCCTCGTCAATAATAATAATAAAGATCCTTTATTAAAAGGCATCCAATTACATAAACACTTTCATCTGAAAAAAGCTGATTGCCCAAACCGAGGTTCAAAATTAGAAATCCTCAAAAAATCCTTTTCAAAAATAGCTTCATGGCCGATTATCCCACTTATGCGAACCCAATCCACATATCTCACCTATGTCAGAGGGTAGTCAGGATGGCTCTGAAGATTTCTAGAGAAATGTAGACAAATCTGAACCGACAATTTTTTTTAATAATTTTTTGAAATTTTTCCATACGACCTGACCACTGTACTGGCTATTGCTCCAAAATGGAAATGTGACCACATATCTCACCTATGTCAGAGGGTGGCCAGGATGGCTCTGAAGATTTCTAGAGAAATGTAGACAAATCTGAACCGACAATTTTTTAAAATAATTTTTTGAATTTTTTTCCAATACGGACTGACCACTGTACTGGCTATTGCTCCAAAATGGAAATGTGAGGAGGGCTCTGAAGATTTATAGAGAAATGTAGACAAATCTGAACCGACAATTTTTTTAAATTATTTTTTGAAACTTTTCCTTACGACCTGACCACTGTACTGGCTATTGTTCATAGTCATAGTCATGTTGAGGGGTTCATGTTGTACGTGAGGGGGAGCCATTGTGTGAATAGAATTGTATTTATTATTTTGAAAGTGGGATTGTTAATTTTGTGAAGTTAGCACTTTTTTCGTTGTTAACGTATGTAGAATCGACTGTTTCTGTTAAAGTCATTCTGCTATCCAAAAGTTGTTGAAATGTAAATAGCAGAGCTGCAAGATGTACATGGACGTCTTTCTGTACACCGAATGGTGCCGGAATTTGTCTTATAGCCTATTCCACCGGGCCTTAAATGCATTTAACGCTTAAATGCATTTAACATCGCATTTAAATGCTCTAATTCCCATGCAATTGTTTTTGTATCAAAGTGAGTTAACTCAGTTTTGCCGTTTACAGACGTGTAACAGAATATGTTATGTTAAAAGCTGGAGCAATACTGACAAATGTACAAATTTTGATAGCATGCTTTACGGCGCTGCAAGAGCCGTACGAACACAAACGAAAGAGGGGATTCGAATTGCGTTCGGTGTGGTCGATTTTTTGCTAAGACAATTACTTTTTACTGCATTTTTCGCAAAAATACATATTGTCTGTCATAATTAAAGTCAAAACTTCTATTATTTGCCAATAATAAATGCTGAAAGAGAAAATCAAAAACGTGGAACTTCTCACTAACCCTCTTGACATTAAAAATTCAGACAGCTCTGGTATCAATCAGCTGACAACTTTCATAAATGAAATAAACATTGAAAAATGAAATAAATTTTCACAAATATGAAAACGCAGACATTCCTAGACTGTTGAGAAGGAAAGCGAATTGGTTTTCTTGCAGTAGAGCGGCTACAAGAAACCATACATACGTATACAAGGAGATGGCGGCGATGGGTAAGCTGTGGCTGCCCAGAAATAAATGCAGATTTTGGCTTGACCAACTAAAAATGTAAACAAAAACCAGCTGTTGGAGTTAACTCAGTTTTGGTGGAAACGCTTGACAGTTCTCAAGCTTAACAGAGCCCTTAAATGCATTTAAGCGTTCGGTGGAAATTTCTGGGCAGCCACATCTTACCCTAGGCTATAATAGCCTATTTCCACCGAGCGCTTAAATGCATTTAAGGGCTCTGTTAAGCTTGAGAACTGTCAAGCGTTTCCACCAAAACTGAGTTAACTCCAACAGTGGTGGAAATAGGCTATTAGCAAGGACAAGCTTCACGTCAAATTTACTCCACTTCTTTTAACAGCTTACCCAAATTTAGGACACTACTAACAATTCACAGAATAATTTGCGCTAAAGGGCCAGTGTACCTTTAAAATAAACTGTCTTTCACTCGTTGGACACTAATGTCTGTCGGAAACTTTTTCTAATATAGTATACGTCTTTGGCACTCACTCCTGACTGTTGTGCAATTTGCTACAAGCTTGTGATGTTAGAACTTATCATCAAATAAATAAAAATAAACATGATCAAATTGAAAGTTCATATCAAAGAAAGATGCGCCTTATTTGAGAAAACGTTGTAAGTGTATTTTTTGTTGCAGATAGTTATTCGCGAATTGAACGATAACGCAATGTTTATTTAGTTCTTGGATATGTAACGGTTTTCTATAAAAAAAACAAGCAGCTAACTAACAGCTAACAGCAGCTAACCTTTGTAATAGTTTCTAATGTTTTTTTTTCTAGAAATATTATAATATTATCCTTTAAAACGGTTTTCGTAGATACACGTCATCTGTTATGTTAAGAAAAACCACATTGATGGCCATCTTTTAGTTTGCAATTATTAGGTTCAAAACAAAAAGTCGAATACATATCTACATACGTTGTTTTAGGTGAACTCGTTTGGAGGAAATGCGGCTTAAGAGCCACACTGACTGCATTGCATGTCAAAATGACATTGGAAATGAAGAAGAAGAGAAAGAAAGAAAGATAACATGGATGCGTAAACTGCAATATCGACCTGAGCGGTGAAACGACGTACGAGCGGTGTGAACTGCAAGTGATAAAAAATTAAAGCCCACATTGGACATAAATAAGACATTCAGAAAACACAACATTGGCAACGCGCACTTATTTTATCCACACCAATACCAAATTTCACACACACACACACCACGATTCCACAAACGAGAGAATGCTGAAAAGAGCGGATGATATCACCAATTGGGCCTGCTGGTAATGCTGGTTCAGGCCGTGGCCTAAACTTGAGCTGAAACTGTAAAGTAATTGAAAAGCTGGTGTTGGTGGCTACGTTTGCCTGGCGGCTGGTGCTGGTGTTGGAGTTGAGGCTGGTTTTACTGGTAATTCGGATAAAGCAGTTTCGATTTGACCGTCGTCGTGCGAACATCGCGGTGCAGAGAAAGGCAACGAAAGGCGCCGAAATCCTCTTGCTTGTTGTTGGTACAATAAAACCTTATACCGAGATACTTATTGTTTTTTCTTATTCGAATTTTTGAACCGCGGTTACATGTTTACTACTACTATATGCGCTGCTGTTGCATTATTGCACTAAAAGGGGGAGAGCAAGGGACAGACAACTTAAACCAGTAGTTAAAGCTTAGTTCAATAACGAAACCTGTTAAATGGAAAGCGGAAAAGGGAAATTTCGTTGAAAATTTTGAGAAGTAAGAACAAAAGTGTAAGCTAAAACGCCATACAACGGCTAATAAAAAAGGAAGATGAAAGGTCCAAAAAAACCAGTGGCAAAAATAGTTAACCAAAAAATGTTTACGACATCCGTAGGTGATGTAAATCTCACAGTCGTTCACGCCACTTGCGCATCTGCTCAGTCAGATAATCGTCTGTGCGGGTCGACTGCTGTAGCAACAGTGAAAGAAAGCTGCGATCAATTCTCCCCAGCATTTCCAAATTGCACAAATACTTTCGTGTGGCCGTCGTCGTCGCTGTTGCCGTTGTTGGTGTACGTAAAACGTTTGTTATTGTCGATGGCAGCGCTCAGTCGGTCAGAATTGCATGTAAGCAAATCAGTTGGGGCTTTTGCCTTTTTTGGTATTTGGCACAGTTGTGGGCTTAACAACCGCACTGACCTGATCGAGAGTGAATTAGTGAGAAAACAAAATGAGTGGTTTGCATAGTGAGCGACTTTTATTTTAGAAACACGGCTTGAAAAGGTTGTATTGTGGAAAGGTATGCACGCATGTGCTTACATACATACATATATTCATAGATACAAACATCGAAGCGTAAATTGGGTTTTTGGCATTTCGTGTTGCACCGCACTGTGGGCTGGCTTTGTTCGGTTGCATCTTTTGGGCTGCAGCTATAGCGGTTTGGCTTTTCAGCGTTTTGCTTGGTTTGTGTATTTTAGTTTCTAAAAGACAAGTGCAAAGGGTAGTCTGCGCCGACTTTACGGGCATCACATCGCATCGTATCGCATCGCATCGCATCACATCACATCGAATCGAATCGCACGCTTACGTATGTATGTACGCACGCGTATGTACGATAATAGTGGATCTTTGTGCACATGTGTTCGTGTGCGTGCGAAGAAGAAAGCACAATAATACATAAATAAATAAAACTGTAAGAAAGAGAAGCGAAATTGTTTAATCCGCTGCGCGAGTGTTCGTGTTCGTTATTATCTGTTGGCTGTTGGTACTCGTAATAAAATTAAAACAAAAAGCAGAAGAAAATTACAAGTAAAAAATTACAGTTAGAAAAGCAGTCTGGTGTTTCGACCGTAGTGTGAACTAGCCACCGTTGTATGTACCAGTGGTCCTCAAACTTTGGCACTCGCGAGCGCCTCTTCGTGGGCTCCTAACTTATACAACGAAAGTTTCTAGCTTCAATCATAATTTCAGCGGCTAGCACACAGCATTAAGTAAATTCACTACCAATAATACATAAAACTTTAGGATTTTGATTTCAATGTATGGAAAAAAATCTGAAAATGCAATTTTCATACTGAGCTATTTCTTCGTTCTTTTGTTTCTCGAAAGTGTCTCTAAAAACATTAGAACGAATTTTACTATTCAAATCCTAAGGGACTTTATATAAAAAGCTAGGGGTTGTAAGTTTTATATTCTTGAAGACGACCTCCTTGGATATTTAATGGACGTTGTTTAATCAGACATGAACAGATAAACGAATATACATCTACACAAGTGGACATCAATGATCAAATTCTCTTATTTCGGATTTGGATTACGCTCAATCCTGGCGCTTGCTGCTAATGGTCGTCTTAGATATTCATTTACGAAGTATCTGTTCGTTTTTGAAGCGGTAAGTTTCCATTAAAAAATGTCCTTGCGAGTATATGTCATTGCCACGTGTAGGGTGTGGTCCAAATACAGTATCATTTTAAAAATGGCATAAAATAATCAATACAACCGTTCCCATTATTTATGAAAAACGGTTTCATTTGATTGCCTCGATGTGATTTGCAGTAACGGAATACGCAGTACCTAATTTTCACTGACTGACTGAATCTTGAAAAACAATTATTTTCAAAAAACGCCCAGTTCGGACAACTCCGCACTCAGAAATTACTCTGAACACAGAAGTTATTGATTAGGCGAAGCTCCACAGACGTGTGTGTCATTCGAAATACGACTTTGGAGCTGCCATTACTACCGTGGAATTTACTTCAGCCCAAGTTGTCAACATTTTCGAACCGTCACAATTTTCAACAGAGGGCTTGGGTTCGGGTATCAGAGCCCCCATAGCCTATCATTGTTAACCATTTTCAAGCACTATGCATGGCGTGTACGTTAAACCCGTTATGATTTTTTTAAAAAATCCCCTTTATATTCCCCTCAATACAGCATTTTCATGGTCTAAAAGCATGTCTAATGAGTGTTTTAGGTCGTCGGACGGCATGTCCTTTAGAATGTCCGTACAAGCCTTTTGAATGGCTTCTACGTCCTCAAAACGCTTTCTTTTCATCGGTAAATGTATTTTTTCGAAAAGATGAAAGTCGCGCCGTGCGGCATCAGGCGAAAACGGCCAGTGGTTGATGCTTAAAATGCTACTTTTAGTAAAAAAAAATAATCAGTCAACTTGTACAGAAGAATCTGTGCACACATTTTTCGATAAGTTGATGCTATTGAGACGTTTAAACCCTTTTTCAAGACTTTCCATAAAGATTTTGGGTGATCTTTGATGATTTCCACACAGTGTTGATGGAATCTGCGGTGATCGCGGGGATCGATCATGAACTCTCCCACGGGATAAACAATCACCACCATAAACGTGGTTCTTCAATTGAAATGTTTCGGTTAAAGTTTTGCTGAGTTTAAAACAAAACTTTATATTGGCTCTTGGTTCCATGCTTATTTTTTACGAATGACACAAACATACTTTCACTTCAGACGCAATAACTCCGCTTCCAGTGAGCTAAATATCATGTAATTTTGACTGAAAATCGAGGAAAAATGTAAATTTCCAATACACTAAGTCAAATATAGGTAGATGGCGCCACCACAAAATGCAAAATTATTGAATTATTGCAAATATTTGAAAAGTTCAGTTTACTTTAGAAAGCACGTAATACTAAATTGGCTAAACAAATTGTAGACCCTCGTGACCAAGTTCTGACTACACCCCTAACTGTAATCAAAGGTAAAATTCTTTGATCACAAAGTCTGAATATGATTTTCATGAGAGGTAAATTTTAAATCTAAATACAGGTTCTGAATTTAAGGCCTGTTTGCCAAAAACTGGCTGATCTTCGTACACAGAAAATGTTTGTATGTGCTGTTGCGACTATCGTTCACCCGTTGCCGAAACTTTCGATATTTGATTTTTTGATATATTCTACATAAATATACACGTACGAGCACATTGAAGAGAATTTGTACTTAGGTACCATATTAGTCATATAACTCACATATAAATGCCATATCAAGGTTGGAAAATCTTATTCTTTTTTAATGGAATTTTTTAGCTGCTTTTAAGATTCGAAATTCCGCATTTACAAAGTAGGATTGAAACAATTTTATTTCAAAGTTGTTTCAGTATTAATTTCAGATTTTTTTATTTAATTGTATATTGCAAAATTTGAATTTCTTGTTAATAATACCCTATATTGGAATTTTATTGTTGAACTGAATTTTTATTGAAGTAAATGTAAAGAAGTTTAAATTAATCAAATACATTTCATTTTGAAATATGCCTTACTATTATTAAAATTATTATTAATGTGGATTGAAGATTCCAATTTCCGCTCTTTGGTTCCTTTGATCTTGCATTGTATTAAGTGCACAACTTTCCAATTACTTTCCCTTTTCCTAGTATATAAAGAAGAAATCTATGGAAAGACAGTTAAAGAGTAGAAATGAAAAATTTGTACTTTAAAAAATTCAAATGTGTGTGTCTGAACAGTTTGAAACATTATTACATATCGCTTTTATAAGAAACAAGTAAAGATTAAAAAAATGTTCCAACAAATACTAATCAACCTTGATTGGGTTATTTGGACATCCAGGACATTGTTGTAGTTACCTAGTTAGCAGTGGCGCACTTAGGATTTCATTTTGGGGGGTTTTGCCATTTGAAACCATATTTTATTCCAGCAATTTTTGTGTTTGGGGAGGTTTAAACCCCCAAACCCCCACTGTATGCGCCACTGCTAGTTAGTAGTGCTCGAGTTTCAGCTCTTTAGCAGCAAACAGCAAAATGTGAAAATGTTCAGAAGCTAAAAAAATAGTTTGCGAATGTTCGGCCAGATAGTTGGCGTATTTAAGCCGAAATCGAAATGAGCACGAACAGTTAATTTGTGTGCAAACTAATCGGCCACATTGCCACTAGTCATTTATAACTTAAGTTACAAGGCGGAGTCACTCCTTCCTTCACCCGAAAGTGAAAACCTTATATGTAAAGAAATGTGGCTTCAAGTCGAACTTTAAGACCATTTTCGTAAGATATCTGCATGCAATTTTGTCTTGTTCTATGTATAAGATGACTGGTGAATCTAGCAACAGAAACGGGTTCAAAGCGTAAGTACGACGAAATAAAAGCAAAGTGAGCAGCGAAAGAATTCGTACACACCAAACCACCGGTTTATTTTTTGTTGGCATTCCAATGGTTTTCGTTTAGGAGTTGCTTTCTTGGTCCGTGCCAGCATGTTAACATCCATTGCTGTAGTTTTGGCAGTGCAAAGTCTGCTGCTTTATACTGTTGGCATATTTTCTTTGGACTCTTGCGCTGATCGGCGAGACTTGTTTACACTTTTATAGGCTGCTCTGCACAAAAGTCATTGTAGTTGCCCACAAGCAGTACATACATACATATGTATGTGCATAGACGCGTAAAGATTTTATTCCACGTATATATACCTCACACCTCAGGATTTTGAGATAACATTTCCGTAATTTCCTGCAGAACTGTCTGTAAAATTAAGAAATTGCGTTTAGAGGAGTAGGTATCATGGGCGCCTCCAATATGAACGCAAAACATAACTATCACGTAATTGATCAGAGGCGATCAATGGCAACAACTATTTCAAATATTGGTCTCATGCACAGCAACTTGCAAATGCATGAAAGGGCTTGTATCTGTTCCGTGCTGGATTCCACCTCAAACAAATATCGCGCCTTCATTTATTGAATAATAACAGCTAAGCATCCGAAAGGGTTTGCTTACAACAGAAGCGCACTAACATGTACGAGCAAGGCGAAAGAGTAACAGATAAGTCGCTGTTGTTCGACTATTGGAATATAGCACACGCATACATACATAAGTGCATAGTTTCTGGCAACATCGCTTAAACTCGAATTCCACCAGCTCTGATTAAAACCAAAAGAAAGCAACGGTTGAAAGTGTTATTGGCAGCAAAATATTTGCACATGCAAGCCGCATGCAAATCACCCATCAACTGAAAGTCAGTGAGAGTAGAGCGCCGCGCCGCACCGCACCGCTGGCCCAGCCTAACCAAGCCCATTTCATTGCCGAATCTCGAGTAAAAGTGGCAAAATATTTGCAAGCGGATTGGAATTACTTACTACAAATGAACACGTCGCAATACAGTAGTGGCTGCCAGTTTGAGTATGAGAACAAAATGGCAAATTGTTTTTCCGTTTTCATGACAACAGGTAGCCGGGCATCAACGTCAAGTCACTTTTCCAATTTGTTGACTTCTAAGATTGAGCACAACCGCTTTAAATTAATATATATAAGCAAGTCGACTAAATTTCGTGTGCTGAGTAAGTGACGGACTAATCTGACACATGCATAGAAATGAAACGAGAACAGGACGCTTCCGAAATGTAAGCTCACATCATTCTGTGGCAAAAAAAATGTCCTTTCGCGAATATTCTGGGACTTTGTTAAGCATAACATATACTCCACTGTCTATTGTAGGCAGTGGCACACTGGATTTCATTTTGGGAGAGGTTTTGCATACAACTTTTGAGCCGAATACCATTGGGGAGAAAGGGGGTTGAACCCCCAACAGGGGCGTAGCCAAGGGGAGGTTTTGGGTGTCAGAACCCGCCCCCCCCATAGCCTATAATTTGTCAACATTTTCAATCACTATGCATCGTATGTACGTTCGCACATTAGCAAAAAGGTCTTTTCATCTTTAAACATTTAAAAGAATAATAACAAAACATTTTTTGGCCGAAACTAACTTGTTTTTTTAAAAGTCCCATTTAGGCTCAATACAGCGATTTGCATGTTCTAAAAACATGTCTAAAGAGTAGTTTAGTTCGTCGATCGGATTGTTCTTCAAGATGTCGGTACAAGCTTTTTGGATGGTTTCCACGTTCTCAAAACGCTTTCTTTAATCGGCAAATGCATTTTTTGAAAACGTGAAAGTGAAAACGAGGAGTGGTTGATGGTTAAAATTCTACTTTCAGTAAACAAAAAATTCAAAACAAGTGTCGATCGATGAGATGGCATCCTTCGATAGCCAACTCTTCAGTTAACCCATTTTCGCCGTTTTTGCGAAAAAAATTATTATTCAAGTAAAATCGATATATATGCTATCAGTTATTCTTAAAAAACTTATTGAAATCGAAATCATCGAAAATCGAATTCATTTGTCGAACAACGCGCCAACGTTGCGTACACGCAACACAGATTCGAGACTTATCTAGAACACGCATAATGACACCCAGATAATTCACAAACCAATTATAATTTTTCCTTGCCTTTATGTGAACGTATTTTCATGTCGACCAAAAACAGAATTAACGTTTGACAATTTTTAGTGTGCGATTCAAAATTTGTCTGAAAAACATGTGTCTACATATACAAGTGTGCGTGTCAGTGTGTGTTTTGTAGGTGGTTGAGATATGGAGGAGAAGAAAGCCTAAGGATATACCTTCCGAACAAAAAAAATTTATCGCAATACCTCACACACACTGCACATACGAATTTTTTAAATAGTAACGTTGCGTATACGCAACAGAGGAAGGAAATGGGTTAAAGTGCTATTGATAAATTTATGCTATTGAGATGCTTAACCTTCGCCTTACCAGAGATATTTGTATACGTCGTTTACCAATGTCGTCACCCGGATGACCCCAGGCACTTCCGCCGCTATTTTGAGTAAACCTGACAATAAAGGTATAATAATATATAAATTGTTTTCATACATCAGTATTTAGTATCTTCCTTTGGCGATAGTTCGTTTTTCGAAAAAAGGCCTAACTCTAATGATTTATTTTGCAACTATGGAAAATATTAGACAATTTCTTTCCAGAGGTTTTATTGAACACCTAATGAGGTACGCAAAAAATTTTTTGTGAGTTTTATTCAAAATGGCAGCGAAAGCGGCTAGCATAAAGTTTAAACATGAACAAAATTTCTAAAAAAAAGATTTGTTCATGTTATTGAAAATTACCTTCAGATTTGTGCAGTTATTCGAAACAGGGACCGAAAATAACTGTTATTTTATAATTTTCACACCATTTTCTTCGTCTCAGCAGACCGCACATTTTGGGATTTAAGACTTGTGCGACGAAAAAAATTGTATCAATAGTTTTTTAGTCGGTCAAACGGCCTTTGAAAAAATTCAAATTGCCTGATAGATATGACCAAAAAAATAAAAGTCACAAAATAACTGTTATTTTTGACCGATAAAATAAAAGTAAAAAATAACAGTAATTTTTGCCTGAAATGATAAAAGGCACAAAATAACTTTTATTTTTGTCGGGAAAAATAAAAGTTAAAAGATAACAGTTAAAATCTGACATTTTTGATAAAAACCATAACCGGTACGGTCCTTGATTCGAAATCATAGCTAAATACTCTGGCAGATATTAAACATAAGTAAAGTAAAGCGAAGGTTAAATCCAATTTCAAGAATTTCAATGAAGATTTTGGCTAATCTTTTATGAATTACCGCCCAGTTTTGATGGGCGGTAATTCAGTTGGCTAACACGTTGGTCATCATTTATGTCCTGACAATCGTTTTTAAATCGCGTTTACCACTTATGAACTCCACCACGGTAAAAACAATCATCACCATAAACTTGGTTCATCAATTTAAATGCTTCGGTTAAAGTTTAAACATTTTTAAAACAAAAGTTAATATTGGGTCTTTGTTCGATGCTAATTTTTGTACGAAGACACAAACATACTTTCACTTCAGATGCAATAACTTCGCTTTCAGTGCACCAAATTTCATGAAATTTTTACTAAAAATCGGGAACAAATTTAATTTCACATAAGCCACCACAAAATGCCCTATTTGGAAAGTGCAGTTTACTTTAAAAAACACGTAATACTAAACTGGTAAACAAACATTTTAAAACCCCCCCATGACCAAGTTCTGGCTACGCCCCTGACCACTAACCTACCTATGTGCGCCACTGCTTGTAAGTAAAGGTATAATACACGGCTTATTGCCATCACATTTCCACTTGCGCAATCATTGTAAACACACAATTTCCCTAAAATTTTAAGCTCACTATGGCTATAAAATGCATTGCCCCCCGTCAACTAAACTTTCAAATACAATCAATGTACAATTCATGGAAAAAATTGTGGTACCATTTCACCTAATTTGAGGTGAGATGAAACGAATTGAATTGAGAAAACAACCGAATTTTGTAACAAAATAATTGGCGATACAAAACCGAAACCGAACATAAATACAAGGTGCGTTCCAAAGTAAACAGGACTTTTATAAAATAAAGAAAACGGATGATTATTTTTGTATAATTCTTTTTATTTATTCAAAATACTCCCCTTCTGATTCGATACAACGTTTTGCACGGTCCAAAAGCATTTGGAATGAGTGTTTTAGGCCATCGGCCGGCATCGCCTTCAGAATGTTGGTACAAGCCTTTTGGATGTCTTCAACGTCCTTATAACGTTTTCCTTTCATCGGCAAATGCAACTGACCGAATAAGTAGAAGTCACAGGGAGCCATATCAGGCGAATACGGTGAATGATTGATGGTTAAAATGCGATTTTTTGGTCAAATAATCGGTCGTAACTACGGCTCTGTGAGCTGCGCTTTTTGGTCGTCGGTTAAAGTGTGCGGAATGAAGCGAGAACACACTTTACGGAGACCCAAATGTTCGGTTAAAATGCGATCAATTGATGTTTTGGAGATGTTCAATTCCATTTCCATCAATTTCAATGATTTCGAATTTCGACTGGCCGACGTGTTCGTCGTCATTCAAGTCTTCACGACCATTCTTGAATCGATTAAACCACTCATTAACACGGCCACGGGATAAACAATCATCACCATAAAACTTGCTTTAACAATTTAAACGTTTCGGTAAAAGTTTTACCAAGTTTAAAACAGAACTTAATATTAGCTCTTTGTTCGATCGACATTCTCGTACCAAAGTTAAAAACATACTGTCACATTGAGCGGGATATTTCGGCTTCTACTAGACCAAATGTCATGAAATTTTGACAGGATGTGAATGAAAGATGTACCTTTCCAACGCATGTCCTCACACATAGATGGCGCCACCAGAAACGTCCCTATTGTAAAAGTCCTGTTTACTTTGGAACGCACCTTGTATGTATTTACTTTTCAATAACGTTTCCATTTGAGCACCAAGTGAATTGAAAATAAATACGAGTGAAGATCAAAGTTCAGATGAATTGAATGAAGTCATTTTGTTGCAAGTTCTCAGATGCAACCAGTTTTCTAATGACACTGGTCAAAGTTTTTATTCGGTTCGTTCTTCGATCAACATGATGAGTCGATTCCATTATACGATTGCGCTATTTTTGATTGAATTAAAAATCACTGTTCGTCCTTCACAGAAAATTACAAAAGCGTACTATTCGGTAGTATTTTTAAGTAGATGTTGACCCGACTATGTTGTAACTGATTCATGCGATAAGTCCAGTTTTACTTATTAGCATACGATTCAAGCAGAAGTGAGCTGCGTGTCTTAATACCTTTTACGGTAAAAAAAAGAGTTTCCTTAACTTTTCCTCAGGCGCACTCACCGAAGCTGTGGCAGGTCAGTAGTTGAAAGAGCTGTGTTATATGCGCTTTTTGACGAAAATCGATGCGGAAAAATTTTCAAGTAGGGGAGATGCGCAATCCTAATAGCTGCAAAATTTTAAGAATACGGTATAGTTCTTGATATCTAAGTGCGAAAAGTTGGTGCGAAATATTGTTACTGCGTATTTTTTTTCGAAAGTATGAATTCAATTCTTAGGAAGGATTTCAGAGCCAACCCCGGCTCTGGAGTGAAAGTGTAGGAAATACCAGGTGCGCAACTCTATTTTTCATATAAATCACCGAATGAATATTCAGTTTTTGCGATTGATAACCTCATCTCACCCTATTCTTCTCAAAATAATATGGCAGCATCTAGCCACTTTGATCTCAATTTAGAATGTATGTTTTAAGTTTGATGTGTTCGATGTACTCGTGGACCGATAACTATGAAGGAAACGATATGCTAAAGACTTCATACACACTGGAAATGCAATTAAAATTCATTTATTCATCATGGAAGAATGCATTTCCTGTAGACTACGGTGCGCATGGGATGCGGTGGGATAGGTGTCGGTGTGGATGACGCAACTTGTACTACAGTCAATGTTGTGCACTAGTAAATGCAACTGGGCACATGAGATTTCGCGCCATTTGTCGTCGACTGTGATATTTAAGTATGCTAGAAAAACGCGCACAATGGCATGTGCGTCACGCCAGCTAAGATGTGCCAGCCTGTGCAACACTATGTAGAGAAAATCAGAAGTTTGCTTAGCTACGCTCGATGCACACGTTATGCAAACAAACGATTTGTTGGAAGAATAACAGGGTGCTAGGGTGCTCACGCGAGAAAATTATCACCAGCAGAAAGGAGGTGCTTCAAAAAACCTGGTAAAAAAGAAGCCAAAAGTGAGTGTTTCTTGAATTACATATAATCATTACGCCAACATCTGTACGCGCCAACGTCCGTACCCACCAGTTCAGATTGCTCTCTCAGTCAACTGTGCTTTGTGCCATTGCGCTCGATTGTTTGCCTGAATAACACTACTCGACACGAAAAATGCACCTAAAAATAAAAGTGTTTCCTAGACTAACTTTGGGCCGCTGAACACGAAACTGAAAATCCAAAAATTTTTTTAAGAAGCGTTTTCGAAAAATCTTCGAAAAACCAGATTTTCCCCTGTTGTTTCAGTTATGAGTTATATCTCGTAAACGAATCATCCGACTAACACCAACTGTTCGCCAGAAGATAATACCTTAACCTTTCCAACGATGTATAGATTGTCCGATTGTCAGATGAGATTTGGGGAAGTTACTGACGGTGAAAGTTGTAAAAAATTAAATTTTTCGACCATTTTCAAAAATTATAAATTTTCGAATGATTTTTTATAGATAAAATAAATTATCTTCTCTGGTTTTAAAATCTAAGATGAAAGATCAATTTTTTGAGCAAATATTAAGCTCAAAAATCAATAGAATTGAAAGAAAAATGACAAAGTTATGATGCACTGAGTGAAAACACCAACTTTACATTTATTACACCGTGCGAAATAATTTTTTTTTGCCGAGACCCATCCAAATGTTGAAACATTCATCTAGACGTGAAACTAGAGGTCATTTATAGTATCCTGGCATAGTCAGTTTTTCATTTTCTGACCCAAAAATCTCTTAAAGGACTCTAAAACTGTAAGGACATACACATTTCAAATATTTTTTTAAATAAGAGGAAATTTTAACTACATTTATTATCTATTATTTATTTTTTATCTATTTTGAACTTCCGAAGAATTTCCAGAACTTTGAAATAGAATAAAATTTAGATGTATGAATCTACGGACTGAGATCCAAAACATGTATTTTTTACCTGACATATTTTGGCCCTAAGTTTTGGCGTCTACATCTATCGCTATTCGCATGAATAAGATGAGAGTTTTAAGAAACGCACAAGTGCCCTCTTGGAAGGCATTGGCAAAACTTTCTAGTATGAAGGAAGAACTGCCAACCGCCGTTCGGAGTCGGCGTTAAACTGTAGGACCACTTCCCCCATCCGTGTGAAATGTGTGCTGTTCCACAGCTGAAAAAAACAGTGTTGCATACACAATTCAAACGGGTGGAATTTGTGGTATCACAAAGGGCCATATAATAGGTCCCCCGAGTGTGTCTCTTAAGCCACGTGTTCACTAGAGAGTTGTTTGCGTAGAGCTAGGCAAACCCTCGTGTAGAGCGACGTAGAGAAGTGTATAGACCCCGCAGAGCTCTACTCTAGCGCTCTACATCCACTCTATGGTAAAGTTGTCTCGCCTAGAAAACTTTACAGTGGATACACAATGTTTGCATGTCCGGCAGAGCTCTACAGCTGCTCAAGGCTGTATCAAACCTGTTTGATAGAGTTTTTTACTCTACTGCAAGTGCAATAGTTGTGGGATTATAGGAGATCAAATGTGGACGGTAACTTATTGACCCAGAGTGATTGAAAAAAATAGATGTGTTCTCTGAAGGTTAACCAGCATATCTAGTTAGATGCCTTACATAATGTTATCTTGGTAGTACAATTTAACACAAACACAAATTTTATAGAATGACAAAAATGCCTTATTTAATGTAATTCGTAACTGGGGAATATTTTGTGTGTGGCTGCTTTTGAAATGCTGTGAATAAGGGCTGAAATATCTTACACACAGTGCTTGGAACTGCTGTGATCGTGAAAAACGCCACCAATACGCCGACGCCGAACAAGCGTAGACGTCCAAAAGTGTTGGCAATACAGTCCATCAGTGAACATTGCGAGTCTCCCGACAGACAAACTAGAATTGGTGGAATTCGCAGCAGTAAGCACCAAAAGCAACGAACGTCGCAGGAGAAATAGAAAGACGAAGTCGAAAATTAAATGTAAAAAAAACGGGAGAAGGCAGCTTTCATTTTTCTTAAGTAACGTGTGGAGACAAATTGATAAATTTTAATTGAGTAGACATGGGTGACACAGAAGAAGAAAAATTACAATGGAGACGTCAATTTTAAGCTAGCTGCTCGATCGTCAATGTGCGAGATGAGAAATTTGTAAAGTTTTTATAAAATACTATAAACTTGTGTCAGTATGTGAATACAAACAGAAACACCCTAAAAGGCTTAAAGATGACGTCGGCACATGACGCACACAGTAATGCGAATATCGTATTTTGCGCTGTGTTAATGTCTAGTTTTGTTGTTGTTGCTGTTGTCTTTTGGCTGAGAATGGACGTTGTGTTTGGCGTTTTTTATTCTCATGGCATACGCTCAAGCGATGTGATACAGATGATGATGATGCGGTGGATGATGATGATGACTGTGACACTGTTGCTGTTGCCATTGACCTTTACTGCAGGCGCCACACAATGCACCACCGGCTGTAAGTCATCTTTAACATAAATCATAAGTATGTATGTACATGCATAAGTACATAAAGGTACATATTGAGCTTACGTATATACTCGCGGACTGAGATAAGCTCGAACTTCACATTGCGACTCTGCGATTATGGTGCAATTGCATCTTTCGATAATGGAGCAGATGCTCCTGTGCCGTAGTTACTGCACCGTTTAACAAATATATATGTGTACACTTGATCCCCTTTAAGCGGTTTACTGGGACCAAAAAATTACCTCGTAAAAAACACGCGTATGAAACCGACCGATACAAAATTCAGTATTCGCTCGAGTTAAGGAATAAAATCGTATAAAATGAAAATCCGCGCACAAAAAGTTAAGTTTTCATATAAACTTCTGAACTCGTTCCATAGAAAAAGTTAACTTTTTTGTACATGTAAAATAAATATAATTAATCAAAAATACATACATGTATGGTTATTAATATATAATAGGGGTACCGGTTAATTCGTGCGGTTTTTTTGGGAAAATTGAAGCTTTATTGTGAAAAAATGGTTACAAATGTAATATTCAAAGTATTGTCCATCACTAGCTATAACTTTTTCCCATTTTTCTGGCAATTCACGAATACCCTTTTTGAAAAATTCGGCCGGCTTTTTCGCTATCCACGAATCGATCCAATTTTTGACTTCTTCATAATTGGAGAAGTGCTGGTCAGCCAGGCCATGTTGCATTGATCGGAAGAGATAGTAATCGGATGGCGCAAGGTCTGGACTATACGGCGGGTGGGGTAGGACATCCCATTTGAGCGTTTCAAGGTAGGTTTTGACGACCTGTGCAACATGTGGCCGAGTATTGTCATGTTGCAAAATTACCTTGCCGTGCCTTTGTTCATATTCCGGCCGTTTTTTGCGCAGTGCTCGGCTCAAACGCATCAATTGTCGTCGGTAGACTTCCCCTGTGATCGTTTCATTCGGTTGCAGCAGCTCATAATAGATCACACCCAGCTGGTCAAACTTTTTTGGCCGTCCGAGCCGTTCATCGTCCTCCAAGTAAAAATTACCACTTTTGAACCGTGCAAACCACTTCTGGCACGTACGCTCAGCTAGAGCATGCACACCATACACTTCCACCAAAATACGATGACTTTCGGCAGCCTTTTTCTTCATATTGAAGTAATGAAGAAAGTACTCCCCGCAAAAACACTTTATTCGGCACAAAATTCGACATTTTCAGAGTAAAAAAAAGTATTGTTGTTTACGCTTCAGCTAAATGACACATACTGATTCTGAAACTATATGACAATAGCTTTCCAACACATATTTGGAAAGGTAAATCACTGTTCACAAAATCAAGTTACGCCATCTGTTAAAAAACCGCACGAATTAACCGGTTATTTAAATTAAAATAATGGAACGAAACATCACATTAGATTAATTCAATTAACCCATTAAAACCTGACCACAGAAAGGCTTGTGCGATTTCTATAAAATTTTACACAATCTTATTAATTGACCTAATCAAGAAAAAATCAAGCAAAAAATTCATACCCCCACCCACTGAACCAGGAGGGCACGGACGGCTTTAGTCATATACAAAACATAAAATTTCAGTAAGCTTTTAGTTTTTATTGCGCATATTTATAACTTCTTTAGGAATGGCTTCCGCTTGATCCGAAAGCAGCTGAATGTTTTCTTCAACGTCTTCTATGTCACTAATTTGGTCAACTTTATCGAGAGGTAGCACAACCATTTCTACGACATCAGCGTATTTGAAGTTTCTTATTGCTTCGTCCTCCTCGTCCGAATCATTCAGGGTATTTTCTATTTCCCTTTTTTTCAAATACTTTTTCGCAAACATTACACAAATAAACAAAATCAAACTTTTGCGGAAAATAAAATGTGCCAATAAAATAGCCGCTGCTTGCATTTCGACATTTTCACGCGTGTCGTTGTATAAAAATTGGCAGTGTTTAGACCCAACGTTGCATTCGCGCAACACAAAACTTGAAGCATATTTTTTGTTTAAAAAATTTAAAAAAAATTTTTCAAAACTTGTTTTTAAATAGTTTAGCATTGCAAAATGCAGCCCACTAAGGGATTTTGATAGGTTTGAAGAATAAGTATTTTTAAGTGAATTTCAAAACTTCCCCAAAAAAAAACCTTTGACTTGGGATCGAAAAAAATGTATGAATCAGGCTCAATAAAAATAATAAAAATGGCATTTTACTTCTTTAAGTAGTCAGTCAAGTTCGATTGTTTTTTCTAGTCGTTGTTGAAGCAAATTGGCTGTAAGTGAAGCACGCACAGTGCACATCGCGTCTTCTTTATTTTCAGAAAAGGTTTTCATTCAAAGCACATTTAGAAACCACGGAAATGTAACGAAAGTATCAAAAAGTTCGAAGATATCCGCATAAAAAAGAAATCCTCGTAAAATAAGTGTTATAGAAAAACGGCATAAAAAGTGTACTCAATGCTTATTGAGGTTGGTAATAGTTATTATAATAATAATCATTTTTCCGAATATTAAAATCGGACGGGGTCAGCGACGGGTTAAAAGTTTGTATGGAGAAACTGTGAAAGAACTTTAATTAATGGGCCCATTGACTTGAAACTTGATAAAAGTACTCTTAGTGAGAAATAATTTGACACGTGTTTATCACTTTTTTGCAAATCAAAATCTAACGGAGTCAACAGTGGTAACAGTTAACAGTTTGTATGGAAAAACAAGATTTACTGGGCCTTTTGACTTCAAACTTAGCCAAAGCACTTCGTGCTTTTCATTTTAGAAAATCGAAATCTACCGTGGTAAACCAAGGGTTAAGAATTTGTTTAGAGTAAATGTGGCAACACATGATTTAATAGGCCTTTTGACATTAAAATTTTTGTAAATACTGAAAAACAAAAATAATTAGGCACATGTTGTTTTTGTAATCAAAAACTAACGGGGTCAACAATTGGTTAAGAATTTTTGTCGGGGGAAACATGAGCGGGCGTGCAAAGCCGCGGGGCCCAGCTAGTCTGTTATATAAATATGCATAGTATGCACATTTATTAGCTTGCTGCTCCTCGACAAGCATGCTATGCGCATGGTCACGGGGGTAATCACAGGTCACTGCGCCATTGGCGTGTAATGTTATGCAAATGGCGTCTGGCAACCGACGATTTATGCAGAAGCTGTGGAGACGAGGAGGCAGTGGAATCGGTCGAGCACCTGCTTTGCCACTTCCCATCACTACAAAACCGACGGCTCCAAACCCTTGGGGCAAGGTTCTTTGATGAACTTGGAGATAGCGGATGCATAGATTACTGATCTACGCAATTTCCTCGCGAGGACCAAATGGTTCCCAAAAGATCCGGTCTGAATCTACAGGGAACTGAAGAGATAGGGAAGGGCACCGGTGTTTTAAAAATGAAGGGAATCACAATGGGCCCAACAGGGCCTCCGAGTGGAAGTGCAAAAAGTACACTCCCCGTCTTTAACCTAACCTACAGTGGCGCACACAGGGGGGGATTTGGGGGTTCAAACCCCCCGAAATATTTTTAAGTTAGTACAGAAATTTAATTTAAAACCGTCGCATATATGTTAAATCATCAATAACACGACTCGACACAAAAAATGCACCTAAAAAAGTGTTTTCTAGACTAACTTTGGGCCGCTGAACACGAAACTGAAGATCAAAACAATTTTGTTAGAAGCGTTTTCAAATCTTGGAAAACCAGTTTTTACCCTGTTGTTTCAGTTATGAGCACATATCTCGTAAACGAACCATCTGACTAACACAAGATGTCCGTCGGTCAGAAGATAATACCTTGGCTTTTCCAGAGATATACAGATTGTCCGAATCAGATGAGATTTGGAGAAATTACTGACGATGAAAGTTGTAAAAAATTGGAATTTTTCGACCATTTTCAAAAATCATAATTTTTTGAATGTTTTTTATAGATAAAATAAATTATTTCCTTTGGTTTTAAGACCTAAGATGAAAAACATATTATTTGCGCAAATATTAAGCCAATGGAATCGAAAGAAAAATGACAAAGTTATGATGCACTGAGTGAAAACACCAACTTTACATATATTACACCGTGACCCTTCCAAATGTTGATATAGGCGTGAAACTAGAGGTCATTTACCTGGAATTTTATTTATTTAGTTTTTCATTTTCTGACCCAAAGTGATTTTTAAAGGACTTTAAAATTTTAAGGACATACACATTTCAAATATTTTTTCAAATATTTGCGGTTGTGCAAGATATGGGTATCAAATAAAAGAGAAAAATAGTCTCCTTTAAATAAATTTTCTATTTTGAGCTTTTAGGACCAAAATATGTCAGGTAGGGGAAACATAACAGGTATTTCAGTATGAAGTGAGCATTTTTTTGCGAAAATAAAACACTAATTTTTAATGGGAAAGTAAAAAACATTTTATTCAAAGTATTGGCCATTGCTAGCCACACATTTTGTCCATTTTTCAGGCAATTTGTGGACAGCGCGCCAATAGAATTGTTTGTCGTTTGAAGCAAACCAGACACCCAATTTTCGACTTCCTCATAGGAATCGAAGTGCTGCTCAGCCAATGCGTGTCCTATCGATGAAAACAAATGGTAGTCGGAAGGAGCCAAGTCTGGTGAATACGGCGGGTGGTGTAGCAGCTCCCAGCTTTGATTGTATCCTGAACCGGTCTTGCTTTGTGTGCAGGTGCATTGCCATGGAGCAAAATTACCTTGCCGTGTCTTCTGGCCCATTCTGGTCGTTTTTCGATCAATGCATGGTTCAAATTGATCATTTGTTGTCGGTAGCGATCAGTATTAACGGTTTCGCCAGGTCCGTTCGCTCTGGTCCCACCAAACACACAGCATTGTCTTCTTGCCGAATCGATCTGGTTTTGCAGTCGATGTTGAAGGTTGTCCCGGATTAACCCATGATTTTTTCCGTTTAGTATTCTTAAAATAGATCAATTTTTCATCGCCAGTAACAATTCGATGCAAAATTGATTTTCTTTCGTGTCTTTGAAGCAAAATTTCGCAATTGTTTTTTCGGTTTTCCATCTGCCTTTCATTCAATTCATGTGGCACCCATTTTCCACACTTTTGGATCTTTCCCATAGCTTTTAAACGGACAGAAATTGTTCCTTCTGCAACATTTAACATTTCTGACATTTGCTTTTGACACAAAGTGTCATCTTTATCTAATATCGTTTGCAATTCGGCGTCTTCAAACTTTTTTGGTGGTCTTCCACGTTCTTCATTTCTCACATCAAAATCATTATTTCTGAACCGTTGAAACCATCTTTTGCATGTTGCTCTTGATAGAGCATGATCACCATATGCCTCGTCAAGCATTCGATGCGACTCTGCAGCACTTTTCTTCAAATGAAAACAAAAAATTAATGCTTTCCCCAAATCATCACTATCTGGTACAAAATTCGACATTTTTAACACGATGAAAAAATATGACGTTGTTTGTTCAATGACTTGATGTATACTAAATATGCTTGACAGATGTCATAGCAACAAAAAAAAAAAAGTTAAGGCTCGTTCACAACAAATATTCCCTATCGAGACATTTGTATCTTGAGGCTCACTTCATACTGATATATAGTACCTTCATACTCACATAACAACTATTCAAGAGCCCTGGGTCTTTAGGGGCCGGGTCTGTGGCCTTGAGTCGTTGAAAGGGGCCATTGTACTGTATGACAGGAATTCGAGTAGACCTAGAACCTGTCTTATAGTATCATCTCATCTTAGGGTGACTAGTCTTGACCTTTTCTGCTGTCAGGACCTGGTTGCCGCTGAGGTGAGCTTCAAAGGTATGCACGGATGGTCGAGGTTCGTGATTGCGTCTGGGTACTTTCCTTACGATGCACTGGAAGCGCCACCACCTGGGAAGGTCGCTAGTCTCGTGAGGTTTTGTGAGCAGCGCAGTCTCGGTCTCATTCTTTGTTGTGATGCTAATGCCCAGCACACAATCTGGGGCAGCAGCAAATGCAACAACCGAGGCTCTCGGCTGTTCGGGTATATTGCATCCTCCGGCCTGAATATCCACAACACTGGCAATCAGCCTACGTTTGTGACCACAAGAAGGCAGGAGGTGATTGACATCACTCTATCTAATACTAGATTGAGGTGGTCAATCAACAACTGGAGAGTCCTTAACGAAGAATCGTGTTCGGACCACAGGTATATCGAGTTTCAGTGCGGCGAGGAGGCACAAATGCCATTGCCCACTAGGAACCCGAGAAACGCAGACTGGCCGAAATTTCGGGAGGCGTTGCGGAATAAATACGCGACGCCACCGAGAATTCGTAAGGAGCGGTGTATTGAGGCGGCTGTTGAGCATCTTAATACTGCCCTAACATCAAGCTTCGAGCTAGCCTGCCCAACTAGACCTCCCCTAGGCCGGACCCCCGTTCCGTGGTGGAACAGGGAGCTTCAGTTGCTGAGGCATGAGTCTAGAAAACTTCTCAACCGGGCCCTCAAGACGAATCTTGACGAGGACTGGGAGCGTTACCGATGCACTCAGAGGAACTATAAGAGGCTTATTCGAGCTTCGAAGAAGGCCTCTTTTAGAGATTTCTGCAGTGGCATTGAATCCTTGAGCGACACAGCTAGGCTTGTAAAAGTCCTGAAAAAGGACCAAGCAGCGAAGCTGGGGTCGCTTAAGAAACCTGATGGCTCCTACACGGAGAGGAAAAGTGAGACACTCAGTCTACTGATGGAGTCTCACTTTCCAGGAAATCAGGTCATTGTTGCCCAGCAACATTCGTCCTTGGACGGAACTATTGCTAGAGCAACCACACCCTCTCGACATGACTAGTACGTCGCTAGAACTGTGGCGAATGAGGCTGCCATTCGATTTGCCATCAAATCCTTTGACGGCTTCAAATCGCCGGGTCCTGATGGCATTTATCCTATCGTGTTGAGGGAAGGTATAGAGTCAGTAGTTGTGGCACTGAAGAAAATCTTCACTACCACGCCCTTGGAGGATGGTGAGAGTCGCGTTCATTCCGAAGGTCGGAAGGGACGACTACACTAGCCCCAAGAGCTTTAGACCTATTAGCATGACTTCTTTTATGCTAAAAAGTCTCGAACGGCTGGTAGAGTTACGGATACGTAAGGAGTCGCTTAAGATGCATCCTCTGTCTCCATTTCAGCATGCCTACCAAAGTGGGAAATCCTGCGAGTCGGCTCTGCAAAATCTGGTTGGTAGGATTGAGCGAGCCATCGACAGGAGGGACTACGCGATGGGAATCTTTGTGGATATAGAGGGCGCATTTGACAATGCGACTTTTGACAGTATGTGTAACGCTGCTAGCCGACACGGCGTAGACCGGGCTTTGGTAAATTGGATACGTTCAATGCTAGCCCAAAGAGTCATGACGGTGCGGGCAGAGGACGATCTGCTGGTGTCATCCGGTGTAAATAGAGGCTGCCCTCAAAGCGAGGTGCTGTCTCCATTGCTCTGGTGCATGGTGATTGATCCCCTGCTCATCACTCTGAATGACTCTGGAGTCTACGCACAAGCATACGCGGACGATGTGGCCTGTCTCGTAACCGGCCCTTCCCTTATGCACATCTGCAGAAAGGTGCAGAGAACACTGGATATGATTGACACCTGGTGTAATGCGAACGGGCTATCTGCTAATCCCGCCAAAACTGGTATGGTTCTCTTTACCAGGAGGAGGAAGCCCGATAGAGTCGTTCTGCCCACACTCAAGGGGGTCACTATCCAGCTATCCAAAGAGGTGAAATATCTGGGAGTCATCCTAAATGATAAACTCCTTTGGAAATCTCATGTAGAACTAAAGACATCGAAAGCACTGTCGGCTTTCTGGCAGTGCAGAGGTGTATTTGGGAAAACGTGGGGTCTTTCCCCTAGCAAGATCCTCTGGATCTACAAGGCTATGATAAGACCCATCATCTCCTACGCATCGGTAGTCTGGATGAGCAGACTCTCTCTTGCAGGGGTCAAGAGAACCTTGTCCAGACTGCAGCGCACTGTAGCCATTTGTTGTACGGGAGCCTTCCCGACTACTTCTGGCCCATCGCTAGATGCCCTGGTGAACCTTCCTCCACTTGATGTTTTCATCCAAGGAGAGGCCCTAAAGGCCATCCGAAGACTGAAACACAGTGGCCAGTGGTATGGCGCTTGTTCGGTACTGGAGAATTGTGCTGGCACCGACATCGACCTCACAGTCATGTCCATGCCCCTCGACTCAATGCCTTCAACTGTCATACTAAAAAAGCGGTACATGGTGTTGCTGCCTGAGGCTCACTCTTGGTCAGATCCTGAGGATGAGCCCGGCAAACACTGTTTCCGTATATTCACGGATGGCTCCCGAACGGAAGAAGGTTCTGGCTGTGGGGTCTTCGTTGAATCCACGGGGACTAGACGGTTCTTTGCCCTAGGCTCGCGCGCATCTGTGTTTCAGGCAGAGGTGCATGCGATACTTGAGGCGATGAACTTTGTCATAGAGAATAGGTGGAAAGGCAGGTCTATATGTGTCTGTAGTGACAGCCAAGCTGCGCTTATGGCCCTGGACAGCCCTCTAACCACCTCTATGCTAGTCAAGTCCTGCAAATCCAGGCTTAATTATGTCGACAAATATAATAGCCTGATGCTCACCTGGGTCCCGGGACACGCAGGAATTGCGGGTAACGAGACCTCGGATTCCTTAGTTAGAATGGGCTCTGAGGCTGCTTTTGTCGGCCCTGAGCCTGTTCTGCCACTCCCATCTGCGGCAATCAAAGCCACTGTTAACGAATGGGTCACTATGATCCAGGAGCGAGCATGGCAGGCTGAGAGCGGCTGCAGGTGGACGAAACTTATGCTTCCCGCCATATCCGACAGATGCGCGCAGTTTCTTCTGTCACTAAGCAGAGGGGACTGCAGGCAGATGGTCGGGTTAATGACGGGCCATTTTCTATGGGCAAAGCACATGGAAATGGTAGGCATATCTGACAGTGCCCTATGTCCTGCCTGTGGGGAGGACGTTGAGACGGCGGAACACTTCCTGTGTCTCTGCCCCGCGTTTGCTCGTTTCAGGTTTGAGACGTTTGGCACTGATGTGCTAAGAAGCGACCGAGGATCTATCAAGGTTTCTTCGGAAGTCGGGTAGATTTAAAGCAGGCTGAGGCTGCTTTTGTCGGCCCTGAACCTGTTCTGCCACTCCCATCTGCGGCCATCAAAGCCACTGTTAACGAATGGGTCACTATGATCCAGGAGCGAGCATGGCAGGCTGAGAGCGGCTGCAGGTGGACGAAACTTATGCTTGCCGCCATATCCGACAAATGCTCACAGTTTCTTCTGTCACTAGGCAGAGGGGGCTGCAGGCAGATGGTCGGGTTAATGACGGGCCATTTTCTATGGGCTAAGCACATGGAAATGGTAGGCATATCTGACAGTGCCCTATGTCCTGCCTGTGGGGAGGACGTTGAGACGGCGGAACACTTCCTGTGTCTCTGCCCCGCGTTCGCTCGTTTCAGGTTTGAGACGTTTGGCACTGATGTGCTAAGAAGCGACCACCTTGGCTCCTTGGCACCCCAGGATCTATCAAGGTTTCTTCGGAAGTCGGGTAGATTTAAAGCATATTAACAGGGAACAACAAGTCGTAGTACAATGGACGTATAATTGTCTGAGTGCTGCGCTTGCTAGATCGTTCCGACAAGGGAAAAAACAAAAAAAAAAACCTTCATACTGTACATGTTTTGGATCTCAGTCTGTAGATTCATACATCTAAATTTTATTCCATTTCAAATTTCTCAAAAAAGTTACACGAAACCCGCCCCGAAACAAAATCCTGCGTGCGCCACTGCTAACCTATGTACATTTATTTCATAAAAAACACAGAAACATAAAATCATGAGACTATTTCAACGTATGCATACAAAACAAAATAACTTAGCTTGGTTAGAATTATATTTTTTGTCGTATTAAACAAAAATATTATTTAAAGCGGATAAAAAGCACACAATGAATGAAATGAAAAACAGCTGTTGCTAATTGGAGAGTGGATGCATGTAATATATCGGTTATTGCTAGCGAAAAGCTCAATTATCTGAAGATGTAACTATTTCACAATTAAAAACTAGTAGAAAATTCTCAAATTTTATTTTTGCAAATTTGTTTGCAATCAAATCTTTCTCCCGGGACGTCTGGCAGCCCTAGTTAAGGTGTTGTATAAGGAAACGTGATATAATAAGCCTATTGATTTCGAACCTGGTCATCATACTCCAAATCAAAAAAAATTCGGCACGGTTTCATCTATTCGACAATCAATATCTGAGGGGTCAGCGATGTTACAAGGTTGTATGGAGAAACTGTGAAAGCACACGAATAAATGGGCCTATTGGATTCAAATTTGGTGGAAGTGTTCCAAATATACATATGTAACTCCAGTAAAAATATATGTAACTCCACACTAGATTTTCACTTTTTGGAAATTCAAAATCTGACGGGGTCAAAAATGGGTTAACACTTTGTTAGGGGAAACATGATTTAACACTAGGAGTACCGGGTTTGGCTTCATACCTACTACAGTCGAACTTCCCTATAATGAATTCGCACGGGACCAGAAAATAGCTTCATTATATAGAAACTTCATTATATAGAAATTATGATTTTTTTTCATCTTTTATTTAAAATAATGAGGTATTTTGGTTTGGATTACACCCTTCCACTTTTCTTCCTCAACAAAGCCTTCTAATACATTTAGAGACTTAAAAACATTATTCGGTACGTTGCTCTTCATCTCCACAAAGGTTCGAAGTACATCAAGATAAGCAGAAATTCGTCCCAATGTAGGTAACACCGCATCAGCCAATTCTTCTTCACTGGCCATTTCTTCATCGTTTTCTGAATCTGCAAATGTAGAATTTTTTCGAGAGAAATGCTACTTCGCTGCGACATTTTCACTTTCTTCACTCAAAACAAACAATTGCTTTCAAAATTGTTAGTGATGTGAATTTCTTCTTCTTATGCTGTTGTTATTTTTAACTTCTGGGGTTCCCCTAAATATGTTTTTTTTTTCGGTATTCAGTGTTGTTAATATGCGTGACAGAAAATAGCATGGAAAAATTAATTATATGGAGACAAAAAACGAATGAAAGCGAAGTTTTCAAGTAAAAAATTTATTCATTGTAGAGAAATATTCACTGTATGGAAATTCATTATAAGGAGATCAAAATGCACTTAGAAGAGAACGATAAAGCTGTGTCTTTGAAATTAATTCATTATACGGAGAACTTCATTATAGAGAAGTTCACTATAGGGAAGTTGGATTGTACTACCGTGAGCGGTCAAATGACGGTATTCAGAGTTTTTAACGAAATCGGTTGAATTAGCATTAAAACAATGTTAAATAAATGTTTGTTAACATTTCTGACATTTGCTTTTGACACAAAGTGTCATCTTTATCTAATATCGTTTGCAATTCGGCGTCTTCAAACTTTTTTGGTGGTCTTCCACGTTCTTCATTTCTCACATCAAAATCATTATTTCTGAACCGTTGAAACCATCTTTTGCATGTTGCTCTTGATAGAGCATGATCACCATATGCCTCGTCAAGCATTCGATGCGACTCTGCAGCACTTTTCTTCAAATGAAAACAAAAAATTAATGCTTTCCCCAAATCATCACTATCTGGTACAAAATTCGACATTTTTAACACGATGAAAAAATATGACGTTGTTTGTTCAATGACTTGATGTATACTAAATATGCTTGACAGATGTCATAGCAACAAAAAAAAAAAAGTTAAGGCTCGTTCACAACAAATATTCCCTATCGAGACATTTGTATCTTGAGGCTCACTTCATACTGATATATAGTACCTTCATACTCACATAACAACTATTCAAGAGCCCTGGGTCTTTAGGGGCCGGGTCTGTGGCCTTGAGTCGTTGAAAGGGGCCATTGTACTGTATGACAGGAATTCGAGTAGACCTAGAACCTGTCTTATAGTATCATCTCATCTTAGGGTGACTAGTCTTGACCTTTTCTGCTGTCAGGACCTGGTTGCCGCTGAGGTGAGCTTCAAAGGTATGCACGGATGGTCGAGGTTCGTGATTGCGTCTGGGTACTTTCCTTACGATGCACTGGAAGCGCCACCACCTGGGAAGGTCGCTAGTCTCGTGAGGTTTTGTGAGCAGCGCAGTCTCGGTCTCATTCTTTGTTGTGATGCTAATGCCCAGCACACAATCTGGGGCAGCAGCAAATGCAACAACCGAGGCTCTCGGCTGTTCGGGTATATTGCATCCTCCGGCCTGAATATCCACAACACTGGCAATCAGCCTACGTTTGTGACCACAAGAAGGCAGGAGGTGATTGACATCACTCTATCTAATACTAGATTGAGGTGGTCAATCAACAACTGGAGAGTCCTTAACGAAGAATCGTGTTCGGACCACAGGTATATCGAGTTTCAGTGCGGCGAGGAGGCACAAATGCCATTGCCCACTAGGAACCCGAGAAACGCAGACTGGCCGAAATTTCGGGAGGCGTTGCGGAATAAATACGCGACGCCACCGAGAATTCGTAAGGAGCGGTGTATTGAGGCGGCTGTTGAGCATCTTAATACTGCCCTAACATCAAGCTTCGAGCTAGCCTGCCCAACTAGACCTCCCCTAGGCCGGACCCCCGTTCCGTGGTGGAACAGGGAGCTTCAGTTGCTGAGGCATGAGTCTAGAAAACTTCTCAACCGGGCCCTCAAGACGAATCTTGACGAGGACTGGGAGCGTTACCGATGCACTCAGAGGAACTATAAGAGGCTTATTCGAGCTTCGAAGAAGGCCTCTTTTAGAGATTTCTGCAGTGGCATTGAATCCTTGAGCGACACAGCTAGGCTTGTAAAAGTCCTGAAAAAGGACCAAGCAGCGAAGCTGGGGTCGCTTAAGAAACCTGATGGCTCCTACACGGAGAGGAAAAGTGAGACACTCAGTCTACTGATGGAGTCTCACTTTCCAGGAAATCAGGTCATTGTTGCCCAGCAACATTCGTCCTTGGACGGAACTATTGCTAGAGCAACCACACCCTCTCGACATGACTAGTACGTCGCTAGAACTGTGGCGAATGAGGCTGCCATTCGATTTGCCATCAAATCCTTTGACGGCTTCAAATCGCCGGGTCCTGATGGCATTTATCCTATCGTGTTGAGGGAAGGTATAGAGTCAGTAGTTGTGGCACTGAAGAAAATCTTCACTACCACGCCCTTGGAGGATGGTGAGAGTCGCGTTCATTCCGAAGGTCGGAAGGGACGACTACACTAGCCCCAAGAGCTTTAGACCTATTAGCATGACTTCTTTTATGCTAAAAAGTCTCGAACGGCTGGTAGAGTTACGGATACGTAAGGAGTCGCTTAAGATGCATCCTCTGTCTCCATTTCAGCATGCCTACCAAAGTGGGAAATCCTGCGAGTCGGCTCTGCAAAATCTGGTTGGTAGGATTGAGCGAGACATCGACAGGAGGGACTACGCGATGGGAATCTTTGTGGATATAGAGGGCGCATTTGACAATGCGACTTTTGACAGTATGTGTAACGCTGCTAGCCGACACGGCGTAGACCGGGCTTTGGTAAATTGGATACGTTCAATGCTAGCCCAAAGAGTCATGACGGTGCGGGCAGAGGACGATCTGCTGGTGTCATCCGGTGTAAATAGAGGCTGCCCTCAAAGCGAGGTGCTGTCTCCATTGCTCTGGTGCATGGTGATTGATCCCCTGCTCATCACTCTGAATGACTCTGGAGTCTACGCACAAGCATACGCGGACGATGTGGCCTGTCTCGTAACCGGCCCTTCCCTTATGCACATCTGCAGAAAGGTGCAGAGAACACTGGATATGATTGACACCTGGTGTAATGCGAACGGGCTATCTGCTAATCCCGCCAAAACTGGTATGGTTCTCTTTACCAGGAGGAGGAAGCCCGATAGAGTCGTTCTGCCCACACTCAAGGGGGTCACTATCCAGCTATCCAAAGAGGTGAAATATCTGGGAGTCATCCTAAATGATAAACTCCTTTGGAAATCTCATGTAGAACTAAAGACATCGAAAGCACTGTCGGCTTTCTGGCAGTGCAGAGGTGTATTTGGGAAAACGTGGGGTCTTTCCCCTAGCAAGATCCTCTGGATCTACAAGGCTATGATAAGACCCATCATCTCCTACGCATCGGTAGTCTGGATGAGCAGACTCTCTCTTGCAGGGGTCAAGAGAACCTTGTCCAGACTGCAGCGCACTGTAGCCATTTGTTGTACGGGAGCCTTCCCGACTACTTCTGGCCCATCGCTAGATGCCCTGGTGAACCTTCCTCCACTTGATGTTTTCATCCAAGGAGAGGCCCTAAAGGCCATCCGAAGACTGAAACACAGTGGCCAGTGGTATGGCGCTTGTTCGGTACTGGAGAATTGTGCTGGCACCGACATCGACCTCACAGTCATGTCCATGCCCCTCGACTCAATGCCTTCAACTGTCATACTAAAAAAGCGGTACATGGTGTTGCTGCCTGAGGCTCACTCTTGGTCAGATCCTGAGGATGAGCCCGGCAAACACTGTTTCCGTATATTCACGGATGGCTCCCGAACGGAAGAAGGTTCTGGCTGTGGGGTCTTCGTTGAATCCACGGGGACTAGACGGTTCTTTGCCCTAGGCTCGCGCGCATCTGTGTTTCAGGCAGAGGTGCATGCGATACTTGAGGCGATGAACTTTGTCATAGAGAATAGGTGGAAAGGCAGGTCTATATGTGTCTGTAGTGACAGCCAAGCTGCGCTTATGGCCCTGGACAGCCCTCTAACCACCTCTATGCTAGTCAAGTCCTGCAAATCCAGGCTTAATTATGTCGACAAATATAATAGCCTGATGCTCACCTGGGTCCCGGGACACGCAGGAATTGCGGGTAACGAGACCTCGGATTCCTTAGTTAGAATGGGCTCTGAGGCTGCTTTTGTCGGCCCTGAGCCTGTTCTGCCACTCCCATCTGCGGCAATCAAAGCCACTGTTAACGAATGGGTCACTATGATCCAGGAGCGAGCATGGCAGGCTGAGAGCGGCTGCAGGTGGACGAAACTTATGCTTCCCGCCATATCCGACAGATGCGCGCAGTTTCTTCTGTCACTAAGCAGAGGGGACTGCAGGCAGATGGTCGGGTTAATGACGGGCCATTTTCTATGGGCAAAGCACATGGAAATGGTAGGCATATCTGACAGTGCCCTATGTCCTGCCTGTGGGGAGGACGTTGAGACGGCGGAACACTTCCTGTGTCTCTGCCCCGCGTTTGCTCGTTTCAGGTTTGAGACGTTTGGCACTGATGTGCTAAGAAGCGACCGAGGATCTATCAAGGTTTCTTCGGAAGTCGGGTAGATTTAAAGCAGGCTGAGGCTGCTTTTGTCGGCCCTGAACCTGTTCTGCCACTCCCATCTGCGGCCATCAAAGCCACTGTTAACGAATGGGTCACTATGATCCAGGAGCGAGCATGGCAGGCTGAGAGCGGCTGCAGGTGGACGAAACTTATGCTTGCCGCCATATCCGACAAATGCTCACAGTTTCTTCTGTCACTAGGCAGAGGGGGCTGCAGGCAGATGGTCGGGTTAATGACGGGCCATTTTCTATGGGCTAAGCACATGGAAATGGTAGGCATATCTGACAGTGCCCTATGTCCTGCCTGTGGGGAGGACGTTGAGACGGCGGAACACTTCCTGTGTCTCTGCCCCGCGTTCGCTCGTTTCAGGTTTGAGACGTTTGGCACTGATGTGCTAAGAAGCGACCACCTTGGCTCCTTGGCACCCCAGGATCTATCAAGGTTTCTTCGGAAGTCGGGTAGATTTAAAGCATATTAACAGGGAACAACAAGTCGTAGTACAATGGACGTATAATTGTCTGAGTGCTGCGCTTGCTAGATCGTTCCGACAAGGGAAAAAACAAAAAAAAAAACCTTCATACTGTACATGTTTTGGATCTCAGTCTGTAGATTCATACATCTAAATTTTATTCCATTTCAAATTTCTCAAAAAAGTTACACGAAACCCGCCCCGAAACAAAATCCTGCGTGCGCCACTGCTAACCTATGTACATTTATTTCATAAAAAACACAGAAACATAAAATCATGAGACTATTTCAACGTATGCATACAAAACAAAATAACTTAGCTTGGTTAGAATTATATTTTTTGTCGTATTAAACAAAAATATTATTTAAAGCGGATAAAAAGCACACAATGAATGAAATGAAAAACAGCTGTTGCTAATTGGAGAGTGGATGCATGTAATATATCGGTTATTGCTAGCGAAAAGCTCAATTATCTGAAGATGTAACTATTTCACAATTAAAAACTAGTAGAAAATTCTCAAATTTTATTTTTGCAAATTTGTTTGCAATCAAATCTTTCTCCCGGGACGTCTGGCAGCCCTAGTTAAGGTGTTGTATAAGGAAACGTGATATAATAAGCCTATTGATTTCGAACCTGGTCATCATACTCCAAATCAAAAAAAATTCGGCACGGTTTCATCTATTCGACAATCAATATCTGAGGGGTCAGCGATGTTACAAGGTTGTATGGAGAAACTGTGAAAGCACACGAATAAATGGGCCTATTGGATTCAAATTTGGTGGAAGTGTTCCAAATATACATATGTAACTCCAGTAAAAATATATGTAACTCCACACTAGATTTTCACTTTTTGGAAATTCAAAATCTGACGGGGTCAAAAATGGGTTAACACTTTGTTAGGGGAAACATGATTTAACACTAGGAGTACCGGGTTTGGCTTCATACCTACTACAGTCGAACTTCCCTATAATGAATTCGCACGGGACCAGAAAATAGCTTCATTATATAGAAACTTCATTATATAGAAATTATGATTTTTTTTCATCTTTTATTTAAAATAATGAGGTATTTTGGTTTGGATTACACCCTTCCACTTTTCTTCCTCAACAAAGCCTTCTAATACATTTAGAGACTTAAAAACATTATTCGGTACGTTGCTCTTCATCTCCACAAAGGTTCGAAGTACATCAAGATAAGCAGAAATTCGTCCCAATGTAGGTAACACCGCATCAGCCAATTCTTCTTCACTGGCCATTTCTTCATCGTTTTCTGAATCTGCAAATGTAGAATTTTTTCGAGAGAAATGCTACTTCGCTGCGACATTTTCACTTTCTTCACTCAAAACAAACAATTGCTTTCAAAATTGTTAGTGATGTGAATTTCTTCTTCTTATGCTGTTGTTATTTTTAACTTCTGGGGTTCCCCTAAATATGTTTTTTTTTTCGGTATTCAGTGTTGTTAATATGCGTGACAGAAAATAGCATGGAAAAATTAATTATATGGAGACAAAAAACGAATGAAAGCGAAGTTTTCAAGTAAAAAATTTATTCATTGTAGAGAAATATTCACTGTATGGAAATTCATTATAAGGAGATCAAAATGCACTTAGAAGAGAACGATAAAGCTGTGTCTTTGAAATTAATTCATTATACGGAGAACTTCATTATAGAGAAGTTCACTATAGGGAAGTTGGATTGTACTACCGTGAGCGGTCAAATGACGGTATTCAGAGTTTTTAACGAAATCGGTTGAATTAGCATTAAAACAATGTTAAATAAATGTTTGTATACATTTATTTATTTTGAATGTAAAAAAGTATAGTTTTGGCAAATATTTCAAAAGTGAAGCTACGTGACATCTCGCCGATAAAATCATGCTTTCACACACAACATGTAAAATAACGCATTTTGGTTTTGCATTAAAATTTTTCATAAATATATAAAAGTCGGTTGTAAATTTAATATAAAACAGAAGGCAAGACATAGGTACTTGTAAAATTTGTACCGTCTTCGACTTTTTTGTAAATGTTTTAATTTTATTTCCATGGCTACGTAGTTAACCGTCATGTCACCGCTCATGGTAGTAGTAGGTAAAATCGATGATAAAAAGAAAACTGATCGGCGCAGTGATTGCAAAATTTTAGAATATTGAGCTTAGTGCAAAATATTAAAAGTCAAGGAGAACCAGATTCGTAACTTAAACCGTTTTCGAGCTACGGTTAATAAAAAACTGAAAACCGTCAAATGACCGCTCCCGGTAGTTCTAGTGTTAATGAGCCTACTGACTTTAAATATGAGTTAACCCTTTCTCTATTTTGTTGCCATATGGCAACATTCTACTTTGTGGACGTCTGCATCCTCTATGGTTTCAAGAATACATTTTTTTGTTGGTCTTTAGAATAGTTTGAAGTTTTAGGAAAAATACGAAATTAATAAACTGAATATTTAAGTTTAAAGAAGAGAAGTATACACGTTTTTTAATGGTATATCTTGACATAGTTAAGGAAGAAGAAGCAGAAAAAATTAGAGAACTTTTTAATTTGACGTTTTCTTTCAATTTAGATAGATAATTTTTTTAAATTTTGGCTGAAGTAAATGAAGAAATAGTAAAATTTTCGTTATGCGTAAAAAGTTTTATGTTTAAGTAAATATTACAGCCACAACGATGTGCTTGCTCTCATAGAAAAACACTCTAAAATACAGGGTCCGAGTATAAAAATTAAAAAATTTGTATGGAATGTTGCTAATATAACCACATAGAAACCTAAGACGTAAAATTTAAAATTTTAACTTTCCCCAGTAAAAACCTGTAGCGAAAGGGTTAAGCATTTCAAATGAGAAATAATAAGACACGTATTTTTCATCAAAATCTGATGAGGTCAACAAAAAGGGTTTGTTGGACAAATTGACTTCAGACTTGGAAAAGTATTCAAAATCAGAAATAATTCAACGCGTCAACATCAGACGAGGTAAAAAGTTTGTTAGAAGTTTGTGTGAGGAAACATAACTTAACATTAGATAAAATCATAAAGTAAGTAAAGATTATTGTAATGAAATCTGCTAGTGTTGTATAAACGGAAACAACATTGACCGTCAACTGAAACCGCATATGGTGTTTTGAAAATGCCTTACAAACTAAATCATCCGTTCGCAACATCTCCTATTTACATACATACATATGTACGCATATACATCCCACAGCAGCTCATATCGTTCGCAAATTTGCATGTTCTCAGTGTCATCGGTTATAAAAACGTTGCCTCTCGTGTAAACTTCCTATACACAGAGTAGCGACCCACGCAGGCGAGAGCGCCACTGGCGCTTCTGACACACGGCGACAGCAAATATCCATAAATATAAATTCGGTGCTAGGGTTTTCACAAAAAATAGTCGCACAATTAAAGACAAAACTGAAACGCCCACACGAGAGCTGACAAAAACGTACAATGCCGCTTTGATGCTTGGAAGTTATTTCAAGTGAAATGCGCGAGATTGGCATTTTTCACATTGCTCGCGCACATATCCATACATAATGTACATAGGTTCATAATTTTGCAAAGGTTCATAATTATGTAAGGCCGCTGAAGGTCTTTAAATTAAAGTTTAGCGATTTTTCTATATTTTCAATTTTTCGCATTTGCTATTTTCAGCTGTCATGCTGCGCCAGTTCATACACACGTAAAGCGTCAGCTGTTTGAAAATCGAATCACGCACGTTCAATAGAAATCACTGGACGAAAGCGGGTGCAGCCGTATTATTCTTACTTTCAATTATTGGCTGCTAATGGGCACCACACAACATGCCTGGGCAACAACAATTTAACGCCAACTATTGTAATGCAATTTAAAGGCATACACACAAACATAAATCAAACGTACAAACGGACATTCTAGTGAAGAAAAAGCCAAAAGTCACACTGCAAAAAAACCATACATACGTCTAAAGGCGGACAACACAAGAGTTGAACGTCGATACTGGTGCAAAATAGTTGTTTTCTCCCCCACACGCTCGATCTGAAGTTGACAACTGCGCTGCCAACGACAACACCAGCCAGACGCTCAGCACACCCACAGCAGCAAAATGTATCGCCCAAATTTTTACGAGTCAACGTGCCTGCGGTGCAATGAAATCGTGTACCAAGTGGACCGTGTGGGACCCCTCAAAGACTTTACATTCTTCCATTCCGGCTGCTTCAAGTGCGTACACTGTGGCACAAAACTGACACTCAAGACATACTTCAACAATCAGCACAAACAGGACGACAAGGAGGTGAGTGAGAAACATCATGTGAGGCGCACAACTACATTATTCCTTTCTGTACTACACTATTCAGTGGCGTAGGCTGCATTTTTATGCGAAGAGATCTTCGCATAAAATATACACCAACACAATTATCCTCAATAAAATGGTTTAAATACTTGAACCCCTAGAACGCCACGTGTAACAACAATCTTTCAGACCGTATGCGCACAAATTATAATTTGGGATTTCGCAAATTTCACATAAGTGCTAATAAATCTACCCAAATGCAGATATTTACATATGTGAAATTTTTGAAATCATTGTACAAGGACCTTTCATTCTTACTCTCGTGACGAGGTTTAATCATATTCTATAGTATGCACACAAGTACAGTAACCATCTTTTCTGCTCTGTATTTAAAAGCGTAAAGTTGTACGTTTCTTGTTAAATTTGTTTGTTGTTGTTGTTGTGTGTTTTTTTTTTAATTCAATACAAACAAGATTTGTGTTGTTCTTAGTGTAAGTTCTATGTTTTTACGGAATTTCAATAAGTTCTTAAACATAAGTTACAAAAAGTATTCCCACTATTATGCATTCTGCCTAAAATTTTGCAAAGGTCTTTAATTCAAATTGTAACTATAGAATATCTCTGGAGTCTAAAAAGTGTATTTCTAAAAATCAGTGAAATTTGGCTCTAATCTAAATATGTTAGATTAGCTCCGAGTTTTTTCATCCTTAAAAACTTTCCAAGTGTCTGAAAAGAGTTTATAATTTTTGTTTTACTATTCAGTAGGGCATGAGCAGTGAAGAACCTAGCATAACAAGTCCAATTTTAATATTTTTAATAACAATTGAAATATTTCTATACTAGTATATAAAAAAGGTAGGTGTAGATAAGCTTTTATTGAATGAGAAATTAAATTAACATGGTTCATAATCTGTAAATTACACTGATCAACAGCAAAATGGCTTTTCTGGGTTTGACATCAGTTCTAGGGTAATTAGGGAGTGCTGATTTCGAATCCGCAAACCGTTTTTAAAACTTAGTTTCCGTTTTCGCAAAAAATGGGCGTGTCACTTTTTCGGATTTTCCCTTTCACGTTTGGGATTGTAATTTCTAAACCAATAAACCGGTTGACATGATTTTCACTTTGTGGCATTTACAACACCTCACGGCTTCTTTTCCAATGTAATTTATTTGTATAAGTTTTAAAAATCCGCGGCAATTGGACCTCAAAGTCGGAAAATATGAAATTTCATGACGTTTTGTTTAATGTTGAAAAACATGCACATTTTTCGTAAATCAATTATCGAGTTATGTATAACACGAAAGTGGAAACATCAAGTAATACAACACAGCCAAATTAATTGGTGTGATTCCCATTCTCATCGAAATAATTGCAAAAATGTACCATAGTCATTTTCATAATTTTTGATACTTTTTGCTCAAAAAATTAAGGGCCTCAAAATATGCTCTTTTCTAAAATTTTGAATTGCTCAAAACAAAACAAAATTAAAAACGTTGCATATTTTGAGGCCCCAAATTTTTTGAGGAAAAAGTATCAAAAATTATGAAAATGACTATGGTACATTTTTGCTATTATTTCGATGAGAATGGGAATCACACCAAATAATTTGGCTGTGTTCTATTACTTGATGTTTCCGCTTTCATTTAACACCTAACTTGATACTTGATTTACGAAAAATGTGCATGTTTTTGACCATCAAAGAAAAGGCCTTAAAATTCCATATTTTCCGACTTTGAGGTCCAATTTCCGCGGAATTTTAAAACTTATAAAAATAAATTGCATTGGAAAAGAAGCCGTGCGGTGTTGCTAATGCAACGAGGTGAAAATGATGTCAGTCGGTTTATTGGTTTAGAAATTGCAATCCGAAACGTGAAAATTGTCAGGGAAAATCCGAAAAAGTGACACGCCCATTTTTTGCGAAAACGGAAACTAAGTTTTAAAAACGGTTTGCGGATTCGAAATCAGCGCTCCCTAATTACCCTAGAACTGATGTCAAACCTAGAAAAGCCGACCAAAAGTCGAAATTTGTTGCCTTGTGTTATACATAGATTACACAGCACAACAAAAAAACACATTTTTTCGGTTGCATGGAGTTTTTCTACTGTTTCTTACTAATTTGGGTGCGCTGATTTCGAATCTATCCTCAGATTTTTTCTAGCAGCTCTAGTTAGTGAGATATAGGTACCATGTCATTTTTTCAGTTTTTCCTCTACTTTTTCCATATTTTTGATCGTAATTTCTAAACCAAAAAACCGATTGACATGATTTTCACTTTATCGCATTAACAACACCACACGGCTTCTTTTTCAATGCAACTTATTTTTATAAGTTTTAAAATTCCGCGGTAATTGGATGTTTCATAAATCAAGTTGCGAAGTATATGAATATCTTAAGAAGAAACATCAAGCAATACAAAACAGCCAAGTTATTTGGCGGAATACATATTCGCATCGAAATAATAGCAAAAATGTACCATAGTAATTTTCATCAAAATGTGTGAGATTTCCTTAAAAAATTAGGAGCCTCAAAATATGCTCTTTTATATGTTATATTTCTAGTCCGAAACACAAGCAAAAAATAAAAAGATTTTGAATTGCTCGAAATAAAAAAAATTAAAAACTTTGCTTTAAAATTTAAAAACATTAAAATCGGTTCAAATTTGCAAGAGTTATTCATTTGCAAAGTCAAATTTTCAGTTACTTTGCAAGATTGCGAATACACAAAAGAATTTTGCTTCCAAAAAATATATATTGTCATTTAGTGAAAAAAGAATGTTGGGGCTTTCAATTAAAAAAGAAATTTTTGAAATACGATGTTTGTAATAGAAAATGTGTACAAATATGTAAGTTATCCATTCATAAATTCAGCAACAATAGCAAGCATTTACTTTTGAGCTATAATATCGGAGCACAATTTTAGGCAGCAGTATGAAAATGCTCACATTCAACAAATGCCCTCAATTCATAAAATTTTCAGCTTTCGAATTTTGAATTTTTTGTGCCCTAAAAATATGTCGCAATGAAATATGGAAAAGCAGCAAGTAGTTTGCTAAGTGTGTGTGGATGAAATTTTTACTTGTGTGATGCAACTCTTTTTAGAATAGCTCCTACAGTAATGAACCAATTCAAATTTTTTTTAATGCCCTTGAAAAGACAAATATTGACGCTTGCGAAAATACTGTAGATACTTTCGTCAATGACGCGAAGAGCATTAGAAGATTTCAATAGAAACACGTGTTCAGAAGGTGAAGTCGCATTTACACTCTAATGAGTATAGGCCGAGAATGACACATGCAACACCAAAAATCTGTTCTATAAGTTTAAGTTACAACCTTACACTATACATTGCACACTAACTCCTTGTTGAAAATTGCAACCCCGAATTTAAATGAATTTTTATAAAAAATTCGCGAAAATTGAACTTTGAAGAGCCATAGCCGTGTTAACCCTTGACCAATCGAAATCGACTATGGTTAAAATTATAGCTTGAGGATTCGTTATTGTGTCATAAAAAAATTATCGTGTTTTTCAACATATTATAAATGCAATAAAAATTCAAAGATGAAAAATCGTGGTAAACACCTCCTAGCACCAATAACTTACAAGCCGCTCAAACAATCAAAAAACTAAGTACGCAGTTGTGATCAGCGTCCAAAAATCCTTTAGGAAAGTTTTACTAGAACTCGGAACAATTTTGGCTGTTGCTCAGTGTAATTGTATAAAATGGAACTTCAAAGTGGATAACTCCCATGAAATAATGGCTTAATTGAAGCCCCAGTAAAATCTGTGCCAATATCTCAAAAGTATCATTTGTACCCAACGGGCTAAGTCCTAATAGGTAATATTTACGCTTTTGCAAACCGATCACGCCTCCTTTTTGGCGTTGGCTAAATTAATATATCACGAAACCACGGTGCATGCTACCCAAAAAATTATTGATCAAAGGAAAACTGATTGATTAATTACCAATTAATCAACCAATCTTGTTCATTTATTTATTTAAAGTAATCCAGAAATTTAATACAATTCGTACAGATTACAACGAAATGTAAATAAAATATATATAATATACTAACTAATTAATTCATTCAATAACAATTTGAAATGGAACCAAATATCGTGAAAAAAGTAGCTTAAATTCCGATCCGGTCGATTGTCCTTTTCCATTTGCTCGGCAACAGCGTACCAAGTATGTGGTTTGAAATTTGTATTGTTTTAGGAAATGAGCGTATGATGCATAAGCCAAGCCAAATTAGTAAGCGAACCAATTTGATAACTAAACAGCCGTAGCTCAATTTTTTAGATAAAGCACACCTACACACTTGTGCATTCCACATTTGAATACCAAAAATGCCACTTGAGTCATTTAATAATTCATATGCCAGAGGTGAAGCCTTTAGTGGCGGGAGCAAGCGCAATTTGGAGCATTACAAATATAAACTTAAAATTAAAATTTAAAAATTAATTTTTTTTAATTAATAACTTTTATTTTTGCCCACAAAAAAAAAAATTCCAAAAATAACTTCTTTCGTCTGACTTTTTTATAAAACGCATAACTGTTACGGTCCCTGATTAAAAACAAAACCTGCTGAATCAAAAAAATTACTTTCGTCTGCAATACTTTGGGCGGAGTGAATAAGATCAAATATTTGTTCGTATTTTTCAAAATTTTCCAAAATATTGCCCATGTGGCGATTAGAGTTCACTCACTATTATTTATTGAAAATGAAAAAATTGTTGGGAATTTGAAAATATTTCCCTATGACGATTTAAATTAAGAAACAACAATAATGTATTTTATTAATTCATCAAAGTGTTCTATAGCGAATTATTAATTACTTGTGTAGCTTAATCGTACTCGTATATTTTTTTAAAAGTAATCGTCAATTGATTTGCCTAAAATACATACAATTTTTACGAAACTTAGTCATCGCTGTTAGAAACTATTTAATTTATCATTAGTTTCTTTAACAGCAACGCCCCTGTGTTATAAACACACGTACGTACATATGTACATACATGTGTATGCACTCAAGTATGCGTCGTGGCGGCAAGAGAAAAAATCAACGTGTTTGTTACGAGTTCGCTTGTTGATTTAATTTAGTTATGTGACATGTTGTTTTCCCGTATTGCCATTAGAAGTCATAATCGTATGCCATATGTATCTATTCAACGCCTTAAGTTAAATATCTTAAAACGAATTTCGACGTTTTGACTTGAGGCAAACAGGTCTAAGCTCGAGCCTCATGCGAACCCAAGAATATGTTTCCTTTTCATTCAATATTGCGATGCCTTAGCTATGAATGTATGTATGTATGTACAAACATAGCAGCAGCTGCTCGAAAATCGCGATTTGGTGGAAGCAACAACTTGTAAAATGCATGAGTGAATGGGCCAATGCGGTGTTTACTCACACAAGTTCTCAACTACGACTTCCACCTGAATATTAAGCCGAAAACATGAATGAATATTGTGGCATATTATGCGAAGCGCACTAACGGATTTTGCTGCAATCTTTGTTAATAACACTACTCGACACGAAAAATGCTCCTAAAAATAAAAGTATTTTTCAGACTAATCTTCGGCTGCTGAACACGAAACTGAAAATCAAAAAATTTTCTTAAGAAGCGTTTTCGAAAAATCTTCGAAAAACACGTTTTTCCCCTCTTATTTCAGTTATGAGCACATATCCCGTAAACCAACCCTCCGACTAACAAAAGTGGCCCGTCGTTCAAAAGGCGGTGTTTTCACTCCGTGCATCATGACTTTGTCATTTTTCTTTCAATTCTATTGATGTTAGGCTTAATATTTGCTCAAATAATATATCTTTCATCTTAGATTTTAAAACCAGAGGAGATCATTTATTTTATTTATAAAAAAAGTATTCGAAAATTTATGATTTTTGAAAATGGTCGAAAAATGCACTTTTTTACAACTTTCATTGTCAGTAACTTCCCGAAATCTCATCTGATTGGGACAATCGATATATCGTTGGAAAGGTTAGTTAATTACCTTTTGTTAGTCGGATGGTTGGTTTACGGGATATGTGCTCATAACTGAAATAAGAGGGAAAAAAGTGTTTTTCGAAGATTTTTCGAAAACGCTTCTTAAGAAAATTTTTTGATTTTCAGTTTCGTGTTCAGTAGCCGAATTAGTCTAAAAAATACTTTTGTTTTTAGGAGCACGCGATGAACCCATTTTTTGTCGAGTAGTGTAATTGACTCCATCTGACATACTTATGGCGAAATAATAAAATTCTTCTGAGTTTGCTTTTGCCTCTGACACGAGGTCACCGAAAGCAACCCGTTTATATTTTGGATTTAAACTTGAATTCACACACTACAAAGTCCGCACACAAGATCTTAATTTTGTCTCTCGCCACATGTTCGCAGGTCTATTGCAGTTCACATGTACCAAAGAGTGGGCCTGGTCATCTCGATCAAACGTCTGTGGGCATACGACAAGCATTGAATGCGCCGCGCACCAGCAAATACGTTAACGAGCAAATACGTGGCACACGCACTGAAGTAGACGGTAAGTTGTTTGATTATTGCATTTTTGTTGTTGTACTGTTAATTTGCATACAGCATACTCGTATATAGTGTTCAACATACATAGGTACTTATGTACGTATTTATGTATTTTTGTTATTAATACTGATTTTAAATGTACCCGTTTCTTTATTTCTCTCGTTTTTCTTCTATTTTCCCCTCTCTTGTCGATTTGCTGCCATCGTTCAGGAGCGTTGGGCTCTCGCCAGTCGACACCCAATGGTTATGGCAGTCGTGATGTCAGCTCGCCGTCACAAAATGATTCCGACTACAAATATGGTCGATTCGACGCGAGCGCTTTGCACATTGCGCATGCGCTCAAGCAAACGGAAATACAGAAAGCCTACAACAAGATGCGAGAGAAACCAATTGACTTTTATTTGGTAAGTGGCAGCGAAACAGCACGAAATGCGATACATTCACGTGAACGTATTTACGAAGGGTTACGATTAGTACTACGAATATTTGCACCGTACAATCAGTGAGATATATGGTAGGAGTTCAGTCCGTTAATTAACTATGTCATGACATTGCTGTTCCCGTATTTACATACCAATGTAGATTCATTACTGTAAGCAAATTACTAAGTTCTGATAACAAACAACCATCTGGGAAGCGAAACAAAACGCGAACATCCACAGCAGCTATGCTCTTCTCGTGTCCTTCTCTCTTCCGCGCTTTCCTTACTTGGCACACACCGATTTCATTATTACGATAATATGCATAACGGACCCGCTAAAATTCATTTAAGCACAATGTTTGCCCCTATGTTTTACACTCGCTGCTGTACTCTAGAGTTGTAAATGAAGCGATTATTTGGTGCAGAACAACTAATCAAACTTTGAATGCAACGAAGTGCGAAATGTGGAGAAACGAAGCAGTTTTTCCACTCAACCGGACAGAACTGTTTGGGTATGTAAGCTGCTCCAGTTGCGTTACGGAATCCAAGCGACCTCTACTAAAACAAGACTTTAATTCGATGTTAATTTCATCCAAAGCAACACTACTGCTTTTCGGATCGCGAGCACACACAGTATGGGTTTTCCACTCGTTATTAATTTGTAGTTCAAATGCAGTTCGGTCAATACCCTTGTCGTTGGTGGGTGGATAGCAAGTTTTTGATTAAATTCTGGTCAGTTGGAGTGACGCTTTTTGGGGACAGTGGTTGTGGTTGCTTGCAGATACGTTTTCGGTTTTCAAGATACCGCCAGGCTGTTACAAAACTTGTGAGAGCATAGCCACAGCGTTGTGGTACTTTCAGAACTACCATTAAATACGTTTTTTACTCTAACCATACTTATCGATATCTACTTTAAGATAGCCTGCACTACTGTATTAAATGTTTTAAAGGAGTATTAAATGTTTCAACACTAGAAAGACTATTGCGGTCGTTTTGACGGTTTTTCATTTTTAAATATCTGTATTTTCTCTAGTATTTCCATCAACTTTTACTTTGGTGGCTTTTCTTTTTTGTCGTGAAAAATAGTCGATGTGTACTTTTCGAGATATCAGCAGATATGTTATGTAGACTTTGCTGGTATGGAAAACTAGCGGCCTTTCTAGTGTTAAAGGAGCGTTTGTGTGTTCTTCTTGTCGTTTTATTTGTTTTAGACTGTTATTTTCATTTCTTTGCATGCTATTTAATGTTGAGGACGGTATTTATCAACCAAGAACACTTTCGAAAATCGATCGGAACTTAATATGAAATATTGCCAAAATGTAGCTTTTCATCAATTATTTGTACAATACATCAGTAGTTTGTGTAAGAGTCCTGTATGTCACACTGTCTTAACCCATTGCTGCCTAATGGGTAAAAATTTACCCATGAAAATTGACTTTTTAAAAAAGTCACAGAAAAGTTCGTGGTAGAGATATCTCAAAATCATTGATAGGGATGGTTGGGGTAAAGATGGAACGACCTTAGTCTAGTAGAGGTCACCCTAAAATTCCGCCACCTAGCTAGAGTTACCAGACTCCAAAAATTGTGAATTTTCCGGAGGTGGAAAATGTGGCGAAACGTAGTGGCCTTAGAACTTCACAAAAATCTGCCTCCTAACTCACCTGTAAACAATACATCTTTTGTTCACGTGTTTAGCTGATCACTTTAAAAAGTATGGAAAAAAGCTACCATTGCTGCGTAATGGGTACAAAATACCTAATGAATATCTCAGCAACGTGCAGAGATAGAAAGCTGAATTTGTTTCTGATCATTTTGGGTCAATTCCAGGTCGTGTATGAAAATTTATCAAAATCGTATGGGCGGAACTGGTACCCGGCTTTAATGGGTTAAATGGTTTAACTATGCCAAGATAAACTGCTTCCCACATTTGTTTTTATGAACATCGTCGAGAATTCGAATGCGAATGTGCTGGGTAGTCGAATGCTGGACAGTGGAATGCTTCCATCTGAAGCCAAACTAATGGTCTGGCCAGTGGCGTATCCAGAATTTCATGAAGGGGGGGGGGGGATATTGGAAGAATTATTCAACATATTTTTATACTTTTTTCAACATGGTTTACGCTTTTTTTCAACAATTTTTACGCCTTAAGCTTTGCGTTTATTTGTTTTAATTGCTTTTTTCTCAAAGCAAAATCACATACATGAAATTATATAAAAATCTAATTTTTGTAATTAATAGTATATTACGAAATAAAATCAAGCCTTCGTACACATTTTATCGATCACTTTTTCTGCCGTTCATCATGTGTACTGCCAACATTGCTAATATGGCGTTCAAACTGACTCATTTAAACTAGTTTAAGCCTTTCACTACAGGTTTTTACTGGGGAAAGATAAAATTTTAAATTTTACGTCTTAAACTTCTATGTGGTTATATTACCAACATTCCATAAAAAAATTTTTAATTTTTATACTCGGACCCTGTATTTTAGAGTGTTTTTCTATAAGAGCAACCACATCGTTGTGGCTGTAATAATTACGAAAACATTAAATTTTGTACGCATAACAAAAATTTGAATATTTTTTCATTTATTTCAGCCAAAATTAAAAACTAAATGTATCTAAATTGAAAGAAAACGTCAAATCAAAAAGGTTCTCTAATTTTTTCTGCTTCTTCTTCCTCTACTATGTCAAGATATACTATTAAAAAAACGTGCATACTTCTCTTCTTTAAACTTTAATACTCAGTTTATTAATTTCGTATTTTTACTAAAACTTCAAGCTATTCTAAAGACCAACAAAAAAATTATATTCTTATTCTTGCAACCATAGAGGATGCAGACTTTTACAAAGTAGCATGTTGCCATATGGCAACAAAATAGCGAAAGGGTTAAGTAAAAAGAGCTTTTTGTTGAAGACGACCGTCCAGACTGCTCAATGAGGTTCAATTTGACAGCTGTTTATTTACAAACAACAAATAAATATTTTTGTGAACTGAAGTGCTGCGAGCATGATTCGAGCGAAATATTGGCGCATATTTCACAATCCACGGCAAAATACTCACCTTCGTCCAAATATTAGACGCCTTGTATTCAGATGCCATAAAAAGGCGATGAATGGAATGAAAGTAGTGCGAGCAAAACAATTTTTTTCATTCATTCCAAATTTTTAAAATTTTCAATTTTTCTTTGGTTTTGTTTTGATGAAATGACAGTTGAATTTTAAGGGATGTGTTTCATACATGAATAGTTGTGTTTCATTGGTAAAAAAGCTTTTTCATAGAAAGCTTTCGGATACAACCCTGCGCTAAACTCGTCTCAAAACATGTTAAATGGTTTAACACGTTTAATTTAAAACAACAATTGCATGTGAATAAACAGGTTTTCGAACTGGTTTTGTTCATTTAACTTGTTTAAGCACATTAAACACGTTTAAGTCGTCAGTTTGAACGCCATATAAACCATTCAGGCGTTCCTTGATTGAAATAAAAAAAACAACAAATTTAAAAAAATGTTTTATTTTTATATCACACCTTTATTAAGTACCTGTCCAATGCTGTTCCGAAGATAAGTTTTCAGGCGTTTCAGTGTTCAAAATGATCGCTCTGATGTTGCTGTAGATACCGGCAGAGTAGCTAAAATGCTGAGCAATTTGTGCAAGTTAGAAAAGGAGACTTCATCATAATCTCTTGAAATCTGTAGAGTTACACAACAGCCAGACCAATTTTTCGTTCTGTCGGTGACAAAACCGCTCGCCAAGAACGTAACGGTTGTAATCAAGAATGAACCTCGTTAACACCAATAAGAGATATATGAAAAAAGTGGGTTTAGTGACAACTGCTATGTTCGTCCTATGAAAAGGACACACTAAGTAAACAATTGCTGGGTTTTCGCCGAAGATGCCCCTTTGAGCACTTCTCATCATAACCAGGATATGTTGGTGAAAAAAATTACCTGAAGTTATATCGTTTTACAAAAAGTCAAAAGAAGTAGTTGACACTTTAGACCATTTGGTTGTTCACCAACTATACCGTCAAGCGACAAAATAATCGCTTTTGATCCCAGCTGGAATCAAAACAAAAAGTACAAGCGGCGAATTTTTCTTGAAGACTAAGATTTGAGTTTAGTAAAGCTAAAGATTTTGCGTAGAGCAACGCTACCGAAAGGAAAATCTTCATGCTGACTTCTTATCTCAATACAGCCAATTTACCAAACCTTGTCTGAAAATCATAGCCGACCAAGGGGGGATCTATCCCCCTAATCCCCGCCCCCCCCCTGAATACGCCACTGGGTCTGGCATTAGGTTTTTAGGATTTTCAGGCAAGAAGTTCATATGGGCCACTTTTGTTGGGTGCTTATATTAGTTTGGAATGCTTCGTTGTACTCTTTCGTTGTGCTACTCTTCAGCTTGTCGCACATTCTTACTATTGCAGGAAACTCAAGTAGTTTTAAATACAGAAGACGAACGATTTTTTCGACCAATTACTTTGGCAATTCGTTATTTCAGAGTACAGAAACAGACAGACTCATGCTGTCATGAGCGAAAGTGTTGGTTCTTATTTGTGTATTTTCATTATGTGTGGATCGTTCCGCGTTTTGTTGCGTGAAAGCATATAATCAGTGACGCCAATCACACGCACAGATCACGCATTTTTGAAGTGTTTCAATTGCGACGCGAGCGCTAATGCTGAAATGTGGTACTTACGAATACAGTGCAATACGCCCATACTCGTCCATTCGGCAATGAACAAGTGAAATATGTATGTAAAATCGGCCAGTCTAAATTGACCAGCAAAGGCGTATTTTGTATTATTTTTTAATGGAAAGGAGCATTAGGGCTTATTTTGATTATTTCTTGAGTAAATGTTCAGTGAAATCGGAACTGAAACGACAGATGAAGCCAAGCATGACATAAGATTTTGCAATTGTGTAGCTTAGGTGCTTGTAAATCAAGAATTTGGAATCAACGCAATTTCGCTGCTTCGTATTTTCGTATCAACTCAGTAAAACGAACGAGAGGCATTTGAATGTGACAACATAGCATAGTTAACAGTCGCACAGTGGAGCAGGAGACCTAAAAAGTTGGCATCAATTGAATGCGTTTAGCAATCTTAATGAAACTCAGTAGGGGAATAGCCCCCACTTAGTACATACATATATATATAAGTTTGGAATAACTTCAGCCTTAAGTACTTAGCATAATGAAATATGGTTTGCATATATAATATTTTATATTATATGCACTGAAGTCATAAATATCAGATACTATATTGGTTAGCTCCTTATCATGACAATTTTTCATAAGCACTTACCCACGCAGATATTTATACGATACATTTTTATATAGAAATAAACGTTGAAGTTTTAATTTTTTATTATAAAAATGTTATTGAGTATAAGCTTCTATGTAAAATTGCTTTCAGATTCATCAGAATATCATCACTTTCGTAATTATGTACAATTTGATGTTTTATTAAATTTAATGCCCCTTTAGGTTAGGTTAGGTTAGGTTGAAATGGCTGGATACCAGATATCCTCCACTTAGGCCAAGAGACAGGCCCATTGTGATGCCATATACAGCTTAGGCTAACTAGGTTGTTCTTGGTCAAGCCATTTGGACGATGTTACAAACTTAAGGAGATTTTTGACATCTATGCGGGATGTTTCTGTTAGATTTGAGAGAAAAGGTTGCCCTAGGGTACGTAGCCTACTTCTCCAAAGTGCTGGGCAGTGACAGAGAAGATGCTGCACGCTTTCTTCCTCTTCAGCACAGTCGCAGCTTCTGCAGAAGCCTCTTGCATTGACACCTAGTCTGATGGCGTGTGCTCCAATCAACCAGTGTCCTGTGAGGGTTCTAGTTAAAATGGATATCTCCGTCCTTTTGAGGTCCAGGATGTTCGCAGTCCGCTTCCTGTCGTATGCCGGCCATGTGAGTCTGGCTGTTGCGCATGAGGAGAGATTATGCCACCGCTCCCGAGCTTTTTGGATTGCATACGTTCTAGCGCGAAGTCTGAACGTGGCCAGCGGCATACCTACAGTCTCCTTGTCGGGAAGGATATGTGTGGTCGTGCCTTTCCTGGCCAACTCGTCCGCTTTGCAGTTACCTTCAATGTTGCGGTGTCCAGGCACCCAGATTAGGTGAATACTGTAGTGCTTGCCCATCTCGTTAAGAGATCTGCGGCACTCAGTGAGAGACTTTGTGTTATCCACGCACGAGTCCAGGGCTTTCAGCGCAGCTTGGCTGTCGGAGAAGATGAAGACTTGCTTCCTATTGTTAGGGTATGGGTTCAGGTGCAGAGTGGCCTCCTGGATGGCGATCATCTCCGCCTGATATACACTGCAGTGATCCGGGAGTCGGAAAGAGACTTCAATCTCCAGGTCTGGGGAGAAGACGCCTCCTCCAACCTTCCCGTCCAGCCTAGATCCGTCAGTGAAAAAGTTTATCGCATTTCGTATCTTTGGAGGTCGATCGAGCCACTCCTGTCTGTTTGGTATGGAGACCTCATATTCTTTGTCAAAGGCCAACGTAGGTATACAGTAGTCTGTATTCTGGGGAATTGATATAGGAGCCTGCGCTCCCAGGATGAGGGAGTGTCCAAAACTACCCATGTGCCAAGACCTAGACTCCCTAAGTCTTAGCGCACAGGCCAGTGCGATCTCCTGAGCTACAATGTCAAGAGGAGGTAAGTGAAGAATCGTGTTAAGAGCATCAGTGGGGGTAGAACAAAGTGCTCCACTAATGCATATCTCCGCACTTCGTTGCACCCTGTGCAACTGCTTCAGCGTCGTTGACTTCTTTGTTGCTGGCCACCATGCAATTACCCCGTAGAGTAGAATTGGTCGTACGATGGCTGTATATATCCAGTAGGTGATTTTGGGGGAGAAACCCCATGCTGTGCCTATTGCTTTTTTACAAGTAAATAAAGCTGTAGTCGCTTTCTTGATGCGCTCCAGTACGTTTTCGTTCCAGAGCAGCTTCTTATCGAGAATGACCCCCAGGTATCTTGCCTTGTCGCTAAGGGTGAGGTCTACTCCTCCCAATCTGGGAGGGATAATGGAAGAAGTCTTATATCGTCTAGTAAAGAGTACTAGCTCAGTCTTAGCCGGGTTTACAGCGAGTCCACAGCCGCTCGCCCAGGTTGAGAGGGTTTGAAGGGCTGACTCCATGATATCGGCCAGCGTTTGAGGGAATTTCCCTTGAACAATTACTGCAATGTCGTCCGCATAAGCGATAACTTTGTACCCCTCCGCTTCCATGCGCTGCAAAAGCTGATTGACCGTTGCAACCCACAGGAACGGAGAGAGTACCCCTCCTTGTGGAGTGCCTCTATTAACAAACCTGCGAACCGCGGCACCCCCTAGCTCCGAGTTGACCGCCCTGCAGGTGAGCAATTGGCGGATGAACCGAATCAGGGACTCGTCGACTCGCAGGCTCGTTAGGGCCGAAGTGATAGCCTCTGGAAGGACATTATTAAAAGCCCCTGCTATATCAAGGAATGCCACCAGGGCGTACTCCTTGAGTTCTAGGGATTTTTCAATGTAAAAAATCAGGGAATGAAGGGCCGTTTCCGTGGACTTGCCCTTGCTGTAAGCATGCTGTGAGCTGGATAGCTGTGAAGAATTAACTGCCTGTTTGATATAGATTTCTATAAGTCTCTCCAGGGTTTTCAGGAGAAACGAAGATAGACTGATTGGCCTGAAGGCGTTCGGCCTAGCATGGGAGGCTTTTCCTGCCTTAGGAATAAAAACGACTTTTACTTCCCTTCAGCTTAGCGGGATATAGTTAAGTCTTATGCAGCTAACAAAGATAATATGCAGCCAGGACTTGGTGATGTCCAAAGTGGATTGCAATTGTACCGGGTAGATACCGTCTGGTCCCGGCGATTTATAAGGTTTGAAGGTAGACAGAGCCCAAGCTATTTTCCTGTCATTTGCTATATCCAAGTATGGACGAGGTTCGACCAAAATCGACTCCATTGGATTAGTGGGGAGTGAGGTGCAGCCCGGAAAGTGAGTATCCATAAGAAGTTGTATCGTTTCTAGACTCGAGTCTGTCCACGATCCGTCCTCTTTCTGGATGAAACTAGGCGAGTTAGGTGCTTTAGCCAGGATTTTTCTAAGCCGAGAAGCATCTGATGTAGCTTCTATTTGATTGCAGAAATCTGCCCAGGATGTACGTTTAGCTTTCCTGATGGCCTTCTTATAAGTGCTCAGGACGTTTCTATACCTGGCCCAGAAGTATTCTTGGCCCTCTCGCTTGGCGGCGTTGAAAGCTTTCCTGCACTCCTTCCGAAGCCGGTTCAGCTCAGAGGACCACCAGGGAGGTTTATACGCCTCATTAAATTTCCTTCTGGGGCAAGCCTTGTTTAAAGCTGCTGAACAACAGTCTGTAAATTGTTTTACTAAATTGTCTATCTCTATCCTAGTTTTTGGTGTGTAGGGTGGTTCGGCGGATAGATATCTAGAAACAAGTTTGGAGTAGTACCCCCAATTAGTTTTCCTCACATTTTGTAGAATTTTTGGGGTAGGAGGCGAGCCAGAAAAAGTGAACTCTATATACCGATGGTCTGAGAACGAATGCTCTTTGAGCACCTTCCATGTCGCTATCTTGCTGTTGTGAATGTCAGCAATGAGAGTAATATCTAGAACTTCCTTACGGTTACTAGTAACGAATGTAGGGTCACAGCCTCTGTTACATATACTAAGGTTCGTACTTAATAAATAATTAACTAATATTAATAAGTAACTCACCCCGCTCATTGATATCCGTGCTGCCCCACTGGGTGTGGTGGGCGTTCGCGTCTCCTCCCATAACCAGAATTGCCCTATTTGGGTCCGTACTCTTCACTAGATCCTGCAGCAATCTGGTTGGGAGTGGTTCCTGCTCGTCATGCGCCATATAAAAACTGGCTATCCTGAACGTCTGTCGCTCTAGCTCCCAGCTCACTGTCGTGATATCCCCGTCGCTAAACTGAGGAAGAGTAAAAGTATTAAGGCTGGCTTTAGCTAAAATACAGGTACGGGGTTTGCCTTTACCGTGAACGCGATGTAGCGTATATTTGGGGGTCCTTAAACCACGGATCCTATCAGCAGTGATCCATGGCTCTTGGACCAGAGCGAAGTCGACTTCGCCTGAAGACAGACGAAGCATAAGTGCAGCCGAGGCTGCCTTACTATGATGAAGGTTTATTTGGAGGACCTTCACCATAGCTATCTTTGCCCCTCTCCTCCGTGAGTGTAGCGTCGGCTTCGTCATCGCCTAGAGCCTTCGCAATAAAGCCCCTGCTTCCGAGCTAGAGGAAGCGTAGCCACTCAAGTCGTCGTTGGTCTTGCCTACTTCCATTTCAACGTCGCTCTGCGGTTCGTTCTCCTCAACGCAGGATGCCAGATTGACCAGAGCTTCGGTATCGGTTTTGTACACCTTGAGGTGTATCTTACCGAAGCCATAGTTAATCAGGTGGTTACGCTGCTTTAGCGGCTCCAAGCTTTCGTTATTTAGAAGCAGGACCACCTGCATAGTCGCTCTTTCTGTCTTCTCCGTATTGACAACCCTCCAGGTGCCGGTAGGGATGTCCGGATTGAACTCCTGGAGCATTTCCAGAATCTCCGCTGGTTCGGAAGGTGTGACCGGGACCCATGCACGAGCCCTAGGGCGCGATGGAATGTTCCGGCCCTCCACGACTTTTAGGCGGGCTCCAGGGTATACCTCACCTACTCGCGCTACCGCTGCCTTGTATAGGTCTGCTGACCTCGTATCATCGCAGGCGATGAGTTTCACATTACCCTGAAACCAACCAGCATCAGTGCAGGAAGGTGGCGGGCCTGGGTATTCGCGTTTGACCAGCAAAGCTACTTTGGCCAGGGCAGCATTTACCCATTTCCATTGGTGTCTGGGAATTCTGCCGCCTTCGTTACTTTCGTCCATAACGCCAATGATTTTCCGATCCTTGGCCACTTCCGCAAAGGATCGGGTCCAGGCTCCGTGCGTCTTGGCCCTCTTCGGTGCCGCCTGTACAGACTCCTCGACTAACCTCTGGCGCTTGGCGACCTCAGTCTTACCATACCGGTCGAGTTCGAAGTCCGGAATAATAGATTTGGCCCACACAATGTCCTCCTGTACCTTGGCGAAGTCCTCTTTGGAGACCTGGTCCTCCCTTATCGGTGAGGTAGCCAGTCGCCGAAGGATACGTGCCGCAGTACGCCGGTCATGGTGCGTTGCGTTCGCGGGTTGTACCCTCACGAACTCCTTGGCCCTGGCGCTGACCATCGTGGTGGACCTGCGTTCCGCCGCAGACGGATCCCCAACCACATGTCGCTGGTTGGAAACACCGCTGTCTGAGGGCGCCAGCTTGACCGCGTTTGCTCTGCTGGTGCCAGGGCCATCCATAGTGTTGCATGCGCCATCCGCGTAGGGAGCGCCCGTACCAGGTGGTGCCTTCGTACTGTGTGGAGCACTAGCCCGTGCAGCCGCGCTCCGAATGCTAGGACCAGGTTGAACCTTGGTCTTCATATTTGAATTTACATTAGTGCGCACTAAAATGCGTTGTACATTACTCACCTTTACTGGTCTTGAGCCCGCTGGTATCGTGGCTCGTGCCGCCGCAGTCACCGTCTGCCTCTTCTGGGGAGAACCGGACCCCTTAGTCCCATGCAATGGTGTGGACGTGCCTTGGTCCATGCCACCAGGATTCCTGTCACCAAAAAAGCCAGCCCTCCAGATTGTGCGCAGACACTCATAGACACCTTTCTTCCGTATGAAAAATTGTCACTCGTGTTTAAAATTAAATTATTGATACACAAAAGTTTGCGTTTCGCTCTTTTAAAACGATTCCAAATGAAAGTTATCTTAAATTCGCTCAGAAATTCACAATTTGTTCACAAATTAAAAAATTTATTCAGAGAACCCAGCTCAAAACGCACCCAGCTGCTTGGGTGTTCTAATGCCCCTTTAGGCAGCGAAAAAATTTTGTTAGAATCATTTTTCTTTTGCTTGAAATGACTGGATCCGGGTTTAACATCATTTGGTTATATGTCTTCATTGGTTTCTTCCCGTCCACACTTTTTTGAGTGGTGTTCCCGGTACATTTTGAAGTATTTATTTCGGGTGTGGTAATTTTGAGCAATTTGTATCGCATTACTCAGCGCTAGATGCGTAATTTTAAGTGATGCCTAATAATAAAAATTAAAGAGCATAAAATACCGGATAAATATTGCAAAAATCACGGGGTACTAAATGGTCCTTTTTTTGTTTTTACCTTCAAAGATAAAAAAAATGTTTTTTGCTTGTATTTTTTTCAAAATTTGTTGATGCCCACTTCTTAAATATTTTTTCGAAAAGTATCACATGTTGGAAAAAACAGTGTTGCATACACATTTCAAACGGGTGGAATTTGTGGTATCACAACGGGCCCATATAGGCCTAAGTGTGTCTCACACAGAGGCAGCCACTACAACCAACCAACTGACCAAACAGACCAGAATTCTCACTCATAATGCGAAATTCGTAATACGTTGTTATAATGCACTAAACCTTTCAGACTTATTAAATTTTTAACGTCGAACTCCACTTATAGAAAAACTGTATTTGAAATATTTCATTTTTGGCGAAATTAAATTCTTGCTGACAACCAAATAGATGTCAAAATTTGCTAAGTATATGTAATTTATAATCCACCAATTATTCAAGTTTCAGTATCCATTCAAAAAAATTATTTGTTACCATTTTTCATTTTGGGGTTTCTGCCAGCTTTCGACGCCTCCTGCCCCAGTGTGAGTCGCCTCGAAAATTTAAACTTTCGAAACGAAGGATATTTCAAAATTCTAAGGAGCAAAACATTAAAGTGTTTTTATTGACTTCAAATATGGTGAACGCATTTCAAATGAGAAATAACGCAAGGCAACAAATTTCGACTTTTTGTCGGCTTTTCTGGGTTTGACATCAGTTCTAGGGTAATTAGGGAGCGCTGATTTCGAATCCGCAAACCGTTTTTAAAACTTAGTTTCCGTTTTCGCAAAAAATGGGCGTGTCACTTTTTCGGATTTTCCCTGACTTTTTTCACGTTTCGGATTGTAATTTCTAAACCAATAAACCAATTGACATCATTTTCACCTCGTTGCATTAGCAACACCGCACGGCTTCTTTTCCAATGCAATTTATTTTTATAAGTTTTAAAATTCCGCGGAAATTGGACCTCAAATTCGGAAAATATGGAATTTTAGGGCGTTTTCTTTGATGGTCAAAAACATGCACATTTTTCGTAAATCAAGTATCAAGTTAGGTGTTAAATGAAAGCGGAAACATCAAGTAATAGAACACAGCCAAATTATTTGGTGTGATTCCCATTCTCATCGAAATAATAGCAAAAATGTACCATAGTCATTTTCATAATTTTTGATACTTTTTCCTCAAACAATTTCGGGCCTCAAAATATGCAACGTTTTCAATTTTGTTTTGTTTTGAGCAATTCAAAATTTTTTGTTTGTTGCTTGTATTCCAGACTGTAAATGGAACATAGAAAAGAGCATATGAGAATGGGAATCACACCAATTAATTTGGCTGTCTTGTATTACTTGATGTTTCCACTTTCGTGTTATACATAACTCGATAATTGATTTACGAAAAATGTGCATGTTTTTCAACATTAAATAAAACGTCATGAAATTCCATGTTTTCCGACTTTGAGGTCCAATTGCCGCGGATTTTTAAAACTTATACAAATAAATTACATTGGAAAAGAAGCCGTGAGGTGTTGTAAATGCCACAAAGTGAAAATCATGTCAACCGGTTTATTGGTTTAGAAATTACAATCCCAAACGTGAAAGGGAAAATCCGAAAAAGTGACACGCCCATTTTTTGCGAAAACGGAAACTAAGTTTTAAAAACGGTTTGCGGATTCGAAATCAGCGCTCCCTAATTACCCTAGAACTGATGTCAAACCCAGAAAAGCCATTTTGCTGTTGATCAGTGTAATTAGACAAGTATATTTCATATTTTTCATTAAAATCTGGCGGGGTTAGCAAAGGGTTAAGAATTTTTAGGGAGAAACATGATGTCAGAAGCCAATTGACTTCAAATGAGAAATAATTCGACACGTGTTTTAATTTTTTGGAATATATATATAATATATATATATATATATAATAAGAATCCGATGGGATCAACAATAAAATATTTTCTCCTTTTCTAATCAAAGATTTATCTTTAAAATTAATAATCCACTTGTTTTTTAAATAAATTCTTGATATTTTAAAATATTATGTATTCTCAATAGTGAATATTAAATCATACTGATTTGTTACAATCAAGTACAGTTCGACGGGCTACGGGTTCGAGTAGAGAAATTGGCGATTTTTCATCAACGGCTGTCATGAGACGGGATTTTTCTCATGTATGTATGCGTTGGCGGTCAAAGCACGAAGCTTATGAGGCAAATGCTTAGGGCGGCACATTAGGAAGGGCGGCAAAAGAAGAAACAAATATTTGAAATGGGCGCCAAGTTTCGGAAAAATATTGCCCGTAAGTGGCATTCATATAAATATTTTCAAATGTTCACTATTTTTTTGAATATCGATCGATTTGTATGAAAAACATTGATTTTAAACAGATCACATTTGGTTGATAATTTTCATATGTATTTAAATAATTACATAAAACGAATTTAGGGGCGGCACTCTGGCGATTTGCCTCGAGCGGCATATAAGCTTTGTCCGCCACCGTGTAAATATGTATGATATATGCTTGCGCCGAATACGGCTAAAACTGAAAAATAAATATGAAAAATAGGCAAAAATATGCTAAACATGCAAAAGTATGAAAATATGCAGTACATATGGGAGCTCATTCTAAATATTTTTCAATAAAAATAGTTTCTGTCTTGGTCCGGTTCAAATCCGAAGCTCCAAAAAAATATGCATGTGCATATAATTCCGACTCCTAGTTTTGGCAATGCCAAGAGATCAAAAGTTGAAAACATGGCATTTAAAATGTGAGAAACATTTAATATTGGCTTGCATTTGGGCTCGCAAATTATGTATACGAATAATATTAATTTTCGTTGTGAATTGAATCTAATTAAGCAGTCGGAATTCCCAGATTCAAATACTTATTATCAAAATTCATATGAATTTTTATTTATTTATTTATTTAAGTCTATTGTACATTAAGTAGCTTACAGACTAATAAACGATTAGTACAAATTATTTAAAGTAAGTGTTTAAACTATGTTTAAAAGACAATTTAGAAGATGAAAAATCAATAAGATTATAGAGCGAATTAACTTCAGCCAAAGTTCTAGCCAGGGGCGCAAGTTGGGCGTAGTTTGTACGACAACAGGCAAGATTGAAAATTTCATAATTCCGCAACTGTTTGGCAGGAACATGAAAATTGATTCTATCAAGCAACAAGGGCAGTCAATACCACCAGTAACTAAATCAAATACAAAGGTCATAGAGAGAATCTTCCTCCTGTCTTCGAGGGACTTGATATGCAATAAAGAGCACATAGAGTAGTACGACGGAGCAGGGTCAACAAATCTCAAAGATCGAAGTGCATATTTTAAAAACACCTTCTGGACTCGTTCAAGTCGTTGATATGCACATTATGATATGGTCTCCAAATAAAAACCGCATATTCAAGCACTGAGCGGACATAAGCATTAAAAAGCGTTTTTACGGTGTAAGGATCAGTGAAGTCAACACTGTTCCGCCTAACAAAAGCAAGCATAGAATAAGCTTTAGAAATATGATAGTAAAGTTGAGATGGCTGGAAAAAGTGAGCTTGGAATCAAAAATAACTCCAAGGTCCCTAATCTCACTAAGAGACTTAAGAGGCGAATTTTCGTTCTTTACATGGATTACACATAAAAATTTTTATTTTCTTGAACTATTTACATACGAGTATGTAAATATAGAAAGGGGTATAACTCCTCGCTGGTTCCACAACCAATTTTCCTTGAAAAACTTATTTGAATTATTTGAAAAACTTGCAATTACTACAGTGGCCGCTAATAACTGATTAAAAGATTTCTGGTACAGCAGACCTTAAAAAACGGACTGGTCCACCCTTGCGGGTGCATTACTGACATATAGCCGAGGAGGCAGATATTTGCAACTAGTTTTGCTAATGCCACCACCAAGCAGACACTTGTTTCCAGGCTGGCTAGTCGTTGTGCTGACTCGAAACGTCGCCGCTTCGCTACATAGCGCCGCTTCGTTAAATTATGCATCAGAGTGAAAGTATCTGTTGCAATTGTTGCAAGTTGCCAACAGCTACGTGGTGGCAGTTACCAGTTGCCGGTTGCAACTAACTTTTGCTTTGTGGCGTGTCGAGCAGAGCTGCGTTTGTTATTACTGTAAATATTATTTTATTTTCTATGATTTTCTCCTCTCCATTTTCGTACTTCGTGTGCGATTGTTTTATGGCTTTGTGGAGTCGCAAACGCGTGCGCATAAGCCGAAGCACCGCACAGTGGTTCCGTTAGGGCGCTGTTATGCAGACGGTCAAATGACCGTCGGTCACGATACTTTTTACGCTCTCGTTTTGTTTTTTCTACTCTGTGCCAAAACCCTGTTAGGCAGACGGTCATTTGATCGGCGGTCACCAGTACACTAAACAAACGATGAGGGTTGCTGCGAACCATTTTTTCCGTCATTAGATACATATTTTCGCGACAAGTGTGCCATTTTGCTCCGAAAACACATGTGTTGTGAATAATTTCACAACGCAACACTGTTTTGATCGCATGATTTGGCATCGAGTGCCTCATCATTTTTGACCGACGCGGTCAAATTTTACTCTCCCGCTCTCTCTCTCAATTTTTCATTTTACATTGAAGCAACAACAACTCTCGTGACCGACGGTCATTTGACCGTCTGCATAACAGCGCCCTTAGTCAATGAGTTGGGCAAAACTTGTTGTTGGTGCTACCAAAGAATTGGACGTCATCGATCACAGGGGACAGATCTTACCCTTCCAAGCTACACAAACTGTACAAATAACAATCACACACATTAGATGTAAATATGCTGTTCTATAATAGAAAATGACAAATGTATAAATATGGAAAATTGTAGTTATGTGAGTATGTAAGAAGTTCGATGCGCACTTATTCTCACTTTAAAAGCCCATTTCAACGTGCTTTAAAAGGAAATTCCGATAGCTATAAATTTAGACAGATATAGTCAAGCGAAGAGGTCGTGCTTAGGATTAAAATCCAAATGAATTGTAGCTTTCAAAAAAACACCTCTTGTATATGTAAGTACTGGGAAACTGTGTACTGGGAAACTGTAGCGCAGGCTGTGCTCTTACAACTGCCTGCTGTCAGAACTGTTCAATGCCAAAGACGTTGCTGCAAATATGAATATGTACGTTAAATGATAAAGAAACGACGGCAGTATCCATGAGTTAGCCACGAGTTGGAGCAGAAATGACAGCAGTAGCTCAGTCAAGTGCAAACTTATAATTAGTCAAGTTCACAAAGCGATTCAAGAAAACATCAATGCATTTTGCGAGTAATTAATGCCACTTTCACTTTCTTCTTGTCTCTGTGCGTTCACTGGCCGCATACAGGCGCGAGAAGAACAAGCTCACCTCGAAATGAAGCATCGGAAGGAGGAGGACGACTTGTATCGGAAGTTCGCAAAGAAACGCGAAGAGGAAGATCGCAAAATACAGTCGGAGTTCCAGGACGAGTGGGAGCGAGAGTTGCAGCGGCTAACGCATAAATTTGAAAAGGAACTGGCGACAACGCGCCGCAACCGCGATGAACAAAATATTCTCACCCTTCGGCACGAGCAGCAGAAGGAGGACCTGGAGAAGAACATGACACTTCGGCGCAGCAAAAAGAAGGAGAGCATCACGCGAAAAATGTTGGAGCACGAGCGCTATGAAACGGCAGCTCTGGTGGATCGCCAGTCCAGCGAGATGCTTGAGTTAATCAGTGCACGGCGCTCTGAGTACATGCAGAACGAGAGCATCTTCCTCGATGACGACTTCACTGAGGGAGCGGTGCCCTTAGAGTACCCAATGGTGGCGCCCGTGCCCGCGCCACCAGCAGTGAGCAAGTTTCAGATCTACACCGACCCGATCGAGTTTGAAGATGTCGACCGCATCGCGATATCTGTGAGTTCGAGAGCCCGTTTCTCTTTATTTCCATTTGAACAATTAAGTCACTAACATCATCATCATTATCCACAATTCAACCTGCAGGTCGCGCAAGAGGACCAGAAGACGTTCACGGACCTGGTGCGCCAGTTGGTGGGACGTTGCACTACCGACATAGAGAAGGCCCGCACTATCTTCCGCTGGATCACTGTAAAGAATCTGAATGCTATGCACTTTGACGACGACTTGCGCGGCGACACTCCAATGGGCCTGCTGCGTGGCATCAAGTACGGGACAGAGAGCTATCATGTGCTATTTAAGCGCCTCTGCAGCTATGCGGGCCTGCATTGTGTCGTAATCAAGGGTTACTCGAAAAGCGCTGGCTATCAACCGGGCGTAAAGTTCCAGGATTCCCGATTCCGGAACTCGTGGAACGCCGTCTATGTGGCTGGTGCCTGGCGCTTCGTTCAGTGCAATTGGGGCGCAAGACATTTGGTGAACGCAAAGGAAGCTCCCAAAACGGGCCGCGGCAAAAACGACAGTTTGAGGTTTGCAACGCTTCGAATATGCCGTGCAGAACAAACATGACCAATTCTAATACAAATTCGTTCAGATATGAATACGATGACCACTACTTCCTTACCGACCCACGTGAATTCATCTACGAATTCTTTCCATTGCAAGAAGAGTGGCAACTACTCAAACGGCCCATAACTCTGCGTGAATTTGAAAACTTGCCATTTGTGCGTTCACTGTTCTTCCGGTATGGATTACATTTTGCAGATGAGGGTTACGGAGCTGTTGTTTTCACTGATGACACAGGTTCGTATACTGGTGGAGCTCGAGCCCGACACACTTAAATGTATCATTGCTGTTTGATTTTAGGCGCGGCGACAGTGCGTATTGCAATGCCTACCGACATGCAGAGTTGCCTGATTTTCCATTACAATTTAAAATTTTACGACAGTGACGAAGACTCCTACGACGGCGTCTCACTCAAGCGCTTCGTCATGCAGTCTGTAATCGGAAACATAGTTGCCTTCCGGGTGCACGCACCGTGCTCCGGTGCCTTCCTATTGGATATTTTCGCAAATGCAGTCACCCCCCAAGAATATCTGACAGGCGAGCCAATGAAGTTTAAATCCGTTTGCAAATTCAAGGTAGCCTCCGAAAGGGTCGCCGCTAATAGCGCTAAAAGCTAATCTTGCTTACGTTAATGTTTCAGATCTGCTGTGAAGAGTTACAAACTGTAATGGTGCCGCTTCCCGATTGTGCGAGCGGAGAATGGGGACCAACAAAAGCCACGAGACTCTTCGGATTGATACCCATAACGCATCAGGTGAGCTTAAATTGGGGATGTGCTCCGGCTCCGCCTTGAAAGTGCACATCTGAATACATAGTGCGGTTCTGTTTGCTGATGCTATGCGGTGCTCTGGTTTTTTAGATTACGACGCTATTGACATATTTCAACCCTACTGTACCAAAATGTGAACCAAATTTTAAAACGTACCAAAAAATGTTTATCAAACAATCAGTTGTAATTTTAATATTTGATCACTTGATTTGACATCCACTATTAGATAACTATTTATTTCGGTCTCCGCAAAACTCCTTACATGCTAAAAATGCAATGCTGATGACGTCATGAAATCGCAGTAGATTTCGTATTTTATCGATAAATACCAGAAGTTCAACGAGCGTGGTCATAAAAATGCCAAACAAAATATATCATGCATCAACACATACATACATCATTAATGTTTACAAAATATCGCCTTTATCGGTATGAAAAAGACAGATGCTGAATCTGCTATAAGCTAAAATTTCGTTTTAGTACTGGTAGTATTTTGATCGCAATGCACAGTGATTCGACTCCATGCAACCGCGGGACAAAATTAGAAGGAGTGGTCTGCTCTCAACAACAATTTGTACGATAGTTAATCATGGTCTGCTAAATTGAAATCTTTGTAGTTTGGCAATGCCAGAGACTTAAATTTGCAATTTTCGTAATTTTTGGAAAGCTATAGCACCAAGATTATTCGCTAGATTTTTCAGATTTTACATTTGATCGGTTACGTCAACATTGAGTAACAGATATTGTGTCGGGACCGTTTAGTTTTGCAATAAAAATGATAATAATAGATATATGTTTTGCATTTGTGCAGGTGTTTTCATTTTTCATGTTGATTGCTTACTTTTAGGAATAAATAAAATGTTTTTTTTGGAAAAATAGGTGTTTAGACCACTTTTCACATTGAATTATTTTCTGAGATCGGAAAATATCGGAGGATCTGTTTACATTATTCAAAAAAGGAAGAATGCTTCGTAAAACACACAAAAATCCAGGAACATACTTTCACATACTTTTTTCAATTTTCAGGTTTTTAATTTTGGAAAATATTTTAACCCTAATTCCCAGAAGTGAGCCTCACAGTCTCATTTAAGATTTCAAATGGTGATAAATCCTATACTAAAAGATTTTCGATTCCAATTTTTTTATGTAATCCTCTAATGGAATGTTAGAATTATATTTCATTTATAAATTTAATTTTTTAGACAGTTTTTCTACTTTTTTTAAACAATTTTTTAAAAATGCACCGTAAACCCAGAAGTGAGCCTCAGGAGCTCATTTGAAAAAAAACTCAAATTTACTCAGAATTCCTTGACTTTTTGTTAACCATATGGAAGAATATTTTTATTTTTCATGTTTAGATGCATTTTGATCGTGCCAAGTTCATACTCTTTAAGCCTAGCACACATCTAGTCGGCATGGGATGAAGTCTACTAAAATTGTTGAAAATACTGCAATCTACGACATATTATGAAGAATTTATGCCTTGCCGAGGTTGATGCTAGTTCACACAGTTTATGTCTTCCAATCCCGATAAATATGTAATCAGAATATGGAAGTGCGACGGTGCTAATACTTCCTCAAATGTCATACACATGCAAATACGGTAATCGAGGAGCTGTGGATCTTGCAAAAAGGATGCTGAAAAACTGTGTGAACCTCACAAACACAAATGTAATAATGACCAACTAGTTCACCAGTAAGGTATTAGCCAATAGTTTATTGGATGCGAGGTACATACCAGAGAGCAGCATGAGTATACTCGTTTTAGTGTGAAATGTATGAACTCAATGCATTGCACTCTATTCATGTGAATTATTTTCAAATCAAGATAAAGCTATCCTGAAATTATTTGTTATCAAGTATATCGGTGTGACACTCACTTTATATCAAAGCATGTGAATGAAAAATTCTGTTGTAACAAACAAATCATTCAATCGAATGACTTGCTTGCAAACGATTCATACGTGCGTGTAGGAGCATAGTATATCAATACATATATATATAATTCACTATTATTGAAGTGCGCGACCATCCCATAAAATGGATATTGATGAAATTGTAAAATAAAAATTACCATTGCAACTCTGTTTTGTTCTGAACTCTACATATGTAATTTTTCTTTTAATTTATATATAAAATTTTTATAGTATTTTACCTTCTAAACAAAAAGTTGAAAGCAGTCTGTTATAAAAAAACCATTTGTTTTGAAAATCATGCACTTGAAAATCAATCAATTCAAACACTTGCCAGTGTGAATGATTCATTCACTTGATTCGATTTTGTCGATGCTATTACTTGTTATGTTTGAAAAATAATGAGTGAGAGTATGCTTATGTGTGAAAAGGAAACGAGTGACTTAATAGGCGTTTTGAATGCATCCATGCAGCTCTCTGGTACATACACTCAGAATAAACAAAATTTGTATGATGGGTATATCAAAAAACGCAAACCTAATGCATGGCCTCTAGCGCTGCAGTAGCAATTGTTTTCCTGTGGACCCTGTATTTACAAGTTCTATACTTAAAAAAAAAAACTTAAATAAAAACGTCTTTAAGTAGTAACTAGATTTGGAAAAATAAAATAAATTTCGTTTTCCAGTAGTTTAGCTCATATGAGCCTGAGAGTCTCACTTCTGGGTTTACGTTACTTTTAAAATTCTGGGAATTAGGGTTAAATTAAAAGTGAAGTAGAAGCCTCAACATTGCAAATTTTGAGAATACATTAAAAGCAAAATTGAACACATCAATTCTTGATATATATTGAAAGTTTTAGTAAGTTCTTGCTAACCATGTATTTTGACGATTTTTTTTTTACTCATTAGACTCCAACACAGAAAACATGTGTTTGCATTTTTCTATGAAAAAGTTCCGACTTTGAACAGCACAGATTTTGTTGGGGAATCGTTAGATTCTGAAACTGAAAAAGCATTGCACAGTGATTCGTTCCATAGATTCGTTCCATAGTTCCACGATTTTGATGTCATTTGAAAGGTAAAACTCCAACTAAGAAAACCCCAAAAAATCTGTGCTAAAAATTAATTACTGTGTGTGCAAAAGCGGCTCAAAGTCGAAACTTTTTTCACATAAAACTCTAAACACATGTTTTCTATTTCAATAGGCTTACTATTGAATAATAATAAAAGTATTTTTTAGACTAATCTTCGGCTGCTGAAAATGACAGAGGATAATTGTCTCCTCTTAACTAAATTTTCTATTTTGAACTTTCAGAACTTTGAAATAGAAAAAAATTTAGATGTATGGATCTACAGACTGAGATCCAAAAGATTTATGTTTTGCATACCTGACATATTTTGGTCCTGAAAGTTAAAAATAGAAAATTTATTTACAAGGGGATAATTTTTCTCTTTCATTTGATACCCATATCTTCATCATTGCACAACCGCAAATATTTTAAAAAATATTTGAAATGTGTATGTCCTTAAAATTTTAAAGTCCTTTAAAAAGGTTTTTGGGTCAGAAAATGAAAAACTGACTATGCCAGGATACTACAAATGACCTCTAGTTTTACGTCTATATCAACATTTGGATGGGTCTCGGAAAAATTTAAAAAAATTTTCGCACGGTGTAATAAATGAAAAGGTGGTGTTTTCACTCCGTGCATCATAACTTTGTAATTTTTCTTTCAATCCTATTGATGTTAGGCTTAATATTTGCTCAAATAATATATCTTTCATCTTAGATTTTAAAACCAGAGGAAATCATTTATTGTATCTATAAAAAAACGATTCGAAAATGTATAATTTTTGAAAATGGTCGAAAAATTCACTTTTTTACAATTTTCATCGTCAGTGACTTACCCAAATCTCATCTGATTTGGACAATCGATATATCGTTGGAAAGGTTAGTTAATTGCCTTCTGAACGACGGCCCACTTGTGTTAGTCGGATGGTTCGCTTACGAGATATGTGCTCATAACTGAAATAAGAAGGGAAAAACGTGTTTTTCGAAGATTTTTCGAAAACGCTTCTTAAGAAAATTTTTTGATTTTCAGTTTCGTGTTCAGCAGCCGAAGATTAGTCTAAAAAATACTTTTGTTTTTAGGAGCACGCGATGAACCCATTTTTTATCGAGTAGTGTAATTGACTGGCACGACAGCCCGCTTACGCGAGACTAAGGCCTAGCTTCCCGCAACCACCCGTGTTGTGCGTGTGAATTTGTACGCGGGTGGAAGGGACCTACAGTTTTATGCCGGTTCCGAACGGCAGGTTGGGAGCTCTTTCATAAGCAATTTTTACTCTCAGAGGTTTGCCATTTCCAGCTGAGAGGACAGCCACCGAAAGAGAAAACGAGTTTTCCCGTTATTTTTTTTAGGTGTTATTACAGGCAGTATTTGAACCTGGGTCGCTGCCTTCGACTCGCGGTCCAACGCACTAACCAACTGAGCCACGGCGGCTGCTATTGAGTAAACTTACAGCTTACTATTGAGTAAAAAAAAAATCGTTACAATATATCGTTAGCTACAAGTTACTAAAACTTTCAATATAGATTAAGAAATGATGTGGCCATTTTCGCTTTTAATGTTTTCTCAAAATTTGCAAAGCTGAGGCTTTTACTTCACTTTTAATTTAAAATATTTTTCTAAATTAAAAATCTAAAAATTGGCAAAACTTAGAGGAAAATATCTAAAAAGTATGTGAAAGAATGTTCCTGGATTTCTTTTATTTTAAGAAGCATTCTTTCTTTGTCGGATAATGTAATTACATCCTCCGATATCTTCCGATCTCAGAAAATAATTCAATTTGAAAAGTATTATTATTACTATTTTTCCAAAAAATGTATTTTATTTGTCCCTAAAAGTATGCAATCAGTACGAAAAATTGAGAAAACTGCACAAATGCAAAACATACGTCTATTATCATTTTTATTGCAAAACTAAAGGGTCCTAAGACAATTTATGTTACTCTTTGCAATTATCAATGTTGACGTCTCAGGCATTGCCAAACTGCAAAAGTTTAAGAACAACAAAATGGAGATTTCACTTCAGCAGACCATGATTAACTAGTATACCAAAGAAGAATGGACCACTCCTTCTAATTTTGTCCCGCGGTTGTATGGAGTTGAATCACTGTGCAATGGGGCGAATTGCACAACAACCTTTATTTGCGAAGGCTTCTTATGAATTAAATTTGCAAAGCAACAGTAATTATTATTAGCATTCACATCCATAGCCGCCACCGTATTGGGAAACAGAAAGCATCTTGGCAAAGCTCCCATCCCTAGCTCGCACATGTACACTCAATTATAATCTTTATAATTTTAAATTAATCTTTTCAGGATCCATTAATTTTTGCTGGACGCAGTCTAGATCTGCAATTTCGAATGTCACGTCCGCTAACAGATTTCATGGCCACGCTGCACAAGAACGGCATTGAAGAGAAGAAGCTTTCCAAATATGTAACGCACAATATGCTCGATGACATTGTGACCTTTATTATAAAGTAAGTTGTGAATGTTCAAGACTGCACGCAATCACAACTTTCTTTCCATGAATGTAGTTTCCCAGAAGAGGGGCAATATGGCTTGGATATATACACACGAGAGGCAGGTACATTGGCGTCCCACCATAACAACTCATCGCCCCAGGGTGAAAAGCACTTGCTCACGCACTGTTGTAAATACTTAATAAATTCATCAAAGAGGAATTAAAAAATGCCCAATGTATATTAAGAGTTATTGCAATTAATTATTAATTATTTTTTTAATTATTATTATACCTACGTGCATATATACGAAAGATTTGAAAAAACTAACTTTGTATGAAATATGGATTAATATTAAATATACATACATACGCAAATACGAATTTTCAACAAAAGTCCAAGATATTCAAATTATTTATTATATTTTCTGAATGCAGCCAGTGATCCATAACATTCTTTGGCTGTCGTTATGATGAGATCCGATTTTCTTACCCACAGTTATATAATAGTCCTTCAATAAATTTCATCAACGATTGCAGCTACTGAACAGAGCTACATAATTCATCACTGCTTTTTTGTGGAAAAATGCTTTATGTATGTTTTTTGCAGTTACATATATATGCATCCCGTGCTAAATCATCAGGAATATATTATTTAACTATTTCTATAAATTAGAACAACAAGTTATTCACATAATTTTAAGTCTCACCGCAAAACTAGGTATTGTTTCAGCAATCATGTCGCACATATGTATACCTGGGTCTTCAAGAAAAATATATATTTTAATACGGACACATATACATACATATACTAGGGCAATTAACCGCTGAACAGAACAAAAAACTGAAATTTTTAAAATGAACAAGGCTTTTACTGTGAATAGTTTTATATTAGCATAGACACTATCGGAAAATCTTCGGCCCTGTTCGTAGTGGCGACGACCCCACAACGAGCTGTATAAGCTGTTTAAAGACATCAACGTGGCGCAGCGAATTAATATCCAGAAACTATGCTGACTTGGCCATTTTGAAGCTCCGGCGAAAAAGGCATTCGATGCGGTAGTTGGAGGTCGACGGCGAAGTGGGAGGCCGTGTCTCCGGTGGAAGGACCAAGTTGAGGACGCCCTATCATCTCCTGGTGTGACCAATTGGAGAGGGCGCGCGCAAAGCAGAGGCGCGGAGGCCGGTAACGGGTCGTTATGGCTAGTTAAGTAAGTTTTATATTTTAGTTCGATTTCAATATTTAAGATTCAAAAATAATCAGTTCTCAGTTTAAAACGAAAAATTGCACCCGTAAAACAAAAATGAAACAAATTCTCGAGAAATGGATGGGAAATACGCAAGCGCCATATAATTTAACGGCGAAACGCGAATTCCGTGTCAAAGCAATATTTTGCATTTGCATTGCAATATTAAGCATTAAACGGCAGCCCAAAAGTAGAACGAACAATGGACCCTGTGATTAAACCCTGGACACGGAAACTGTAGGTGTTATTACAGAGAACAGATGCATATCTTTCAAATAATGGCGCAAAAAGTGCCAACTTGTCTATTGATGCAAAAATACATGCATAAGTCCAATGTATTCAAGCAACCTTCGTTGAAGCTGACTTTGAAGCGTACTATGAAAATCGGTTAGTAGTTACCACATCAAAGTCATTCAAAACTATTTTTCAATTAATGTAGGTGCGAAAACTTTTGACAAGTTTTAGGGAAATTTTTTTATGGGTAGATAGACGCATTCGTAGGCATTGAAATTGTGAAAATTCATTCCAAAAAAGGTGAAATATTGTGGATACCATTCGTCAAGATCGTATTCACACAGCATTTTGGAAAACAACAAAATACATTTGGGGTAAATTACCTATTCTTTTGCCACACCAAACCCCTTGAGTAGATTTTTTGAGGCTGATTTGCTACTTTACCACATCAAAATTTTAAACTTTCACCTCTCTGACATATTATTTTGTTTATTTATAAACTTTTTAAATTTTCAAACTGAATTGTTTTTGAATTTCAATGTTTTGAGCATAGTGAAATCAATAAAGTGTACCAGGTAGATGACGTACACTTATTTCTCTGAGTAGCAATTGTCAAAGTGTCAATTTATTTGTGTCAGTTCGATTAACCTTTATTTTTGCTGTCGCTAAAATAGCTCAAAATTTAAAATTGACTCTCAGTACTCCAGAAATATATATTTTCGTAATGTATTTTATGTTAGAAAAACATAGAAACTGCATTGCCGGTAATTTTTTTGCAGAGATAGTACGTTTTTCCTGGCATGTAATTGCGTTTTTTGTGTCGGTTTTGGTACAGAACGTATTTTCAAACAACAATTTATTTTGAAATTTTTTCATATAGCACAGACGGGTTATGAACTCTGACATTTGTCAGCATAATGACAATAACTGTCAGAAAATAAGTGTATGATGAAGAGAGAGTTCCTGCTATCTGGCACACTTTATTTGGTTTTGAGCATGATACAAAAATATAAGGTAGAACCGCTGTCAAATTTTTTGACACGTGTTTATTGACGTTTTTCGTGTTTGTCAAAAGCTTGAGTCGTGATGCCACTTCGTTGTAATACTAAATTAGGGATATGTAAGGTTCTAAGGATTTTTAGATCTTTGTTAAAATAAACACGGAATAGACATTTCACTGTGACTAATTCATTTTGTTTAGTAATATTATTAACTGTTAGGTTAGGTTAGGGTGGCAGCTTGAAGAGCTCACGTAGGCCGTTGTGGTACCACGTGAAGGACGCGGCTGCCCTTCAGGATTTCACACCCCCCAGGTGTTGGGCAGGAGCCATCCCGATTCCGCAATGAATCGGGCGATGCGGCCGATGCTGGGTCCTGTAAGGTCGTTAACTGTTAGACAAGCAACCACGCAATGAATGGTACAAATGTAAATTTTTATGTAATTGTTTTTTTTAATTTCTTATTAATATTCATAATTTTTTGTGTTTTTAAATTGCTGTTCAAAAACCGTATCCAATAGTACGGGTATTGTGACAACCGTTAAAGCCACAAATCATATTGCATTTCGTATTAGTTATTATAAAATTGCTCAACCACCTACGCTGCGTTTTTCTCGAATTGTTAATTTTTTGTTTGCTTTGACTTCTTTGAATCAGCTGATTTATAGAAAAGGTCTAGATTGCCAAATTGCTTTGTTTACATTTGAAGTTTGAAAAAAAACGAAGTTTAAAAACACAAACAACAATTTTTTTTTGTTTCTGTGAATCAATTTCTACAAATACATTTTCACATTTTGACAATCTAAGCCCAAAAAACCTAAACAAATACATTTCAATTTTGTTGACGTAGCTCTATCACCTTTATAATATGTTTGATAAAAAAATGTTCAAGGGATTTTCTAACAACAGTACGGTAGCATATTTTCAAAGAAGAACGTCAAAAAACCTTTAGTGTCAGATGCGCAATATGGCGGCTGAGAAGAAGCATTGGCTCTACCCATATATGTAATACTTCTATATTGGCAGTAAGCTCAAGGTACATTCGCCAACATCACAGTACAGCAATAGTGAAATATGAGCGAGAAAGCATATAAACGAATGTACCTTGACATTTGTCAAAAGTGTCAAAAAGTCAGGTGCGTTCAGGCGGGAAAAAAATTGACTGGAAAAAAATAAAAATTTGTCGAAATTAACTGAAATTTCTTCAACCGCCCCTGGAGCAGTTTGACAGTTGTTCATGTGTAGAAGTGCTCATGTATACACGCATAGAAATACATTCACAAAATTTCGTGTTTTCTGTCTCATTGCTTGTCTCCCTTTGATTTCCGAATGAAAACACAATAGGGGTATTCACACCGAGCTCGTTACTTCGTTAATTCGGTACTTGGTAGTTTTCTATGTGTATTTTGTTTTTGTTCGATTCTTTTACAAAGACCAAAATACACGAACAAAACTACCGAGTACCGAACTAACAAAGTAACGAGCTCGGTGTGAATACCCCTATTGTGAAGATAGGTTGCTGCCAATATAGAAGTATTACATACACTAGTCAGAAAAAGTTTGCGTACAGGCAAGTCAAAATTATGTTATCATCAATTTTAACCTCAAAAATTGGTTCTCTGTTTACCAAAATTTATCCACATTATTCATATATGCCTTAACTGCACTTTTTGTTGTGTTTTAGATGCATTAAAACAATAATTTTCCATATAACTATTCGTATTTATTGACAATATACTCACAAAACGGTGCAGAATAAGTTTGCGTACAAAACTAATAACGGGAATTTCCAGTTATGCTTTTTTTTTATTTGGAAATTTGTATTCCATTGAGCAGTAAACGGACTTGTAAATTATTTTTAAACAAATATGTGCTTGAAATTATATAGAAAGCAATAGAACCCAAGCGAAAAAAAATAAAAAAGGATAAAAGATTATCTTACTAAATCTTTCCAAAATTGACGAACAATTTCGTGAAATTAGATAAACTTTTCGAAGAGCACATTCGTCATTTCAAAAAGGCATCTTAAATTTTGAAAAACCCAGAAATTCTTTCTTCTTTGCTACGATCTGGCCATTTTTTTAAGCTACACAAGCAATAGGATTAGTTTGTTTTGCGATCAGTTCATCAAAATCTTAGGCTAGTTGCATGCATTATCTTCAGAAATGTACAGAAATATTTTATAAACCCCAGTAGCAGTGACATTATAAGAAAAGTCCTGAAAACAACATATTTCCCCTACATAATAGCATGTAAGAAGCCCATATTTAGCTTACTAACAAGGAGCACAGAATTTCTTCCGTGAAATAGTCCATCAAAGAGTCTAGAAAACCGGATTTCCGGGACTATGTGTTGTTATCTATAGAGTAGGAAGAATTATTATTCTCTGATAATGGTTTGGCTTATTTGGCGTTAAAAAGCATCAACTAATTTGAAGAGGATTCAGTGAATGACAAAAATCTGACATTAACAGTAAAGCATAGCATATGAGGGGGTATGGTATGGGGCTGCATGTCTAGTAAAGGAGTGAGCAGTCTGTGTTTTTGTATTCAGAAATGGTTCCGAGGGGTTATTTACATATTCGAAAAGCTTATGCAAGCCAAGGTTTCAAAATTTTGGATCATTTTTTCATTTCTTTTCAACTTTACGATGACCTTAAGGCGCAATGCATACGATGTGAAGCTATCTTTGCTATTGACTGGCTCAAAAAAGTTGAAAAAGTTCCTCCCTAGTCACCTAACGTGCATTTAATTAAATCTATAAGGGTTTACTTGAACCCTGAGCCCAACAACACTCCATCTTCAAAGATATAGTAAACAAATATAACAATTCAAGGATATAACAAAAGAACCGCTGAAAAAACACATAATTTAATAAAATTTATGCCGAAACTTCTGCAGGGAGTTCCAATAAGAGAAGCATATCCAAAAAGTTATTAATTTTTGGACAAAACTTAGTTTAAATTAAATTTTTGCTACATAACCTTATCGTGTACGCAAAATTTTTCTGAGGAGAATTCATAACACATTTTGTTTTTGGCCCTTCTTTTACAATTTGGTCAAGTTTTTGTTATTATTATCTTAATAGAATAAAAGAACTAAGTTTATGGAAAAAATAAAAAATATTTTATTTTTGAAAAATTACTTTAACCCTTGTGTTAATACCCGGACACCCGGGTACCCACAACAGGATATTTTTGCATGTAGCTCGAGTAAAAATTAATATTTCCGTGCCAGCCCCCGGATCGTTGTTATTTAGTTCAATTTAAAGCATTTAGGCATTTGAAAGTGAAACTTTTTTTTTTATTAATCAAGAAAAAATTCATTCAAAATAAGGTCTGTCGTACCATCACCCGGGTACCCAGGTACCCAATACTCTTACGGTGCTGTTTTTTTTAGTTTTTTATATGTACATTTTGTGAAAACAAATAAATAACGTTGAATATAAAAAATAAAGAACAAAAACTACTAAACTAAAATATTATTTATACTCGTAGCAACGATTACATTTGGTGATATTTATCGAGTGTTCGTCACAAATTGGTTGCTCGCAATTGGAGCAGTTTTTCCGCGTTTTGCGCCTTTTTTTAATGTTTGATTATTACAAATAAAGCAGCAACCAGTGACTCTCTTCCTTCCTGAATTATCTCGGTCAACAGTAGGAGATGAGACAACATTCACAGGATGTTTCTGCCGGCTGATGATGCTTTCAATATCTATCTTTGTGGTATAGTTAATTCCGCATTACTTGTGCATTTGTCATACGATATTCAATAATTGGTTTTGCTTATTCCTCGCTCAATTGTCGCATAAAAAGCCGTCGTTGGTTTGTCTATTTTGGCAACATTTTATTATTTTGGTAATAAATAAGGTATGTAGCGAGGGAGCTAATATCTATCATATTGAAAAACATTGCTAAAGGCCATCGTAAGGTACGACGTTGCGTTGTATACCTTCTGGTCATCTGATCCATGGTGTCAACACCAGCTTTATATCTATTATAATAAGATATAGTATGGGGTTTCTTCTTCCCATCACCGTGCACAGCGTTATCGCTATGCATAGTTGAAACAAAGACAATTAAACTATAAGATGTCTTACGTTCATACAAATCAGTGGCGCTTCAAAAATTTGCCGTGGCTTTTTCAATAAAGCCACGTGAGAGTGGTTTTTACAGCAGCGCCACATCCGGAGAACAACGATGAAGCCACGCAGCAACTCTCTCTGCGTAACGATGAAGCCACGCAAGCAACTCTCTCTGCTTGCAGTCGGCAGAGATATGAATATGCGTGTTATCTCTATGTGCTCTTGTGTTAATTTTTTTGGTGGTTGATTGTTTTAATCAGTAGCGCACGCGGGACGGGAACATTTGGGGATTCAAACCCGCTCAAATACAAAGATTAATAGAGTATTTATTCCTCCAAAAAGAAGTCCTGCCTGCGCCACTGGCTTCAACTCATGTAAAGTGAGCGCACACAATTTTGCTTTTGCTTGGCAGCGATCAAAGCCGTTGTGCTTTGTGTGAGCAAAACAAAGAGCGTTAATATTATTACGCTCTCACTGTACCGACGCTTGCTTGCTCTCGATAATGAAAATTTTGCAAACTCGAGCTCGCCCTATGCCATTCGGTTGTATGGCCGTAAGACATCTTATTGTTTAATTGTCTTTGGTTGAAAGCATGATCACGGCTTTATATTTTTTGGCACGATGAGCACATCGTAACTTTTTCATGGAAACCAAACACAATAGAACATAGTTCCCGTGACTTCTTTCATGCTGAAAAGCTTAGAGCGAATGGTAGAAAAGCACATCCGAGCGAAGGTGCTGACAAGAAGCCCACTTAGTAGAAACCAACACGCTTACCAGAGTGGAAAATCATGCGACTCAGCCCTGCATGACATCGTATCCAAGATTGAAGCAGGGCTGGAAGCTGACCATTACACTTTGGGCGTCTTCGTGGATATTGAGGGGGCTTTTGACAATGCAACCTTTGACTCGATATGCTCAGCAGCCAGAATGCATGGGGTAAATGAGACCCTGATAAGGTGGATCCGCTCCATGCTCTCCGGGAGATTGCTGACCGTTGGTGAGAGTGATAGCAATTCGGTCACGGCAGAGGTCGGACGGGGATGTCCCCAGGGTGGTGTCCTCTCTCCGCTGCTGTGGTGTTTCGTGGTCGACTCTCTACTAAGGGAGATGCAGGATCTCGGAATACATGTCCAAGCATACGCGGACGATGTCTGTGCACTAGTATCAGGACGATCCCTCAGGATAATTTGCAAGAAAATGCAGAAAGTCCTGGATAAGATTGATAACTGGTGTACAGGACAGGGTCTTTCCGTTAATTCCAGTAAAACGACTTTGGTCCTATTTACTAGGAAGCGGAAGCTGGATGGTCTCGAACTGCCAGTACTGAAAGGTGTGACCCTCAGTCTATCCACGGAGGTGAAATATCTAGGGGTTATCCTAGACAGGAAACTAACGTGGAAGATGCATGTCTTGACGAAAGTAGACCGTGCGCTGAAGGTTTTCCAACAGTGCCGTCGAGCTTTTAGCAAGACCTGGGGCCTGAAGCCTGCGGTGGTCCTCTGGATATATACCGCACTCATCAGACCCATAATTACGTACGCATCGGTAGTCTGGTGGAGACGAACAATGGTTAAGTCCGCAGCTTTGGCTCTGAACAGACTACAAAGAAGTGTATGTATATGTATTACGGGTGCCATGAGCACTGTCTCGGGTGATGCCCTTAATGCCATGCTTGACCTGCTTCCCCTAGACCTAAAAGTTCAAGAGGAAGCGATGAAAGCGACATGTCGGCTATATTCCTATGGATACTGGCACGACAACAAGGGATCGGGTCATGGAGAAATCTTCAAGAGGTTGTCAGCGCAATATCCGTTGCTGCTGGCCCCTAAGGATTGCCTAATACCCGTAGTATCCTTTAGGAGGAACTTTGAAGTGAGGTTCCCAACGCGCGACCAATGGGACAACCCACAGGCCATGCTAGGGGATCTGACGGATATTTTCTTCACTGACGGATCCAAGACCGATAAAGGTACTGGAGCTGGATGGCACCTCGATGGAAGTGTCAACTGCTACTACTCACTGGGTGGGCTGACTACCGTCTTTCAGACGGAAGTCTTCGCCATTCTGAAGGTAGCGGAATGGATAATTGGGAGGAAATGGTGCGGGAAACATATAGGAGTCTGTAGTGACAGTCAAGCTGCACTTAAGGCCCTGGAGAACGCGCGTGTTACCTCTAAGATTGTCCAAGAATGTAAGTTGAAGCTAAAATCAGTCGCGAGACGTAATAAGCTCCAACTTATCTGGGTTCCGGGACACTGCGGTGTTCTAGGTAACAAAACTGCCGATGAACTGGCTAACTGTGGATCAGGGTGTACACCCATGGGACCAGAACCAATAATCGGCACCAGTTTAGCAGGAACCCTGGACTGGATCAAGTCCTGTGTAAATAACCTACACAGAGAACGTTGGTCTAGCTTGGGAAGCTGTAAAACTGCCAAGTGTTTTGTGAAAAGCCCGAACAGGAAAGCAGGGAATTTCCTCCTGAAGCTGGGAAGGAAAGACCTCCGTCGAATGGTCGGGTTAATTACAGGACACAATCCATGGGGGCGACATATGGCCAACATGGGCATCATCGAGGATCCGACTTGCGTGTCTTGCCTGGAGGAGGTTGATAGTACAGAGCACTTTCTCTGTGCATGTCCTGCCTTCTCTAGAACGAGATTGCGCACGCTGGGTTCAGATGTAATGAGAATGGATGAAGTTCATTCTCTCACCCTGTGTGATCTCCTGAGATTCATTAATGAGTCCGGGAAATTTGCACAGGAGACCTCATAGCCCTTTCTCCCTTTCCACCCACTTTCTCTTTTTCTCTTTCCCATTCCAATCTCCTCTATCAACCTTTTTCCTGAGCCTTAAGTACAATGGGCTATAAAGCCTGAGTGCTTGAGGTAATGACCTCCCTTAGGTTATTTCCTCGGCTCCCCCTCACATCCATCCATCCATCCATCCCGTGACTTATTTGGAGCCATTACGCTTGGTATGTAAGGCTTATTCTTTTTTAAAGTACCAACAAGCGTAAAATTCCACGAAAGCAAATGTTTGGCGAGAGGCAGAGATGTGGAAAAATTGTCCATACAAATATTTCTGCCAGTGCCTTTGTAAGCGAGTGCATGTTCTTTGACAACTCTTTCCCCCTAATTTTTTAAGAATTATAAGCAGAATAATAGCTGTGTTGCATTTGCTGCAGCTTTTGTGAATGTTACAATACAGTTAGCAACTTGTTTTTGCTCACAGTAAGTGCCCACAGTACATAAACATTGGCGGGTACCAGGGTACCCTGGGTGCTAGACAACGTAAGAAACCTTGGGTATTAACACAAGGGTTAAGTGATTTATTTTTCATATGAAAAAACTATGTACCCCTTGTCCGCAAACTTATTCTGACTAGTGTATATGGCTCTACCTTATATTCATGGCTCAATTATAAGGTTGTAGCAGGCCACCGGCCGATTGTTTATCGCTTGTCAAAATCGTCGGTGTCAGTAGTGGTGCTGTGTTGCCGCATCGGTTGAAATGAAAATACCTGACTGAAAACACCTGACCTGAGTACTTTTCCCGTTTTTTCACTCGAAATACAGCGCCGTCTGGCAACAATCACTTTTGTTTGTTTTCAGTTTCTCCCTCTTTCGTTGGAAAATATCAACTGATTTTGACAGTAGCGATAAACCATAGTGAAATTAATAAAGTGTGCCAGATAGTAGGAACTCTCTCTTCATCGTACACTTATTTTCTGACAGTTATTGTCATTATGCTGACAAATGTTAGAGTTCATAACTCGTCTGTGCTGTATGAAAAAATGTCAAAATAAATTGTTGTTTGAAAATACGGTCTACACCAAAACCGACACAAAAAACGCAATTACATGCCAGGAAAAACGTACTATCTCTGCAAAAAACGACCGGCAATGCAGTTTCTATGTTTTTCTAACATAAAATACATTACGAAAATATATATTTCTCGAGTACTGAAAGTCAATTTTAAATTTTGTGCTATTTTAGCGACAACAAAAATTAAGGTTAATCGAACTGACACAAATAAATTGACACTTTGACAATTGCTACTCAGAGAAATAAGTGTACATCATCTACCTGGTACACTTTATTGATTTCACTATGCGATAAACAATCCTACCCACAAAATACATGTGGTTTTTGGTGTTGCCGGGATGCTACAACCTTATTATTGAGCCATGCTTATATTCTTGTATCAAGGTTTTGAGTAAACAAAAAACCGCTGCTTCGGTAGCTCTTTAGAAACGTTGCTACATTGTTCAAAAAGGGTGCTCAGTAACTGGTTTGCTATTCTGCTATTTAACTCATGTGGCAGACCAGTTGCTCTTTTTACTAAATACCCCTAACATTGTTTGAGCAACACAAATGTACGTGCTATTTTGTGCAAACTATTTTTTGCGCAATTCACTACACTTTTCCTTAGCCAGATTGAGAAGTAAACGACACCAATTTTTCTCAGAAACTTTGGAACATCCTGGTTGTGGGTCGCTTTGTGTAATTGCTCTCACCGCTTGGTGGAAATGGCTGTTTGCTTGGACGACTCGCAATTTATTCCCGGAATTGATGCTGAACGCTGAACTTATTTAGGCGACATATTCGTTTAATCGGCAATAAACAAATAACTATCATTGATGTTTTTGGTGTACTGTAAAATGCAATCGTCATCTTCTGGGTTGATTTGATTGGGCAAAAAGCCGAGAGCATCGTCCCAATGCGAAGAATTTTAGGCGTTTCTGGTCCCCATATATCTTTTCTAAGGCATGTTTCAGTTGTTGGCTTGTAAGCCCACAAATTATTTTTTTAATCGCTGAACATATAAGAGTGCAAGACGAAATGCAGATACAAACTTTTATGAGTTTTCCAAGTTTCCAAGTTTTCACATGGATAAAATATTTGTTTTGTCTCTATAAAAAAAATTCATTTCGATCGGACGACACAAAGGTGAAATAATTAACTTTTATCAAAGCACAAATTTGAGTAAACAATTTCTACCTTGTATTTTGCACTGACTCATGACACAAGTAAAAAGAAACCTAAAAAAGCCTTGTAATCTAGAAAACAGTTACTACATACATACATATGTTACGTTAAGTACCGTTATAAAATTCAGAGAAATAATTTACTTTTGGAGAAATTTTTAATTTTGTAATAAGCTTCGGGGTGCTTAACTCTTAACGGTTAGAGTTAAGATTTCAAGTCAGCCTAAAGACCGAAAACATTTTAATTTCTGGGACTGTAAAGGGTTCAAATTCGCTAGTTGCTGCGCAATAAAACAGCAAAAGGTTAAAGGAGAAATAGGCTTCACAATAAATATACAATATGTATTACTAATTGTGGCAATGGGTTCAAAAACTAGAATTTAATAGTAAATGTTAATCAACTTAACCAAATACGAGTAATAAAATTGGAAAAGTTCCAAAATGGTAATAACACACCATTTACGTTTCTGACAGAATCCAAAAATTAAAGCGTAAGAACCGAGGTGAAAGTAATAAAATCGAAAAGTGATAGAAAAGCTAACGAACCCTGTTAACTAACTGTGGCAAAATACACAAAGCAATGCATTAAAAAAAAGATTTGCTTCAATTAAAATTATTGTTGGAGCAAAACCAAAACATCAGCACTCAAATCTATAACAGAAAAATAAAATAAGCTTTCACTCCTTCATTCGGTTTATATTTGCTTACAATCTTGTTTTACATTGTTCTTTATTACATATGTAGGACCTGGATTACAAATACTCATACATGTCATGCATTTAAACAAAAATACTAGCAAAGCAAACAAACTGCCATGCTTTTTAAGTTTCACTTGCGTAGACATTATCTATATGTATATTAAAGATGTTTTTGCCTTTGTGGTAACTGTGGTAAGTAGGTTGGTTTGGTTGTACACACAACTTTAAGAACGAGACTGTTAAAGCTACGCAAGAGTGGTGTTACATTTCTTGTAGTTCTAGAGGCTAATGACATTAGTGTACAATCTATTGCCTTCAACGTAACATTTTCCTTATGGACTCACTTCTCCGCTCTCATTGGTACTGTACAAATTTCATTCGCACTGTGCATGCACTCAAGGCGAATGTTCAGTACAACCGAGTTTGTTGGTGGGAATTAAAAAAAATGTTTGCAAGCTTTTTATAGATATTGTATAATTACATGTATTTCCATTTTAAAATAAACCTTAACTTCAAAAGCAAATTGTTCTTCTGGATTAGAAAATTAAACGAAACGCGTGTTTAATCAAGTCAGAAAAAGTGTTGAATGAATACAACTTAAGGATATCAAAATCTTAAAATTTATCTTTATGAATTTTCTCCGTTAACGCAATTTGCTGCTCTCTGTGGAAGGCTAGATTAAAAGCTCCGCCTACCGTTATTTTCGTGCACACTGAAACAAAAAGAAAACCAAAATTATTTCTCTAGTTCAACTCTTACTGCAGTCAAGGTGCGTTTGTATGGTACACAAGCACACAGATATTAGTCACAACCGTTAAAAGAATTACACTTTGCATTAACACCTAGAGCGACGCCATCGATAAGCGTGTTGAGCGCCACAGCAGGTAAGAGTGATTATTGATTATTAATTCGTATGAGATTATTTTACAATTTGACATGTGGATAATAATACACATTGTAAGAAGACAAGGGATTTATTGTTAATCGTAAATACCAAACAACAAAATCACTAGTCTTCCATACAAAATGCATCAACGGTTGTTAGATGTTAAGAGGACGAAACACACCACCTAATAAGCGATATTTATTTGAACGAACTGGGCACATGAACTTAGCATAAATCACCTTAGCCACTGTTTTGATGTATATTTCGATGTAACGATTATTGTTAGCGAATGTAACGTTATGAGATTAGAGACTAATTGAAATTTTGTAAGTTATAAATTAAGTATGAAAAAATAAATGAGCATACTTTTAGGAGGCATTTGACACCAACCTCTGTTGTAAAAGATATTGTGCCATCTGGATTTCTTTGGGGTTGCCCGAAATGGTAATGATACGATCGGTCGATCCCGGGAGGGGTTCATCGATGGTTATGTATGCACCAGATTCATTGCGGATACGACGAATGCGGCCGCCTCCTTTGCCGATTATAGCACCAGCAAGCTGAAAAAGTCATGAAAATAGATAAATTCAAAACTCCACCTCTTCTGGTATAATTTTATAAAACTCAATATACATACGTCCTTGGGAATGGTAACTTGTGTGCTGTTCTTGGGATCGTGTCCGTTCGGCAGGTTTCCAGCATTGCCACCACTTGGGCCATTGCTGTTCGATCCTGGACCAAAACCACCCGCACTGCCACCGCCAGCACCAGAGCCCATGCCATTATTGTTGTTGGGCCCACCGAATCCGCCACCCTGATTCATTCCGCCTCCAAAGTTTCCGCCGCCACTCATTTGGTTTCCCCCGAATCCACCACCGTTACCGCCGCCGAAGTTAGCTGGATTTCCAGGTCCTCCGAAACCACCACCGCTTCCACCAAAGTTTCCTCCGGACGGTCCATTGCCACCAAAGCCGCCGCCATTGCCACCGAAATTGCCGCCACCAAAGCCACCGCCGAAGTTGCCGCCGCCAAAATTGCCGCCACCATTATTGCCGCCAAAGCCGTCGTCGTTAGCCCACGGATTTATGAAGGGATTATCGCGCCTGCCACCGCTACGGCTTCGATCGCTGCGACCACCACGATCGTTGCCAAAGCCCCCGTTGCCACTGCCTCCAGCGCCGCCACCACGACCGCCACGTGACTGACGATTGTTGCCGCCATTGGCAGAACCATAGCCACCATATTCATCGGCGAACATTCGGTCGAAATTTATCGGGTCATAATTGTGTACAGGGCCCTTAATCGGCGTCTGCAAATATTAAAGCAATTAAAATAATCACATTTGCTTAAGCAAAATCTTAAGACTCACCTCACGGGTCAACGTGATCACCTCCCGTATCGCGTCGATCACCTGGGCCTGTTTACCCACAGTTTGCACCACACGGTCTGTGCTTTGGGGTGCCACATTGGAAAACACCTTCAAAATGCGGCAGCCAATTTTCTGCAAAACATAAAAGAAGTCCATATTAAGCATTTCTCCTCGACATACAAATGGAAAAATTAAGCAGTGGGCATTTACTGCACAGTTCAAACGGATATATCCTTCAAAGTCTATAATACGAATTTATTACTTTGCCTAAATATTCCAAAGCGCAACTGTTCAGACACAATATTCGGGAGTCATATTTTCAATAGTGCTCCAATAAAAACCACTATACTGCTGTAGGAGTACAGACGTGACAGCGGTGGCGGCTCGGCAGCGATTGCATCATTTCTAAACCATAAAGCCTACATATTACTGTGTTGGGGATTGTTGCTTCTATGGTGTATGTTGAAGCCCAGTCATTTGCGGGTGTGCTTGACCAACGCAACGCAACACAGCAGTGTCAACCAACACAACCCAATGACAGTCGCCGAGTACGGCATTTAAATAACGCAGACTGTTGTAAGAAATTAAACCGTAGCAGGAACGAAACATTGAGTGGCTGGCTGAAACATTGAGTCACAGAATTTCAAATTATTTGCCTGGCCTCCGTAACTATTTGGTACATACATATAATAAAATAACAACATGGGATTATTAATTTCAAACATGAACGAGCATGTACAGAACACTGTCATATACACACAAACATTCCAGCAAAAGAGCAAGACGAATCGGAAGGACGACTATAGCCAGGCTGTGGTCGAGAACAACAGCAACTACGTTGAGAGCCAAAGGTGGCCCGCCAGGTGTGCTCTACTACTTTATGGCTGTTTTTTTTATGATAGCAATAAGTTAATCGTCATTTGTAATTGCTACGGCACATTGCGACGGCGGACTCTATAGATTGACGGTGTAACTATTTAATTACCACTTCCTGCTTGAGGGTGAAAGGCACGACAACCGACGCAACGAGAACGATGTTGTCGCGACCAATGGTAATTCCGAACTAGTTGGATTCACAAATTCCCAAAGACCATGCCAGCGCTTGCATCGACATCGGAAACGGCATCGACACAGCCAGCGAGAGCAGCAGCATACTTTCAATACATTGCGGATACATGGCAAACCTTTCACCTCATAGTATATGTACGTACGTACACACATACACTCCAAAATTACTCACGCAACTTCTCCTGTGCTCTTCAGTTGTTCGTGTTCGCAGGATAATAAGGACAAAGTCTACAAAGCGCAACACAGGCGCTCCTGTGGAGGATTGTACGATTGCGTGTGTGTGTGCAGCTAACTTGCCGTGAAGCGAGAGAAACGAGAAGCGGAACCGGTCTAACAACCAAACACATGCGCAGTTCGTGCTTATATACCTACACACGTACCCATTGACCATCGGCAGTGTATACTCACATAACGCATAGTGGAAATTAAAATGGAGAACTGAAGGATTTTGAAATGAAAAATATTTTCAGAGCTCGCCGATTATGATTTCATCCGCCACAGGCACACGGACACTCCTCCCCCACAAAGCAAACGACTAGAAAAAATTTTAAATAGCTTCCAAGGAAGAGACAGCGGACATCGACAATGTTACGAAAATCTACCTTTAAACCAAAGGTAAACGCTTTAATGCCTTCACAAACAGAAAGCAAAAAAACCACGCCAAAAATCGCACGTGCGTGAAAGGAACGTCATAGTGACGGCATGTTTCTTAGCTGAGTTGAGGCATATCCCTCACATGTAACTAGACTGTGTCCATGGTGCAACGATTCGCTTCTTGCGCCGCACCAACAGCGTTCTATTCGTACGCGTCAATCCCATTCGCCGTAGACACGACCTTAAGCAGCACAGCCGCAGACGCACCCGTTGTCTTCACACGCACGACGACGACGCTTCACAGCTGTCGGTCACGGTGCGACGACATTGCGTGTGTGTATGGCCTGTGCCACGTATGTAACTAGCACACGGCGACGTTACTCAAAAAGCGCACATTTGTCAGTGCCGGCTGCCTGCCTGCTGGCATATTATGTATAGCCGAATACTAGGACGCTACACTGCTATTGTCTTGTTGCAACCCAGTTTCTTGCTACGCGAAACATCAGCCACAATGGACCAAACTGTCAAACGAAAAGGAAACAGCATCTTATAATACTTTACCTTCATTTCCATACCTACATTTGCAAGTACTCGAAACCGTTTGTGTCAATTGTAACGATCAAAATCAATTCTCAACTAAACAGACCCCAGTACTGTTGTTTTGCAATCAAAAATGAGTCGTTGATCACGGTGCGCAGGCGTGTGACACTGCACAACGTCTCGATAAAAACTGTTAGAACTAAAGTCCATGTGCACTTTTACTATAATTCCAGTCGAAGGTCAAATCATGCCAGTATCTCAGCCAGACGAAAATGGTTACTGCTGTCAAACTAAAATTATTTTTGTAATTATTTACTCGGCTTTGCTGCGGAACGCTCTGGCTCTCCTACAGCGTTTATACGACAGTTCAAGTCGCTATCAGTCAATACGCATCGACTCAATACAGTCGTATAACCACGCGTATAAACGGTGCACATGCGTATAAATGGTTAAAAATGTTCATGTACACTTAACTTTTTTATGCATTTTTAAGTACAAAGCAAGCAACACTAATAGCTGATATTCATTAGACGCCCAAAAAGTATTAAAAAAGAGAAAAGCACACTTCTCAAATCGTTTTTCAATATGTGCTGATTTTTTTTACAAACTTGCAGCGATTAAATTTCGTGAACTCTTGAAGAAGTGCTTGACATCCCATAATCCGATCTATTAGAGTGCATCAATTTGAATGTGCCTTAATCCATGACATGTCTGCTATCATAAAACTAACTATCCGAGAATTTAATGACTAATTTAATTTAAATTCGATTTTGTTAACATAATTCTTGAGATGTGGAGTTTAGATAGACTAAGAGCCATCTTGCATCGTACTTTGTATTTTATTCAAATAATGAATTTATTAGTATTTAGTTGTTTGTAAGTCAAACTAGACCTGCTTCTTCCACAGTTGAAAACCCCCAAAAAACGATACAAGTAGAAATTCGGTAAAACAAATAGTCAATAAGACGGAAGCCTGAAACAGTATTAATCAAGCACAATAATTTAAAAATTAAAATGAATCGTGTGTTTCAGATTTTCGTACAAATTAGATTTAGCTTAGTAAAGCGTTGTCTCCAAAACTCCATCGAAATACGGTATACAAGTAAATAATTGAATGGAAGATCAATTTAGTCGCTGCTACGCGACGAAATACCATATCAAAATTAAGCAGCACTTTGCTCATTCCAAATATACAATGTACAAACAGGATGAGAGCGAGTGTGTACACACGACATATAAATATATGCAGCTGCACTTATGAAAAACACCAATATGACTGAAGCAAACAAAAACGCAACAGGAAAAGATGTCAAGCGGAAGTGAGGGAGACTGCTCAATACTTTTTATCCGTTGCTTAATTGTGCCTAAGTTTACTTTAACAACTCCGACAACTGGTAACACATTGGTTAAGGTATTTGTCGAAGTTTTTAGATCCTGTGCAACACACAGGTAAGACAATCGTAATGAGTAATGAAATTAATTTTTTCCGGCAATAAATATGGGCGAAAACTTACTTATGAATTTTTCAAACTGAATTTTAAATAAATCTTCTGTGGCTATTGATGCATCAAACTCAATTGCTGACAGGATTTCCCTTCATAAAACCAAAGCAATATGCTTCAATATTGAAAGCAAAGGCACATTTCGAAAACCTTCGCTATTGAGAACATAGTGAAGCACATGCACATCTCCATAATTGTTGTACGCAGCCGCCGAAACTGAAACTAAAATGCAGTCTGTACACCAATAAGGATAATCATGGGGCATCAAGGGCAGATGTTTTCCTTTTCGGTCCTTCTCTTTGCTTTTAGTTTTGTTGTGTGCTACAGTAACACCTGTTAAGCATTCATCAAATACGAAACAGACGGCAAGCGCTCAAACTTCAAACACAGTGTATAACATCAATTCTGCAGAAGTAAAAGAACAGCTGCAAGCAAAACTATGTATAGTTGGTCTCCAGCATGAATATTGAGATATATACAGATTAAAAACAAACAACACAAAATCTGGATACATTGATTTTCGCCCCCCGTTTTCGTCCAATTTGAAGAAATTGGAACAAACGGTTTCGCCAAATTTTTTTTTAAATTTTTTTGTGCACAATCTGCTCATGGAATTCAAGTCCGGTAAACATAAAACCTTCCAGACAACCAACAGCTTTTAAATTAGCAGTATATTCGTTCCTTCTGCAAATGTTTTGTTTATATCATAGTCAACAAATTAACTGAAAAGGGCTTCTGCTAAAATTTTCAAAGATATTTTCGAAAATTTCTAAAAACTCAAAATCAGGCCATTTAAAAAATTGGCGGGTTATGTAGTATACTATTTTTTCCTATGTACTTAATAGGGGTACCGGTTAATTCGTGCGGGTTTTTTGGGAAAATTGAAGCTTTATTGTGAAAAAATTGTTACAAATTTAATATTCAAAGTATTGTCCATCACTAGCTATAACTTTTTCCCATTTTTCTGGCAATTCACGAATACCCTTTCTGAAAAATTCGGCCGGCTTTTCCGCTATCCACGAATCGATCCAATTTTTGACTTCTTCATAATTGGAGAAGTGCTGGTCAGCCAGGCCATGTTGCATTGATCGGAAGAGATAGTAATCGGATGGCGCAAGGTCTGGACTATACGGCGGGTGGGGTAGGACATCCCATTTGAGCGTTTCAAGGTAGGTTTTGACGACCTGTGCAACATGTGGCCGAGTATTGTCATGTTGCAAAATTACCTTGCCGTGCCTTTGTTCATATTCCGGCCGTTTTTTGCGCAGTGCTCGGCTCAAACGCATCAATTGTCGTCGGTAGACTTCCCCTGTGATCGTTTCATTCGGTTGCAGCAGCTCATAATAGATCACACCCAGCTGGTCAAACTTTTTTGGCCGTCCGGGCCGTTCATGTCCTCCAAGTCAAAATTGCCACTTTTGAACCGTGCAAACCACTTCTGGCACGTACGCTCAGCTAGAGCATGCACACCATACACTTCCACCAAAATACGATGACTTTCGGCAGACTTTTTCTTCATATTGAAGTAATGAAGAAAGTACTCCCCGCAAAAACACTTTATTCGGCACAAAATTCGACATTTTCAGAGTAAAAAAAAGTATTGTTGTTTACGCTTCAGCTAAATGAAACATACTGATTCTGAAACTACATATATGACAATAGCTTTCCAACACATATTTGGAAAGGTGAATCACTGTTCACAAAATCAAGTTACGCCATCTGTTAGAAATCCGCACGAATTAACCGGTACCCCTATTATTGTAGGATTGATTTGTAAGAAAACATTATTTTTTAACAGTTTAGGCAAGTGTTAATACGAACCCTGACTAAAATCACTTTTCGGCTCACTGTAGTAGATAGAAGTTCCACAACTGCTTGCCATGCCCTAAAGGATGGTGGACGCTAAGGTTGTTCCTATTTTATTATTCCTCAAAATTCAACATTAAAATTACATTTCAAGCAAAATTACATTTCTTATGCTTCCAACTATTTGCGATTGTTGTCTTTTACCGGTATATCTAGCTTTTTTGAAATAATTATGAATAAATAAATGTTTCTTATAGCAATTATTCATATGTGCTACATTTTAAATAACACTCAGTTACTGATTTAAGAATTAAGATGTATTGCCTTGGAAAAAAAAACTTTTTTGCAAGCTCTAGAATTAAGTCGGTCACACGCCAAATCGCGTTCACCAACTGACAAAAAGCATGTTGGTGTAGATTAGATTAGATTTAGAAAGGGGTATTTGCACTGAGACCAGAGAGGATCCATTGTGCCCCCTACAATTTTAGAGAACGTCCCCTAATCCCACCGACCTAGCGAAGCTTAGTAACTCACGGGGGAGAAGGTGTTTGACGTTCTCTTCTGCAAGCCAGTAATGGCCCAAGTGTTGCCTCTTGCTGTGACATACCGCATCGCAGTGCAGTATGATGTGTTCAGAAGTCTCCTCTGCTGTTCCGCAGAGTCTACACTGTAGACTCTACAGACGTTTACCTGTTCTAGCCCGATTGTATGCATATGTTTTCTCAGTCTGCAGTGCCCGGTTAACAGCCCAGTGACCAGTCTGAGCTGGTTTTTCCCCAGTCTGAGGCATTCTTCACTCCATTTGGAGTTATAACCCTAAATAAAGATTTTCGACTGCCTAAGACGTGAAGCATTACACCAGTGCTCTGAATTCCTGGTTCTTTCTTCAAATCTTAGTGACTCTGCTAGAGTGTTTTTGCCCAGCCCAATGAAATATTGGTGTAAGATTCCTTGCTTTTTAGTGCATTGTCAACATTTCATCGTAGTTCCTCTTTCTTGAACGCCTGTGGTTTTCGAGAAAAACTACTACTAAACTAAATTATTGCATGAGATTGACGTCCCACACGCGCAGACATAAATATATTCAGTCCACTTGTTGCTTTTAGTTTCACAAGTCCAAATTTACATACATACCTACCTTCAAGTGTCCCTGCTTTTAAAGCTTTGCTTCCCTTTCAGACAGAACTTTTCATTATATAAGAAGTTAACTAGAAACAATTTTTTTTAACTTTAAAAGTTCTTACAATACAAAATCACCAAATGCCGCTATGTGCCAGCTGCTGGCCACAATTCAAAAAACACTAATGAAGCAGATGTACACTTCCAAAAACGATCAACGCCAGCTGACTTGAGTTGTTGCTTCGCTTGTATGTACCTGTACTGTATTCGTTTTGTTGGGCGAACACAACAAAAACGAAACAAAATCGACTTGTAGGAAGAAAATTAAAAACAAAACCAAACTGCAAAAAAAACTAGCATTTTTTTGCATACACGTATTTAAAGGCACGCGCATCTCCAAACTATTTTCTGAGAGCTTCTGGGTCTGATTTAACCCAAACATGTTAAGAAGGTCTCGTGTTAACCCATTGCTGCCGGGTACCAGTTCCGCCCATACGATTTTGATAAAATTTCATACACGACCTAGAAGTGACCCAAAATGATCAGAAATTTCAGCTTTATATCTCTGCACGTTGCTGAGATATTCATTAGGTATTTTGTACCCATTACGCAGCAATGGTAGCTTTTTTCCATATTTTGTGAAGTGATCAGCTAAACACGTGAACAAAAGTTGTATTTTTTACAGGTAAGTTAGGAGGCAGATTTTTGTGATGTTCTAAGGCCACTACGTTTCGCGATTTTCACGATTTTTGGAGTCTGGTAACTCAAGCTAGATGGTGAAATTTTAGGGTGACCTTCACTAGGTTAAGGTAGTTTCATCTTTACCCTAACTATCCCTATCAATGGTTTTGAGAGATCTTAAACATTGACATTTTGTGATTAAAAAAAAAAATCAATTTTCATGGGTAAAATTTTACCCATTAGGCAGCAATGGGTTAAGCAGCGCATAGACGTTAGAACATGTTCGCACGGTTCATGCGCAAACTTGAAATTCATTTCGGGCTAGATTATTGACAACATGTTCGCACGGTTCATGCGCAAACTTGAAATTCATTTCGGGCTAGATTATTGACACAAGTGTGCAAGCCTCAGTCCGAACTAAATTTTCAAAGAGCACACATCGCAATGGAGAGCGATATAATCTCGTTATTAAGGATATGATGTTTGTACTGAAGGAGAACAAAAACACAGACAAAAGAATAGCTGCAGAAACGCGTTAGGATCCACTTCTATATACACTTAGCAGAAAAAGTCTGCGTACACAAACTTAAATTTTCTTCTCTTCGTAAAAAATCAATAAATAAATAAATTTTTTAATTAACATTAATTTTTTATTGAAACAATAATTTGTTTTAGTAATTTTAATATGAAGTGTATTACTATAGGTTTATAAGAAAAATTATAAAAATTAAAAAACAAAATAAACGAAGCTTTGAGGTAACGAAAAAGTCTGCGTACAAAAATATTCAGTGAAACGGAAATTAATTTTAAAACTTATTAAATCTTAATTAATAGCTCGTTGGGTATCCCTTCCTTTTTATAACCTCTATAAGCCGTTTTTGTATCGAATTTACGAGTTTAGCAGTCTCGTCACTGCTAATTTTCTCCCATTCTTCGAGGATTACTTTTTTTAAAATGTCTTTGGAAGTTATGATTTGATCCCGGAATTTCCGCTCCAACAGATCCCACAAATGCCCTATGGGATTTAAATCTGGGGACTGTGGAGGCGTTTTAAGATGCTTGGGCATATTATAAAGCAACCAGAGTTTAACTACTTCTGCCGTATGCTTGGGGTCGTTGCCCTGCTGGAATAAAAAGTTGTTCTGGAGCCCCAGCTTTTCGGCACTTCGCTTTAAGTTACGCTTTAAAATGTTGATATATTCTAATTTATTCATTATAGACTCTATGAACTCCATTCTGCCCACTCCACTGCTCGCCATGCACCCCACACCATTACTCCACCACCACCATGCTTGACAGTTGGGTATAAATTCTCTTTGTTGAAAGCAGTTCCCGGTTTTCGCCAAATAAGCTTCCGTCCTTTGATGCCAAAGATGCAAAACTTGCTTTCGTCCGAAAAAATTACCCGTTTTCAAAACTCCAGCGGCTTGTTCACATGTTCCTTTGCGAAAGCGAGTCGCTTCATTGTATTCACTCTGGAAACAAGTGGCTTCTTGCGTGCAACACGGCCGTGGTAGTTATATTTTTTCAATATTTTACGAATAGTATCGACGCAAACACGTTTCTGAAACCTTTGCGTGTTTCCCGTGTTGACAGCTTTGGTGGACGTCCCGATCTGGGCTTTGAAACTAATACTCCTGTTTCCTTATAGTTGTAAACTACTCTTTGGATGGAGGAATGTGTTCTATCAACGATTTGGGCTATTTCGCGGTACGTTTTTCCTTTTTGCCATAGATCGACTATTATTTTTCGCTCGCTGATATTAATTTCACTTCTTTTGGTTGCCATGATGAAGCTTAATACTTTTAGCCCGCGACAAGTCCTTAAAAGCACGTTTGCTTGCACATAATGCTCTACTGAAACTCCAAAATATTAAATAAAGCAAAGGTTTGGTGGCAGAACATCGGGGAATCCCCTTTTTATATTTTGTACGCAGACTTTTTCTGCCATACTCAGCGTTGATTTTTAAGACATTTAATTTTTATAATTCTTAGGTTAAACTTATCTTCATGAAGCTTATCTAACAAGATAGCAAAAACATTACTGTATAAAGAAAAAATCAGATATAAAAAAAAAATTTTGTTGTTTGTGTTTTCATAACAAAATACAATTTTTGTTTCATGTACGCAGACTTTTTCTGCTAAGTGTATATATTTTTCTAAACACTTGTCTAATTATTTCTCATTTGAAATGCGTTCACCATATTCGATGTCAAAAAACCCACTAAATCATGTTTAACAATCCATCGTTGAATTCAATAAATTTTTATTTTCGAAAAATTTAAAAATACAGTCTACAGTAGAAACGTGAGAAAATCGACCAAATTTTCACTTAGAGTACCGTTATCAGATAAACTTGAATGCACCTAAGTAGCCTCTCATCATTTTTGTAATACGCACTGCAAAAATTGTCAATCTCGTGAAACAATTACAAAGTACACATTGTTTTAACAAAATGAGTTCCACGTACGAGAAACGACTTGAAGCCGTAATCCTTTGTCTACAACCTAGAGGGCCGTAAATGTCACGTTTAGCTGCAACAAAATATATGAAGAAGTCGAAGACATTCGTAACGAGGTGGACGAATCGGTATATGGAAAAAAAGACCTCCCCAAAACAGGACAAGAAAATCATTGATTTGTTTGCGACGAAGCTGGGCTTATCGTTGCGTAAAGCTAAAGCAGTTTTAGAGAAAAGTGGTGTTCAAATATCGATCTAACGACGTTAAATACCGGAACTCTTGTAAAAAACCGTTGCTCTCATCATCACACGTTCAAAAACGATCGGAATTGGGATAATGTAATATTTACGGATGAATCGTAATTTTGGACAAATAGTAGCATAAATTGATCTTGGTGTACCGCTAACAACCGATTGCTCCAACGAGCTGTTAAAGACCCAGTCAAGGTCCATATTTGGGGCTGTTTTTCAGAAAAAGGATTTGGGCGTCTTTTCGTTATTACCACTTGAACGCGGTTTTGATGAACAACATTTATGAAAAACCTTTATTAAAATCAGCTGTGAATATGTTTGGGAGAAGAGGACTCTCTTGGATTTTAAAAGAAGAAAACGACCCCAAACATCGCAGCCGAATGTGTGCTGAGTGGACAGAGTAAAATGGGGTAGAGGTGTTAGATTGGCCCTCGCAGTCGCCTAATGCCAACTCGATAGAAAATGTGTGGGCAATAGTAAAGCAGAAACTCAGAGGAAAAACTATATGGACAGCAAAACAGTTATCGAGACAAATTCGGCTGATTTGGAGTCGATTGCCTCGGCAACTTGCTCAGAACTTAGCGCAAAGTACCATATGGGTCGGAGGTGTGAGGCCATAATAGCGAATGGCGGCGACGATACCTGTTATTAAAAATATTGCGTCCAATAAATATTATAATCGCATAAAAAGCAGTTTATTTGAAACGAATCAGACAAATAGTTTCCAAGTTACGACGATCACGCTTCTACTGGACAAACTGTACGCGTTGAATGATTTTTGATTTGAAGTATTTTCAACAAGTTTGAAATTAATCACGATTTTTCAAACAACACCTTAAAGGGGATCCTCTAGTACAAACGGTTTTTTTAAAGCTTTTTTTGGGATTTTTTTTTTCAGAAACTGCAAATGATAATGAGATAATTCAAATGATAATGTTGGGGTCCGCCAGCTGAGTACCGGCCATGTTTTTTTGTAAGGGTGCGTTTGCGCCATCCTAACTTTGTCCCTGTTCGTCTGAAATGTAATACAAAAATTTTCTCTTAAAAAGCATAACTCCAATTAAAGGATGACCTATAATGAACCCGATCTGATTAAAATTGGATCCGCGGCATCGTTTTAACGTGTTTTTTTTTCGAAATTCGAACTTTTTTTGCTCTAAAAACTCCCCCCAAAAATCGGCTAGTCAATGGAGCGCAATCTCCGTAGGTTAACCCGTGGAGCAAAAAGTTTTGAATACAGCAAAACAAGAATCAAGTGAATCGGTCAATTAGTTTCGACGGAATCATGGCGCAATGGTCAAAAAATGTGTTTTCGAGAAAAACGCGTTTAAAATTTTAAAACCGTGTTACCGCGTAGTGAACGAGACGTATTTGAGGCTCTGTATCTCAGAGACGTTTACGAATTCGACAAAATCCGTTCGTATACTTTTTCTATGAACTATGTATATATATTACTATAAAAATATGAAATTAAAAAAAATCGATTTTTTCAAAATGTACAGCTAGAGGGCCCCCTTAATCCATTTTTTGCTCCTTTAGACCTCGAACTGAAAAAAATCACGTCATATCAGAACCAACAATTACGTGTATATAGATTACAAGTTTATCCCAACTTTGATTTTTTTGTTTTATTTTTATAAGTGACGTTTATATTATAAGTCACGTTTATATTTGCCATAGAGCTGGCTCCTTTTTAAAATATCTATAAAATCTCTACAAAAATTGTAATTGACGGCTGCCATTGTTTGATTGCTGCGTCCGCACTCTACATATACAGTATTTATAAAAAGTATACATTTGTATCTATAGGCTAGAGACTCATCGAGTATTTGTAAATAAATTTAGTTTGTTTCATTTAACTGCTTCGAGCGATGTTAAATAAATACAATGTTCTTATCGTGTTTAGATTGATATATAGGGTTTTTCATTTGGAACCGAAAACTTTGACAGCCCTGCGTTCGACAACCGCAGCTGTCGTTGCATTGCACAGTGATTCGTTCCATAGACAAAATTCAAAAAATTTAGTCTCAGAATTTAACAATTTCGATGTCATTGAAAGGTAAAACTCCAACTAAGAAAACCCCAAAAAATCTGTGCGAAAAAATAATTAGTGCAATTGCAAGAGCTGCTCAAAGTCGGAACTTTTTTCACAAAAAATTGTAAACACATATTTTCTGTTTTTTAGTCTGTTGAGTAAAACAAATTTTTAAAATACATGGTTACCAAGTTGCTAAAACTTTCAATATAGATTAAGAAATGATGTGGCCATCTTCGCTTTTAATGTTTTCTCAAAATTTACAAAGCTGTGGCTTTTACTTCATTTTAATTTAAAATATTTTTCAAAATTAAAAATCTGAAAATTAGCAAAACTTAGAGGAAAATATCTAAAAAGTATGTGAAAGTATGTTCCTTGATTTTTTTATTTTAAGAAGCATTCTTTCTTTGTCGGATAATGTAATTACATCCTCCGATATCTTCCGATCTCAGAAAATAATCCAATTTGAAAAGTGGTCTAAACACCTATTTTTCGATAAAATTTATTTAATTTATCCCCAAAAGTATGCAATCGGCATGAAAAATTGAGAAAACTGCACAAATGCAAAACATACGTCTATTATTATCATTTTTATTCTAAAACTAAAGGGTCCTAAGACAATTTATGTTACTCTTAGCAATTACCATTGTTGAAGTTACCGATTAAATGTAAAATCTGAAAAATCTAGCCAACACACTTTGTGCTATAGCTCACCAAAAATGACGAAAATTGCAAATTTAAGTCTCAGGCATTGCCAAACTAGAAAAGTTAAAAAAAAAACAAAATGGAGATTTCACTTCAGCAGACCATGATTAACTAGTATACCAAATTTTATGAAGAACGGATCACTCCTTCTAATTTTGTCCCGCGGTTGTATGGAGTCGAATCACTGTGCATTGTGTTAATATTGTAGTTTAGTGTTTGCCATTTATGAAAATGGACCGATTTAGCATCGCTCAACGTGTAAACATAGTGAAAATTCACTACAAAAATGGTGAAAATTTGAGCACCACTTTTCGCGCACTAAGGAAGGATTTCGGACGTCACGGAAGGCCTGTTTTGTCAACAATTTCGGATTTATTGGCGAAATTCGAACGAACTGGTTCTGTACAAGATGTACAGAGGCCAATACGTAATCGCCCTGCTCGTTCGGCCGAAAATATTGCTGCTGTAGCTGCCAGTGTTGAAGATGACCCGAATTTATCGCTTCCCCGGCGTTCACAACAATTGGACATATACCTCAACTTGGCGTATTTTGCATTTGGATTTGCATCTTCATCCATATAAAGTTCAGTTGGTGCAGAAATTAGAGCCGGGAGAGCACAGAATGCGTCGTAACTACGCCGAATGGGTGCTTGAAAAACAGTCCGAAAATCCCAATTTTTCGCACAAAATTTTCTTCAGCGATGAAGCACATTTTTACCTCGGCAGTTACGTTAATAGTCAAAATTGTCGTGTGTGGGGCTCAGAAAATCCACACGTGGTTGTCGAGCGCCCAATGAATCCACCTAGAGTCACTGTTTGATGTGCATTATGGTCCGGTGGTGTCATAGGGCCATATTTCTTCGAAAATGACGAAGGACAGACCGTTACCGTCAATTCTGAACGTTATGGCCGTATGATAACCGAGTATTTCTGGCCAGCGATCGAAGATATGGATGTGGAGGAGATGTGGTTTCAACAGGACGGCGCTACATGCCACACAAAACGACCGAACATGACAGAATTGCGAACCAGGTTCGATGAACGCATAATTTCGCGTTTTGGTGATGCCAATTGTCCGTCAAGATCGTGCGATCTGAACCCTTTGGACTTTTTTCTTTGGGGCTACGCGAAAGACCAAGTCTGGTTGGTTGCTTGGTTCAAGTGGCGATGTTCCATCATCCAATTAGCGCGTTGGCGCCGTTTTGATACCACTATTCCCGGTAGGTACACTAGGGTATACTGTGTGATGTCTTCAGGTCTATATATTTATATATCCATATATATATATACTTTATATCCAGTCCGAGAGGTTAATGAAAGAGAGTAGCGAAGAGTACACTGCACTTTGCTATCTCTTCGAAAGTCTGAAATATCGGTTTTCCCAGCGTTTTCCATCTCCTTCTTGATAGCGCCGGGCAGTTGCAGAGGAAGTGGTATACGGTTTCCTTCTCGTCCGGGTTTTCACAGCTGTGACAGCTGGTATTGTGTGGAATCGCCATTTTTGCCGCATGCTCTCCAATGGGCCAGTGGCCAGTGATGACTGCCGTTAGTCTTGCCACATCCCGGCGGCCCTTGTTCAAGAGCTCCGCGGTCTTGTTCTTGTCGTATGTTGGCCAAAGTAGTCTGCTGGTTTTACAGGATTCCGTCCTCTGCCATCTAGTGTTGGCTTTGGCGAAGAAGTCCTTTGAGACCTCGCTCTTGATGGAGCCCAGTGGGGCGTGAACCGTCAGCGCCTCGCTTTCATCAAGAGCGGAGCCTCTTCGAGCTAGTTCATCGGCTCTTTCGTTCCCTTCAATGTTGTTGTGCCCTGGCACCCATATCAGGGTAACTCTGTACCTATGAGCTAGCTCTGTGAGGAGCTTCCTGCATTCCCGCACTAGTTTTGACGACAGAATCGACGATTCCAGTGCCTTGATCGTGGATAGGCTGTCGGAAAGTATAGTGATGTGGCTTTTATAGGATGTGTCTGCCAGTGCCATCCTGCACGCTTCCCTAATAGCAAGCACTTCCGCCTGGAAAACGCTTGCTGTGTTGGGGAGACGGAAAGACACATTTAGATTAAGATGTTCCGAGAATACTCCTGCTCCTACCCCGCATAACATCTTGGAGCCATCCTTGTAAATTGTGGTATCCAGGTTATTAAGGATGTTCCCTCTCTTCCATTCTAGACGGAAGGGGGTACGGATATCGTAGTTTTTCCCAAAAGCAATGATGGGAATAGCGTAATCCGTAGTTGTAGGTAGGCACCTTTGCCTTTGCGATAGTAGACTGCCGTGACTATACGGTCTGTCTCTCCAGCAACCGGTTTCTCTCAGCCTGAGAGCACTAAGAGTTGCGACTTTCATAATGTGCAGATCAACGGGAAGCAAGTGCGTCAGCACGTTTAGCGCCTCTCCAGGGCGCTCCCGTATTTCCGGCACAAGCTGTTCTTTGCAGTCTACCGAGTTTGGTGATGTTATACTCCCTCCTGAGGGCTTTCCACCAGACAAGAGCTCCGTATGATAATATTTGACGCACAACCATCTTGAACATCCAAAGCATTAGACTCAGTCGGAGGCCCCACCTCCTTCCTATCATTTTCCTGCAGGAGTAAAGTGCAAATCCTGCTTTGTTTATTCTATGCTCTATATTTAGCCTCCAGTTCAGTTTGGGGTCCAGAATTACCCCAAGGTATCTGGCACTGGACGAGAGGGGTAGTGTTACGTTCCCAAGATGAGGTCGTCTAAAAGTCGGTATCTTAGTGCGGGTGGTAAACAGCATCAGTTCAGTTTTGCTGGGGTTAATGCTTAGTCCACGTCCCGTACACCAAGCACTTAACCTATCCACATATAGCAGGCGCCTTGCAGCCTGCTATATGTAAAAGTCATCGAAAATTACCTAAAAAGAATCAAGGTGTGCCAGGCTGCTCGTGGCGAATGAATGAATGATGTCATATTCCATTACTAATGGCACAAACCAAATATTATTTTGATAATAAAGTTTCATCAAAATTCAAATTTTAATTGATTTTTTTTATTTACTTTTTCGGCTCATGATGAAAAACCCTGTATGTGTAAATTGACACATATTTGTGATACCCCGACCCTCATTTCTTTCCAATGTAATAACCACTCTGGTCGTCATACACACTTTTGTGTTGCACAATTTATATGTATTAATGGAAATTTAAAAAAAAGTCACAACGCAAGCAATACATACTAGTTAGTTCATGACAATGGACAACTAATGTCCGGGTAATATCACCTTCCCCTTTCGTTCTCGTCGCTACACTTGAATGGCACTTTTCGTCAAAGTATGACCGACGGCATTTCCGGCAGGCAGATATATACATATTCTTTAAACCCGCCACCATCAAAGTATGGCAACACAGGAGTTGACCGGATATGGAACGACAGACAAAAAGTAATTTTCTTCGTGTTCAGTTGACACAAAGGGATAAAGTACTAATAATGACGGAACGACCACACTTTTAACACAGAACAACGCTCCTACGCGGTCAGCAGCAGGTTAGGCAGCAGACAATTGCACGAAAATGAGCTATTAAAATCATGCATGTTATCATCCCCATGCTCATACACTAGTATTAAAGTTGGTGGATGGTTGATAATGATGGCCGCAACAGTGGCTATGTGTGTGTGTGTGGGCCAACGCGTGCTTAGAAAACTTTTACAATCCCACAACGGCTAGACTTGCGTGTAAACACCCATTGGCAGGCATGACACACAAATTATTCCCACCGTTATTGGCTTCTGTTTAATAGAACACATACATACTACCTTATGAGTAGGGATCGGAATTATATGGACATGCATATTTTATTGGAGCATCAGGTTTGAACGGGAACACGACGGAAACTATTTTTGTTGGAACTAGTTTTAGCATGAGCTTCCATTTGGATTGCATGTTTTCATAGTTTTGCATGCTTTGCATATTTCTTCAAATTTTGCATTTGTTTGTTTGCATTTGTTTCTTTTGTCATTGTTTAAGAGATATTTTTTACTTTTGTTTAATGACGCAACATATAACAGTTATTTTTTATTTATATTTTTAAAATCCTATAACAACAATTATTTTTAATTTTTTTCTTATTAGTCCACAAACCACAGTTTTTTCGATTTTTATTTTAATTGTCCTATGATAACAATTATTGGTGACTTTTATTTAAAAAAGTCATAAAAAACATCAGTCAGAAACTTTTAATTATAAAAATGATCACTAAAAATCAGTTATTTTATAAATAAAAGTCATCAATAAAAATCAGTCTTCAGATCAGACTTTAATTTTTTAAGTCATCAATAAAAATCATTCAGTGACTTTTATTTCTTAAGGGGACAGTCCCCTCAAGAGGTCTCAAAAAATCGTTTTTTTTTTTTTTTGATTAATCGATTGGGCATCTATTTAAGATTATGTATGTAAAGTTTTAGCTCCAAATTCGAAGTATTTCAGGAGTTGCACGAAAATTCAGTCGGTCGCGCACGGTGCCTGGCGGCCACGCACGCGAAATTTAAAGTGCGTTTTCTCAAAACCATGTTTTCACAATTTGCGGGAAAGATAACTATAAAAGTTATCAACAGATTTTCTTAAACTAAAATTTATTTTATTCAGTATGAAAAACTACTCTATGCGAACTACGGATTTTGAAAAATTCCGATTTTTAATACCTTTTTTATTAACAAATAAATGTAAAAAAAGTCACTTTTTTTTGAAATCATAATTTTTTGTCTAAATTTTGGATTTTTGGAATTTTCGTAGTTCACATAGAACAAATAAGTCTGACGAAGAAAACAAAAAAAAAATTTTTGATTTTAGTTGAAAACAACGGCTGCTTGATTGGCCGGCCCAATCACCGGACTTGAATCCCATCGAAAATTTGTTCGGCATTCTTAAAAGGCGTCTGGGCGTAACACGCTTTCGTAATAGGGGCGAATTGTTTTTTAAGTTAAAAGAAGAAGGGGGGAAATACCTGAAACCACAATTTTAAACCTAATTGAGTCAATGCCTAAAAGATGTGCTGCAGTCATACAAAGCAAAGGGTATTACACCAAATACTAGTATAAAGTTGCTTAGGTTTTGCACAGCTAATTTTGGAGTTTGTTTCGTTTTCGTAAATGTTTTTACCGTTTGTGAATTGATATGTTTGGTTTTTTTTATATATTTGTTCTAATTACATTCTAAGCATTATATAAATATAAAATTATTCCCACTTCGTATTGAACTATTAGCAAATATGGAGTTTTATTCATGACTAATACAAAAGTTGCTTAGGTTTTGCACAATACTGTATGTACAGAATTCTTTATTCTTTTTTATTCGATTCGAATTTTATATTCTGAATTTTGAAATGTAGTTATGTTTTTGCCCCCTTTAATTTGTTGCTGGGTACGCCCAGGCACTTGCTTTTCGCAAACAAGAATGAACCGACTGGCACAATTTGCCAAAACGAATTGAATTGTTCAGCGGTCACTACATTGTCGCAATACAGTTACGCCGACGCAAAGGATAGACCTGCTGGCGCCGCAGCTATTAGCAATGCGTACCACATATTGTCGCCTTGGCAACGATGTGTATGTATCATACCAAAGAAAATAAAGTCTTCATATTCGTTGATCATACACAAGAATAATTTGTGCGCTGAAATATTGTTAGAGTCGATTCATTTATATCAATATTTTTTAATACATTATTAATTTCAGGTATAACAGATTAAAATTTACGAAATTTACGAAGAAAAAAAATTGCGAATATCTGATATGCTGATATGCAGGTAGACCTGTTACACCACACACAGCACATGATCAGTGTAGCTAAAATCATAAATTTATGTTGCAGAAAAGAATATCAGCAAGCAAGAAAATAAATTCCAAATTCAATCCGGCAAAAGTTCTGGATGAGCACATGCAGCTGTGTGCGTAAAATATGTAGCTTTGCGGAAAAAAGCTGTAATTCAGAGCTTGAAATGTTGGTGACGTTTTCGTCGTATGAGAGTGGACATCTACTTGATGAGTTATCTGTGGTATTGGTATGGTATATATTTGGTATTTAGTTGTATGACCCTTCCTTCATAGTAATTTTTTCAAATATAGTTTTCATAAATGCTATTTCCGGTGCGGTGGTTAAAATAGAGTTTTTCGTGTAAACTTTTTCGAATTTTACTAATTTACAGTAATACATATAAGCTACATAACACACTACCAGTTGCGCGCGGCTTTGCACGTATGAATTTCATTGAAATAATCTTTACTTTTAATATTATTCGTCCGTTTAATCATGTTTCTCCATACAAATTCTTAGCCCTACGTTGAACCCGTAAGATTCTTATTTCCAAAAAAACATTAACACGTGTCGAATTATTTTTCATTCACCTACTGTTTAAATTTCATGTTTGAAAATTCAGCAGCTTGGACTAGGTGAAAGCTTGAAAAAATCTGGTTTTTACGTTAGCTTCACCGCGGCCTCACCTTTTTAAGATCGATTTCAGAAAGCGTAAAAACAATTTCAGAAACCGTAAATTCAATTTCAGATTAATAAATTTAATTTCAGAAACCGTAAAGCAATTTCAGAAAGCGTAAAACAATTTCAGAAACCGTAAAAACAAATTCAGAAACCGTAAATTCAATTTCAGAGCTAATGTTGAATTTCTTTTTTCTTTATTTACATGGATTTGTATTTTAATAAAAAACGTTATAAAAGATATCTGAATGAAACAGCTTGTACAGAAAAAGAAAAACTATGTTTACATTCCTACTGGCATGTCATTTTTAGCAAGAGCATCCTTATGGAAAGTGGAACTGAACGGCTGTTTTGATGGATCTATGGCATGACAATCACAAGGTCATTAGCATTGTTACCATTTTCTTGCCATTTCTCAGTTAAGGCTTGCACCCATTCGGCGCATGCTACAGACGTAAATGAGTCCTTGCGACGCTCCATGAGCAGCACACCTCCGGTGGTGATTGCATGTTTGGCCCCCTAAATGCGTTAAGTTGTTGTTCAGCGCGTTGCCCAACTCTGGAACAGTCACGAGTAAACCGGCAAAACAAGTTGAAATTTGTTTCATCTATCCATACATAATGCAAAAATTCGGCAAAGTGAATTTTTTGAAAAATATTTTACGCATTGAAGGTAGTTTCAGAAATTAAACTTACGTTCTCTGAAATTGATTCTACTTACGTTTTCTGAAATTGCTTTTACGGTTTCTGAAATCACATTTACGGTTTCTGAAATTAATTTTATAGTTCTGGAATTGAATTTACGTTTTCCGAAATTGAGTTTATGGTTTCCGAAATTGTTTTACAATTTCTGAAATTGCTTTTGCGCTTTCTGAAATTAAATTTATATTTCTGAAATTAAAGTTTTCGCTTTTTGAGATTATATTTACGGGTTCTAAAAACAAGTTTACGCTTTCTGAAATTGATCTTGAAAAGGTGAAGTTTATTTTAAAAAGCTTGCAACTTCTAGCAGACTTGGACACTTGACACCACTAGGGTAGTTACCGCTGTAAAAGTAGTTTTGGATAGTAAACACACTTGTTTTTTAAGTAGTTTCATCTAGTTTTCTTGAAATTGCTCGTAAAACTAATAAACCGCCGCTTTAGCTGCATAACGCTTTTGACAGAAAAAATCCTCTGAAAAATAATTGTCTATGAAAAAATGTCCAACTCTCCGTTCCGAAGTGACATAAATCTTAACATTTGTGTAAAACTTCACAAATACGTTGCTTGACCCGTTAATCTCGTAATTGTGCAGCGGTGCCAACTATGCATATACCAATAAACCCCCTTATAGTGCAGTGCCACTGAATTATCAACACTAAGCAATGACGCTGAGGTAAGACATCGCACTTCCTTTCATGGCCTATTTTTGCAAATGCAGCAACTAAGCAATGCAGTAGCTGTGTCTTTTGTCATTGGCATAGCTCCACGTTTTGCCTCTGGAATATCAGATTTCAACCTATCCTGTATTTTGAATTATTTGAATAAAAATAATAATTTTAATGAAGATTACATCCATTCCCTTCCCAATCTGTTTAAAATGTGTTTTATAGGATGTCCCAACAGAAACCTGCATTTTAAATTGGCTGAAAAATAATGAACGCATAGGTATTTTTCCAAACGGAAAAAAGAGAGGTACATCCATGCCGTTATGTATGAAATACAATTTCATTCATGTAACTGCTGTTACTGGCTTTACAGCACGTCATTCTTTCGACCCAATTTTTAACTACATTTTCCAATGTCTGCGGCTCTATCTCACCGATAGCTTGTCGTCAATCGACGGTGGTGGCCAGTGCACATTTCCAAAACGGCTGATTACACGATTTCTAACTGTAGCACTTTGGAAGTCAAATTTCAACTCTTCCCAGCGTTCTTCGAGTGAAAAGCGATCCATATTCGTTAACCGCAAACAATTAATTATCTGTCAAAGAATGACAGACGTAAGTGCTGCCAAAGTCGATTTACTCGCTAGTTCAAAATGCAACCAACAGATGAGACACCCTATATAACGCATGTTGAAAAAATAGTGTTGCATACACATTTCAAATCATTACAGGTCAGAGGCAGCCACCTTTACCTTAACTAAGGGTACTTTTCTAGTTCTAATATCAGAGGACAGTTCTGTAAATTAACTAAGATTTAACTTAATTGAAAAAGCGCGAAGTCAGCTTAGTTGTGTTTAAATTAGTAGTCTTCATAATCCGGTGGCACTGCACTGACTGTACTGTATGTCGAACAATTGAGATCGACGATCTCGTGCGTAGTTGTAGTCGATTCCTTAGAATTAAAACTAAAATTCATAAAATATTACATAAACCCAACTGTATGTAAACCCAGCTCTAGATATGAATATATTCATAGGAAATTATTATATATGAATAATTTCGATTGGTGAACATAATTTTATTTACTTACATCTCTGATTTCCTTAATTTTCTGTCCACCTTTGCCAATAACACAACCAGCAAGGCTCTGATGAATTAACAAGCGCACATCAACTTCATCGTCACGCTAAAGAATCATAAAATTATATTAGTAATAATATAATAAATGCAAATAAACTTAACTATGTAGCACACCTCTTCAAAATATTTCAGCATTTCCGTAATTATCTGCAATGTTGACTCCAGATCCGAGGAAATTAGGATCGTACTATTTGAGAGAATATCGAAAGAGAAAACAAGTTTTAATGAAAAACAAATAACCACAATAGTACAGGACATGGGCTTTTGGTTGCATATCGAACGGATGCGCGCGACGGTACAGAGATATTGTCACCACGTACGATTAAGGGAATGTTTGATAGCAATGGAATGGTGGAAACAAATCGGGTATGTAGTACTAAAGTATAACATGGTCAAATCCAAAACTATAAATAATTTTTGGCGAAAATCCCGCATAAACCACATTCATTAATTTCTATGAAGCACAACATCAATTCCAGGTTAATGCTAAATTGTATATTACTTGTTAACGATTGTATGAGTATGTTATAATGGAGTTTTGCACTAATTCAGTCGATGTCAATGACAAATGGACAATCCAATTACCAACTGCGCTAAGTAGGTAGAGGGAGAACGAATGAGAGTTTTATACGCACCAAAGGATCATTTCATATTTATTTTTGAACAAAACACACGGCACAAACCAAAGCCAATTTCTTTACGAAACTCTAACTTTTCGAAGTTTCAATAAAACTAAGACAACTGGCACTCACTAGCTCTCATTACAACAGGAAATTAATTCATTTTTAAATACAACACTGAGAATTGTTTCGAGAAGAACGTAATCTTTCACATAGCAATTTGGCAACAGATTTATTATGTGCTAAAAATGTTCTCATAATTCCCAGCAATTTACAATCATATGTGCCGCTTCGAAAGACGTGAATTTCGACCAACAACTTCGCAACGATAACGCATTTCAAAAAGATATTCTTGAACATAGAAAGATGATAAAATATGCATTTTATGAACGATTTTGGACGATTTCCTTGCAGCGATACATGGACAGGTTTTCAATTACAAGGAATCTTCAATTGCTTCTTTTATACAGTAAGATCAGACTGTGCTTGTATAATCTTGCAATCAGATTTATACACAAGTCTTATACATTTATCTATACGCTTTTGGCGTTTTTGCATTTGAAGAATAAGGATAAGAAAACAATTACAGTAAGATGCAAAGTAGTGTTAAAGAATTGAGATACGGATACGAATATTTTAGAAAGGAATAACTAAAAAAAGGTTAAACATAAATTTGAGTAGGTCTAAAGTACATTGTATATTGATTTTTAAATCGCTATAATAAGAATTGTTTAGATAAACTTATTAAGGTATAGTGTTTACCGTTCAGGGCCTTGAGAATCGTCGACAGACACAGTGGCTTTATACTGCGTTTTGGATGATTGACATTGTGTTGGGTTACAATTTGGTCAGGTTGTTTGATTGGTGATGTTTGGTGGTAGTGGTTGTGGTGGTGGTGATTGTGGTCGATGTTGTCAAATCGGTGGCAAATGCAATTTAACATTATTGTTTTCGAATCAGTATTTTCAGTGACATTGACCAGTTTGTAATTGGTTATGTGGCAACAGAGTTATTAACGCGCAGTTGAATTGGTGCGTAATTGAAAGCGCATTTGCGTTTTGGGATCATTTCAAATAGTTTTTATTTCAATTGTTATTCAATTACGTGGCAGGTGCGGTCAGCAATAGATACACCGGCGCCGTCGCGGCAGAACAACGTTGGCGTTTATGTTTTGCAACATTATCAGAAAACCACCAAACAATATAAAAAGTAGGTATTTGTTAATAAATTTGTTGATTGGTTTTTAAAGGACATAGACCACAGATTTATACACATTTCGCAGTAACACATCGGTGTTCGTCAGTCGTTTGGTTGGTTGGTTGGTTGGTGGTGGTGGTGATGGTGTTCAAATCAGATCAGGGCCAGTTGAGTTGGTAGGCAGGCAGGCGAACGAACGAGCAGTCGGGCGGGCAGGCGGACGCATGGGCATTTTTGAATTATTATATTTTTATTTTGATTTGTTTTGTTGGGCGTGCCGTTGTAAGTTATCATTTCAGAGCAGACCAGTCAGGGCAGATGAGATCAGGCAGTAGATGGGCGGGCAGGCACGGCAACGTTTGATTTCAACGTTTGCGATTTGATTTTGGTTTCGATTTGGTAATCGATTCGGTTCGGTAATTCGATTCGATTATTACGGTAACATAAAACGAGAGAGCGGGACAAGAGAAAAGAGAGAAAATTTTTCATTTAGTTATGAGGTTAATTGCAATGGCTTATTACAAAAAAAAACATAATTACTATAGCACATGTGTATTAATTTATTCATTATCTCTATAATATATTAAGCTCCTAGTTATACGTACAGATTGTATGACAGACTGCAGTCTATAACTAACGTGTGAAACATAAGGCGATAGCATTATATAGGTAGAAGAGGACTGATTTTTAAAAAGGTTTTAGGGGTCTTTTAGTGAGCTCATAAGCAGGCTATTACCCAAAGATTCTTATGGTTTATCATTAGATTATTCAAAGCACGCATTATTGTAATTATATAAAATCGCTTCTCATTTGTGGAATCTTTTTATTATTAACTTATTAATTTTGCATTGGAATAGTTTGAGGGCAAATGGAATCAGTAATATTCTGTTCGGTATCTAAAAGAGTTGTTCGAGAAAAAACAAATCCTGACAATATTTTTGCTACACAGTTCTCAGAAGATTAAAAAACCCCTAGAATTTTAATAGCTAATTATCGACAAAAAGATAAAGGGTAAAAGAGGAGCCAGCAAAGAACGATGAAGAACTTATAAACTACACATAGATTAAGGCTATAAACGCTTTAAATGAAAAAATATACCTGAGTGCGCATTTTCTGAATATGCTGTCCGCCTTTGCCAATAACAGCGCCAGCAATCTAAAAAAATTCAATCATCAGATGCGTTCATTTTCACTTCTAATAAAAATACTTACATTACTGGGAATCAGTATACGAACTTGATCATCATTGCGCCGACTGCGCTTGTCGGCGTGCGGTCCATCATCGTTGTTTTCTCGTTTAATTTTCATCCTTTCTGCAATTAAATGAAACCAACTAAATTAAAACATTGTGCATTTTGTGAATGTACTCATCATCAGTTATGTGCACATAAAATTAACTAAGCAAAAATTCTAGGGTTAAGGTTTTGCTTGCTTGGTAAAAAACCAAAATAAAATAATTTTTTGCGTTATATTTCACAGCCAATTTTGATTTATTTAAATAACTCTACTTCAATTAAGCTGCTGCTGTTTATTGTTGCCACGAAAATGCCGATCATTGACTACGGTACCAAAGGGTTATGTGTAGGGAGCGGATTTTCAAGCAAATGCATGTTTCTTTTGGAAATGTTCTCAGCAAAATGAATGAGATATCTTTCCGAATCAGAAAATTTCCTTTAAACTTAGTGTTAGTGCATATTTTTGCATATTTCGCTTTAAATGCATGTTTTGACATATTTGCAATAAAATTAATACTTGAGCATCTTCTAAGCATACATAACCTTTTTTCTAGTGTCCGAATATTCGGTTTCGGTTTCGGCCCAAATAAGTGGTTTCAGTTTCGGCCAAAAAATGGCCGAACGGCCGAAACCGAAACTTTCTAGAATATTTGTTTACATTTTATTGTGTAGCAGATATATAATGAAAGGAGGAGTAATTTATGCACCAATGTAATTAAACTTTTTTTTAGCATATAATATTAAATTATTGAATTTTGAATATTAGCGAGTAAGGTACGAAAGGGTGATTTTTTTCATGTTTATGTTTTAAAAAAAATGAATAAATTGTTTTTATTAATAAGTAGGTATTTATTTATTTATGTTATGTTCGTTTGTTTGTTCTTTATTTACTTAACCCTTTCAGTCATGAAAATCAGCCGTTCGAGATAAAAATCTGAGTACTTTAATATAAACTAATATCACTCTACTGAGCACGAATCTGCAAAAAAAATATATATATAGTGTGTCATTTGACTAGTAGGTAATGTCCAATATATTGGACGATGTCACTCGGAGGATACACATTTTAGCATATGCATTGTATTATTTCTAAGTGAATGAAAGAAACTTTTATATAATACTTCACTTTTTATTTCAGATAAGATATATAAACTGAGGTTTATATTGAAAAATTAAGTAGGTGTTATTTAACTTGCATGATATTCGGCGAAACAGTTCTTATTACGCTTCACACATAGATAAACATTGCATTTTTGGCACATAATGAATGATTTTTTAGTACATCCCGTCATTTTACAACGCCCAGAGTTCTTTTCTTATACAAAAACAGGAATGTGTAAAATCGAGTCCTTGCGCACCTCCTCAGATGGGGCCTTTTGCACTGATCGCTTACGTTTTACCGGTAGAGATGGCAAACAGATATCCTCTTCACTAGAATGATTATAGTCCTCAAATACATGTGAAGTTATCGGGGCTTCAGAGTCTGGATTGGATCGTCGTGGCGCTGCTTTAGTTCGTGTTGGTCTTCCTCGACGTCGTGAAGTTCCCATATCTGGCTGTGTGTTTATCTTTTGAACTTGGATTAGGCTATTCGCCACTTCAGCGCGAAAATGCAAGGAATCTAAAATTTGTTTCTTCGGTATTGCATTTGAGATACAGTCCTTCCGGTATTCCATCCAAGCTGCAGTTAATGCTAAGTCAGCAAAGTGCATGATAATACGCACGGTCCACTTATTAGTGCGAATATTTATACGATAATATTGAATCATTTGATCTAAAAGATCTACCCCACCCATGCTTTCGTTATAAAGGTGTACAACTTCTGGTCGAGAAACTTCAATGTACCCCTTCAAGTTTTTGTCCCATCGGTGCGCTTTATCTTCCTCACCAATTCCCACGAAATTTGAAGCAAGATTTACAACTTTATTGTCATACCACCTTGTAAAATTTACTTTTCCATTTTCACTAAAGCATTGTGCAGATGATCCTCGTCCTCGCCTAGCCATTGTTTTATTGTCTGGCACTAGCGGGTTTGCAAAACGGTTAGATCGGACAGTTCCGACAGCCTTGATACCTCTGGCAGAAGTATTTCGAACAATTGAGAGGGAAAGTAATTATCAAAAAATAGTGATAGTCCTTTTGTTTCAGCTGGGATTCGTTTTGCTAGTTCGAGAACAATTGCCGATCCACTGCCAATTGATTTGCTCAGCGCCTGATTCAATGGAGTGGTGGAGCCTTGGTACACAACAAAATCAAAAGGCATACCACTTTTACCACAAAGAAAGAAAACTTTAATACCCCATGGGCAAGGTTTTCCCTTGACATATTGTTTTGCCACGAACTTGCCTTTGAATGGTATAATCTGTTCGTCGACACAAAGGTTCTCTTGTAATGGTAATTGGTGTAGGCGATTTTTATTTTTGAAATTATAAGTCTCACTTTGTAGAGTCGATCTGTGCTTGGTCGAGCCATATTGTCAGTAATATGCAAATGTTGCCTCAAAGAAAAAAAGCGATTGAGTGTCATATTATTTAAAAAAAATGGCATACCCCAACGCCTATAGAAGTACATACGAACTCTTGGTAACTTATAGCAACTCATCATAATATGTTGAGCAAAGAAAACGCGAATTTCATCCACTGTACATGATTTAAAAGTTGTATGTCCTAAACAAATAAAAGGAAAACATATGTTAGAAACTACAATAAAATAGATTAAAGAGAAACTAGACCTTTTTGTACAGCGTAAACGTTTGTGAAATATGAAGCTTTAATAAAAAAATCGTCGTCCAAATACTTCATGAAGTATGAATATGGTGTCCTAACCAAAGAACTTCTACTAGGTGCATTAAAAACTTCTTCTTGCATAGTTTCCCGCGAAAGTCTTGTTGTCCACTTGATTTCTTTCTTTTTTGTGAAGAGCAATGTCGGAATTTCTGAATTTTCGACGGATACCTCTTCCAATTCTAGCTCCTCAATATCATCAGCGTTGCTCTCATTCTCCTCATCTCCTGGCTCTCTTTGAATAATACACGATTCAGCACATCGTACACCTTCCACTGCAATGTCTACCGCATCGTCATCGTCGTAGTCATTTTCAATAACGTCTGCCAACAAAGTAGCTGGACAAATTTCAAATTAAAAAAAAAATTGGTAGGCTTTGACAGTTTCAATAATTTTTATGTCAAAATATTGTTATAATATGTATTTCAAAAATCAGATCATTCTAAGTCAAAACGTCAACATGAGAGTTGCTATTTGCTATTTGCGAGAGCGCGTTTATTTTATGCTTGGACAGCACACTAAAAAGGAAGTTTTGGAACACTTTCTAAAAGAAAATGTCGCTCGTTCCACGCTCTATTCAATTTTTCATCGTTACGAAAGTGGTCAGCCGCCTATTAACATTAAAAAATCAGGTCGTCCGCGTCTGTTGGATAATTCCGGTCTCCAAAAATTGAAGAAAGCGGCGGTGAATAAAATTGGAGCTTCAAATCGGATGTTGGGTAGGAAATTTGGCATTTCCAAAGAAACAGTTCGCAAAAATTTAATAAAAATTGGTGTTGATTACCATAAGAGAGTAACTGTTCCACGATACAGTCCAAAACAACTGGAAGAAATCCCAAAAAAGTGCAGAATTCTTCGCCGAAATTATTTTGATGACGAGGACAAAATAATTCTCGACGATGAGAAATATTTCACATATGCGTGGAACAATGGAGACCAAAATACCGGTTTCTACACCGATGATATTAAGAAAACTCCCGATGGTATACGGTTCGCAGCCAAGGCCAAATTCGAGCCAAAAATTTTAGTTTGGGCAGCCATATCGATAAAAGGAGTATCTCAACTCTATATTCAGGACTCTAAAGCTCCAGCGATAAAATGTGACACTTACATAAGCAAATGCCTTACTAAACTGGACAAATACATCAATACAACGCACTCTGGAGAGAATGTAATATTTTGGCCAGATTTAGCAAGTAGCCATTATGCAAAAAAAACCTTAAACTGGTTGGAAGGGAAAAACATCAATTATGTCCCGAAGCACGCAAATCCACCAAACATCCCAAAGGCAAGACCAATTGAAGATTTTTGGAGTCTTTTGTGCCAGGAGGTGTACAAGGGAGGTTGGGAAGCAAAATCCAATAAACAGCTAACAGCAAGAATCCGGTTGTGTTCGAAAAAAATTGACATGAACGTTGTCCAGACGATGATCCGAGGAATAAAATCTAAACTAAGGAAAATTGAAGATCATGGTCCTTTGGTTTTGTATAAAAGTGAAAAATGATGTATAATTAAATGTATTTTCAAAATACTAAATATTACTTTACAATATCAAACTCAATTTTTTTTACGAAGATATGAAATTTGTCCAGCTACTTTGTTGGCAGACGTTATCTGAATCTCTTTCTAGAGCTTTCAGCACTCGCTCTTTTTCACAGAACATTCAATGCAGAAAATTCGTTTGTTGAAAAAAAAATGCTTGATATGGTGATTTTTATTCAACTAGAATGTTTCGGTTTCGGTCAAATATTAAAAAAAAACCGAAATTCGGTTTCGACCCAAAAAATATGTTTCGGTCGGACACTACTTTTTTCGCTCTGAAGGCATATTTTTTTGCATATATACAATAAAATGCATATTTAACATATTTTTCGATTTTCCTTGTATATCTAACATTTCTATTTACAGTTTACATCTTCTATTTAAGTACTCAAACTCAAGAAATTTTTAATAATTTTTAATTAGAGTAAGTTCGGCACACTTTGCCTTAAAAGACACATGTTTTGGTCTTAAACTGCTCACTGACGCATTATTTAGTATATCTAAGATTATTAACTCTTTAAGATAAACTGTTGACGAGTTTTTTAATTACAAATCAAAAATCCAAATATTGGCGTCTGATAAAAGTGGCGGGTAATGTGATATACCATCGGCGGGTAATGTGATATACCCGAAAAAACGTTATTTAACAGACCTATTAGTTTCAAACTTGAAGAAAATACTCCAAATCAAAAATAATTAGAGACGTGTTTCTCATTTTTTTTGGAAAATCACAATCTGACGGGGTAAACCAAGGGTTAAAAGTTTGTATCGAGAAACATGATTTCATGGATTTTTTTATCTGAAACTTAACCAGAACAGATTTTCGAGATTATACCACTTTCAATATTATAAAATAAAGTATATATACATTTTTGTATACAAATAGTACTGCTGTCATAAATTCGGGTACTGTGATGTACTATATCACATTACCCGAAATTGACTTTTTGCGAAAAAATTATTAAAAAAAACAATAATAATTTTGTTAAGAAGAGCGTATCTCGTAAACTCATGACCGATATCACTGATTTACTTTTGATTGGCCTTGACCTTTCTAATAAAATATTTTTTATACCTTTTCGGCTTTCAAATTTTATAACCAAAAACTTGTGCAAGCACTACTCAAAGCACTTCATCACACTGACTGTAAACTATTTAAGCAAACACATCCAAAATCATGCAGCACGAGTTTTTTAGTTGCTATGATGTTTTAAAAAGGTTAATTTTGAAAAAGGTCAACGCACTTGTGAAATAAGCATCTATATCACATTACCCGAACTTACTCTAATAACACAGTGCAACAAATTCAAAAAAAATTTCGAGGGACAAGGTCAAACATATCACATTCGATAGAGGACCTCAGTAGGTAAAAAAGTACAAGGGATTTTTTCCGGGATGTTCGATTTTTTTTTAAATGCAGTTTAAAGATGGCGACTTAGTGCCCCTTACTGAAACTTTTAAAACATCATATCTCTTGACTCAAATGTCAGAAAGGAATAATTTTTACGTCAAATGAAAGCTAATGACATGAGGTCGAAGAAAAAATATCCTTTTTTTAAATATTGTATGAAAAAGGACATAAAGGACATCAACTAAATGTTTATCCTTGAATATCCTGGAAACCATGCGAGCTAAATTTATATAAGTGACTTCTGAGAAAAAAGGATTCAAAGATGTATACTACATATTAATTTCATTTCAATCACTTTCACTGTTAAGGCACTACAGCGTTTCAAAAATTATACACTGCTACATTTTTATGTACAGAATATCTCGTAGCTTTTTACTAAAAACATCGAATGTGCTTTAGCACATTTTTTAATCGTTGTACAGTCTTAACTGTAAACGTGATTCACATGAAATTTATAAGCAGTATAGATGTTTGAACGCTTTTTTATCAGAAGTCACTTATATAAATTTAGCTCTCACGGTTTCCAGGATACTCAAGGATAAAAATTTAGTTGAGGTCCTTCATATCCTTTTTCATAAAATTTTCAAAAAAGGATATTTTTTCTTCGACTTCATATTATTGGCTTTCATTTGACGTAAAAATTATTCCTTTCTGACATTTGAGTCAAGAGATATGATGGTTTAAATGTTTCAGTAAGGGGCACTAAGCCGCCATCTTTAAACTGCATTTAAAAAAAACTGGAACATCCCGGGAAAAATCCTTTGACACTTTTTCATCTACTGAGGTCCTCTATCGAATGAGACATGTTTGACCTTGTCCCTTTTTTTTAGTGTTGCACTGTGTAATTGACTGGCACGACAGCCCGATTACGAGACTAAGGCCTAGCTACCCGCAACCATCCGTGTTGTGCGTGCGAATTCGTACAGGGTTGGAAGGGACCTACAGTTTTATGCCGATTCCGAACGGCGAGTTGGTAGCTTTTTCATAGGCAAATTTACTCTCAGAGGTTTGCCATTTCCTGCTGAGAGGACAGCCGCCGAAAGAAAAATTGTAGTTTCTTCTTTTTTTCGGTGTTAGCAGCAACGGAGTCTTGAACCTGGGTTCGAGCGTCGCATTTTACTCGCGGCCCAACGCACTAGCCAGCTGAGCTACGGCGGCTACTCAAGAAATTTATTGATTGCAAATTTGTGTAAAGGCGAGTAACATGTGCAACAAGGTCTAGTTATATTTAAAAAAAAAGTTTTTTAAATTTCCAAATGTATGTAGATGCATAAAAACTAAATGATTTGTTTAAATTCTATTTTTAAAATATCTTTAGTATTTTTTTTTGTTTTTACTTCGTAAACGCGGTAATTCGAATGTGATTCAATGTGAATTCGAATCTTAAAAATTTATTCATTTATGTTTTGTTGGTCTCGTATTATTATGTGTTTTAGATGCATATTTTCAAAGTTGTTTTCGAATTTTTTCATTTTTTATTGCCGCCTCCTAGATATGTGAAGAAATCGTTGACAAACAGCACCATGTAAATATATATGTACAGTGTGGTCCTTTTCGTTGTTCAATTAAAATTGTATACGCCAATTACTTTTTATTTTAACTTTTATCACATTTTACCAAAAACTCGAGAATACTTTACAGATTTTATATGCTGCGTTTCGCTCGCTCAGTAAATATGCGTTTTATTTTTAAATTAGATCGTGCATTTTTATTGGGACACCCTATAAGAACCGGTACAGAAAGTTTTGCAAATTTTCAACTTGTTCCTAACATTTTTCTAGGAATTCAGTAGACCTCGAGTAAATTGTTTTGCTTGCATCCATATTTCAAGTTTTCAAAATAATATTAATCAACACGGTCGGAATTGTACAAGCAACAAAAATGAACTCCAACGAAGAGCTTCGCAAAAATATTTTGTACATTTGGACGAATAATTTACATATTGGGTGCAACAAGTTGGCAAAACTCGCTGGTTCACCGTATGCTACGGCACGAAGGACCGTTTTGCGATTTCAACAGGATCCCTCAGTCAAGGATAAGCCAAGAAGTGGGCGGCCAAGAGGCTCAGCAGACGCAATTCTGGAGAAGAAGGCCGTAGCAATAGTGAAGAAGAACCGTTCTATGTCGACAAGAGATATTGCCAAAATAGCCAAAACTACACATGTGCAAGTTGTTCGCATCAAACAAAGAAATGGTATAAAGACTTACAAAAAAAAAGGTCCAAAGCGCAGCGAAAAACTGTCTGCAAGAAGCATTTCCCTTGCACGGAAATTTTACGAGATGAAACTAGAAAGCAAACATTTTTATGTGGTTATGGACGACGAAACCTACGTGAAAATGGACCTAAGAACTTTGCCAGGTCAGCAATTTTACTCTATGCAGCCTGGGAAAGATATTCCTGATTCAGAAAAAACCATTCAAATGGAAAAGTTTGGCAAAAAAATTCTGATTTGGCAAGCGGGAAAAAATCAACTCCGTACTTCACCATGGGCACAATAAACACAGAAATTTATGTCACAGAGTGCCTTCAAAAACGTTTATTGTTATTTTCACGTAAACATAATGGCCCAACGTTGTTTTGGCCAGATTTGGCTCCAGCACATTACGCCAATGTGACCCAGAACTGGTTAAAAGATCATAAAATTAATTATGTGAAGAAGAAAAAAAGAAAAAAAAAAAATCAAAGAAAACGCCTTAAAATTCCATATTTTCCGAATTTGAGGTCCAAGTTCCGCGGAATTTTAAAACTTATAAAAATAAATTACATTGGAAAAGAAGCCGTGCGGTGTTGCTAATGCAACGAGGTGAATATTATGTCAATTGGTTTATTGGTTAAGAAATTACAATCCGAAACGTGAAAAAAGTCAGGGAAAATCCGAAAAAGTGACACGCCCATTTTTTGCGAAAACGTAAACTAAGTTTTAAAAACGGATTCGAAATCAGCGGTCCCTAATTACCCTAGAGCTGATGTCAAAACCAGAAAAGCCATTTTGCTGTTGATCAGTGTTATGAAACACAACGTCGTTTAAGTGACTACCTCGGCTTGCTTCGCAGTGGCGCATTCTGTCACTCCAATTTTCCAAGACCTTGTTGATGGTTTCGGGCTGTAACTCACAGATTGCTTAGATGATATTGGCCTTGAGTGCGTGAATCGTTTCTGGATTGTTAGCATAACATCGGTCCTTCACGGTTCCCCACAAAAAAGGCCAAAGGGGTGAAATCGCAGCTCCGAGGCGGCCAATAGACATCTCAAAGACGGCTGATAACACGATTTTTTTGGGAATTTGAATTTGCCTTCAGAACTCACTTTGGAAATAAGTTTTCAACATTTCCCAACGTTGTTCAAGCGATGTTTGTTAGATGCACATTTTTATACCGATGACGCAAGCATAGTTTCAGTTCAGACGGAATAACTTACCTTCCATTAAACTAAATTTCATGAAATTTTGACTTTAAATAGGAGAGAAATGTTAATTTCCACATTTTTCTCAACATCTCAAGCAGAGCAAGCAGGTGTAAAGGTCTATAGGGACCCCCTTAACCTTTATGTGCAAATTAAAAAAAAAACGCAGACGTGCTGGACTATTACTTTGTTCGGCAAAAATGATCTATACGACGTCCTCTTTCAGAAACATACGGTCGTTACTCTGTTGCACAGAAAAACTTTGAAATTGTTGTACTGTGTCATTTTAGAGTATTGAAAGAAACAAAAAATTCGGCATTCATTATTTCTTTGACTCTACCAGTGATAGCGCGTCAAACCGAAATCAATATCTCATAATTTCAACTTACTGGTAAGAATGCTGTTCGTCTAAAGATCTACATTGTTCATGCTTACGCTGATAGCTTACCTACATACCACAAAGCCAATTTGCATTGTATTGGATTACTGATTCGGGAAACCAGAGTAAATCGTTAAACAAAACAAATTATAGTTTATACCCAAAAATCCCTTGTTTTTGGTGGATCAACAAATATCTACATATAAGTAAATACGTCACCACATTTTTGTACTAGTTTTTATGTCGCTATTTCTGAACCGATTTATACAATTTGTCGACCAGTAGAGAGCATCACTTGTAGAATCACAAACGTTTTTTCATTCGATTCAGATATATAGGTAAACGATGATAACATTGTTCTCACACAAATGACATACAGGAAAACAACAAGAAACATACGGTCGCGTCACTCTACTGTGCGTTAATATGTTTTTGCACCAACCACAAGGGTCGATGCATTTTTGAAAAAGAACATTTGTAGAACCGCACTATTTAAGAAAGTTATTAATCCAGCCAAACTGCAAAGACCCTTAATAATGATAATCGACATCATTCTCAGGGTGCCAAAAAAATGCTGTGGTTGATAACTACAAAAACAAACGCATTATTCTGCATTATCTATTTCTATCTACATATGTGCATATATGCTAACACATTGCCTGCACTCCCTTTCGCGCCTCTATTTTTGAACCGAGTTCAAAAATGTTTTTTGGCAGCAGAGAACAGCTTTTATAGATGTGCACAATCATACAAGTTTTTTCATTCGGTTCATTCGGTGTGGTCTTGTATGAAAAGAAGATAATAAAACACAATCGCTGAAACGGGAACAAAACCTTCCAGAATGCGACATTACTCTAATTTCAATGTTAGTTCAACTGTTCTTTCCTGCGTAAATGGCCGAATTTCGACTTCTAAGCTAGACTAGTAATTATAAAGATTCATCATTAATTCCACAAATACAAATTGCAAACTTAGCTATTATTTAACCGATAATATCGAGCCATTGCAGTGATTCGTCTCCATACAACCGCGGGACAAAATTAGAAGGAGTGGTCCGTTCTTCATAAAATTTGGTATACTAGTTAATCATGGTCTGCTAAAGTGAAATCTCCATTTTGTTTTTCTTAAACTTTTGTAGTTTGGCAATGGCTGAGACTAAAATTTGCAAATTTCGTCATTTTTTGGAAAGCTATAGCAACAAGTGTATTGGCTAGATTTTCCAGATTTTACATTTAATCAGTTACGTCAACATTGATAATTGCGAAAAGTAACAGAAATTGTATGAGGACCCCTTAGTTTTGCAGTAAAATTGATAATCATAGATGCATGTTTTGTATTTATACAATTTTTAAATTTTTTATGCTAATTGCATACTTTTAGGGATGAAAAAATTAATTTTGTGGAAAAATAGGTGTTTAGACCACTTTTCAAATTGAATTATTTTTTGAGATCGGAAGATATAGGAGGATGTAATTACATTATCCGACAAAGAAAGAATGCTTCTTAAAATTAAAAAAAATCCAGGAACATACTTTCACATACTTTTTAGATATTTTCCTCTAAGTTTTGCTAATTTTCAGTTTTAATTTTGAAAAATATTTTAAATTAAAAGTGAAGTAAAAGCTTCAGCTTTGCAAATTTTGAGAAAATATTAAAAGCGAAAATAGCCACATCATTTCTTAAACTATATTGAAAGGTTTAGCAACTTTTTCTTATTTTTTCGCACAGATTTCTTGGGGTTTTCTTAGTTGGAGTTTTACCTTTCAAATTACATAAAAATCGTTAAATTCTGAGACTATAATAGGGGTACCGGTTAATTCATGCGGTTTTCTAACAGATGGCGTAACTTGATTTTGTGAACAGTGATTCACCTTTCCAAATATGTGTTGGAAAGCTATTGTCATATAGTTTCAGAATCAGTATGTGTCGTTTAGCTGAAGCGTAAACAACAATACTTTTTTTTACTCTGAAAATGTCGAATTTTGTGCCGAATAAAGTGTTTTTGCGGGGAGTACTTCTTCATTACTTCAATATGAAGAAAGAGGCTGCCGAAAGTCGTCGTATTTTGGTGGAAGTGTATGGTGTGCATGCTCTAGCTGAGCGTACGTGCCAGAAGTGGTTTGCACGGTTCCAAAGTGGCAATTTTGACTTGGAGGACGATAAACGGCCCGGACAGCCAAAAAAGTTTGAAGATCACGAAATGGAGACATTGCTCGACCAAGATCCATCCCAAACGCAAGAAGAACTTGCAAAATCACTTGGCGTCGCTCAACAAACCATTTCCGATCGTCTAAAAGCTATGGGAATGATCCGGAAGGTAGGCCATTGGGTGCCGTATGAATTGAAGCCAAGAGACGTCGAACGCCGATTTTTCACGTGTGAACAACTGCTTCAACGGCACAAAAGAAAAAGTTTTTTGCATCGAATTGTCACTGGCGATGAAAAGTGGGTCCATTACGATAATCCAAAACGTCGAGCAACGTATAGATACCCCGGCCATGCATCATCATCGACGGCCGTTCAGAATATTCATGGCCTGAAGGTTATGCTGTGTATTTGGTGGGACCAGCTGGGTGTGATCTATTATGAGCTGTTGCAACCGAATGAAACGATCACAGTGGAAGTCTACCGACGACAATTGATGCGTTTGAGCCGAGCACTGCGCGAAAAACGGCCGGAATATGAACAAAGGCACGGCAAGGTAATTTTGCAACATGACAATGCTCGGCCACATGTTGCACAGGTCGTCAAAACCTACCTTGAAACGCTCAAATGGGATGTCCTACCCCACCCGCCGTATAGTCCACACCTTGCGCCATCCGATTACTATCTCTTCCGATCAATGCAACATGGCCTGGCTGACCAGCACTTCTCCAATTATGAAGAAGTCAAAAATTGGATCGATTCGTGGATAGCGGAAAAGCCGGCCGAATTTTTCAGAAAGGGTATTCGTGAATTGCCAGAAAAATGGGAAAAAGTTATAGCTAGTGATGGACAATACTTTGAATACTAAATTTTTAACCATTTTTTCACAATAAAGATTCAATTTTCCCAAAAAAAACCGCACGAATTAACCGGTACCCCTATTAAATTTTTTGAATTTTGTCTATGGAACGAATCACTGTGCATTGTTACCAAATTATCATATTTCGACTGCCAAAGCTCAACGGTAGCGAGCTCAGGCTATCCTCGGAAGCTAAATACCTTGGAGTCATACTGCACACCAAACTTAGCTGGAAAACTAACATACATGAGAGGACCAAGAAAGCACTGGTAGCGTACTACTCGTGCAGCAGACTCTTCGGTAAAAAATGGGGCCTACAACCGAAGATGGTTCGTTGGACCTATACAGCGATAGTTCGACCAATTCTCACGTACGGAGCACTGGTGTGGTGGCCGGCGCTAGAGAAGAACCACAACATCAATAGACTTAGTGCAGTGCAGAGGGCCGCGTGTGTCGGGATTACGGGGGCCTTGAGGTCCTGCCCTTCTGACGCTTTAAATACGCTTCTTCATCTGCTCCCGATTGAATCTTTTATTAGACGGACGGCCGCTTCAAGCGCATTGAGACTGAGAGAATCATCCCAATGGGCGGAAAGACCTTACGGACACAGTAACACCCTCACGAAGGTTCCGATGGACCTAAGGGGGGATACGGACTACACAAAAGAATGTGCCGACTTTGATGTTAGGTTTTCCACGCTCTTTCCCTGCAGAAGGGAATGGGAGCGTTACGCATCCTTTTTTACAAACGTAGAAACCTCCCTATACACAGACGGTTCAAAAATGGACTGTGGTGTTGGGGCAGGTATTTACTCCAGGGATCTGGTAGTGGAAAAAGCTTTTCACCTACCAGATATATGCAGTGTTTTTCAAGCGGAAGTCTTTGCAATAAGAGAAGCCTGCAGGATTCTCCTACAGCAAGAAATCCGGAGTAGGGATGTTTACATCTTCTCAGACAGCCAAGCAGCCATTAAGGCACTCACCAAGCCCATAGTGAAATCTAAACTAGTCAGAGACTGTAGAGAATTGCTAGGGTTGGTGAGCGGCCGGGTGGATCTTACCATCTGCTGGATACCCGGTCACGCGGGTATCAGCGGAAACGAGTCAGCTGACTCGCTGGCCAAGGTGGGATCCGCCATGGACTCACAGCCCGAAAGGGTGGCACCGCCTTTAAGTGCAAGGCTAAAACAGTTTAAGGATTATTTCTTGAGGAAAGCGGATAGTAGGTGGAGCAATCTATCCAGCTGCAGAGTGGCTCGACAGATCTGGCCACGCTACAACTCCCACAGAACCAACGATCTGCTGCTAAATTCTCGTAGGAATGTCTCTAGGCTAACAGCCGTGATCACGGGTCACTGGCCAATTGGTCTACATGCGGCGAGATTGGGAATCCCCCACAACCCTTTTTGCAGAAGCTGCAGGGAAATCAACGAGGGGGAAACACTCGAACACTTCCTCTGCGGCTGCCCTGCCTTGGCTTTTAAAAGACTAAATTCCTTGGGGAACAGTCTGATTAGCTCTCTAGCTGATCTGTCTGAGACAAGACTGAAATGCATCAAGTCCTATTTGGACGATGCGGGTTGGCTTTAAGGCCCAGTATCTTCTCCCACGTAGGGAAGACCCAGTCGAGGAGGCGACAACAAAACGGCACATTGTTGCTACTTGAGTGTGCTCTGAGAGCACGCAGTCGCTGCTACCTGCCTACCTATCATAATCGACGAACCTGTAATTATGCCAAAGTGCGCCGATCGCAAAATATTATTATATTTCATTCATAGATGGAAATTACCCTTCGGAAATTTCATTTCAACACCGCGCTCACTATCCTACCGGTGCTTCCAGAACATACTTATACAGTAATAAACAAAATTGTTGGCACAGTATTAACTTTCGCTAGCGAATCCGAAAATATATTGGATTTTAATGCAAACTCATTCCCACAGTCACAGTTTATTTGAAGGAATTATAAAAACAAAGAAAAGAAAATAAAATATAAATCAATTGAACCGTACATTGGTGTACGAGTAAATTTTGGACGTAGCTCGTTTATTTAGTACTCAATTAGCCTTTTACGCGTTAAATTAAAAATGTATCTGTCTATGCTATATACTATATTTTGATAAACGGAGCTCTATGAGCTGGCTTTCGATAGTGGTGAACTTTCTGATGTGTATTTTCTACTATGGCCATAAGTATCGCACCGAACGAATTTAGATGGGCGGACATCAGCAAGTGTGTTTTTGGAGCCATTGTCGTGTTAAACATAATAACATCAGACCATATTCAACTCTTTTACACTTTTTGGATACCTTCTTTGGGTATACTGCGAAATAGAGACAAAATCGTCCAATTCTGCTATGCAATCCCACACCATCCCTTATATTAAATTTGTTTTCATCAGAGGAACATCGTCCAAACGTGGCATATGTGGTGTTATTTTACCGATAGTTTTTCGGTAATTGCTCAGTGAAGATGAGCAGCTTGCTGCCATCACTCCGGGTATTCCCCCGGACAACCCGGCGCCCATGCATTCCCATTGAAACGATGTTACAGCGCACTACGCGCTACAGAGAAAGTTCGTTTCTGGCCCGTACAGCGCGATTGTGGAATGGTCTCCTGCAGATATTTTCCCCAGCACTTATAATCTTGATGGGTTCAAGGCAATAGTCCATAAATTCTTCACCCAACATCCTTTTTCCTAACCTATAAATCCTCCCTGAACCAGCGGAATGCCTCGCATTTATAGTGGTATCGTTGTTAAAAAAAAAGAGAACAACATGTCGCTGCAAAAGTCTTCAGAATAATTTTACAATTTGTGAGCTTATCCCAACCGATGTTTGGCTTCGCGACATTACGAGGATATGAGGATTCATCGTGAACTCTTGCTATATTCCAGGCACAATGTAATTTCCAACACACGATATTTATGAGCATTTTATTTTCAAGTATCTCCTCTATTTCAGCTAAGATCTGTGCTGATGATAATTTAGGATTTAGCCTCAGCTTTTTCTCTCACATTAAGTGACAGCAGCTGACCATTATGCTGCTTACGAAAGAAATTTGTCGTACCAGAAAAACATTTTACAATACTGTGAAAAACAAATTTTCTTACACATATAATTTTAACAATTCCTTCATATAATTTCTTAAGTTTGCATAGGATTTGCAGTTAACGTAAACATATTGCAAAGGTACCAAGTATATAAATGAACTCATGCATTTTTGTGATTTGTTATTTTAAATTTGTATATAATAATTCAAGTTGACGTCACCAGAAATTAATTGGTACCTATATATGAATGAGTTAGCTCTTAAATTCAATACATTGACTAGTTCGTCCACGTGAAAACTATTGATTTGTTTGAAAGCATCTGCTGTGCCAATAACCTTGTTTGCCACAGTACCTATGCTTCAATATTGGCAGCAACGTACTTTCACAATAAGTTTTCCATGATACAAAAAATAAAGATAGAACCGCGGCCAAATTTTTGTACACTAAACGTGCTAATTGACGTTCTTTGTATTCGCAAAAAGATTGAGTCGTGATGCCACTTCGATATAATATTAAATTAGTGTAGTTTAAGGTTCTAAGTATTTTAAGATATTTTTGAAAATAAACAGGGAATAGACATTTCACTGTGACTAATTTATTTTGGGCGCATACTTGCATTAATGCGAATTCAACAACAGATAATATATAAAGAAATGTTCAAGAAATTTTCTAACAACAGTACGGTAGCACATTTTCAAAGGAGAACGCCAAAAAATCTTTTACTATCAGATGATCAACATGACGGCTGAGAAGAAGCATTGGCTCTACCTTTTGGGGGCAGGCGGCAAAGTATAGACAATTTTTGGATGTGTTTCTATACGTCTAACTATTTAGGCCTACAACAAAACGTTGAGAAGTCACTGCCGCGTGCAAAATGCGGTTTGTGTTTTTTGATTTCCGTCGTTAGATTTATTCGATTTAGGATATTTTTTCCCGTAAACATGCCTTATTTTCGAACAATTGACATACCTTTCAAGGTATATTCGTTTATCTGTACTCTCGCTTATATTGCAATATACATAGCTGTGTTGTGCATAGCCTAATGTACTGCTGAAGTACTTCATATATGGTCTAGAAATTGGAAAACAAACGAAACTAAATCGATTTTTCCTTGCAATTACAAGCATTTTCCCACACGTTTTAAGAATGTTATGTTATTGTTCCCTTCTTACTGAGTCCATAAAGATGAATGCTTGGGATAATGAATTTTTTTAAATCCAAAATTTATATTCTACAAACTATTCAACAACTCTCAACAGAAACATAATATTAAACGACTCTATACTCACATCTAGTGAAAAATTTAACTACAAACAAATTTAAAACAGTCAACAAAGAGATATCGGTTAAAAAGTGGTGAGTTGTAAAAACATAGGCAACAACTGAATAATATTTAGTACCTTCAGGTTACTTAATAACAAAGTGAACACATTCATGATCATTTTGGAGAATCCACCACTAGTTAGCCACAAGATAGATCCGCTCCTACAATTAAGTGCAATAATTACCTTGAGAAAAAATCAGGGTCGGCAAAAGCAGTTGGCACATTCTTTATAAGACCACAAACAAGTTTGTAAAAAACGCGTCTTACAAAAAAAAAATATGTCACTTATTACTTTAACTCATCACAAATAACTTGTTTTACTAGAATGCATACAAAAAATATGCAAGCCACTATGTGATTCAAACAAAAATTCTGCAACAACTAATACTGTGAATACGCAAGAGGCTTTATTTATTGGTAGCGAACTGTGCTATACACGGGACTCAGGCTGCCTTATTCGACCACAATCGACCGAATGCAACCGGAAATCGGCCAATCAGAGGCAAGTGTGTTCAGAACTCCACCTGGCCACAAATACAATACCAGCTCATGTACACTAAAATTTCGATGTGATTGACTTGGTGGAAAGGCAAAAAGGAATAACTCAAAGCGGACAATTGTAAGAGAGCGGTGACAGACAACGAACAATATGCGCATGAGACAGGACATCGCCAGAAATTGACCAATAAAAATCTAACAAATAAATAGATCATTAAAAATTCCGCTGGAGAACGCAGAAATAGGGGAAGTTGCTCAAATGGGTACCACGCAACCATAGTTATGGCGTTTCAGCGCCAGTCAGGCCACAACAAAGCCCACAACGCTTACTCTTCACCTGCCCTCCCCCGAGCCGGTCAGCTATGAATAGAGAAGGTATTAATAAAGCTGCATTTAATATTGACAATAGCATTTTATTTCTTATTGACAAACCCTTTTTAAAAAATCGAAATTGTTGGAACTATGCCTCATGTATGAACGTAATCAAATTATGGGAATTTTTAATTGTAAAATAGCAAATCGAGACGCCGTAAGAAGCGAGCAGGACGGCACATTACCTTCAACTCGCAATTTTCGAATTTTTCATGAGGAGTTGGACTCTAGCTACGCCTTGCCACAACCTTAATGCATCAGTTTAACTCTGTCAACATCAGCTGATATTTTCACATTATGCCTACTACCATTATTCATTCTGAGTGCAATAATCGGAAACATCGCCGCTTAAAAATTTATGAGTCAAGCAAAGCCATGGGAAGTTTAGCAAATTGTGGAATAGAGCAAATAGAGCTGCGAGTGCATTGCATGGAAATTGCGCTATTGGATATTACAAAATTATCTAAATGACTGGTTTAAAAGTCGCGACACAAGTCGAACGTCAGATGTGAAAAGTTTAGCGTCGAACCATACATTCTTTTAGCAAGGACTATGCCAATAATATGTGGAATTTTAGAGCAATTACAGTTGGAGCTAAAATTACAGGGTACTATTAGCGAACGCAATGCGACCAATACGAGTTTGCCGCAGCAATTACTGGCAGGCATCTAACAGTTTAAGTAGACAAAACAGTGCAGTTTTTCCCCCTATATGCTTGCTTCAATGTTTGGACGCACCAGCACAAGTTAAAAGACCAAACCACGAAAGTCGATTCAATCCACGAACTTTATTTGAAAATTGTTTCCAAACACACGCATTATTATCTATTAACACTGCGCAACAAAATATGTATATTAAACATTTTTACAAATTGATTGTTGCACAGTGTAAAACTAACAAAATCGGAAAACGACCCGTTCCCTTGCAACGTTCTGTCACGCATGTAACTTGCAGCACCTGTTAAATCCTCATGAACTATAATTGTACATTTAATTACACATTTCACTAAAAAGCAGAGACGTCCACAAAATGCACAAGAACATTTTTATATGCGAACGAAAACCGCCGTTGTAGTTTCCGGGACATATTTGAGAATTAAGATTCTCTATCAACAAACTAGCACGTACTGACCACCAGACATTTCCAAGAGAATCGGAAATCATTTCATTTGATTAACCAGAACTGCTGGAGTATTCGTATTTTAGCTACAAATGCTGTGTGCTAGTGTTTGTAACAAAGCAAAATTTGCATTTAAATTTCGAGATATTTGTGGCGTTACACGACTCATGCAACCCACAATTCTTACTATATTTTTGTTTAAACTGGTCAGCCAGTGCTTTAAGTTTATTTTCTTAAATGGTATAAAAGTTTTATTTATTGACAAAAAGCTTAGATCAAAAGGTTTTCTTGTTTTCGAATTTATAGATATAAAAACACTGGACATGACCGGCGTGCGGTGCCACTTTGCTGTCCAATGGCCTCTACGTGTTTAATGACTGTATTTTTAACATTGCTGCAATTTCCGTCGTAATAGTTCTGATTTCTCTGATTCCTATACTCTCCAGCTCCCATTCACGTTCTTTGTAAGATCCCGGTTGGAATATGCGTCTTTTGTATGGAATCCAATTAATATTTCTCATAGTAATTGCAATGAAGGGTCCAAAAATACTTCTTGAACTTTGCTCTGCGTTCCTGAAAGCTTTCAGATCCAATTCCTCCATATATCACAAGCTGCTCTCAGGTAAATGTAAATTATACTCTTAAATTAACGCGCCCTAAGACCAAAAATTATTCGAATGTTAAGATATTCTGCAAACACTTTGGCCGGTTGTGTTCAAAGTTATCGAATTTCAAAGTTGTAGTACAAAATATGCTTTGTCTTAACCACTCTATTGTAAACAGAACCTCATACTTTACATACAGTACACTGTGTGACGTGCTCGTAAATTTGTATGCCGAGGAAAGTGTCCTACAATTTTACATATGCTGCTGATACCGAACGGCAAGTTGGAAGCTTTTCACAGACGATAGCTTTACTCTCAAGGGTTTGCCATATTCGGCTGAGCTGGAATACGACATTTTATTGGCCGTATAAAGAAACATTGTGGGCCGTAAATCGAAAAAGGTCTACAATGAACCCTGGAAAATTAATGTTAGTTGTTTGAAAAACATCGCAAATATATTGTAATATATTGTAAAAAATAAATAAAATAAATAAAAAAATGCTGCATAGGAATAGATGTACAACTCCAATGAACAACCATCTTTACCACTTGCGATCTAGAAAACTGCAATTATATAAAAAGTGCTCACATTGTAAATTGTTTATAGTTCCTCTCAATGTGGCCATAACCCTTCGTGCCCTTCGTTCTGTTCTGCTAACGGTTGGAGTTCTATACCTCATATGCTAATAAATTATATTTTAATTGGATTTGAATTCTGTCAAACTTGCAGAACAAACATCCACGCAGACTTTATGACAAGACTACAATTTGGTTCTTAATTGGGTCTTGCATTATGGAGAAAAATCAATAACCGCCTAAAGGCCAGTGGTAAGGGCGTGGAACCAGAAGTCTAAAAGTCGTGTATATCAGATCCGTTTCACCTAACACTGAATATAAAAACAAAAAATTCTTCCCCCGCAATTCGCACGAATATGACGTCAGGTTTCTGCTGGCAGAGAAACAATACCTGACCCTAAGCTTCCGACCAATATGACCAAACCTCTAACTTGAAAACTATTTGTCCATCATTAATTTTTGATAAAACATTTAATATGATTGGCACTTTTGAAAACTACTTATGCGGATTAACAACACTCGCCAAAGAAGAACACGAGTAAGGTATTTAGTATATGAAATTACATAACACAAAGCAAAAAGTTTCATACTCTCGGAGGAGTGAAAAAGGAAAAATAAAAAATTTCAATCGAATTGTCTTAATAATTCATGACAACCGTATGGACACGTAAAAAACATGATTTGGTACGCTTCGTGGCGTGTTAGTGCTAGCTGCCTCGTCTGTGTATGAATGTGAGTTGAGCTGTACACGCACCGACTTGGAAAAATTACCACAATGTCCTGCACTTGGCGTACACTCGCGCTATCATTGTGGTATTGGTGTTGATGTTGTTTTTTCCACCACTTTTTGGTTCTCACACGCTATAACCGCATTACTTACATTTTTCCACAAAAAATAAAAACTGAAAGCAAAACAGAGTACGTACAATTCTACTCTATAAAACCATTGAACAGTTCTTGAATAGAGGACAGGGCGTACACACAATAATTTTTATACGCGTACACAGTACAAATCTAGACGCCATAGCACGCTAATGACGAAAGCGTAGAAAAGCGCTGTAGACCAGAGGTTCATTGAATAGAACACGTGAAGGGCAATAGTGAAGTTGGAGCCGCCGCTGTCTAATAAATCCGCAGGAAAACTATCAGTGACTTAATCAAGCTCGCTACTTTTAATATACTTTAATTAAACAAATTTACATTGAGTCTTTGTGAAGGTCCATAGATTACACAACTATTTTTATCAATTGAAAGGAGTTTTACAGGGTTTGAAGACTTAACACCCTTTAGTTATGGAAACAATACAGTGCAGTGCCACCGAATTATTAATACCGCTTATTTGAATATATTTATTTATAATTATTCAAATCTAAATCTGACATTCCAAAGGAAAAAAGGGGTTTCTCTCTAAAGACACAGCTACTGTCCACATCGTTGCTGCATTTGCAAAAAAAAAAAATTGTCAAAAAATAAGTGCGACGAATTACCTCAGCGTCATTGCTTAGTGTTCATAACTCAGTGGCAATGCACTGTATGTCTGCAAACTAATCAGGTTCCCTAAAAAAATCGTGTTCGTTCGCGAGAGCTTTACGTGATTCACTCCAATTCGCTCACCGTTCCCGAAGAGGCAAACCATCGGAGGATTATTGCACATTTTGTTGCAGTTTTCATGCTGGACTTCATGGCGGACTTTGAAAATCGCATTTAATGAAAAGAGCATTGTTAACTGACTACTTTTGGAAAAGCAGATAACTTGTGGCTTCAAAACAAAACGGCTCACACAACTAGCCAAATAAGCCGCTATACACTGACATTATTTGAATGTAGTCGTATATATGCATATACAGTGAAAATCAAATATAAAAATTTAGTAACCAAAAAAATACATTGATAAAGGTATTTAATTATGGGTTACCAGAAATGAACTTATGATGAAAACGAAAATTAAAAAAGCATGAGAGGAAAAATAACAAAACTTGCAACATTTTAACTTTACAAGTATGTAGTGAAAATTAAAGTATTGAGGATATTTGTGTCAAAAATGTGGGAATTTTCCTTGTTTTAACCCTAAAACACTTTGCAGGGTGCTTCGGTGTCTAACCTCACAACTCGTGGTTCAGCATTTTAGAACAAACATTACTACATTTTTTTAGCCTTTTTAACACCAACACCCTGAAGCTATCTTTAGACATCAAATTGTCTTTGAGTAATATACAAACACCACTATCAACAATAACAAACTTGAACGTAAGTTATAAAAAGTGCAAGAGCATAAATTACACATATGAATGGGAAATATTAACACAGAAACTATAAACACATGCAACAAGAAATAACAGAAACGTGAAAACTCAATCTTCAACTGAAACAAATTTTCGGTGGAGATTACTTCGGCAGTCAACAGAAAAAAATATTACATCAACTCTGTCGTGTAATAAAAGGCAGGGAATTTTGTCAGCACAGAAGCTTTGTACTTACTTGTCATGCTTAGCGAGCTGATGCAAACGCAGACTTGACAGAGTAACTTGTTGACACGGCTCTCTACCCGATACCCGACAAAAACCTTACAAATGTTCAATTAATGCACAAAAAATTCGCAATTGCGATTTAGAAATATCTGAAAATAAGAAAAAGACAAATTACATTCTTAGCAGTAGCAGTGCATGAGCACACGAGTAAAAATGCCGGCTCTCAGCACAGATGTTGTTTATGCATCGACTCCCAAACACAGTTCAAGGTCGGCCTGTTGGTTAGTGTGACAAGCGAGCAATGCGAGGCCAGTGAAATCAACAGTCAACACAAAGTTCGCTCTCGATTGATGCCAGCACTACAAGCACCACTCCGAGACTTTGAGGTTGATCGCGACGGAATTCGACTCATTGTAAATATGCTAGGAAACAAATATCCACAACAACTAAGCCTTCGCGCAAGGTTTTAGATTCCGGTAAAACTGTACCTTAGACTCACAGCCACATTCTTTAAAAAAAAGCACGAAGAGGAACTGAAAATCATGGCAGGCTAACTACCAACCAAATACTAAATCGCCAACGCCAACTAAAAGGTCTTTTCGATGAAAATGGTGGTCTCAAACCCTGCGACAATTAATTACGATCACTTTTTATTTATTTATTTATTTATTTAATAAGCCAATGAACATAAAGAACTTACTGACTATAGGAACAATTAGAAAAAAAAAACACAAATGAAGAAAACAGCTTCAACTTAAACTATTCATTAACAAATTTAACAAAGTCCCTCTGGGAAGGGATACATCAAGGTCGGTGACACTATTCAGTTCCGCGAGGGCTCTAGCCAGAGGCGCATTCCTAGCATAGTTTGACCTGAAAAAGCTGATGTGGAAAGTCTCTACGTGCCGTAGGTTACGTACAGGAACATTAAAACCCACTTTACTCAAAAGGGCCGGGCAATCTATAGACCCGTTTAATAACCCAACAATGAAGGAGCATGCAAGATACGTTCGCCTAGAGCTTAGACTCAATAAGTTTATAAGGCGGCAGCGGGAAATATACGACGGCAACGGTTCAGTAAAGTTCAGCGACCTTAGGGCGAACCGCATAAAAACCTTTTGGATACGCTCAATGAGATTAATGTGAGTAACTTGATATGGCCTCCATATAAACGAAGTATATTCCAGCCTTGATCTAACGAAAGCCGTGAACAACAGTTTAAACGTATATGGATCAGAGAATGACGCACTGTTCCGACGAACGAAACCCAACATGGCATTTGATTTGGCAATAATGAAATCAATGTGACTAGAAAAACAAAGTTTTGTGTCGAAAAACACACCCAAATCTTTGATTTCTTGGACTGACTGCAACAGTGAACCTGACAGGGAGTAGGACAAGTGCAAAGGACTGTGTTTCCTAGAAAAAGTTACATGAAAACACTTACTAATGTTTAAGAAAAGGTGATTTCTCGTACACCATGCCTGAACTCTGTCTAGGTCACCCTGCAGAGCCAGCGAGTCTGCCACGTTATTAATCGCAGCATAAATCTTCAGATCATCCGCATAGAGTAAAAATTTTGCAAACGAAAAGCAGGAGCCAATGTCGTTAATAAATAAAACAAACAACAGAGGACCAAGTATGCTACCTTGAGGAACGCCGGAAGTAGCAACAAACGGTTGTGAAAGATGATTATCAACAGCCACAACACACTGTCTGTTGGAAAGGTATGATTTCACCCAATCAAGAAATGATGAGTGAAAGCCCAAGCAATTTAATTTAGATATCAGAATTGAATGACAAACTCTGTCAAAGGCTTTAGCAAAATCTGTGTAGATAGTATCTACTTGACTCCCTTCTTGGAAAGCAGACAGACAATCTTCGACAAAAATCGCGAGATTGGAAACAGTAGATCTGCCCCTAACAAAACCGTGTTGGTTTTGACAAATTGCATTATTGACACAAAACATAAGTTTTTCATTGACTATGCATTCAAAAAGTTTAGACACCGACGTGAGTTTCGAGATGGGTCTGTAATTTGCGATATCATTGTTATTGCCACTCTTAAATATTGGAGTTATTGATGCTTTTTTCCAATCATCTATAAAAATACCTGACGAAAGGGATTTGTTAAAGATCAATAGGAGTGGCTCAACAAGAGAGCTGCAATTCTTCAAGAGTACAGCGGAGAGCCCATCTGGATCCGTATGCATTGAAAATTTAAGATTGTTGATGCCCTTTTTGACATCGTCGGCAGTTAAGGTCAACGACCCAAAGGTAAATAAGGAGTCAGGACTGAAAACATAAACATTTTAATTGCGATGTTATTGAAAAATTTTAAATGGTAATATGTATGTTTTGTTAAAACATTAAATTATTGTTCTACGGAGTCAACACATGCTTGCAAATTAACGGTAATCACCGTTTTTTATTATTAATGGCTATGCAAGCACGACAGTTGGTTACAATCACCAGTTTCTTTCAAGATGCCCAAGTGAAAGGATCTTTAATTCAATATTTCATTAACTATGTATTTTTTTTAGATGTTTTGCTAGTTCTAAAATGATTCCAGTTGAATTTTATAGCAATGGGGAGCAATAAATCACTTACCGTAAAGGAAAAACGACAGATTCTTATTCTCATAGAAGGAATTATTTTAGAGGGAGAGCGTAATTGCTCTTCAGTCAAAAATAATACAAGTATGCAATTTTTAAATACCGTCAGCGTAGATTTTGTTTTACATTACTATATCACGTTTTGTTCGAAATTTAATTTTGTGTCCTAAATAACCCAACTACACTTGCGCAAAAGTCATGAAATTGCAAACTTTTTAAATACTGCAAATTCAAAGGCGACAAACATGCTGCAACAGGTCAGTGAACGTTTGGCTACTGTATGGAAATGAGAAAACAGTTCGTCAAGAGGAGTGTCTTCAGACATATAGAGTTTAACTGAACTTCGGATATTAAGAGCAATCAGAAACGAAAAAACAAAGGACACAACTCGTGCACCAAAGATTTATGACAATATTGTGCAAAGTTTTGACTTCATCACAATGACCGAACAAATTTATATCAGAAGAGACTTCAAGCAGCTTCTTGGTTTACTATTCTATACTGCTAAGAAAATAGGCCACTTTGCATAATAGTTTAAAGAAAAACAAAGAGGACAAGTTTGCGAACAAATATTTAGTCAATTTGTAGTTGCGATCTGAAAAGCAACGTTTTTATATTCTCGTGGGACAATAACCCCAAATATTTATGTCAAATAGTGTCTGCCACTATAGAAACTTGGTCTTGAAATGGTACGAAAAAAATGAGCTCAACTTTGTTCCGAAGAAATCAAATCGTCAAAATTTCCAATTCAACCAATTGGAAAATGTCTGGTCATAATGGAAAGAAAACTAAACTAAAACAGAACAAGTTGCCAAAAACGGAAAAAACGAAAGCTTAAATTGATTAAGGCGTCAACTGTTGTCACCGAAAATCATGGCCAGCTCTATGTTGGTGGTATTAACTTAAAGCTACGAGTCTTCGCATACATCTCCACAAAATGAGGACTTGTGCGATTCTTGTAATTCTCATCTGCTTCATGTGGATAGCGATAGAAGTAGATGAGCGTTTTACCAGCCCGAGCCAGGAATCGAACCTGGGGCGCTCGGTATGAGAAGCCAGCGCGCTACCCGCTGAACTATCGAGGCCGGCGAGAAAACTTGCTTATTTTTATAAAGTGCTGGTCGCAAGCTTTAAACAAATACATGATTTACCTTTTCCCGTTAATACATATTGATTTATTAACGGGCCACTATTATTATTAACGCCACTATTATTCGTATGCACCTTTTACCTATCGATACGATATCCTATAAAAAATCTACCAATGAATAGCTGTCTTCTTAACCCTTTCCGACATGAAAATAAACCCGTTCTGTATGAATTGTATGGGCTGTAGTCCAATATATTGGACATTTTGATTGAAAGGGTTAAACGTCAGTTGCTTTGCAACAGTACAAAGCATCATGTTCGTAAACAAAAAATGCAACAATGTTACAATGCATCGTGTTCGTGAAGGCATCCAATGAGCAATCGATCGCATCGGCATCGCAAACTACGCATCACTATTATCGACGATGAATTGACTGTTAACAGTTTAATTTCTGGAATTGGTTTGACTTTCAGTACACTCATAATTCAATTCTCCAGGACCTTCGGAACTTATTATTATGTTATGAAGAATCATACAAGAAATTATTATATGCTTAACTAGTTTTATGTTTTTTACATCAATGTAACTTAAGATGCGAAATTTCTCTAAAATGCGAAATTTCTCTAAATCATCTCTACTCCTACAAGACTTTTCATACCTCAGCTCAAAGTGAGTTTATGGGAATTGCCACCAGTGTACATCTTAAAAAAAGAACCTCCGCTAAAACGGGATTTTTTGAAAAATAAATCGCCACATAGGTATGTATTTATTTTTTCGAAAATCAAAATTTAACGGGATCAACAAAGAAAAAACCATGATCCGAAGGACCTATTGACATCAAAGTTGGTGAAAACATCTTAAATCAAACATAATTTGACATGTGTTTGACATTTGATTTGTGTCTAATTTTTTGAAAATCAAAACTTAAAGGGGTGACCCAAGGGTTAAAGGTTTGTAGAAGAAACATGATTTTCTACGCCTTTCGACTTCAAATTTGGTGAAAGTACTTAACATGTGAAATAATTTTATACGTGTTCTTCATTCTTCATCCAAATCTTACGGGGTCAAAGGCGGGTTAAGTGTTTCTATGGAGAAACAAGATTTTATGGGCCGTTTGACTTCAAATATGGTGAAAGCACTTCAAATGAGAAATAATTACATAAGTATTTTTTTCATAAAAATCTGACGGGACCAACAAGGGGCTAAGAAAAACTTGATTTATTGGCTCCATTGACTTTCTCTGCTAATAAGTTACATTACTTTTTTACTTTTTAATATTACTCACATCGCTGTTAACCCTAATTCCCAGAAGTGAGCCTCACAGTCTCACTAAAGATTTCAAATGGTGATAAATCCAAAAGATTTCCGATTCCATTATTTTATGTAATCCTCTAATGGGAGGTTAGAATTATAATGCATTTATGAATTTAACATTTTAGACACTTTTTAAACAAATGTTTTCAGTAATTTAGCTCATATAAGCCTGACAGTCTCACTTCTACTTTTAAAATTCTGGGAATTAGGGTTAAGCACGATACAAAGAAGAAGGTAGTTGCATTGTCAACAATTTCGATTAACACTTCTGTTACCTTAGGGTAATTTTCGAGTAAAATTTGACTTTAAAGAGCCGTAACTTTCTTATTTCTGGTAAAGAATTGTTTTCCTTTCGACTCAGTGACTTATTTTATGCCATTTGAATATACGCTGAATTTCATTTTATTTGCAACACTGGTTTACGCGCAAATGAGCAACTATACAAATTTGACCTTAGGGTCATTTTATGACCCATAGTTGCATCAAATTCGCCGTTGCGAATAAAAATTTGAATATTTTGCATCAAGGAAGTAAAAATACCAATAGTAGGCTATTATTTTAGAGTCATTGAGTCAAGTTGATCAAATTGTCAGGCTCTGAATTTAGAGCCATTGATCAATTTGGTGCATTATTTTGTCAGTGTGGTTTTGTGTCCCAAACGAAGAACATTGGCGTCCGAAGGTAAAAAATGTCGGAACGTAAGGAAAATGAAATTCAAGTCGAAGTGAGTATAAATTGTTGCTAGTAGTAAAATAAAATGAGTAATATATAGCATATATTTTGTATCTTTACAGTCAAATCGATTGACTAGCGACGACATTGAAGATATTTTGAACAACCAATTTTCCGATGACTGCGATGAGGAAGAAAGTGATGTGAGCGACGCTGATTATATCGACGAAACTGAGAGTTTAGTGGAAGATATTGAAAGTATAAATGAAAGTGACGTTGAAAGTATTGAAACATGTGGAGACGCAACATTTTTTTTTTTAAAGACAAAGAAATAAAATGGTATAATGCAGCTCCACATCGTGAAATGCGTGCAGCAGCTGAAAACGTAATTCACGAGAAAATGGGTATAACTTCATATGCGGTACATCGAATTTCAACAATAGTCGACTCCTTCAATATATGTATCACTGACAATATGAAGAAAGATATAATACAGTACAGCAACAAAGAGATGAAGAGGGTATGGCCAGATTCAGTTTCTGAAGTGGACGAAATTGAGTTCGATGCATATTTAGGAATATTACTTCTAATTGGTAAATAAAAAGAAATTTACTTCATCGAAAAATAAATATATACAATTTAATTTTTATCATTCTTTAGGTGTATATCGATGGTGAAAGTGTCAGAAGTTTGTGGGACGAAAAACATGGCCGCCCAATTTTCCGAGCAGTTATGTCTCTAAAACGATTCCTCATAATTTCAAGAGTCCTTGCATTTGATGATCGAGAAGCACGAAGACTTCATGGCCGTAAAAATTTTGACAAGCTTGCACCGATCAGAAACTTTAATGATAAATGGATTGAAAATTTGAAATATCTTTATGTTGCTAATGAAAATGTAACAGTCGATGAGCAACTTATACCGTTTCGTGGACGATGCTCATTCAAAGTTTACATGCCAAGTAAGCCGGGAAAATATGGTATAAAGGCCTGGGTTGCAGCAGATAGTTCCACTGGATTTTGTCTCAATTTTCAAAATTATTTACAATTTACAATTTGTTAAAAATATGCATTTATATGTACATTTTTATTCTCGTATATAAACATTAACTTTCAGGGCGAGATGTTAATGCTGCACCCGAAAAAAACCAAGGCGAACGGGTTGTGTTAGATTTGCTTTCCGATTTTCGTGGAAGAAACATAACCACTGACAATTTCTTCCAGAAATCGAGCCTTAAAACTTTTGAAGAAAAAAATAACATTGGTGGGCACTGTTCGCCAAAATAAAAGATTTATTCCTGTTCATTCAACACCATCTGAATTGCGGAAATTACCGGTTTTCTTAAGCAATTTCTTAAGCAATTTTTTTTTACGACAAAATAACGCTTGTTCAGTATGTGCCAAAACGTTATAAGCTGATAACACTTTTGAGCACAATGCACAGTAGTAAAACTATTGACAACGATCATCCAAAGAAGTTGCCAGAAATCATCAGTTACTACAACTCAACGAAAGCAGGTGTGGATAAGTTAGACCAACTTGCTAGAACTTATTCTTGTAAACGGCAAACAAATAGATGGCCCGTTGCGATTTTTAGTAACTTTATTGACATCTCTGCCATAAATGCTTACGTTTTATGGTGTGAGGTCCATCCCGGCTGGAACGCAGGAGTGAAAGAAAGGCGTCGTTTATTCCTCCAAGAATTAGGAGAACTACTTGTAGGGCCACTGTTACAGCAAAGAGAAAGAATACCGAAGACATATGCATCAGCAGCAATAGTCAAACAAGCACAAATAATGGAAACGGCTGAGTTGTCTGCAACCGCACCTTCACCAAAGCAAAAACTTAGCGAAAGGAAACGTTGTGTTCGCGACATGCCACACTTGTTTGATGCCAGTATGCCCAAACCATCGTTTATCAATCAAAGAAACGACAACTTATTGCCAAAACCACTTTCCATGAACTTTTTTTAACTTTTCTGTACAAAAATAATATAAAATAAATCGGGGTCATTTTATGACCCAAGGATCAAATGTGCGAGTTTTTCCTAGGGTAACAGAGGGGTTAAAAAGTAGTTTTTGAAGTTTGTTCTTATTATCAATTTTTTTTTTTTTTTTATACTTTAAAAAAATCCTGATACTGAAGGATTTAATTTTGGCTAAGGAATTTTCAGGGAAAATGCCCGCAGTTAGACCATTCAACATATTTTATCTTGTGTAGAGGTGTGGTTTTGCACAAACATAAAAAAAAACATTTTTTATATCGTATGCACTTTATTTATAAATTATACATTTATGTAACAGTATTTATGTTAATACTGAAATAATAAAATGTATATAAATTCAAAATAGCAATTATTTGAAAAGCGTTCTGCCATTGGTCTCAGGTAATGTATATAAATTAATAAAGGACTAGAATGATTCTTCATTGATCCATTCTTGCTTCCTAGTTGACTACATGCAATGCAGGTGTTAGCACCAGTCATTAATGCTGATATTATTTGGATAAAAAAACGATTAGAGCCAATATTGCCGATTGTTTGATAATTTTAAATGTAATGCAGTTTTCTTTCAATGTACGTATAACTATTGGCCCTGCCTGATTGATTCAACATTGCCGAGCTCAAACCGTAGTTTTACAAATATGAAATTTGAAGTGTCCTTTTTTAAAAAATGAACATCCGCTAAAGAATTTTTCAGAATTCAGCCTTTAAAGGGAGATAAAACTAGGTTAAGGGTTTATATAAAGAAATGTTATTTAATTGGTATATTCACTTAATATAGCTTATCACAGGGAAGTTCTATACTGCATGTCCGACCCATTATAACATTTCCTAATTTTTGTATACCTTAGAAACTATAATATATTTAAGCAGGGTTTTTTTCAATACAATTATGACATTTCCATATAAACCTGTGGGCCACAACAAGGACAGAGAGGAATTGATGGGACAATGAGTTGCAACCACTTTGGATTGGATGCATTCCCTTCGCTGCTGGGATGATTATAGCAAGTACCGATACGATGACACTAAAGAAACCACTATTTCTGGCCCAGGTAGAGCTCGTCTAACACAGCATTTTTTAGGAACGTAACCTTCGCATTAAGCGAGGTTTAGCTATATTTGTGTTTCAATTCTGGGAAGGTAACCCAAAGAAAAAGCCCGCTAAGAGCGAATGCCTACCAACAGTGACATTGTAAATTATCGATACACGATACATTTGAACCCTTCAATTGTCCACCTATCGAAATATACATACAACATTCTATTAAAAAATTCAAGTCCAAAAAGCACTTTAAACATTTTTATACTTAGAAAAATGCGACCTAATGTCATTTAATGTTAATTTAAAAGAAACATTTCACGAGAATGTTGTAAACTAACCGAAAGCACCACCGGGTTTTCGATAAATTATTCTACTATTTCCGGTATAATTCGGCGGCCCGGCGACTTATTTTCGTCTGCCTGTACAAGGCTTAACGCTCTTAACGAATCAATTTAAAGATCACCTTTGCCAAACAATTGTAAACGATGCAATAATTACACCCTTCACCAAGCAATTGAGACGAGCACATATCAATTTTACAAACTAGCATAATTTTTAGCGCGTACCCCACCCGTGTGGGTTTAGCTCACTCACCCTTTTTGTTCGCGTCTCGACAAGTTCTTAGATTTCTGTATACGCTTCAATTAGTAAGCAGGTCTGACGAAGAGTCCTCTTTAATTTTATTTCGAAGATTGCTGGATTAATTTGCAAAATTCAAGAAACAAATTGTTTTTACAGCGGTTTCACTCACAAGCAGACCACGGAATAGAAAACTACTACGAAATGCGAAAGAAAATGAATTGCAAATGGCGTCGTCTTCTACAGGCTTGCATTCTAAAGGCCTACATAATCTATTCACAATAGAAATAATGCATTAATATATTCTAAATAATTTTTTCACAAAATAGATTTCTGATGGTCGTGTGATTATAGTGAACTAAAAACCACATTAATGAAGTAATTATATGAACTCGAAACTTTACCGCACACAATACGTGATATACAAAAATGATTTTGTAGTATCACACAACCCAAGCTCCTCTGGGAGCATTCATTCGTTCAAGTCGCGTCTGTTATCGAATTCAAGCACAGTGGCGTTACAATATTATCTCTTGGCACCGTTTTTTATGAATTGCTGGCCCGAAAACATTGGCGATGCCTGCAAAATATAGAATCAGAACGTTCGTATGAAAAAGACCATTTCGATGGCAGCACGAACACCGGACACAGTTGTCGCCATGACACAATTAACAAAGTAGAGTCAGCAGTCTGCCGATATTGATTTTGTTTACTTTTTTCTCGTCAGAGTTCAATTCATTGTCAAAACTTTTTGTTGTTTTATTTACACCATGCGGACCAGTATTGCCAGCTTAGTGTTTTTTATTAGATTTGGTAGATTTTTGTAATGATGCAAAGAATACTTTTCGCAATTATTGTTCTGATTTTGCAGATGCAAAGAGAGGCACCATTGAATATCGCTGCCCAACATTTTGAATCTACGACCAGTGGGCAGAAATCTGGAAGCTGAAGCTTGTTTAATTTTTTATATAAACACATATGTACTTTTTTGCTAATCTGTCGGCTTTTTTAATTAAAACAGCCTTTTATAAAAATAAGGATTATATTTTAAGAAAATATCGCAAACCAAAACACAACAATTAAAATTCATTACTCTTTTGTAACCAAAATACTTAAAACTTAGGAACAAGTGCAGAATAGCGTACCCTCGTGAAAAAAAAATAAAAAATTTGGCTGTATAGAGCTTGGTTTTATGAATGTAACAAACTAAAAATTTTGCTGGGGAAACGCCTACCAAAGACGTGGCACGGGGTCAAAGTTCAAAACTTTTATCAAAATAACTCATTCAATTTTCAATCGATTTATATGATATGGGTATCAAACGAAAGGTCTTTTTCATACCTTTATTTTGGTGTACCACATAATATACTTTATATGTACGAGTAAAAAATTATAAGCAAAAAATTATTTTTTTTTATAAAATTTACAAAACCCGATTTTTTTCTCGAAAAATCTCGTTATTAAGATACAAAAAAATTTACACTATATTATAGCGTGTAGAATTCTATTTTCAATGAAATATAAAAACATACAGTTTTGTTTTTTTTCAATGCGTTTTAATTAAATATCGCGCCGAAGCAAAGAATTTCTGCATTCAAGTACCTTTTGTGTGGCCGGCTTTCGGCCGGGGCTCTTGAAAAATAACCCTCATGGGAGTCACCACCACATCAGGCAACAGTCAGGTGTGCACAGTATTTTTTGTTCAAATCCATAGTTCCAAGCCATAGTTTTTTTGGCAATAAGTTTTTCCCAGGTGGCCGGCCTTCGGCCGGGCGCTTGAAAAATAACCCTCATGGGAGTCACCACCACATCAGGCAACAGTCAGGTGTGCACAGTATTTTTTGTTCAAATCCATAGTTCCAAGCCATAGTTTTTTTGGCAATAAGTTTTTCCCAGGTGGCCGGCCTTCGGCCGGGCGCTTGAAAAATAACCCTCATGGGAGTCACCACCACATCAGGCAACAGTCAGGTGTGCACAGTATTTTTTGTTCAAATCCATAGTTCCAAGCCATAGTTTTTTTGGCAATAAGTTTTTCCCAGGTGGCCGGCCTTCGGCCGGGCGCTTGAAAAATAACTCTCATGGGAGTCACCACCACATCAGGCAACAGTCAGGTGTGCACAGTATTTTTTGTTCAAATCCATAGTTCCAAGCCATAGTTTTTTTGGCAATAAGTTTTTCCCAGGTGGCCGGCCTTCGGCCGGGCGCTAAAAAAATAACCCTAATGGGAGTCACCACCACATCAGGCAACAGTCAGGTGTGCACAATATGGAAATATAAAAACTTTGAACCTCGATATCTCGAAAACGAAGCGAGATATCGAAAAATTTTATTCCTCATTTTCGATTTATTTTCGGTCAATCTATCTAAAAACATCATCAAATGGCGGCGCCACGGAAACCGTAGAATCCCCTTGCAGGCACATTCTTTTAACTCAATATAAATTTAAATATAAAACCAAAAAAGTTCAAATGTTCTATATTTCATTGTAAAGGGAATTCCGTAGAGAATATATGGATCAGTGGCAAAGTTTAATGAAAAATTTTTCGATTTTGATATTCGGAACTTCACGAAGTGAGGGGTTCGGAATATCAAAATCCAAAAATGGAAATGGAAAATTGGTATTAAAAGCTGCATATCGTAAAAACCCAAACACACTACCCATGCCGTTACAAATTTTTATTTGAATGTCATAGTATTCGTATTGCTAGTAAATAAAATACTGCATAAAAGAACACAGTGTGAGTGATGTTATTTAATATACTATTCTATGAATTAACATAGATGCATTTTTATATTATAAAAAGTAAAAAAATAGAACTTTATATATTCGGATTTAATTACATAAGGTTAAAATCCCAGGATCCCACAGCATCAGCCCCGGAATTTCGGGACTGCCAAAAACAGCCGGGATTGAATGCCTTACGCAATACTAATCGGTCAGCGGGAGGTTAAGTGGGTTGAAATCTCAAACTGATGGCTAAGGCCAAGGCGTAATAATAAGGTAATAGCACTACGGCAACAACAAAAATTTAATGTATTTTGCTAGTGCTTTTAGGCATGCTCATTGTCCAAATCAGCTGGCAACATGAAGTGGGAAAAACATGAGTCAATTATAACAGTGTTGATATTGTTGGTACAATTGTACTTTTTGATACATTTTGAAATTAGAAAGTACATTGGTACATTGATTTATTTGGTACATTTTGGTAAAGTGGCAACATTATTCTCGAAAATCTCGATTTCAAGTAGTTACGAATTATCTTAGATAACTGTACCCGTTGCCTGCCACTTTCCGCAGGTATTCCTCTAGTGTCCGGTTAAAGCGTTCCACCATGCCGTCGGACTGTGGGTGCAAAGGGGTGGTACGCGTTTTCTTTATCCCCAGCAGCTCACACACTTCCTTGAATACCGCAGACTCGAAATTCCGGCCTTGATCCGAGTGCAACTCCAACGGAACTCCGAACCTGGCTACCCAGTTGTTTACCAGCTTTTCCGAGATCGTAGTGGCCTCCTGGTTAGGAATTGGGTACACTTCGGGCCATTTGCTGAAGTAATCCATTACCACCAGCACATATTTGTTGCCTTGAGTACTAGTTGGGAATGGGCCGGCGACGTCCATAGCAATCCGCTCGAAGGGCGCTCCCACGTTGTACTGCTGCATGCGGCCTCGAGATCTTCTTGTTGGCCCTTTCGCTGCTGAACATCGGTCGCAGCTCTTAATCCACTCGGCTACAGACTCCTGACATCCTACCCAGTAGAATCGTCTTTTTATTTTGGCGACGGTTTTGGTGATGCCTAGGTGCCCTCCACTGGAGTCGTTATGGTATGCCTGGATGACCTCGTTGATTCTGCATTTCGGCACTATCATTAGGGAGTTGCTGGTCCGTCCATCCGCGCTCTCCCATTCCCGGTACAGGCATCCTTCCTTCAGCCGCAGACTTTTCCACTGTGCCCAGTAAGCCTTGGCGATCGGGCTTTCACCGGCCATCTCCTGCCAGTCTGGACGTGCGCCTTGCTCCTTGCCTTCGACGATTTTTGCAAGATCCGCATCCTCACGCTGGTCCTTTTGTAGCCTCTCCGCAGACCACTCTTCCTCTGGCATAACGCTCACCAACCGGACGTCCACTATCTGTTCTTTGCTTTCAGCTCGCGAGCACGCCCTGCATTCGACTTTGCACGGACGGCGTGACAAGGCATCGGCATTGCCATGGCTACTGCCCTTCCGATGCTCTATCGTGTAGTCGTAGCTCTGCAGTCGCTCGATCCACCGCGCCAATTGGCCTTCAGGATCCTTAAAGTTCAGGAGCCATCTCAATGCCGCATGATCTGTGCGCAGGCGAAACCTTTGTCCATACAGATATTTGTGGAAGTGTTTTACGCAGTCCAATACCGCCAGCAGTTCTCTCCGTGTCACACAGTAGTTGCGTTCCGGTTTCGACAGAATCCTACTGTAGTATGCTATCACTTGTTCTTGGCCGTCTATTATCTGTGATAGCACACCGCCAATACTATGCCCGCTCGCATCCGTATCCAGCACAAACATCTCTCCAGGCACGGGGAAGGCCAGAATTGGAGCAATGCACAGTTTTTCCTTCAGACGTGCAAAAGCCTGCTCCTGCTCTTCGTTCCACTCGAAAGCTTGGCTCTTTTTCGTCAGTTTGTGCAAGCTGCTGGCTATGTTCGCGAATCCCGGAACAAATCGGCGGTAGTATGTGCACAGGCCCAGGAAACTGCGGAGTTCGTGTAGATTGCGTGGCCGGGGCCACTCCTTAACCGCCGTGATTTTGCCTTCATCCGTATGTACTCCGCGGGCGGAAACCGTATGACCCAGATACTTGACCTCTTTTTGGAACAGCGAGCACTTCTTTGGGTTGAGTTTAAGCCCGGCTTTTTGTATCCGCTCGAATACCTCCTTTAGCTTTCCCAGGTGGTCGTCGAAGCTTTTACCCATCACGATTATGTCGTCGAGGTACACCAGACACGTCCGCCAATGCAGCCCTTTTAGCACCCGTTCCATTAGCCGCTCGAATGTTGCTGGGGCGTTGCAGAGTCCAAACGACATGACGGTGAACTGCCATAAGTAGCCCACCCGGAGGAAATAAGAATAGCGGTTTTAACCATCGCCAACACTGAAAGCCGTTTTCTCCTTGTCTTTGTCTGCAAGCTCTACCTGCCAATAGCCGCTGCGTAAGTCGAGCGTGGAGAACCACTGTGTGCCTGACAGCGTGTCCAGGGTGTCATCGATCCGCGGTAGTGGATAACTGTCCTTCTTGGTCACATCATTGAGCTTCCGATAGTCCACACAAAACCGGGTACTGCCATCCTTTTTCTTGACTAGCACGACCGGCGAGCACCAGGGGCTCTATGACCTTTTCTTTCCGCATGTTTTCGATCAAATTTGTGACCTCTTCCCTCTTGGCCAGAGGAACTCGTCTTGGTGGTTGGCGAATCGGTTTTGCACTTCCGGTGTCGATGTTATGCTTCACTATGGCTGTTCTTCCGCCTGCTTCTGCCGTAAATATTGACCCATAGTGCTGCAGGAGTGACCTCGCCTTCTGTTTCTGATTGGCCGTCAATTCGCTGTTCCACTGATTCTCCTGCGGTATGACGTCCATGTTAAAACCGCTCTTCTTATTTCCTCCGGGTGGGCTACTCTCGCAATTGACCACTGCTACGGCTTCTCTACACTCGCCAATTACCTCATCTTTCCCGACATAACTGGGTGCATTCAGGGGGTTCAGTATTCTGACTGGTATTCTGCCATTCTTAAGTTCCACTAATGTACGTCCGATGATGATGTTGTCGTGTCCTTGATTCGGTGCTTCTACAACCCACAGCCGACTCGTCCCATCGTCCTCGTCCACCTTTGCCCACACAATCGCCTCGGAGTTCGCTGGTATCCTCCTGTGTTGACACGATACAACCTTCCTTACCGCCACGCTTCGCTCATAGCCGGTGTGCAGCGGGAATTCAACGTTGGCATATCTCAGTACATTTTCCTTCAGGTCCAGCGTAAAACCGTGCCTAATCACGAAATCCACGCCGATAATCACGTCGTCCATTATATCCGCGACGATGAACTCATGTTCCAGGCTGCTGGTGCCGATAGTAATCGTTTTTGTAACTTTCCCTCTTACCGGCGCGCGCTCGCCAGTCGCAGTCCGCAGCTGTATGCCATGCAGCGGTTCCCAGTTCTTCAGCAGCTTCCTTTTTATGATCGAATATGACGCTCCAGTATCCAGTGTCAACACGAACAACTTTCCATCTATCCTTCCTTCAATTGTCAAGCTGCTGGGCTGTCGTTTCAGCTGTGAGACAAGGACGGTGGGGCGGCAGATTGTGGGGATCAGCTCACGCCCCTTTGGGCTGACCCGTTTTAGTTTAACGACTCGCCGTCCTCAGCCCTGCGCTTGTTGGCTGAGCCTCGATTGTCAGTATTCCTCGCTTCAGGCGATTGCGATCGAGAACGGGAACGCCTCTTTCGTTGGCGGCAGTCTGGTGATATGTGGCCCTGCTTGCCACATACCCAGCAAACAACTTTAGAGGAGACCACCCGTGGCCTGCCCGGTGGCTCAGAGCTTGTTGCCTGGATCGCAATGTCGTTGTCCGGCTGGATCTGGCGTATCCTTGCAGGTGCATACCGAGTGCTCCCAATCCATGTCGCCTCGTATGTCATCGCGCTGGTCACCGTCTCCCTAAATGTCGGCTTACCCATCATCAACGCACTGCGACGTGTCTCCGGATCATGAAGACCTTCAATAAACGCCTCAATCTTCATCCTCTCGAGATCATCAGCGCCGAAGGACGGGTAGCACAGCTGTACGAGCCGCTCAATGTCTGCAGCGCCTCGTTGGCCCTTTGCCTGCGATTCTTCAGCTCACAGTAGTACAGCGTTCTGTTGTGCTCGTCGCTGTATTTGGCTGCCAGCGCCCTTATGACGGTCTCGTACTCACTTCGTAAACATTCTGGAACTGATTTTATTACCTCAGCCGCAGCACCTTTAAGAGCCAGCGCCAATCTCCGACCTTTCCTTACATCGGTCCACTGATTTTCCAGAGCAGCCAGGTCGAATTGCAGCTTGAATGTATCGAACGGCGTAGTCCCATCATAAGTAGGCACTTCTGCTCGGCTGGCAACACTTTCCGGAACCGGCGGCAACCATTCTCGCGGCTGTACCTCCCTAAGCCGCTCGTCCATTTTTCTGTGCATCGAATCTTCCAGACTGTCAACTCGTTTGTTCAAGGACTCATCCAGGTTGTCAACTCGTCTGTTCAGGGATTCACCCATTTCGTCAACTCGTTTGTCCCAATTGACCATTCGCGTCTCGAGATGCTCAACTTTCACGTTCAGCCTATCGGAAATTTCCTCCACCTTCTGCTCTATGCGCGCAGAATTTCCCGCCATTTCTCGATTTGCAGTCCCGACTTTTGCCGAAATTTCGAGATTCGTAGTTTCCAGCTTCGCTGCCATCTCTTGATTCGCAGTTTCCATTTTCGCTGCCATCTCTTAGTTGGAAGTCTCGAACATGCCTTTAAGTGCAACCATTAGCTGGCTCATGTCCAATGCTTGTGGTGGCGCAGCCGCTGCAGCCGTACTTTGCATCGACGCAGCACCCGCAGGCGATTCCTCCACTTTGGCCGACGAATCTAGCTCCTGCGTCCCGAACTCGTGCGCAGTCCAATCAATGCCTCGTGATTCACACGCCTCTCGCAAGCGCAGCTGCAACTCCACCTTTCCGCCAGCAGTCGGCAAATTCCAAGCGGCCAGCTCCTTCTTCAGCTGGTCCACCTTCAGTTGCTCCAGTCTAACCATGTCTGCGTTTTATAATTAATTTTTATTTATTTTTTTTTACTTTCAGTAACACAATCCCACTTCTGACACCAACTGCTACGAATGCTAGTTCCAGTGGGCTAGTACGTATCTCTGGATTGCGTAATTTGAAAATAAAACACACTTAGTTTCTCAAACGCAGTCAATAAAATAAACCAACAACCACTTTATTTACTAATTTACACTTGTTTGTCTTTACACTTAAGTATTTGCTCAATTACTCCGTGTGGCACCTTCACTAGTCAAAATCCGACTGACTCGCTGCGCCGCACCCGGCTGTCTTTTATACCTGTCCGGCCATCGCGCAGATCGTTCTCGCACATTCCGGAGTGTACTAAAGGTTTCCATGATGATCGCGACCATCATTGCCAGATTGGACTAAAAGTTGCCATCATTGTCGCGGCCGTCGTTGCCAGATTGAATTATAGCACGGCGCGTAGCGACAGGGTTGCTTTGCACAGCGACAAACTGTCTTATCGTTACAATATAATTGACTTTCCGACTAGGGAACAGTGGGACAACAACCCGAAATGGCTAAAAGAGGACTCTCAGAAAAGGTACACCGATGGTTCTAAAACACCTTGTGGTGTAGGAGCTGGAGTTGTGGGCCCTGGGGTCAACTTAGCCGTTCCGATGAGCTACAGCAAGTCAATATTTCAAGCTGAACTCTATGCAATATATGAGGCAGTTCGAACAATTGCTAATATGCACCCTCAAGGAACAAAGCTCACTATACTTTCGGATAGCCTGTCAGTTCTAAAAGCCCTTGACAGCTACTCCTACACATCAAAAATCCTGCTTGAATGCCACAAGGAACTCAACACCCTAGGGACCCAGAACAGGGTTGTACTTGTTTGGATTCCTGGGCATGAGGGCCATGATGGCAATGAAAGGGCAGATACACAAGCAAAAAATGGTGCAGAAAGCCCATTCATAGGGCCGGGCCCGATGTTTGGATTCGGTAAAACCGACCTAAAACGGGACATCCACAAGTGGATCCAGAGACAAAAACAAAAATACTGGAATAATATTGAGGGACTACGACACTCGAAAAGATTCCAAAACACAAAACGAGCCAAATCTGCTACACTTCTAAGCAGAAGACAACTCAAAATCCTATGCGGCGCCCTAACCGGCCACTATTCTTGTAACTACCACCTCCACAAGCTAGGCTTGGTCATCGACAAAACATGCAGATACTGCAATGAGGTCGATGAAACAATGGAACACGTCATCATAAACTGCCCAGCCCTGGCACACAGACGTGCAAAGTTTCTAGGGAAACATATTCTCGGTGATGAGGACCAGATGCAAATATCGCAGAAAGGTCTGATTCAATACCTGAGCACATAAAACACCAGATGATTCAAGGGGGGATTCAATAAACCTACTAGGTTGCAGTGCGCAAGGGCATTGTCCCTACCCATTATCATTACATTATCTCATACATTTTGAAATTCACAAAGAAAAAGACGTTGGACGCTTACATTGGAATGAAACAATTTGTAAAAAGGTAATTTATGGAAATTATTGAATTTATAAATTTTTTAATAATATTTCTAATTACATGTACATAGGTGCAAAACTGAAAGCAGCGATAGGCAACTAGCACTGCCCGAAAATAGCAATTCAAATGCACCCAATGTGAGCCTCAGCGATTCTGATGCGTTATACTACGTTTACATTGAGCCCAAATGCGTGATTTGGGCAAAAATTCTCAAATGCGAAGCCAAATCACGCATTTCCCCATACAAATTCAAATCTACGAAATGACTCATTTCAACAAAACGACGAAGCAAATGCGATAAAACATGACCAATTTTATCGAACGCATCACAAAATGAAAGAGCTTTCAAAAGCTTCAAAAGCTTTTGCTTCTGTTTGACAGTTCAAAATCAAAACAAACGAAAATTATCAAAATGGAAATTTTGTATTGAAGTTTTCGTCTGCTTCAAATATGTAGAATATTCTTAGCATGCAAGGTGTTTAATATACATGTATTCAAATATTGCAGTGTGTGGAACATAGAGGCAGCAAAAAAGAAACAAATGATTTAGTCAGAAGCCGGAGAAGAGCTGATCTATGAGCAGCGGCAAGAGGAAATGAGCATTGAGCATTTGACATTAGCTGCCAAACAAAATGCAAATGCAATGCAAATGAGGCAATGTAAACACTTTCAAATGACTCTTTCGAAACTACGCATTTGGGTTCAATGTAAACGTAGTTTTAGTAGTATTAGTATTTCAAATGCATTTGTTGATGGGTCTTACTAATAATTATTAAACATTTTAGCAAAGAACCAAGCCGTGAGAGGTAAAGGTAAGCCTTGTTCACATTCAGCGCCCTACGTCGTCCGAAAGCCATATCCGAGCGGAGAAATGGCTAAGAGCGCACCGAAGTTGCTTCGCATTTGAGAATTTTTGCCCAAATCACGCATTTGGGCTCAATGTAGACGTAGTATAAACCAGGAGTTGAAACTTTTCTTCGAAACTAAAACATCTAACTTCGAATAGTTCGGCACAATCTGGCAGCACTATCGGTGAGCGCGGCTTGTACAACGTTTTGAAAATTTCTGCGAAAGTATTTGCTTTTCGGTGGCAAATAGTTTCTTTTTTTGGCGTCGCCAAGTTTTTACAGTTGTAACGGTTCTCTCTTCGTTTGGAAGACGGCGTGGTTGGTGTAGGTGGGTTTTTTGGATTTTGCACAGAAAGCGGTGAAATGGAGCCGAAGGAGGCAGAATTAAAGCTAAAGGAACGGCACCGGAGTTGCTGCAGTGCGGCCGAGCAAGCCAGGATGGATTACATAGAAATCTATTCGCAAATGGTGTCTGAATTGAGGTTAACAGCACAAATTAATGAAATTGTAGAATATCCTTGTGTGGCAGGATTTGTCCGGACGTTCATTACGGGACTATTGAGTGAGGCCGGGCATTTGTATTTTACGGTCGTGGCTTGTTGCAATGTGCGTTCTTTTATAGTTCATATTGCACAATCCTCGGCCGGTAAATAGAATTGCGAGCAACGAAAAATAGTTTAAGCCACAGTACAGTTTAAGCAAAAGCTCAAACCCAGTTCTTAGTTATCGCGTGAATTTTCTATTTGATTGGTATTTTTCTGCAGGCCATCACATTTGGAGGCCTTTGCTAAGGTGCTGATGGATGACGAGAAGCAGGTGCTTCAGAATAAGGAAGAGTTGATCGACGAGGTAAAACAGAAGTTATTGAAGAGCTTGCAGAGTACGTTGGAACGCTTCTGGCAGGAGTATGACGTGACTGGCAAGATTGCTGCGCTGATGATGCTGAAAGAGCAGTTCAGGGCGTTTGAAGGCAATAACTGGTAAGTTGAGTGCTACTGGTTCGTAGGTTCTATGGTTGGTAAATCTCCATTTCGTGATTCAGGGATATTCATAAGAAGAACCCGCACGAGCGGACCCTGCCGTTACGCATGCGCTTCAAGGAGACTCGCCTCCGTCAACTTCAAAAGCAGCTGGGCTTACAGAACGCGCTACTTGAGGTAAGAAGCGACAGAAATGAAATGAGTTAAAGTGCTGACGAGAGTATTTGCGCAGGAAATTCAGAAGGAGAATACCCGCAACCGAGCGCATGTTCACGCTATTCAGCAAGAGCGCACCTATATAAAGGGGAACATGGTACGTTATGGGGAGTACATGAAGCTGAAGAAGTCACAAATACTTGAAATGATCACAGAAGTGTTGGACGCTTTAGAAGGAAGTGGAAAATAGAGCTCAAGTTGTAAAATTTAAGTGGCACTCATTAAAACATTTTTTAAAGCACTAAAAAATGCTCAACGTTGCAGAACCTTTAGTGCCTTAATCCAGCTTAAAGGCAGTATATATGAAATAAGTATGCTTTTACATAGAGGTTTGACTCCTGAATCTAACAAGCCAAAAATTTTGCTTAGGAAACGTCCACAAAAGGCGTGGTTCAGGGTAAAAGTACAATACTTGTATCAAAACAACTCAATTTTCAATCGATTTATATGATATGGGTATCAAACGAAAGGTCTATTGATATACAACATCGAACAAAATGGATTTTTTTTCTGGAAAAAATTTATTGTGAAGTTACAAGTTTGTTACTATATAACAGCTTGTGAAATTTACTTTTTACTGAAATATAAAACATTTCAGATTTTTATTGTTTTGCTTTTATATTTAAATTGAGTTAAATGTACCTGTTTGCAATATTGACCATTTCGCTACAGCTTTTTACTGGAGAATGTTAAAATTCTAAATTCTTCGATTTAACCCCCTGTGTGGGCATAGTAACGTTCTGTAAAAATGTTTGAAAAAAGTTTTACTAAATCTGTGTTTTGGGATGTTGCCATAGAGCAACAATTTACTTCAAAGGTAATAAAAAAGGCTTGGTTACAAAATTTTGTGGTACATTAGATTTTATTGGTTTAAGATTGTTCCTTTTACAGTTTGAAAACAAATTAATATAAATATTCATAAATAAAAGTAGTTATTTAAAAATCTCACATACGTAAAAACTAAACTATTTAAAAAATTTAAAATTTAAATGAACAACAAAAACTTCGAAAACATCGTACCATATATTGATGTACCTGGAAATTCAATTGTTGTAATGATAGTCCTTGAAGCAATCTTATTGGGCATGCACAAGCGAGCGTCACAATTTGAGCACCTGTATCTTGTGAATCCTGGGCATGCTTTGAGTTTGCATCTGGTTTTTTCCTTAGTGTGTTCCGGTCAATGTTGATTGCCATCATATCGAAGAGAAATGGATGGTGCTGTTTCAAATCCTTTTCGAGAAGTTGCTGGGATGCTTCTCAAGAGATGAAGATTTTAGCGTATTGCGTATTGATTAGAACGCGCCAAAAGGCCATCAAATATTACGAAAATGTAACAAATCCATGTACTTCTGGTCATTGTTATTCCCCTCGTAATCTTTTCTGTATTCCAACCACGAATTGCATATAGCCATATCAATGAAATGGTCGAATATCTTAAGGATCCACTTTTTTGATTTAATTTAAATTCTATATAATGAAAGAAGAAAGCCCATTTTGTCAACCCCTCCCATATTTTTATTGTACATATGTAGCTACAATGTTGGGCTGTGATACCGAGATCGTCTTTGTTTGTTCAGAACAAAATCGTGAGACCATTTTTAGAGGTTCATTGCCATATAAGGCGACACGAGTTGAACGATGCCTCCGTCTAACCATCTTACAACAAAACTATTGCCTCCGTTTTCGACACGGTAATCAGCCCTTCCTTTTTAAACTCATTCTCAGTTTGTAAGGGAATTTTACCAATTCTATTCTGTCTAATGGTACCAGTCAGAGATTAGCAATGAGTACCGCAATTTTGGATACCACCGCATTAATACTCATTCTTTTTACTACCTACTACTCATAAGCACCGCGTAACATAAGTATCCCAACCGCATGAATACAAAACCCGAACGAGTTTTCGATTACGAATCATTTCTACTGGCGGGAACACATTATTTTTATCAAATGCGTCGAGCAAGTAATTTAAAAGAACGGGTTCTTCTAGCTCCTTTAAATCAGATAAGTCTGAGTCTTCAAAACTTATTAAAATTTTCTCGATTTCACTGTCCTCAGTATTTCTAGGCATCATAGAAAATATTTTTATTTTAACAAGCAAGCAACAACCGAACGCTGCGAAGCCCAAGCGCAAATGAGTTCAATGGCAATTCAATTAGCAAATGGAAAGATAGCATTAAAAAAAGGTGTATATTTTTTATTTTTAGGCTAAACATAAGGTTTTCTTTAATTAAAAATACTCTCAAAACTTGTGCTAAAGACCAAAAAAAGTTTTGATTTCTAGCACCATAAGGCGCCCAGGAGCCTACAAAGTTGCATGACAACAAAATAGCGAAAGGGTTAAAATGGCGCTTATTGCTTAGGAGAGATCTATTACAATCAAAGGATTTGAATACAAAAATACTGTAAACACTACTGATCCCGATACCCTTGTTACTCCAAACGCAACCAAAGTTACGTTTATAAAGGTTATTCCTTAGGAACGAGCGGACGCTGAAGGTTTGTGGCATCACGCAAAACAATGCCAAACATGGGAAAGTTCATGCTTTTGAAACAGCGCAAAGCAAAAAAATTTAGATCTTAAAAACTGTTTTTAATATGGCAGGCACTTTGTACAACCCCCTCCAGCCCTCATTGACTGAAAATGATAACGAAATAGTTTTGGAGCAAGAAGTATACGTTTTTATATTTCATTGTAAAGGGAATTTCATACGATATAATATGGCAACAAACTTATAATTTAATAATGGATTTTTTCAAAAAAATCCGTTTTTATAAATTTTATATAAAAACAAAATATTTTTCGCTTATAACTTTTATTAGTACATTTAACATGCCTAATGTATATCAGTAGAAAGGTGGAAAGGAAGGTGGAAAGTAGAAAACGACATTTCGTTTCATACCCATGTAGTGCCACGCCTTTTGTAGGGGTTTCCCAGGTAAAATTTTTAGTTTATTAGATTCACACAAATAAGCTCAATATAACCCAATTTTGGGTTTTCATTAGGGTTCGCTATACTGCATTTGTTCCCTTATTTCTTCTATCAAGGTTATGACGGCAAATTTAGAGTGACCGGCTTAATGGTGGTTTTCTAAATCATTTGGCGCTTTCCCCCTCCATACATGACCAACATCCACAAACACGAACGGTTACGCGAATGTTATTTTAAGCAGTTTGAAGCAGTATTTAGCGGGGTAATAGTTTTAAATGGATGCCACGGTTTTCATATTTTAAGGCTATGTCCTAAGCTTTGTTTGCGATATGGGTATGTATTAAAGTCCTGCATGAAGATATTCATTTTGGCGACTACACACCGGACATGCTGTAGGGGTATTTGGTATTCGAAGAATGTGTACAACGAAACGAATAGAAACGAGAACCAGCGAGCGTCGCTTCTCGTTTCTATTCGTATTCGGTGAATAGCGAACACTGCAGTGCTCGTATTTGGTAATCGAGAACTTTGCGAAGTATTCGAAGAGCTGTACTCGTATTCATTCGGACTGGTCCGCAGAGATGAAGTGAAGTATTCTATTCAAAAGCATTTGAATGTTTTCGAATAGCAAAAATGCATACGCGTTCAGGACTCTAGTATGTATAAAGGTTGAAATATATTGATTCTTGGCGTAAGTATGGTATGTTTGTAGAAGTACGGGCGTAAATACTCAATTTGCTTAAGTAACGCTTGAGCGCCAGTTTCTTCGATTGATAACTTTGCAATGCCTCCCTTCAAGCGTTCGAACATACAGCTTCTAAAAAATACTGCTGGAGAGCCACAGGAAGTATTTGAGTATTTTACCTTCTACCGATTTAGCTGCATGTGTACTAATAGAGCAGTGATCTGTCATTACTGCCGTTAACCTGAGAGCATGCATTTAGCAAAAGTTCTTATAAAAGGTAGTGTAAGAATTGCGCTGAAAGACGGGTGGAATTAAATATCTTGCAAGGTTCAGCTTACACCGTTGGTGTAAGATTTGTACAACGGCGAAGGTATCGTTAAGTATGATTCAGTAGGATTGGCGATTGTTGATGCTCAAGTGTTTTCAATACAAGTGACCCTAAGCGGCGCAACAAACCTCACAACAACGAGATACTTCAAGCTGCTGACAGAAGCCACTTTGCCAAAGGCCGTACCGGTTATGGTTTCTTTTTATAAAAATAGTCACATATTAACTGTTATCTTTTAACTATAATTTTATCCGATAACCTGACAATGTTGTCAGGTAAAAATATCGGTGCTTTTGACTTATTTTATCGGTCAAAAATAACAGTTATTTTTCTTTCAAAAATATCAGGCAATTTGAAGTTTTTCATAGGCCGTTGAACTGATAAAAAAAAATACTGATACCATTATTTTCGTTTCATCAGCGCACACATTTGAGCTGTAAATCTTGTTAATCTATGTAAGTGAATTTCCAGATTGCAATTGCAAAAACACTCATAAAGTCGGTGCCGTCGTTCCAATTCAAATCGGCCAAGTGTTTTTTTCAGACATGAGGGATTCACACTAAATTCATAGTGCACTATGTTTTCCACTACCACTAAATAGATGTAGTGGTTACTGAAACAAGTTCCAAGTTTATGATTACTTTGTAGTGGTACTTTTTTCTACTGTCACTAAATAAAACTAGTGATTAGTGTACAAATATTCGTCTATCGCTAAATGAATTTGGTTGGTTGGTTGGTTGAAGTGGCTGACTCACAGTCCCCCTGTAAGTCACAATTAGCGCATAGACGCCGTTTTGATACCACATGCTCACCGAAAACTAAACCTGGTTAGTAGTATGACTAAATCCACCTGGTAGAATTTAGGTATCCAAGAAGATTCCCCAGACTTACTGTCGAGCAGTCGGTCGAACAAGTAAGGAAGTGTTTCCCTAGAGACTTAAATCTTGCCCTTGCCAAAGCTGGGCAGTGACAGAGGAAGTGGTTTGGTGTTTCTTTCTCATCTAAATTCCCACAGCTCCTGCAGTGGGTATTGAAGGGGATGCTTAGCCTCTCTGCATGTGGACCTATGGTCCAGTGGCCTGTAATGACCGCCGTAAGCCTAGCGACGTCCGTGCGAGATTTGTAGATAGGCTCGCGGGATCTCTGCTCATTGTAGGAGGGCCACGTCTCCCGCGAGGTACGACAGGAAGTCAGCGACTTCCACCTCCGATTTGCAAGACTGAGGTAGTGCAGATAGCAGCCCCTCCTGACAACTTCCAGAGGCGTCGGAACCGAGACACCCAGTGATGCGTCAAGCGAGGCCCCTGAGCGCGCCAACTCGTCCGCTCTCTCATTCCCTTCAATGTTCCTATGGCCGGGAACCCAGATGAGGGTGATATCAGCACAACGACTTAGCGCGCCCAGAGCCGTCTTACACTCCTCGACCAGCCTTGACTTGACCGTGGTAGATTGTAGAGCCTTTATTGCTGCCTGGCTGTCAATGAATATTGCAACCTTGCACCTATCGGTGAAATGTCTCTCTACAAGTCGGCAGGCTTCCCTGACCGCCAGGACTTCTGCCTGAAAAACTGTGGCATCATTAGGTAGACGTATGGCTTCATTTATCCCCACGTGCTGTGAGTATACCCCCGCACCCACCCCGCACGCCATTTTGGATCCATCCGTAAAGATGTGTATGTCGTATTCATTGAAAAGACTAGTCCTTTCCCATTCGGCCCTCGAAGGGAATTTCGCCCCGAAATCCTTTTGAAAGCATAGGTACGGCACGATATAGTCAGTCATCCCACTAAACTTAACGTTTGGTACTGTACTTAGCACTTTGCTGTGCCCATAATTACGTTCCGCCCAACAACCAATCGCCTTGAGCCTAGCTGCGGAGTTGAGGGTGATGTGCATTATATGTATAGGGTGTTTTTTTTAGAGGTTTGTTTTTCGAATAGAGATAAAACTGGCATTTTGTGGTCAAATCTGGCAACTCTAATGTCATTTATGTTCAGTTTGGTTTGCCATTTCATCATGAACAGGTTGACAAAAGAACAACGCTTGCAAATCGTGCAAATTTATTTCGAAAATAATGGTTCAGTTTGCGAAGTTTACCGCAAGCTCCGTCCATTTTATGGTCGACATAATCGTCCATCAGAGCAATTAATTCGGTTAACCATGGGTCGTTTTCGCACTACGTTTACTCTATGTGATAATACGCATCCGCAGAGACGTCGAACAGTGCGCACCGAAGAAACAATTGCCGCTGCAGAGCAAAATGTTGAAGAGGACCCGAATGAATCGATTCGCCACCGTGCACAGCAATTGGAGCTTTGTCCATCAACTTTATGGAAGATTTTGCGCAACATGAATGTGGATGAGTTGTGGTTCCAACAAGACGGCGCAACATGCCACACAGCGCACGTCACAATCGATTTATTGAAGGAAACATTCGATGAGCGCATAATTTCGCGGAATGGACCTGTCAATTGGCCACCAAGATCGTGTGATTTGACACCATTGGATTATTTTCTTTGGGGATATGTGAAGTCGCTCGTCTACGCCAACAAACCAGAAACGTTAGGGGACTTGGAAGCCAACATTCGTGGCGTTATTGCCGACATACGGCCCCAAATGCTCGAAAAAGTGGTTGAAAATTGGACCTGTAGAATTGGCTTTATTCGAGCCAGCCGCGGCGGCCACATGCCCGAAATCATATTTAGACATTAATGGCATAAAATTATCCTTCCAATAAAGCCAAATTGATGGACATTAAAATGATTTTCTTGTGTTTTATTTCAATTCGAAGTTCTATACCTCTAAAAAAAACACCCTATATGTCAATAGGGAGAAAGTGTAACAGCACGTTCAGGGCATCCGTGGGGCTTGTGCGCAGTGCCCCCGTGATGCCAACACATGCTGATCGCTGAACCCTGCTGAGCTTCTGGACCAAATAGCTCCTACTTAGAGCCGGCCACCAAACCAATGATCCGTAGGTTAGGATTGGACGCACTATGGCCGTGTACATCCAATGGGTGATGTGGGGGTGCACGCCCCATCTTTTTCCAAACAACCTGTTGCAAGACTAAAAAGCCACGTAGGCCTTCCTGACCCGTAGCTCAATATTCGATCTCCAGTTTAGCTTTGCGTCCAGCGGCTTTAGCTGATAGCTTCAGCTGCTGCCCGTTCAGCGATGGAAGGTTAAAAAGTGGAATTTTGGTCTTAGTGGTGAACAGTACCAGTTCCGTTTTGCCCGGATTTACACTGAGTCCACAACCTGTGGCCCACGTGTGGATTTTATCCAGAGCCCCTTGCATAATCTCGCTGATTGTGCTCGGAAACATTCCTGATACTATTATCACCACGTTGTCCGCATAAGCTACCACTTTTACCCCCATTTTATCTAACGCCTTGAGTATGCTGTCCATGACCAGCAACCACAGTAGTGGTGAAATTACCCCTCCTTGTGGTGTTCCTCTACTGACGTGTTTTACCAGAGATGTGTTGCCTAGCTCTGCATAAATAGTCCTTGATTTGAGCATCGTCACTATCCAGTTCCTGAGATCCTCTTCTAATCCCACCGTGGTAAGAGAATCTTGGATTGCCTTAGTGCTCACATTGTTGAAGGCTCCTTCGATATCTAGGAAGGCTGCCATTGAAAATTGCTTGAAGTGGATTGATTTCTCAACAGTGCGAATAACCTCATGTAATGCCGTCTCCGTGGATCTACCCTTAAGATAAGCATGTTGGCATTTAGAAATTTGATAATGATCAGCTAAAGATCTGAGGTGTATTTCCATTACCCTTTCCTTAGTCTTAAGCAGAAAAGAAGTGAGGCTAATCGGTCTGAAGTCCTTAGCCGTCTCGTGACCGATTTTTCCCGCCTTAGGTATGAAAACCACTTTGACCCTTCTCCAGCTAAGGGGTATATAATTGAATTTAACACACGCCCTATAGATCGTCACCAACTGTGGAATCACCATATCCTGTACTTTCTGTAACATGATTGGGAGAATACCATCCAGACCTGGTGACTTGTAAGGGGAAAAACTGTTGATGGAAAACCTGACTTTATCTTCCGTAAATACAGATTCATGCATACACGGATATCGGGAAACTAAAGAAAAGGGAGAGCCCGGAAAGTGTGTCTTAAGTAAGAGGTCAAGTGTCTCAGCAGATGTTTCCGTCCAGGTACCGTCTTCCCTTTTCAGGTATGACGGATTGCTCCTTTCTTTGGAAAGTGCCTTGCTGAGTCTTGACGAAGCTGACGTTGACTCAATTGACTGACAAAAGTCTCTCCAGCCATCCCTTTTGGCTTTCCTAATAGATCTTTTGCAAGTCCTGAGACAATCCTTGTATTTGTTCCAGGTTTTGTCCCTGTAACACTGGTTGAACGTCCTACGAGTTTCCTCTCTAAGAGCCGAGAGTTCCTCATTCCACCATGGTGGGAGAGATTTACCACTTCTACTCACTGGACAGGATCTCTTGTAAGCTGTACTGAAAGCTACCTCAAGTTTACCAAGTTGCTTGTCCAGTTCTGCAGTAGAGTCTAAGTAGGTCGTACTTGAATTTAGTGGTAGTGGAAAGCATAGTGCACTGAACAAGGGCGGCTACTACCATCAAGTAGACCACTAATAACGAAATGGGCAAAAAAATGTTTTATTTAAATAACTTACTCGCTGGGATAATGGAATTGATTGCAAAATCAACACGAAATGTAGCTTAGGAGAGAACAAATTGCGGTGCTCACGAGTTGGCCTTTCTTTTCTTTTACTCTATATTTTGCAATTTGTATTTGCAGCTAGTTATGTGTGTTTTTTTTTAGTATTTGATACCCTAAATATCAAAATTGCAAGGACACAATCCTATGGCAAACTCTGTAAAATATCGACGCATTGCGCATTAATTAATATGCATCCATATAATGAAATAATTTAATTTTTTTTTTTAACATTTCTCAAATTTCCAAACAAATAATAATATAAATGCTTATATCAACACGACACATTCAGTGCGTTCCAATCCATTGTATAAATTGTAACTTCCTTAAGCAAAAATATGAAATTTGGAGTTCCCCTACTACATTCAAACTCACTACGAATTAGCAGAAAAGCAAACGAACGAAAATGTTACAACTTTTGGAGCTGTTAGTGAACTAGCAACTTTAGTGTATCACTAACTTTTTTTAGTGGCATTGGTTAAAAGTACCACTACAAAATACCTTAGAGCAGAAAAATTGCACTACCACTTAACAATGTGAGTAATGGAACAGTAACCACTACATCTATTAAGTGGTAGCGGTAAAAAGTCCCAGCAGACTCCGTACTGATAGTGGTAGTGGAGTCAGGTACAGTACTTTCCAAGTTTTTGCAAGTTTTTCATCTCTTGGCAGAAAAGTGTCGGCAATTCGTGTAAATTTTCGAAAACCACACCGGCATAAGTGAACAGTGAAAAACTTGAGTATATTGTCGCATGCTGATTAAAACAATGGTATAAATAGTTTTTAATGGTCAAGCGCCCTTTAAAAAAATTCAAATTGCCTGACATTTTGACCAAAAAATTAAAAGGCACAAAATAACTTATTTTTGACCGATAAAATAAGAGTTAAAAGGAACTGTTATTTTTCCTGAAAAAAACAAAAGGCAGAAAACAACAGTTAATTTTAACTTGAACAGTCGGAAATTTAAAGGACGTTTAATATTCGTGAAGCTGAGGCCATTAGGATCATAATGGTATAATTGAAAAAGTCCTCCTCCAACTTTTTCGTTATGCTCTTTTCATTAGAAAATTGTAAAATAGCAGTTATTTTCGGTCCCTGCACTGCACATCTCAGAAGAAGAATATTGTCAATTTCACTGATTTAGATATATGTTTGTAACGTCGAGATCGGATGCTTTGTTAAAGCGGAACGCAGCAGCAGCAGCGTTCCCCATTTGCTGTAGCAATGGGATACGCTCGACATGAAGATGTAAAGATGATGTGGAAGACGAGTTGCGCAACTTGTGAATAACTAGTCAACCAACGTAACCAGTGAAACCGATTTGCTCAGACTCGTAGATCACTATTTCAACACTGGAGCATAGCACTGTGCAAGTCCAAATTTAGACATGGGGGGGACCTACTGGGTGAGTTTCCTATAGGTATACTGAGTTGAGATCCACCAGCCGTTTGGTAAGATTGGCTCTAGTTTATGAGAAATCCGACTTTGAAGTTTGCTCATGTTAGTCCAGTTTGTCGCTTAAGTAAGTCCTAAATCGTTTCGAATATCGCATTACTGTCTTCGGCAAGTTTGTAGATATTTTAACGACCAACAAATTTGCTTAAGACACCAATCCAAAAAAAGTACATTTAAACTGTGTAATTGCGATATGTGCATATTTTTGCGCAGCGCTACGTGGCGTATGAGTGTCATTTAATTATAATTAACACTCATATAATTGACACTCAAACGCCACGTTGCGCTGCGCTCAAAAATGCACATATCGCAATTACACAGTTTAAATGTACTTTTTTTGGATTGGTGTCTTAAGCAAATTTGTTGGTCGTTAAAATATCTACAAACTTGCCGAAGACAGTAAAGCGATATTCGGAATGATTTAGGACCTATTAGAATTTAAACGTTCGAAGACTTAAGCGACGAACTCGACAAACTTCAAAGTCGGATTTCTCATAAACTAGAGCCAATCTTACCAAACGGTTGGTGGATCTCAACTCAGTATACCTATAGAAAACTCACCCAGTAGGTCGCCCCATGTCTAAATTTTTGAGGGCAAATTTCACGCACAGTGTAGTTATTGCCACATGCTATAAGGTAGGGTCTTTTCGAAGCGGTTAGTTCTCTCTATCATCTCTGTTTTGAATATGATGTCATCGAAAATACATGTGTACTGAAGTCGAGCTTCATATCCATTAATTTTACTCTAACCGACTTAATTCATCATTTCGTCATTCGTAATTTCCTGAGTATATATTTTTAGTGTTGTTTACGGCGAACCATTGAATATGAGGTTGGGCCGCCTCAGACTCGAGGTGCAACGCATGACCCAGCTGAACTGTGGCGGCCACCGTCTTCATCTTTATCAAGTAATAGGCTTGCACGGCGAAATGAAAAGGGGAATTGCCCTTATTAGATATTGTAACGATAAGACAGTTTGTCGCTGTGCAAAGCAACCCTGTCGCTACGCGCCGTGCTATAATTCCAACCTGGCAATGATGGCAACTTTTAGTCCAATCTGGCAATGATGGTCGCGATCATCTTGGAAACCTTTAGTCCACTCCGGAATGTGCGAGAACGATCTGCGCGATGGCCGGACAGGTATAAAAGGCAGCCGGGTGCGGCGCAGCGAGTCAGTCTTGGTTTGACTAGTGAAGGTGCCACACGGAATAATTAAGCGAATAATTAAGTGCAAAGACAAATTAAGTGTAAAGTGTGAAATTTGTGAAATAAAGTGACCGTTGGTTTTCATTGACTGCGTTTGAGAAATTTAGTGTGTTTTTATTTATATTGCGCAATCCAGAGATACGTACTAGCCCACTAGAACTAGTATTTCGTAACATTTGGTGTCAGAAGTGGGATTGTGCTACTGAATAAATAAAGAAAAAAAATTAATTATAAAACGCAGACATGGTTAGACTGGAGCAACTGAAGGTGGACCAGCTGAAGAAGGAGCTGGCCGCTTGGAATTTGCCGACTGCTGGCGGAAAGGTGGAGTTGCAGCTGCGCTTGCGAGAGGCGTGTGAATCACGAGGCATTGATTGGACTGCGCACGAGTTCGGGACGCAGGAGCTAGATTCGTCGGCCAAAGTAGAGGAATCGCCTGCGGGTGCTGCGTCGATGCAAAGTACGGCTGCAGCGGCTGCGCCACCACAAGCATTGGACATGAGCCAGCTAATGGTTGCACTTAAAGGCATGTTCGAGACTTCCAACCGTGAAATGGCAGCCAAAATGGAAAATGAAAATCGAGAAATGGCAGCGAAACTGGAAGCAACGAATCGTGAAATGTCGGCGCAGATGGCAGCGAAAATGGAAACGGCGACCCATGAAATATCGGCGCAAGTGTCAGAGCGAATGGAAGTCAAGCTTCAGGAAAATTCTGCGCGCTTGGAGCAGAAAGTGGAGGAAATCTCAGACAGGATTAATGGGAAAGTCGAGCACCTGGAGACGCGAGTAGAACACTTGGATAAACGAGTCGACGATCTTGATGATTCCCTGAACAAACGAGTTGATAGTCTGGAGGACTCGATGAACAGAAAAATGGACGAGCGGCTTAGGGAGGTACAGCCGCGAGAATGGTTGCCGCCGGTTCCGGAAAGTGTTGCCACCCGAGCAGAAGTGCCTACTTATGATGGGACTACGCCGTTCGATACATTCAAGCTACAATTCGACCTGGCTGCTCTGGAAAATCAGTGGACCGATGTAAGGAAAGGTCGGAGATTGGCGCTGGCTCTAAAAGGTGCTGCGGCTGAGGTAATAAAATCAGTTCCAGAATGTTTAAGAAGTGAGTACGAGACCGTCATAAGGGCGTTGGCAGCGAAGTACAACGACGAGCACAACAGAACGCTGTACTACTGTGAGCTGAAGAACCGCAGGCAAAGAGCCAACGAGGCGCTGCAGACATATGCAGCAGACATTGAGCGTCTCGCACAGTTGTGCTACCCAAAATTCGGCGCTGAGAATCTCGAGAGGATGAAGATCGAGGCGTTTATTGAAGGTCTTCATGATCCGGAAACACGTCGCAGTGCGTTGATGATGGGCAAGCCGACATTTAAGGAGACGGTGACCAGCGCGATGACATATGAGGCGACATGGATCGGGGCCACTCGGTATGCACCTGCAAGGATACGCCAAATCCAGCCAGACAGCGACATTCCGATCCAGGCCATAAGCTCTGAGACACCGGGCAGGCCACGGGTGGTCTCCACTAAAGTTGTTTGCTGGGTATGTGGCAAGCAGGGTCACATATCACGAGACTGCCGCCAACGAAAGAGGCGTTCCCGTTCTCGATCGCAATCGCCTGAAGCAAGGAATACTGACAATCGAGGCTCAGCCAACAAGCGCAGGGCTGAGGACGAGGAGCCGTTAAACTAAAAAGGGTCAGCCCAAAGGGGCGTGAGCTGATCCCCACAACCTGCTGCCCCACCGTCCTTGTCTCGCAGTTGAAACGACAACCCAGCAGCTTGACGATTGAGGGAAAGATAGATGGAAAGTTGTTCGTGTTGACACTGGATACTGGAGCGTCATATTCGATCATAAAAAGGAAGCTTCTGAAGAACTGGGAACCACTGCATGGCATACAGCTGAGGACTGCGACTGGCGAGCGTGCGCCGGTAAGAGGGAAAGTTACAAAAACGATTACTATCGGCACCAGCAGCCTGGAACATGACGACGTGATTATCGGCGTGGATTTCATGATTAGGCACGGTTTTACGCTGGACCTGAAGGAAAATGTGCTGAGATATGCCAACGTAGAATTCCCGCTGCACACCGGCTATGAGCGAAGCGTGGCGGTAAGGAAGGTTGTATCGTGTCAACACAGGAGGATACCAGCGAACTCCGAGGCGATTGTGTGGGCAAAGGTGGACGAGGACGATGGGACGAGTCGGCTGTGGGTTGTAGAAGCACTGAATCAAGGACACGACAACATCATCATCGGACGTACATTAGTGGAACCTAAGAATGGCAGAATACCAGTCAGAATACTGAACCCCCTGAATGCACCCAGATATGTCGGGAAAGATGAGGTAATTGGCGAGTGTAAGGAAGCTGTAGCAGTGGTCAATTGCGAGAGTAGCCCGCCTGGAGATAATAAGAAGAGCGGTTTTAACATGGACGCCACACCGCAGGAGAACCAGTGGAGCAGCGAGTTGACGGCCAAGCAGAAACAGAAGGCGAGGTCACTCCTGCAGCACTATGGGTCAATATTTGCGGCAGAAGCAGGCGGAAGAACAGCCATAGTGAAGCACAACATCGACACCGGAAGGGCAAAACCGATTCGCCAACCACCAAGACGAGTTCCTCTGGCCAAGAGGGAAGAGGTCACAAATTTGATCGAAAACATGCGGAAAGAAAAGGTCATAGAGCCTTCTTCGGGCCCCTGGTGCTCGCCGGTCGTGCTAGTCAAGAAAAAGGATGGCAGTACCCGGTTTTGTGTGGACTATCGGAAGCTCAATGATGTGACCAAGAAGGACAGTTATCCACTACCGCGGATCGATGACACCCTGGACACGCTGTCAGGCACACAGTGATTCTCCACGCTCGACTTACGCAGCGGCTATTGGCAGGTAGAGCTTGCAGACAAGGACAAGGAGAAAACGGCTTTCAGTGTTGGCGATGGTTTGTGGCAGTTCACCGTTATGCCGTTTGGACTCTGCAACGCACCAGCAACATTCGAGCGGCTAATGGAACGCGTGCTAAAGGGGCTGCATTGGCGGACGTGCCTGGTGTACCTCGACGACATAATCGTGATGGGTAAAAGCTTCGACGACCACCTGGGAAAGCTGAAGGAGGTATTTGAGCGGATACAAAAAGCTGGGCTTAAACTCAACCCGAAGAAGTGCTCGCTGTTCCAAAAAGAGGTCAAGTATCTGGGTCATACGGTTTCCGCCCGCGGAGTACATACGGATGAAGGCAAAATCACGGCGGTGAAGGAGTGGCCCCGGCCACGCAATCTACACGAACTCCGCAGTTTCCTGGGCCTGTGCACATACTACCGCCGATTTGTTCCGGGATTCGCGAACATAGCCAACAGCTTGCACAAACTGACGAAAAAGAGCCAAGCTTTCGAGTGGAACGAAGAGCAGGAGCAGGCTTTTGCACGTCTGAAGGAAAAACTGTGCACTGCTCCAATTCTGGCCTTCCCCGTGCCTGGAGAGATGTTTGTGCTGGATACGGATGCGAGCGGGCATAGTATTGGCGGCGTTCTATCACAGATAATAGACGGCCAAGAACAAGTGATAGCATACTACAGTAGGATTCTGTCGAAACCGGAACGCAACTACTGTGTGACACGGAGAGAACTGCTGGCGGTATTGGACTGCGTAAAACACTTCCAGAAATATCTGTATGGACAAAGGTTTCGCCTGCGCACAGATCATGCGGCATTGAGATGGCTCCTGAACTTTAAGGATCCTGAAGGCCAATTGGCGCGGTGGATCGAGCGACTGCAGAGCTACGACTACACGATGGAGCATCGAAAGGGCAGTAGCCATGGCAATGCCGATGCCTTGTCACGCCGTCCGTGCAAAGTCGAATGCAGGGCGTGCTCGCGAGCCGAAAGCAAAGAACAGATAGTGGACGTCCGGTTGGTGAGCGTTATGCCAGAGGAAGAGTGGTCTGCGGAGAGGCTACAAAAGGACCAGCGTGAGGATGCGGATCTTGCAAAAATCGTCGAAGGCAAAGAGCAAGGCGCACGTCCAGACTGGCAAGAGATGGCCGGTGAAAGCCCGATCGCCAAGGCTTACTGGGCACAGTGGAAAAGTCTGCGGCTGAAGGAAGGATGCCTGTACCGCGAATGGGAGAGCGCGGATGGACGGACCAGCAACTCCCCAATGGTAGTGCCGAAATGCAGAATCAACGAGGTCATCCAGGCATACCATAACGACTCCAGTGGAGGGCACCTAGGCATCACCAAAACCGTCGCCAAAATAAAAAGACGATTCTACTGGGTAGGATGTCAGGAGTCGGTAGCCGAGTGGATTAAGAGCTGCGACCGATGTTCAGCAGCGAAAGGGCCAACAAGAAGATCTCGAGGCCGCATGCAGCAGTACAACGTGGGAGCGCCCTTCGAGCGGATTGCTATGGACGTCGCCAGCCCATTCCCAACTAGTACTCAAGGCAACAAATATGTGCTGGTGGTAATGGATTACTTCAGCAAATGGCCCGAAGTGTACCCAATTCCTAACCAGGAGGCCACTACGATCTCGGAAAAGCTGGTAAACAACTGGGTAGCCAGGTTCGGAGTTCCGTTGGAGTTGCACTCAGATCAAGGCCGGAATTTCGAGTCTGCGGTATTCAAGGAAGTGTGTGAGCTGCTGGGGATAAAGAAAACGCGTACCACTCCTTTGCACCCACAGTCCGACGGCATGGTGGAACGCTTTAACCGGACACTGGAGGAATACCTGCGGAAAGTGGTAGGCAGGAATCAAAAGGATTGGGACACGCATATCCCCTTGTTCCTAATGGCGTATAGGTCAGCCCCGCACGACACGACATCACTCACTCCAGCCCGAGCAGTATTCGGCACAGAATTGCGGTTACCCGCTGACTTGAAGTTCGGGGTAGTCAGCACGACGGGAGGCGCTAAGACGGACTACGTGGCCAATAAGCGGGCGGAACTGGAGAAGATTCACCAGTTTCTAAGGAGCCGCACCAAACTGGTCAGCGATAAGGCGAAAGCCAGATATGATCTACGGGCCAACTCAGCAGGGTTCCAAGAAGGCGATCTGGTAATGCTCTACAACCCGCAGCGGAGGAAAGGTTTGTCTCCGAAACTTCAAGCGTCATGGGAAGGACCTTACGAAGTCGCGACTAGGATAAACGACGTGGTATACAGGATTCAACGTTGCAGCAATAAAGGCGCTAAGCTGAAGGTAGTCCATTTGCAGCGCCTGGCGCCTTATCACAGCGGAACCTCGGCACTTGTTCGGGACGAACAAGTCTAAGTGGTGGGCAGTGTAACGATAAGACAGTTTGTCGCTGTGCAAAGCAACCCTGTCGCTACGTGCCGTGCTATAATTCCAACCTGGCAATGATGGCAACTTTTAGTCCAATCTGGCAATGATGGTCGCGATCATCTTGGAAACCTTTAGTCCACTCCGGAATGTGCGAGAACGATCTGCGCGATGGCCGGACAGGTATAAAAGGCAGCCGGGTGCGGCGCAGCGAGTCAGTCTTGGTTTGACTAGTGAAGGTGCCACACGGAATAATTAAGCGAATAATTAAGTGCAAAGACAAATTAAGTGTTAAGTGTGAAATTTGTGAAATAAAGTGACCGTTGGTTTTCATTGACTGCGTTTGAGAAATTTAGTGTGTTTTTATTTATATTGCGCAATCCAGAGATACGTACTAGCCCACTAGAACTAGTATTTCGTAACAATATGCTGAGGCCAGTACTAACAATAAACGCAAATAAACATTTACTTCGATCGTTGATTTTGCTACTGTCCCGGAGTGTGTGTTTAGACCTTATAGAATACCGTGGGCGACCTCACCGTGCCATCAAATTCCTCTGCTCACTGTTTTAAACAAAAATGAAATCTGTGTACATACATACATACACTAGTCAGAAAAAGTTTGCGTACAGGCAAGTCAAAATTATGTTATCATCAATTTTGACCTTAAAAATGGGTTCTCTGTTTACCAAAACTTATCCACATTATTCATATATGCCTTAACTGCACTTTTTGTTGTGTTTTAGATGCATTAAAACAATATTTTTCCATATATTCGTATTTATTCACAATATATTCACAAAACGGTGCAGAATAAGTTTGCGTACAAAACTAATTACGGGAATTTCCAGTTATGTTTTTTATTTTTATTTGGAAATTTGTATTCCATTGAGCAGTAAACGGACTTGTAATTTATTTCTAAACGTATATGTGCTTGAAATTATATAGAAAGCAATAGAACCCAAGCGAAAAAATAAAAATGGATACAAGAATAATCTTACTAAATCTTTCCCAAATTGACAAAAAAATTTCGTGAAATTAGAGAAACTTTTCGAAGAGCACATTCGTCATTTCGAAAAGCCATCTCAAATTAAAAAAAAACCAGAAATTCTTGCTTCTTTGCTACGATCTGGCCATTTTCTTAAGCTACCCAAGCAATAGGATTAGATTGTTTTGCGATCAGTGCGTCATAATCTTAGGCTAGTTGCATCCAATAACTTCAGAAATGTACAGAAATATTTTATAAAACCCAGTAGCAGTGCCTTTATAAGAAAAGTCATGAAAAAAACATATTTCCCCTATATAATAGCATATAAGAAGCCCATATTTAGCTTACTAGCAAGGAGCACAGAATTTCTTTCGTGAAAGAGTCCATCAAAGAGTCTAGAAAACCGGGTTTCCGGGACTATGTGTTGTTATCTATGGAGTAGGCAGATTTATTATTCTCTGATAATGGTTTGGCATATTTGGCATTAAAAGGCATCAACTAATTTGAAGAGGATTCAGTTAATAACAAAAATCTGAAATTAACAGTAAAGCATAGCATTTGAGGCGGTATGGTATGGGGCTGCATGTCTAGTAAAGGAGTGAGCAGGCTGTGTTTTTTTATTCAGAAATGGTTCCGAGGGGTTATTTACATATTCTAAAAGCTTATGCAAGCCAAGGTTTCAAAATTTTGGATCAGGTTCCAACATTTCTTTTCAACTTTACGATGACCTTAAGGCGCAATGCATACAATGTGAAGCTATGTTTGCTATTAACTGGCTCAACAAAGTTGAAAAAGTTCCTCCCTAGTTACATAACGTGCATCTAATTGAGTATATTAGGGGTTTACTTGAACCCTGAGCCCAACAGCACTCCATCTTCAAAGATATAGTAAACAAATATAACAATTCAAGGATATAACAAAATAACCGCTGAAAAAACACCGAATTTAATAAAATTTACGCCGAAACTTCTGCAGGGAGTTCAAGCGAGAAAAGCATATCCAAAAAGTTATTAATTTTTGGACAAAACATAGTTTAAATTAAATTTTTGCTATATAACCTTATCTTGTACGCAAACTTTTTCTGAGGTGAGTTCATAACACATTTTGTTTTTGGCCCTTCTTTTACAATTTGGTCAAGTTTTTGTTATTATTATCTTAATAGAATAAAAGAACTAAGTTTATGGAAAAAATAAAAAATATTTTGTTTTTGAAAAATTACTTTAAGTGATTTATTTTTCATATGAAAAAACTATGTACCCCTTGTACGCAAACTTATTCTGACTAGTGTATGCTGCTAATCTGTTTTTAAGAACTATCAAAATGTATTGGTAATATTAATTCATGCTGACAAAGCATGCGTCCCGGCACTTTCGATCCCATTCGACGAAGTTCGAAATGGTCAGGTGGACATCACAATGATACGGCATTTTTACAGATTGCACAAATAAATATGATAAATGACTGCACCGGGCATTGGTATGAAAGATAATGAGATTGAAGCCTCAACTGGTGCATACATATATATGTACATATGCACATGTCCAAAGATAGCTATATATGCGTGTATGTTTGAATGCGCATTCAAGTTAAAGTAGTGCACGAAAAGCATTGTTGATGTTGGTGTGAGGTACAGCTATCGAATTAATAGGCTCAAGGATGATGACTAGGATGCGGATTTGTATGCACTTAAAAATGTAATATTTGCGCATATATTGTGCTTCCAAAATTTGAAAACATGCATCTAAAATTGGAAAAAATATGTAAAAAAAAATTGTTTATGAATTTATTGTGAAAAAAAAAATAATACTAACAAAACAGTGAATAAAATTTTGAAATTAAAATTTACATTGAACACATTAAAATTATTTCGTTTACGAAGGAAAAAAAGTGACTCACAAAATTTTCAATCAATAAATTTCTTGATTTTTAGTTCAATATTTTAATATACATAAATATGCATTTAATTTAATTAATTCAGTGCCCAAAAATTGCTGCTGACAGCTGTTGAATTTATTTGATTAGATAAGTCAAAGTTAAAATTTCGTGCGAAAATAAAATAATTATCTTAACATGTTGTGTGTCAGGTAAAGGTGAGTTTGTACTTTGAGAAAATACAATTTGGCAAATAAGTTTTATCATTCTCCCTCTGCACCTTCATAACTCGCTTTTTATTAGCTTAAAATTCATTTCTGGACAAACATTGCTACACCTCAAAACTACTGTTTTAACTAGAACAACAAATTTGAGACCACCATGTGTGATTATTAACCTATTCAGACAGCTGGCTAAATTGCGCAATTCATACATTTTCTCAATTTATCTTCAATTTAAATTTAGCTCAATTTGTCATATAAAAATCTCAATTTATGTAGCTAATTGCAATTTGCGCTAAATTGACCATCAACTGAGTTCGGCTTTCCATGCAACCCTGTGTCGTGCTGTTATCGATAAACAAATTCATTCACAATAGACCAAACCAGAACAAAAGTGAGAAACTGACAAAGGCAAAAGACGTTTGTTAACATTTGAATACCTTGAAATTTCGTTTAAAAATTGTGTAATTCAGTAGGGATGTTAATAAATATTACTAAATGTTAAATAAATGTTTTTAAGAACGTTTTTTATACATAAACAGAAAAAACCTTTCTTCCGTCAAAAGCATAACATTTTTTATAAAAGCTAAATTGAGGTGTGTGAACAGTGTGAACAACAAAATCGGTAAACTCAATTAAGGTGTTTGCGTCAGCCACTATTTAGACATACGAAAATGCATACAAATAGGAGTCTGTTGAATACAAAACGCTTCAGATGGTGATCCTCACTGCAGGTGGTGGAAAACGCCGATTGGAAATAACGACTTTATACTCGGAACTTGCGCCTGCAAGAAGCTGTCGACCTCCACCCTTAGGCTACTTTTGTATGCGTGAATGCGCCGCGCTGATGCCATACGTATCAGTTGAAGCGGTTATCGAATAAAGCTTAACATACATACTTATATAGGAGTTGGCCGGGGGGGGGGTGGGGGCGGTTCGTGTTCGTTAAATAACGGCATTTGTCGCGTGAGGAAACCGGCAGTTTTCGTCTAGTTACTCATTCTGTTGCGCTTTTTGTTTTCATAAGAGCGAAAATGGGATTTTGCACGAAATTTATTACTCCATGGTGCGCTGCTCACAGTTAATTAATTGAAGCTTAAACTTGTTTGCACTGAAAATGTTGCAGAAATCTAACGTTGGATACGCATGCAAGCACATCACTGCCGGTAAGGCTACTTGTACAATTGTGCGTGCGAATGGGTATGTATTCGTCCATATGGGTCATTCTTTTACAAACCGAACAACTTTTTTGACCCGATAATTTATATTCATCCCAAAATTTTTTTTCACTTCTGGGCATAAAATTAACCGACACGTATATCAGAATTTATTCGAAAAAAATTTTTTTTTCTTTATATAATTATTTAAAATTTTGAAAGTTACGCGTATTTTGCTAGATTCTAACATGTTTAAAATTCAATATCTCCGGTTCGGCTTATCTTATCAACACAATTTCAAAACCGTTTTTTAGCTTATTGTATGCACTTTAGAGGAATATGTTTTAAAATTTTTTTTATTTTTAATAAAAAAAGTATATTAACAATTTGATTGTTTAAACAATTTTTTGATGATGTTCCCCAAAATCAATTTGATTGAAAAAAATTATGCAATTTTCGCAATGTTATTACCTACAAAACGCATATTTCAAAAAAGTGGAGACTTAATTAGATCATAAGATAGAAACAAATTTCCACCGCAAGTCAAGCCGCGCGCGACTTGATGGGACTCGTCACTGTTAATATACTTTTTTTATTACAAATAAAAAAAATTTTAAAACATATTCCTCTAAAGTGCATACAATAAGCTAAAAAACGGTTTTGAAATTGTGTCGATAAGATAAGCCGAACCGGAGATATTGAATTTTAAACATGTTAGAATCTAGCAAAATACGCGTAACTTTCAAAATTTTAAATAATTATATAAAGAAAAAAAAATTTTTTTCGAATAAATTCTGATATACGTGTCGGTTAATTTTATGCCCAGAAGTGAAAAAAAAATTTTGGGATGAATATAAATTATCGGGTCAAAAAAGTTGTTCGGTTTGTAAAAGAATGACCCATATGCACGTGCAATACGTTAGCATTAACATATTGTTACGAATATGAGTTTTAGTGGGCTAATACGTATCTCTGGATTGCGTAATTTGAAAATAAAACACACTTAGTTCCTCAACCGCAGTCAATAAAATAAACCAACAATCACTTTATTTCACAGGTTTACACTTTACTGTCTTTACACTTAATTATTCGCTCAATTACTCCGTGTGGCACCTTCACTAGTCAAAATCAGACTGACACGCTGCGCCGCACCCGGCTGTCTTTTATACCTGTCCGGCCATCGCGCAGATCGTTCTCGCACATTCCGGAGTGGACTAAAGGTTTCCATGATGATCGCGACCATCATTGCCAGATTGGACTAAAGTTGCCATCATTGTCGCGGCCGTCGTTGCCAGATTGAATTATAGCACGGCGCGTAGCGACAGGGTTGCTTTGCACAGCGACAAACTGTCTTATCGTTACACTGCCCACCACTTAGACTTGTTCGTCCCGAACAAGTGCCGAGGTTCCGCTGTGATAAGGCGCCAGGCGCTGCAAATGGACTACCTTCAGCTTAGCGCCTTTATTGCTGCAACGTTGAATCCTGTATACCACGTCGTTTATCCTAGTCACGACTTCGTAAGGTCCTTCCCATGACGCTTGAAGTTTCGGAGACAAACCTTTCCTCCGCTGCGGGTTGTAGAGCATTACCAGATCGCCTTCTTGGAACCCTGCTGAGTTGGCCCGTAGATCATATCTGGCTTTCGCCTTATCGCTGACCAGTTTGGTGCGGCTCCTTATAAACTGGTGAATCTCCTCCAGTTCCGCCCGCTTATTGGCCACGTAGTCCGTCTTAGCGCCTCCCGTCGTGCTGACTACCCCGAACTTCAAGTCAGCGGGTAACCGTAATTCCGTGCCGAATACTGCTCGGGCTGGAGTGAGTGATGTCGTGTCGTGCGGGGCTGACCTATACGCCATTCGGAACAAGGGGATATGCGTGTCCCAATCCCTTTTGATTCCTGCCTACTACTTTCCGCAGGTATTCCTCCAGTGTCCGGTTAAAGCGTTCCACCATGCCGTCGGACTGTGGGTGCAAAGGGGTGGTACGCGTTTTCTTTATCCCCAGCAGCTCACACACTTCCTTGAATACCGCAGACTCGAAATTCCGGCCTTGATCTGAGTGCAACTCCAACGGAACTCCGAACCTGGCTACCCAGTTGTTTACCAGCTTTTCCGAGATCGTAGTGGCCTCCTGGTTAGGAATTGGGTACACTTCGGGCCATTTGCTGAAGTAATCCATTACCACCAGCACATATTTGTTGCCTTGAGTACTAGTTGGGAATGGGCCGGCGACGTCCATAGCAATCCGCTCGAATGGCGCTCCCACGTTGTACTGCTGCATGCGGCCTCGAGATCTTCTTGTTGGCCCTTTCGCTGCTGAACATCGGTCGCAGCTCTTAATCCACTCGGCTACAGACTCCTGACATCCTACCCAGTAGAATCGTCTTTTTATTTTGGCGACGGTTTTGGTGATGCCTAGGTGCCCTCCACTGGAGTCGTTATGGTATGCCTGGATGACCTCGTTGATTCTGCATTTCGGCACTACCATTAGGGAGTTGCTGGTCCGTCCATCCGCGCTCTCCCATTCGCGGTACAGGCATCCTTCCTTCAGCCGCAGACTTTTCCACTGTGCCCAGTAAGCCTTAGCGATCGGGCTTTCACCGGCCATCTCCTGCCAGTCTGGACGTGCGCCTTGCTCCTTGCCTTCGACGATTTTTGCAAGATCCGCATCCTCACGCTGGTCCTTTTGTAGCCTCTCCGCAGACCACTCTTCCTCTGGCATAACGCTCACCAACCGGACGTCCACTATCTGTTCTTTGCTTTCGGCTCGCGAGCACGCCCTGCATTCGACTTTGCACGGACGGCGTGACAAGGCATCGGCATTGCCATGGCTACTGCCCTTCCGATGCTCTATCGTGTAGTCGTAGCTCTGCAGTCGCTCGATCCACCGCGCCAATTGCCCTTCAGGATCCTTAAAGTTCAGGAGCCATCTCAATGCCGCATGATCTGTGCGCAGGCGAAACCTTTGTCCATACAGATATTTGTGGAAGTGTTTTACGCAGTCCAATACCGCCAGCAGTTCTCTCCGTGTCACACAGTAGTTGCGTTCCGGTTTCGATAGAACCCTACTGTAGTACGCTATCACTTGTTCCTGGCCGTCTATTATCTGTGATAGCACACCGCCAATACTATGCCCGCTCGCATCCGTATCCAGCACAAACATCTCTCCAGGTACGGGGAAGGCCAGAATTGGAGCAGTGCACAGTTTTTCCTTCAGACGTGCAAAAGCCTGTTCCTGCTCCTCGTTCCACTCGAAAGCTTGGCTCTTTTTCGTCAGTTTGTGCAAGCTGCTGGCTATGTTCGCGAATCCCGGAACAAATCGGCGGTAGTATGTGCACAGGCCCAGGAAACTGCGGAGTTCGTGTAGATTGCGTGGCCGGGGCCACTCCTTCACCGCCGTGATTTTGCCTTCATCCGTATGTACTCCGCGGGCGGAAACCGTATGACCCAGATACTTGACCTCTTTTTGGAACAGCGAGCACTTCTTTGGGTTGAGTTTAAGCCCGGCTTTTTGTATCCGCTCGAATACCTCCTTTAGCTTTCCCAGGTGGTCGTCGAAGCTATTACCCATCACGATTATGTCGTCGAGGTACACCAGACACGTCCGCCAATGCAGCCCTTTTAGCACCCGTTCCATTAGCCGCTCGAATGTTGCTGGGGCGTTGCAGAGTCCAAACGGCATGACGGTGAACTGCCATAAACCATCGCCAACACTGAAAGCCGTTTTCTCCTTGTCTTTGTCTGCAAGCTCTACCTGCCAATAGCCGCTGCGTAAGTCGAGCGTGGAGAACCACTGTGTGCCTGACAGCGTGTCCAGGGTGTCATCGATCCGCGGTAGTGGATAACTGTCCTTCTTGGTCACATCATTGAGCTTCCGATAGTCCACACAAAACCGGGTACTGCCATCCTTTTTCTTGACTAGCACGACCGGCGAGCACCAGGGGCCCGAAGAAGGCTCTATGACCTTTTCTTTCCGCATGTTTTCGATCAAATTTGTGACCTCTTCCCTCTTGGCCAGAGGAACTCGTCTTGGTGGTTGGCGAATCGGTTTTGCACTTCCGGTGTCGATGTTGTGCTTCACTATGGCTGTTCTTCCGCCTGCTTCTGCCGCAAATATTGATCCATAGTGCTGCAGGAGTGACCTCGCCTTCTGTTTCTGATTGGCCGTCAATTCGCTGTTCCACCGATTCTCCTGCGGTATGACGTCCATGTTAAAACCGCTCTTCTTATTTCCTCCGGGTGGGCTACTCTCGCAATTGACCACTGCTACGGCTTCTCTACACTCGCCAATTACCTCATCTTTCCCGACATATCTGGGTGCATTCAGGGGGTTCAGTATTCTGACTGGTATTCTGCCATTCTTAGGTTCCACTAATGTACGTCCGATGATGATGTGGTCGTGTCCTTGTTTCGGTGCTTCTACGACCCACAGCCGACTTGTCCCATCGTCCTCGTCCACCTTTGCCCACACAACCGCCTCGGAATTCGCTGGTATCCTCCGGAGTTGACACGAGACAACTTTCCTTACCGCCACGCTTCGCTCATAGCCGGTGTGCAGGGGGAATTCAACATTGGCATACCTCAGCACATTTTCTTTCAGGTCCAGCGTAAAACCGTGCCTAATCATGAAATCCACGCCGATAATCACGTCGTCCATTATATCCGCGACGATGAACTCATGCTCCAGGCTGCTGGTGCCGATAGCAATTGTTTTTGTTACTTTCCCTCTTACCAGCGCACGCTCGCCAGTCGCAGTCCTCAGCTGTATGCCATGCAGTGGTTCCCAGTTCTTCAGAAGCTTCCTTTTTATGATCGAATATGACGCTCCAGTATCCAGTGTCAACACGAACAACTTTCCATCTATCTTTCCCTCAATCGTCAAGCTGCTGGGTTGTCGTTTCAACTGCGAGACAAGGACGGTGGGGCAGCAGGTTGTGGGGATCAGCTCACGCCCCTTTGGGCTGACCCTTTTTAGTTTAACGGCTCCTCGTCCTCAGCCCTGCGCTTGTTGGCTGAGCCTCGATTGTCAGCATTCCTCGCTTCAGGCGATTGCGATCGAGAACGGGAACGCCTCTTTCGTTGGCGGCAGTCTCGTGATATGTGACCCTGCTTGCCACATACCCAGCAAACAACTTTAGTGGAGACCACCCGTGGCCTGCCCGGTGTCTCAGAGCTTATGGCCTGGATCGGAATGTCGCTGTCTGGCTGGATTTGGCGTATCCTTGCAGGTGCATACCGAGTGGCCCCGATCCATGTCGCCTCATATGTCATCGCGCTGGTCACCGTCTCCTTAAATGTCGGCTTGCCCATCATCAACGCACTGCGACGTGTTTCCGGATCATGAAGACCTTCAATAAACGCCTCGATCTTCATCCTCTCGAGATCCTCAGCGCCGAATTTTGGGTAGCACAACTGTGCGAGCCGCTCAATGTCTGCTGCATATGTCTGCAGCGCCTCGTTGGCTCTTTGCCTGCGGTTCTTCAGCTCACAGTAGTACAGCGTTCTGTTGTGCTCGTCGCTGTACTTCGCTGCCAACGCCCTTATGACGGTCTCGTACTCACTTCTTAAACATTCTGGAACTGATTTTATTACCTCAGCCGCAGCACCTTTTAGAGCCAGCGCCAATCTCCGACCTTTCCTTACATCGGTCCACTGATTTTCCAGAGCAGCCAGGTCGAATTGTAGCTTGAATGTATCGAACGGCGTAGTCCCATCATAAGTAGGCACTTCTGCTCGGGTGGCAACACTTTCCGGAACCGGCGGCAACCATTCTCGCGGCTGTACCTCCCTAAGCCGCTCGTCCATTTTTCTGTTCATCGAGTCCTCCAGACTATCAACTCGTTTATTCAGGGAATCATCAAGATCGTCGACTCGTTTATCCAAGTGTTCCACTCGAGTTCCCAGGTGCTCCACCTTCACATTTAGCTGGTTGGCGATTTCTTCCACTTTCTGCTCCCAGCGCGCAGAATTTTCCTGAAGCTTGTTTTCCATTCGCTCTGCCATTTCCCGATTCGCAGTCTCGACTTTTGCCGAAATTTCGAGATTCGTAGTTTCCAGCTTCGCTGCCATCTCTTGATTCGCAGTTTCCATTTTCGCTGCCATCTCTTGATTCGCAGTTTCCATTTTCGCTGCCATCTCTTGGTTGGAAGTCTCGAACATGCCTTTAAGTGCAACCATTAGCTGGCTCATGTCCAATGCTTGTGGTGGCGCAGCCGCTGCAGCCGTACTTTGCATCGACGCAGCACCCGCAGGCGATTCCTCCACTTTGGCCGACGAATCTAGCTCCTGCGTCCCGAACTCGTGCGCAGTCCAATCAATGCCTCGTGATTCACACGCCTCTCGCAAGCGCAGCTGCAACTCCACCTTTCCGCCAGCAGTCGGCAAATTCCAAGCGGCCAGCTCCTTCTTCAGCTGGTCCACCTTCAGTTGCTCCAGTCTAACCATGTCTGCGTTTTATAATTAATTTTTATTTTTCTTACTTTCAGTAACACAATCCCACTTCTGACACCAAATGTTACGAATATGAGTTTTAGTGGGCTAATACGTATCTCTGGATTGCGTAATTTGAAAATAAAACACACTTAGTTCCTCAACCGCAGTCAATAAAATAAACCAACAATCACTTTATTTCACAGGTTTACACTTTACTGTCTTTACACTTAATTATTCGCTCAATTACTCCGTGTGGCACCTTCACTAGTCAAAATCAGACTGACACGCTGCGCCGCACCCGGCTGTCTTTTATACCTGTCCGGCCATCGCGCAGATCGTTCTCGCACATTCCGGAGTGGACTAAAGGTTTCCATGATGATCGCGACCATCATTGCCAGATTGGACTAAAGTTGCCATCATTGTCGCGGCCGTCGTTGCCAGATTGAATTATAGCACGGCGCGTAGCGACAGGGTTGCTTTGCACAGCGACAAACTGTCTTATCGTTACAATATGCATATCCACATGCGTTAGGGTTGCCACTAACAAAATTTTTTCCTACCAAAACAACCTTTGGTAGGTTGGGCAATTAAAACCTACCAAAATATTTTTTTAGCATTTAAACTTCGAGTTTAGTAGAAACATAACATAACATTTTGTACTATATATATCTATATATATATATATATAAATATATATATAATTGTATATATATATATGTATATAATTGTATATGTATATACAGTTGCGGTCAAAATAATAGTAGTGCTGCTACTAAATATAGTGCGACATGTTGAATTTGCTGCTTCCCCTTTTTTTTTTGGTTTAACCGTAAGATACTTTTATATAGGCAGAACACAAGAAAAAAGCATTGTTATAATTGCATGCGTTTGTAGCTAATGTTAAAATTCGATATTTGGGTTAGATTTACTCGGATTTATTGACCATGTTTTACGTTTTATGGAGGTGGCGCTATTTATTTGATCAAGAAAACGATGGATCGATGTGTACATGTACGAATCTTGCAGGAAATCGTGCTACCGTATGTCCGTGAAAAAACGCCACTGCTTTGGGTCTTTCAACAGGATTATAACCTAAAGCATACAAGCAAGGTCGCACGAAAGGGGCTTCGCAAGAGCAGTATTAGGGTTATGGAATGGCTCGCACAATCACCAGACTTCAATACAATTAAAAATTTGTGGTTCGACGTGAAGAGAGCAGTTGCTCAGTATAATCTAACTAATAATAATCAACTTTGAGAAGCAGGAATATATAATACCTAGAGAAAGATATGAAAATTAGGTTAATTCAATGCATCGGCTCTGTGCTGCAGTAATAGCGAACAACAGTCACGAAACTAAATATTAATATGAAGAAAAATTACGTTATTACTATTTAATCACTAAATCTTTTAAAATGTAACACAATTTTTTTTCATTTTTATGAAAGTAAAGCCTACTACTATTTTTTTGACCGTCCATATTTAGGAGCTTTTGGCGCATTTAATTTAAATCGAATCAAACTGAGTTTAATTCTTAAGTTTTCTTTTATGATTGTATTGTTAACACATATAACTTGTTAAAAAAATACAAAGTAAATATTTGTAAAGAAAAGCAGATTATTTTTTCTTAATTTTCTTTTCGTGGTATGCGTACTACTATTATTTTGACCGCAGCTGTATGTATTGTACATATGTATGTATATAAATTGTATTGTATTATTTAGATTAAGGAAAGCGACGAAGATTTCCGTTCAGCCGCGGCAGAGCTATGTGGAAGTGAAATAATGTTCAAAATGAAATTGCAAAACTCGGTAAAACTGTTTTGATTAAGACCATTTTTTAAATGTTTTCAGGTCCATATCAGCAGATAGATTCAAGTCACTAAGTCTTAACAAATTCCATTGCGTTGTAATATAGTCGGGGCCGTAATCGACGAGGTGTCCAAATTCAAGGACGAGAAAAAGTATCGGTAACTCTGATAGGATTTTTGTCGGTGCAATGATTTGCAGCAGGTTTATGTCCTTGCGGTTAAAAATAAATCTCTCTTTCAGTTGCTCCAAAACTTCAATATAGAGCAAAAGTGCTTTTAATTTAACCTCAATTATTTCATCAGCACACAAATTGCTTTTCATAAACAGCTCTGCCTTGGTTCCTGTGAATATGTTAGAAACGGGTTTATGATTGTATTGGTTTTTGAAATCAATTTCAACATCATTGTTAAACAATTTTCGCGCTTCTGCAGAAAAAATCACTCCATTGCGCTGTGTTTAGATTGTTGATTGTTATGTAACTCAGTGTTGCACACTCTCCCAGTAGGAAAGTGGCACCTTCCGTAATTCATTACAGCATACTTACTTTTCATACTTTCCAACTTCCTTGCCAAACGCCCATTACTTTTGTACAGAGCATGGCCGCCGGATCATGCATGATTTTGTAAAGTACAAATGGTATCATAGCAAAATTTTTCGGAATTGTTCGGCTTCCCATTCAAATGTACTTTATTTAGTAATGTACTTAGTATGAAGGAAAACGTAATGGGGCCGTAATGTGCTATTGGAATGGGCTTAAAATTATAAAAATGACCTACTCAGTTTATGCCTTCCTCGCTACGGATAATGTAAGCACTGCTTACTTCTTCACTTACGATGGAAGGTAGACATATTTGGAAATTTTCATTGCCTACGAAAAGTTGACTGTGCGTTTCTTATAATTCTCAACTGCTTCATGTGAATAGCGATGGAAATAGACGCGTGTTTAAAACAGCCCACGCTGGTAATTGAACCAGGGTTTCTGGCATGAAAAGTCAGCGCGCTACCCTCTGGACTACCGAGGCCAACTTACTATGCTTGTAAAATCACGTCTTTCTTCTACATTCGTTCTACTTAAATGTACATTCCACGTACATTACAAAGTAAAGTGCACTTGGATGTGACGATACGAACAATCATTCGGGTTTTAAATGAACTTGTTTCGCACTTCCTGTGCCTTCTTGTTTGCTTTCTTAGCGCAAGCTACAACCGGAGGTACTCGAAACGTACCTTACTAATACCTTACTTTTGGTAGCATGCCGTTTCCACCTCCAAAAGGTGGAGGAAAACATGCATTATTATGGTAAGCACCTTACCATTTTCCTACTGGGCTCCTACGTTCACATACATTGAATAATATTTATATTAGGGGTATTCACGATGTGGTGTATTTGGTCTTGTATTGTGTATTTTTGATAAACTTGATATTTGTAGTAAATTTGATAAATTTACAAGAACAAAATACATGCATTTCTGAAATACTATAAATATCAGAAATACAACGGCAAAACCCTGTTGTAAACTTCATGGTGTATTGTGTATTTTTTGGGTAGCGATGGGAATTTAATTCAAAGTGCCGATTGTTTTACCCATGTTTTCAGTTATCTGAACTTCCTGTTATTCAAAAGTGCTATTTTTTGTCATGCCAACCATTTTACAACAATTTATATTTTTTATGAGTTTTTTTTTTAACACTAGGATGAGCGACTACTTTGTAGGCGCTAAGTGGAGCAACTGGGCCTGGCGAGGCCCATAAGCGTAATCAGCTATTCCTACGATTTTCGCTCAGTTAGGCGTGGCATAGACAGCTGATACTTGGCACACGTACTCTATGATAGTATAGCTATGTGTCGATGTAATAATTGGGGGGGATTTCTTAAGAGAGTGGGGGTTGAGGTGCCCTAAAAAGTAAAACTGCAATTTTTATATGGCACAACATTTAAATTATTTATTTATTGATTAAATTGAAATCAACATAAATAGAGACAGTTTATTCTGCAGCACAGCCATGGCACAAACATATTTTTTTTACAGAGCCGTGTTCAAGGCACATGAAGTTTTTACATGAGTTACACGAGAAGAAGGTTTTGCGCCGTTTTTTGTCATGTTGAGGCTTACACCATGCACAGTCCTTTCGTTGTTTCTTGTCTGGTCGTGCGGATGTGCTTGGGGCTGGGTAGTGAGCGTGTGTCTGTTATAATAAAGACAGAATTAACAATGCATAATAGTTTATTTTTAATAATTACTTACAAAAACATTAAATTTCGCCATAGCTGCACTGATATTAGGCCAGCGGCTAACGTGACTGTTCATTGCCCTATTTTCCATGTGAGGAGTGACCAACTGAGACGTTAAAAGCGTTAGATATTCACGACGTTTATCCGTTTTGGGTGATCGTTTGAACGAATCGTGAAAAATAAAGGATGCCAGGCCAGCAATATCTAATATGTTATAAAACATGGCAAGCGGCCAACGGTTTGTGCCACGCTTGCACGAGTAGCTACTGAGCATCTGGTCCATAGTATCGACACCTGCTTTATTTTCGTTGTAATCCAAAATTTGATAAGGCTTCTTTTTATTGGCATTGTCAACTTTGGATACATAATGCTGTGTTGACAGCAAAATTACTGCCTTATTTTTTTTTGGCACATATGAGCACAATGAAACTTGCTCGTTGTAATAGCCAAACAATGTTTCCTCCAGTTTACGATTCGTCGACTTTTTGAACTCCTCTGGGACAAACCGTTTATTGGATCGGACAGTGCCTACAATTGCCAGTTTCAATGTACGCACCCTACAAGGAGTCTACCGGTCATATGACTAGTTATATAACCGGTATAAATAACCAACATATCGGTTATAATTCTAGTCAGATTTGTTCTAGCCGTGTGAAAAATCTGACTAGTCCTTTTGTGTACGTGTGACTTGATTTCGTGTACGTGTGATTTGATATACCTTCTAACGCATGCACTCCGAAATCTTGGAAAACGTACAGCTGTCTCGCTTACTCACATGGAGTCTCGCATGTAACAATCAGCTACACCTAACCAACAAACCGGTCAGATCTATCTGGTAGACATAACGTACGATTCGGTATATCAGTTACATCTAACCGATAAACCAGTCAGACCTATCTGATACTAATAAAAATTAAATGAATTCAAATTTATTTATTTATCCTAAACTAAATTTAATAAAATTAAGCCAATAAATAAATACGTAGGACAGACGGACAGACGTTTGCTGAAAGCCGGATTCCAACGGACGCCTGCCTCATTTGCCCTCACAGTTGAAATGTGCTAGTAACATGTTGTCTGATCACCGCAATCAGATCGTCCTTCCTTCCGCACTTTGTCTAAATCAAATAATTTCAGATTTTTATTTGATTTAACTTTAATTTTACTCCTTTAATACTTATCTTTATTTGGATGCCCTCCGATTGTTGAACATCGCGACACAAATTTCATTTCAGCACTGACATTTTGAAATCAGGTGACGCGCCACGTTTATATCGCCATCTCACTCTTTCATACAGAGAATATGGAAGGTATTCATGCGAATATATTCTTTCATTCCCACTTACTGGATAAAATCCCAAAATGTGAAATTCAGATTTGTATGTGTTAGTTAGAATTGGGAAATTTTATGCATGTGTTAGTTTTAAGACAAATTTTGAACTTTTTTCTGGAGTTTCGGTTAGGCATTCCTTGTAGGGCAGTTCCTCAGCCAGGGGCAATGAAGTAAAAAAATTGTCGCAATAAATTGTGCGTCCGGTTTCATAGAATTTTCGTGTCAAAGATAACACCACTCGCTTGCCCTGCTGCACATCTCGTAAATCGCTTGCTAATTTACCAGTGTAAATCTCACACTTCAGTGGATAGTTACTTTCAGCATCACAAATCCACCATACCTTGATTCCATATTTAGCCGGCTTCGAGGGGATATATTGAGTAAATCGCTTTACATATACACAATTTGCACACAGGATTTCACTGGGGGGGCTTACATACACATCCTTTTAGCGAAACATTATTTGAAAGAACATTTTCCAGCCGCAATTTTTGCAACAAACAGATATAATAAAGGGTTTTATAACCCCCCTTGCGTGCGCCACTGCACATATTAATTGTAATAGAGTCACCAAACATGGCTGCTCGTGTTTGAATAATTTTTGTTTAACGGCTTACGTACATTTTAGGTACATGTTTCATATATTTACGAAAACATGTAAAAATGTCATGGGCCTTGAACACGGCTCTGTAAATAAACTATTTTTATGCCATGGCTGTGCTGCATATAAACTGTCTCTTTTTTTGTAGATTTGAATTTAATCAATAAATTAAATGTTGTGCCATATACAAATAGCAGTTTTACTTTTTAGGGCACCTCAACCCCCCACTCTCTTAAGAAATCCCCCCAAATAATTACATCGACACACCGCTATACTATCATAGAGTACGTGTGCCCAGTATCAGATGTCTATGCCACGCCTAACTGGGCGAAAATCGTAGGAATAGCTGATTACGCTTATGGGCCTCGCCAGGCCCAGTTGCTCCACTTAGCGCCTACATACATAAAGTGGTCATGTTTGTTCTACAAAATGTATGCAAATAACCTTTTGTTAGTTTCGTTTCGTTTAGAAAACATTAGCGATAGTTGGCATAAAATATTTCAGCGATCAGAGCTAAAGAAAAAATTTAGCGACTACTCAAAGTCAAAATGGGCCTGGAAAAGCCCAGTTGCACATCCTAGTGTTAATATGTTTAAGGAAAATGCCAAAAAAAAAGTTGCTTGTTAGTATTTGCTGAAACCGATATTTTGTACACCAAATATCGATATCTCTATTTATGAACATCACTAAAATATAATCAGCTGATCACTCAAAATGGAAATGGAAATTCGTCACAATTTTTTAGAAGGGCCACCCATTACCATTTGTTTGAAACGACCATCATCCATATTGCTTAATATGTCATTCCGCCACACACTAGATTTTGGAACTATTTCCTCATATCCACGACGCACTATGGCCCAACGGTCGGTAAAACGTTGCAAAAATCAAAAATTTCATGAAAGCGTTCGATAAAATGAATACACGCATCTTATTTTCCAGGGATTACGAATATGTAACTTTCATTAAATTCAGATTAGTAGTTTGGGAGGTAGAGCCGCTCAAAGTTGACAATTTTTCCACATCGAGAAAAATGTGTATTTTTTGTTTTTTTTTTCCTCTTTAAGATTGATTTGTATGTAAATGAAGCGACCAATCGGTAACTTGTTGGTTTTTTCTAAAAGGTACGTTAATTGTTAATATAATAAAAATAAAAAATGTTTATTTTGTTTTAAAAGTTGTTCGATCTACCGATTGCTCGAAAAGTCTATATTTCGACCTTTTTTTCAACTTTGATCGAAAATAAAAAAAAAAAAAAAAAGACCAGAAATGACCTCCGCGAAATTGAGGGAGGTTATTTGCTATTCAATTATTTACCTAACTTCCAAAACTCAGCTGCCGCTTTTTGCCGCTTTACTTTCCAGAGCAATAAAAGTGAAGCAACCTCGGGTCGAAAAACACGCAGGTATACGAAAAATCACGCACATTTAGTTCGGTCAAAAACCCATTTTGTGTTGCTGGCATTTGTATATAAAGTTATATTTTTTGGTTACGAATGGCATAATACATTTGCTATTCATGTTTTGCTTATTTTATTTAGAAAAGTGTTTCCTAACAAGCAGCTGTGAATTTTTTCGCAATATTTGGGTGGCGCTCCAAAAAACAAATTGCCGAATTAAAACCAACGGTATTTGAAATCGACGAAGGGAAATCTATTACTATAAAGTATGATTTTCTCCTGACTATGATCGACGGGAAAGTTTTAAATCAATTAACTAATACTTCATCGACAATGAAATGTGCAATCTGTAAAAAAAATCAAAAAGACTTCCAAAAATTGGATGAATCAACAAGTGACGAACATAATTATGAGTATGGAATATCTCCTTTGCATGCACGGATAAGATGTATGGAATTTGTCTTGAAGTTGGCATATATGCTACCACGACATGGGGAAGTTTTCGAGGACAACGCAACACCCAAAGAAAAGCAGAATATCAGGAAAAAAATAATTCAAGATGTATTCTTCAAAGAGCTTGGGCTGAAAGTAGACTCTCCAAAGTATGGGTATGGGAATACAAATGATGGCAACACTTCACGCAGGTTTTTTGAAAACGATGAAGTGACTGCTCGAATAACTGGAGTTGATAAAGATATTGTGCGAAGATTGGGAGTAATTTTTAATATTTTGAATTGCAAGGAAATGGTTAATGGACCTAAATTTGGTGAATATGCATCCAAAACTGCCGAACTGCTGCTTCAGAAGTATCCTGAGAAGAAACTTACTCCTACGGTTCATAAAATTTTAGCACATGGAAAGGATTTAATAGAATACCAGTGCTTACCAATAGGGGAATTGTCTGAAGAAGCTCAAGAATGCAAAAATAAGGACTACAAAAGGTATAGATGTATGAACACTTGCAAAATATCACGAACTAGACAAAATGAAGACCTTTTCAATATGTTAGCAGTATCTTCTGATCCAGTTATTTCATCTTTGAGATCTGTAAGATCACAAAAAGAACTTACAGATACTTATAGCTTAGAAATGATTTCATTATTAGACATTCCTTCCAGCGTAGATAGCGATTTTGAAAAAATCTAACTTTCAAAAAAATTTTTTTTTTTTTTTAAATTACATATGAATCAATAAATTATATTAATTTATTAGAAAAAATATATAAAAAAATTATTTTTTAATGCAAACAAATAAGTAATTTCATTGTAGTATGAAGTTTTACTAAATCTTAACTTTGGCAACGAATTTTAAAGCCCCCTGTTACTGTGGCACCCTATTTTTTGCCCATTTTAAAGCTTAGATATTACACTTTCAGATGCAGTTTAAATTTTTTAAATATCTTTATTGGTTCAGAAGTTATGATTTTTGCAACGAAAAATGGCAAACCGGACCATAGTGCGACGGCACACCAGCACTAAAGAAACGTTTTGAACTGCTTCCTCCACGACCTCATCGATTGCATGATCATCTGAAGGTTAATCAAATTAATAAAACAATGTTCTGTTTGTCCTAGTAGTTACCACTTAGGCCCATAAGGTGATTTTCGGCATCTTCCACAATAAAATTTATTATTTTAACTTTTTCGCTTAGCTTCGGCATATTGACAGAAATATGCGGAACACGAATGTAAACAAAATCAGCTGATTTTCCAGCTACAGAAATTTGCTAGGGGGTCGTTCATGATCTGTTGTAAAAAGTTGTAATTTTTGTAAATATTTATCACAAATACACCACATCGTGAATACCCCTATTGACTCTTGTGTTTACACCACTGCACAGTGATTCGTTCCATAGACAAAATTCAAAAAATTTATAGTCTCAGAATTTAACAATTTTGATTTTGATGTCAACTCCAACTAAGAAAACCCCAAAAAATCTGTGCGAAAAAATAATTAGTGCAATTGCAAGAGCTGCTCAAAGTCGGAACTTTTTTCACAAAAAATTGTAAACACATATTTTCTGTTTTTTAGTCGATTTTTTAAATACATGGTTACCAAGAAGTTGCTAAAACTTTCAATATAGATTAAGAAATGATGTGGCCATTTTCGCTTTTAATTTTTTCTCAAAATTTGCAAAGCTGAAGCTTTTACTTCACTTTTAATTTAAAAAATGTTTCAAAATTAAAAATCTAAAAATTAGCAAAACATAGAGGAAAATATCTAAAAAGTATGTGAAAGTATGTTCCTGGCTTTTTTTTATTTTAAGAAGCATTCTTTCTTTGTCGGATAATGTAATTACATCCTCCGATATCTTCCGATCTCAGAAAATAATCCAATTTGAAAAGTATTGAATTTTTAAGTTTTTAATTTTATTTAGCATTTTAATAGTTTTCAGTATGCGGTCAGCATGAATGGCTCGCTACATGCGGCGTCAATAGGCGCGCAAAGAGGAAATGTGGAAATTTGGAAATTTCTCGGAGAGACAAATTTCACTTTTCACTCCAAGCAGAAAAGAAGTGTGAAACTTTGCGGTTTCGCGACTAAACTGAACAATTCGTATTGTTTATTAACCCTTTCCAGCCCGAATTTTACCGTGTCTCGGTATTACTTTTTGGTATTTAATTCATGAAAAACTTTCCTAAAAAGTGTGCACACGGCATTTGAAGTCGCCACGCCTCTTTGTTAGAGTTTTAGAGCTAGTTTACTTTTGAAAAATTTTACCTTAAAACGGGTTGAATAAATTATGTATCAATATTTTTTAATTACAGAAAAATTACTTATACAAAATTATCACTTTTTGATTTTATTTAACCATTATTAAAAAAAATGGTTTTGATCAAACGCGCCCAATTCGTAGACTTCAATTAGAACACAAACTTTAGCTGAAATTGCTGCAAATTATTGGAAATTATTTTGGAGATAACAGTAAAATGTTTGTAATTTGCTTTGAATTCACTTCTAAAAATATTAGGATGATGTCTTCCGGGTTGAATAACTGAATAGCCCCCACAAAACGGTGCAGAATAAGTTTGCGTACAAAACTCCGTCCGTACAAAACTCAAAATTTCCGTTGCCAAATTGTTGCCAAATTGTTGCCATATTGTTGCCAAAGTTGTGTTGCCAAATTGTTGCCATATTGTTGCCAAAGTTGTGTTGCCAAATTGTTGCCAAATTGTTACCAATGGCAACAATTGTGTTGTTTGGTTGAATGTGTTTGCCGAAAAAATAATTGTGTTGCCAAATTGTTGCCAAATTGTCCGTTCCAATGTTGCCAAATTGTTGCCATATTGTTGCCAAAGTTGTGTTGCCAAATTTTATTTTATTTATCCCTAAAAGTATGCAATCAGCATGAAAAATTTATAAAACTGCACAAATGCAAAACATACGTCTATTATTATCATTTTTATTGCAAAACTAAAGGGTCCTAAGACAATTTCTGTTACTTTTAGCAATTACCAATGTTGAAGTTACCGATTAAATGTAAAATCTGAAAAATCTAGCCAACACACTTTGTGCTATAGCTCACCAAAAATGACGAAAATTGCAAATTTAAGTCTCAGGCATTGCCAAACTACAAAAGTTTAAGAAAAACAAAATGGAGATTTCACTTCAGCAGACCATGATTAACTAGTATACCAAATTTTATGAAGAACGGACCACTCCTAATTTTGTCCCGCGGTTGTATGGAGTCGAATCACTGTGCACTGTGAGTTTCACATTCGTAATATACATATGTACAAGGAAAAGGGTCTGGCCAGTCCCTGGTGTAAACAAAAGGGTTAAGATGTGAATGCATCCTTGAAAAAAAAAATTATTTGATTAAGTATGTGAGCAACATATTTACTACCTTTCGCAAAAAAATGTAATAACGCAAAACCTACCAAAATCTGATCTAGCCTACCAACCTACCGAAAGGAAAACTTACCATTTTTGGTAGGAAAAGCCCATGTGTGGCAACACTGATATACATACATACATACATTCATGTATTTACGTAATTACTAGGGCGACCAAAATTAAGCACCAAAAAATCGCTTTAAGCACTAAAAATAGCACGAAAAAAGGTCAAATTAAGCACGAAAACAAATTATTTAAGCACCTAGCAAAAATTTTACATAAACGTAAAAATTTTCCAAGAAAGACGATTATAAAACAACGTTACGTGTTTTAGTTTTCTTTATTAAAATAAAAAAGCAAATGCATGTATGTATTCACAGAAAATTATTAATTCAATAAAAACAATAACAAAAAAAAAACGCAAATGGCATTAGTCTTCTATTGTGTCTTCTCTATTGCAATGCACAATCATGTGCATCTTTAAATTTTCGAACAAAAAGGACATACGATTTTTTGTGAAAAAAGTACCATATACCGAAAATATGCGCTCTACATCACACGAAGTTACCGGTATATATTTAAAAAATGTGAGTTCGATAGGAGAAAGTTTTTTAACAAAAGTACCGCCTGTGTTGAGGTTTTGATTAAGTATTTATTTCGCCGATTTCGACAATATGCGAATAGCCAGTATTTCGCTGTAATATTGACTCCATTGGTTCCCCATCTAGTTATTACACTGTGCGACAATTTTGGGGTCATGGAATCTAACCCGGAACCGACCAAGACTAATCGATAGTACTCTTATAGAGTAACAAAACCCTAGCTGGGTTTTGCTAAGTTAGTTGCCTTTTAAAAGTTACAGCCGTGTAAAGTTTGTGTGTATTAGGGTTTTTATAACCAGTTTTTTCTTTATAAGTCTTAAGATATTCAAAATTTTGTATTGCTGTCTTCAGCAAACTTGCTGCTAATGCTTAGATGAACAAATTCTCTGAACACTGTGTAACAAAATTATTACACCTTATCGAAATTTTGGGGGCCAATGTTAAAAAAATTGACTTTTTTTGATTGTAATAAAAAAAACTTGTTTTTTATTCTATTAATATTAATGCAAAAACGCATTTGTATTGCCAAAAATAAAAAAAATATGCTAAGCCCTCTATGCTAAACCCTCTAACGTCACAAAGACATGTTTTTTTGCAAAATAAAGTGAAAAAATGTTCAAGTCTAAATTTGAATTTTTATTGTATACCCACATATTTCAGTCTGTTTGAAAAGTTTTGTGCATTCAGTTTAAGCGTCGTTTTCTCCTTAAAATCCACCGGTTGCGTTTGCTGACTACACCAACAATTTGACCACAATTTGATTCAATTTCTCTTGTGTAATTAGAATTGGCTGGCCCGACGATGATTGTGGAGGAACATATTCGGAGATTACGGTCGTACTCTCCCTTCGTGTATATTCCGTTACAAGATCAGGGCTTGGGCATGTTGGTTGAGGGATGCTATCAGAGTGAGGTAATGGTAGCTGAACATTTGGAACTCCACTATAAATCTTTCGTTTTGTTTTCTTTTTGTTCATTCCAACCTCACTATTGACACATACGTAACAATTTTCCGGTTCATGATTTCCTGGGTGAAACGCAAAGAGCCAATTCTTTTCTTCTTCCAGCTCAAAACATTGGTATAACATGTTTGACACACATGTTTCGGAGCCCATGATACGTTTGAAATTATGTTTTGGTTAAAATACAATTCGTATGCTTTTGAGAAATCTGCGGTAAGTGGCCTAACTTTGGCACTTTTTGTTCTTGGCATAAAGTGGCCGCAAACGTAGCAAAAGTTGTTCATATTTCCGGAGGATTTTAAGGAGAAAACGACGCTTAAACTGAATGCACAAAACTTTTCAAACAGACTGAAATATGTAGGTACACAATAAAAATTCAAATTTAGACTTGAACTTTTTTTCACTTTATTTTGCAAAATCATGTCTTTGTGACGTTAGAGGGCTTAGCATATTTTTTTTTATTTTTGGCAATACAAATGCGTTTTTGCATTAATATTAATAGAATAAAAAACTATTTTTTTTTATTACAATCAAAAAAAGTAAATTTTTTTAACATTGGCCCCCAAAATTTCGATAAGGTGTAATAATTTTGTTACACAGTGTTCAGAGAATTTGTTCATCTAAGCATTAGCAGCAAGTTTGCTGAAGACAGCAATACACAATTTTGAATATCTTAAGACTTATAAAGAAAAAACTGGTTATAAAAACCCTAATACACACAAACTTTACACGGCTGTAACTTTTAAAAGGCAACTAACTTAGCAAAACCCAGCTAGGGTTTTGTTACTCTATAAGAGTACTATCGATTAGTCTTGGTCGGTTCCGGGTTAGAAAAAGCTGTCGCACAGTGTTATTGGCGTTGGAGGTAGAGTTAAATTTTGGTACTTCTCCTTCATTTTTTGTTTCCGAGCAGGTGCCTAAGATGTATATATTTCTTGATTGATAGTGTTGAAAAATTATGAACTAGATCACAGTATTGCCACATGAAAAAGTCAACTAATAAGAATTCGATATTCGAAAATATATCCGAAAATAAGTTTTTTGTACGAAAAAATTACGAAATAACATAAATAGCACAAACATAGTACAAATTAGCGCAAACTTGTAAAATATGCAGCATTAACGAAAAAGATGAAAATATGCAGCATCAGCATTATTCAGCAAATGCTTAATGTTGGTCGCCCTAGTAATTACGTTCTAGTAGCAGTTTTCCCTTTGGTCAATCATACATATTTATGGTATGTATGCATAAGTAAGGGAAGGCAGATTTAAGAAGAAACAATTTGGTAAACAAGTTCAGGCATATGTATCATAATTGATACAAAATTATGGAAATGCTGTAGGATTTTTATGAAGTCAGCTCGTTGTTTGCGCCCGACACAAGTACACGTAATTTTATTATAAGTCGTCCATTAATGTTGCAGTTAAATGTATTAAAACCAAGAACTGTTAACAATCGCCATTTGATCTGCAATTGCACGCGATTAACTGTTTTCACGGCTTTCTGGCTTTATGTTAAAGAGAGCACAAGCATGGTATGCATAGACGGAGTGCATTTGCTCTTTTCAGGCCACTGTTCAGAATCATTTGAATTGGCCTCATTGTGCACTGCTTACGGCAGCGCAGTTGCTGATTTCCAAGTGCTGTAATGGACACACCAAATAACAAGCAGGGCGTTAAGATAACAGATTGAATATTATTATTTTAGATGAAGGATTAGTAGCTACTAGAGCTCTACCTCAGAGCTCCGGCATCTTAATACGGTTATGTGGATTAAAAAAATATAGACTATGTATAGCCAACGATAACGAGGATTTTCCCAATTTCCTATTAGTAGGTTTCATTGGGTGCTAATTTTTCAGTAAGAAAATCAAAATGGTTGCATCGGTTGCATCATATGAAGATCAAAATGTTTTGATTTTTCAACCAACTTGTCTCACGAACAGTCACATGGCTAACAATTCGACTGCAATAATTTGAGGAGAGGCTATGATCCAACGAGCAAAGAATCTACCAACTGCAACTTCAACTATGATCTCTCTATCTATCTTCAATGAACATTAAAGAACAATAAACGCTAGTTAAGTGTTTGAACACTGTGGTGATGTCATTTTTGAAGAACCGCCATTCGGCAAATAAATAAAATAAATATATGTTAAATAAAATGATTAGCTCCAAGTGGAACTTTGCACGCTCAGATTCTGCGCTCATTTAAGTAAGTTTGCTGTATTGGCTTCGCTGTTTGTATAATAACCGGAAAATTTACTCTGCAGTGTGTACAATAAACGTTTTGACTTTTTTGACGATGATATACAATTCCAACGAGCTTCAAATATTTACTATTGGTAAAATGCGTGAAGAATTTAGATATGAATGACATCATTGCTGTCGAATATACAGAGAAGTGTGAGGTTGCATTCGGGCTTTTCATTACCATTGAATTAATTTCGGCTACCGGTGCACGGTTGGCTTTTTGTACCATGTTTTTATCTCTAACGTTTCACATTCAATTATGTTCATTGTCCGAATGAGCTCTTCAAAGTAATGGCAGCCATTAAAGAACGTTTATTACGCTTAGTCGCAAGCATTTTATACGTTTAAGTAAGCTGCGCACACATTTTTTAATTGTTTCTTTCCTAATGTTTTCGATAATTAACCCTCTGCAATTTAAAAAATAATAAACACTTGGTGGATAATTATGGCTTGATGAATTTCAAGAAGTTATCTGCCCCTCGCTCTAATTAAAGTTCTAACTTCCGTGTGAATTCATTAAATATGTTTTCGCTTGAAGTAGCTCTGAAACGAGAAGTGTTACGTTTTCGTTGGCTACGTAAAGCTTATATTTAAACGTGGTCTAAAAGTGCAGCCCGTCTAGCTGCGTGTGCTGTGACAGTTCCGCACCGTATCATCTGCTACATTTATCCCCACATGTAGATGTTGACCTAAGTAGTCAGATTTGGCCACTGTCGGAGGGTTGTCAACACTAAATATTAAAAAAAAACAATTCAGTCAGCTGTGGTTACTGCTAATTATATTCTAATGCGATCTGCATTTTCGATAAACGAAATACAACACAGGACTTTAGGCAAGATGAATGTGTGTTTAAAGCAGGGATCCAACCAGTTATAACCTGTATCATAGAAATGACTTCATGACGACTGTTTGATTATTGATACTTTTATTTTGAATAAAAATAAGTGTCACTGATTAACAACAGCTTTCTCGTAAAAACATAGATCGAATATTATAAAATGATAAGCTTGGAGGCTCTAGCAAGAAATTGATTTGTATTATTTTAATGAATAACTATGTTATCAAAAGTGACTTATTAATTATTGTTTATTATTGGTTAAAATGAGGGTCGGTCGAGGTCAAAATGGCCAAAACTCGAACTCGGTGCCGCGAAGGCTGATGCCGTATGTCTCGTTTGTTTATTAAGAATTGTTTGTTTATTAACAATATTCACTTAGTCATATTTGAATAAACAAAACTGTATTAACGGGTTTAAGGGACGCGCTACACAAAATTTTACTTTACTCTATAAATAACACCCTTATTTTGTTTACTAATAAAATGTTCATATATTTGCAATCTCTAAGTGGGCTACTGCCAATTATTTGTGTCTAAATGCGTCTAAGTCCTATGTTTTGCCTATTTGTCATAGTGTAGTTCACCTTGACAGTATTCCTAAGCTATATTTAGGCTCTAGTGCGCTTACATTTACTGAAAAAATAAGAAATCTGGGATTTATTGTAAACCACAATCTAAGTTGTCGTGATCATATAAATGGGGTTGTGTGCAAGGTATATGCTACACTGCGTAAACTGAGTATCTCTGCTTCGTTTACCCCCTTGGAAACCAGGCGTAAGCTGGTTGTTCAGCTTATTGTGCCCCTTATCGCCTACTCAGAGGTTGTGTATAGTAAGCTTGATTCTGTGTCTTTGCATAAAGTTAACGTAGCATTTAATAATGCCACGCGATATGTCTATGGACTCAAAAGGTATGAGCACATTTCCCTTTGGCAGAATAAGGTACTAGGCTGTAGTATTGAAAATTACCTATCTGCTAAAAACTGCATATTTATCTACAGACTAATGGAGTGGAAAACCCCTCACTATTTGTTCGAAAAGCTCATACCTTTCAGGTCCAGGAGACACCACAATTTGATTGTCCCAGAATATAACTTCTTAACATCATCAAGATTATTTTTCATTAACGCCGTGAGGGTCTGGAACTCGGTTCCTGAGGTCATAAGGGCGGGGCTGAGCAGGAACAACTTTAAGACCAAAATTTACGAGTATTTTAAAGCACTTTAATCGCAGGGTACCATGGTACTTTTGTGTTGGATGCAAGTCACCTCTTCTTCTTCTCCTTCTTCTTTATGTATTCTCCTCTTTCATCTCTAATTTTCCTACTATTTTTGTCTTCTACTTTTAGATGTAAGGTTAAATATATTATTATTGTTATTAGATTTAAGTATTGCTTTCATTCCTGTTAACTTTATTAATGATTGATGTGCATTTAAAAGACTTAGTTCTTATATTGTACAAATGTGTAACTTTTCTAAATAAATAAATAAATAAATAAATAAAATAAATAAATTTTATAAAACCATATTGCAACCGCACTTTACAGTAAGCGGACTACCCACATTTTCTAACTAGATCTTAGTTGACCCTATAAGAATCCATGCAAGATTTCGTTTCGATACCTTAACTCCTTGGACGGATCATCGTGGCGGATGTACATAAAAATGTTTAGATGAATGGAAAGATCGTAGATATGATTGTCTCCTATGGTTGTCCTTCCTTATGAGTGTTACAAACTTCTTGCTAAGGTGGAATGTACACAAAATATGGGATGTATTATACGAAAAAGAATTTGATTTTTCTTTTTTCAATTAAAAACAAATGGCATTAAGTTTTGACCTAAAGAACTTGATGACCATTCTGGTACATGCGAGTAGCAGCGACGCCCACGCTATCTTGTATTCGTATACGATCGTATATATACTCGAGTGCCGGCGTTGCCTTATAACTATTCGTATGTGAGTGTCAGCGCCGATGCTACTCGCGAGTAGCAGAATGGTCATCACTGATCTAGACCGCGTACTTTATGAATGTGAAATTTGTTCCCTCGGCCTTTTAATTGGATATTGTTTAAATACCCATGATTTTGAAACATGTGTAATGAACGGAAAGCGGTTATCGTTAATTGTGGCATAGTGCACGCAGCGGGCGCAAACAAACATTTGGCTGCTTCAGGCAAATGATCGTACTGCCTCGAATCGTGAAAGCAACGGCGAACGCGAAGAAAAGCGCAAAGCGCAGCAATTACATGTTTCCTTTGCGATGCCAGCAAGTTATGGGCACGGTTAAAAGGTTGCATTTTCATCATGGTCAGCGGCAAGACAGCATGCAACATGATTTATTGTGGGCCAACGAATTGGTGAATCTGCAAGCAACGAAAAATGAAAATAAATAATTGTGCGGTTTTCTGCGCAAATGTGCGCGGCAGGAACATTATGCACACTTGGTTAATTAAATACTTGCAGCTGGCCACGAGTGTGGAAAGTCTTCATAGAACAATGCAACACAACATAACAAGAACAAAGGATGGCGAGGAGAAATGCGAAAAGACAGCCAGATTCGTTCTGCGCGATTCGTTTGTATTTGTTTTTGTGTGGAAAATATTCCAAACAAAATAACAACAATCACAGCGACAATGTGAGGCAGCCGGAAAAGCAACGCCAATGAAACCAACTCGACAGAGTTCGTAAAAAGAGGACTCTAGAATTCGCCATACGACGTACAGTATGGCAACCGTGCCGTTGTGGAGGCCAACCGCCAATTTGCCACAAAATTAATTGCAGCGCTACATACGAGTCTGCTTCTGCATCGGCGAGCAGGAGGCGTAGACGCGTTGAAATGATGTTGGTTAATTGATTTGGGGAATGATTGGCAAAGTTCGCTAATCGCTGGCTTTTAGAATAAACCGAAAATGTGTGATCACAAAACTGCTACACCACTAAACTTCATTACAAGCCTTCTCGGGCATAGTGTGAATACTTTCCGACGGGCGAGCAACGCACAAGAAATCAGACGAAGCGCTTCTGAGGCGGGCCTTTCGCGAGGAACTGAAAAACCTCTGCTAAGATTAAAACGGCGCTTCTTGTATGTAGGTACTCAGTGCGCAATAGATTATTTAATATGCAGCTCGACAATCAATAAAAAATAGAAAAAAAAACGCTAAGTGTGTTACTCAAAAGGTGCGCTGTGCAACCTGATTAACTAATTATAACAATTTATGCTTTTCTCAATGCTTGTTTTGATGAGTCTTATTTAATAGCCATTGCTTGTATTTTTCATCACAACCGCACTCCGCTATTAAGTCTACATTAGTTAACCTGTAACAATGAATGAATACAGGTTTAAAGTCTCACTTGACGCCCAAAAATATGGGCTTGCTTTCGGCTGATAGAGAGGGGAGACTTTAAGCGGGTGGGAACTGGTTCGTCCTTCTGTGTCGTGTTGACGCCTGGTCTTTGAATATCTGCTGTGAAGTCTTGACGGTCGTTGACGTTATAAACTCGATGACAATTTTGTGTGCTGTCGTTTGTGGTAGAATGTTTTGGAGAGCTCTTGTGCAAGTTTTGAGATGCTACAAAGCTCAGCTCAGGTGTAGTGACATGCATGTAAACATTCGGTGACTGCTTTAGAGTGACTACGAATTTCGTGTAGTTTACTCAGTGTTTTTTTTTGCACGTATTGTAATTCGAGGAGTGAACATGCAGTGAATGCTTTCAAATTCTTTTAAGCGATCTAATTAGTTTTACCATTATTGGTTTTTTGTAATGGTATGGCGCGGATGGAGGGGACTTGTGTTGCTTACCACTGCCGACCAGCATTGATTGCCAGGCATTGACGTGGGCTCACACTTATTACCAAATTACTTCATTAAGACGAACAATAAAGAATGAAGAGTTAGCTGTGCCGCTAATTTAATTTATGTGTTGCGTGAAATTGCATCGGTTGGGTGAAAAATGGTGGTAATTGCAGAGTGATTTTCCGTAACCGCATTGGTAAGACGCAGTGCAGCTATGACTATGGAAAATGGTTATTGCAATGTGGTATAGTACTAAAGTCTTTGGGGTGCACTTGATACCGGTGTCGTCTTGCAGTTGGCAGCTGGCTAGCGCTGGTCGGTGTGTGGGCATGTACGGTAAATTAAAATATGATGGACTTTGTACGATTCACAAGTACACACATATGAACATGTACATAAATATGTAGGCGGGCCAAAGCAGCTAGAAGTTTATGAAAGTTGCTGCGACAACAATTTTGTATGCTGCGCAAATATGGGCTCCGGCGATGAGCGTCAAGTCGTACCAGAGCCACATAGAAGAGGTGTACCGTCTTAGCACGTTGCGGGTCTGTTGCGCTTTCCGGACAATGTCACACGACGCCGCATGTGTGGCGGCGGGCATGGTTTTCATCGACAATTTGACGGAAGAAGCATATTTCAAATACATAGAGTGAGAGTGAACCGACCTCCAGCGGTGGTCAGGAATGACACACGGGCTGGTTAACTAACTTTTAACGCAAATCATCACAGGTCACGGATGTTTCAAAGCCCACCTCCACCGATGTGAGTTTGAGTACGATCCGTACTGTGGCGTATGCAGCGACAAATTGAGGACGCGGAGCACGTTGTGTACAACACACAACGACGCCGCTTGACCACACAGTTGCGGGCACTCATTGCTTCAATGCTGAAGTCGGTTTCCAACTGGAATACAGTGGATGCATATGCAGTGGACATTATGACGATGCAACCTCTCTTCGGACGACAGAGAGCCAGAGCCCAGGAATGGGATAGGGCTAGGCCAGTTTAAGCAGAAATCGGATGCCACAGGAGTCAAACGGGGGGGTGGGTTTTATGCAGTTAAAATTTGTAGTGTTGGTGCTGGAGCGGCGGGATCCAGCGAAGAATTGCCACCTTCGTCAGAAAACTAAAAAAAATCAGAACATATAGGTAAATGCAGCGAGTTATGCGTGCGGATTCTATTGTTTAGAATTTTGATGAATACTAATACACGATCATTCAGTTTGGAAGTTGAAATTTTTCAAAAATATTTTGTAAGTACAGTCGTGTCTGGATATAGTGAACTAATTATTGCAAGGCCTGTTCACAGTATTGAGGTTGTTCACTGTCAAGGTTAAAATTTTTGTTTAAAAACTCGTTTAAAATTCAAGAGATCATTAAAATAAATTAGTAGGAAAACATAAATGTATGCTTATTGAAAGAATTGGCGAATAGACGTTTGCTGCTTGCGTTCACAAAGTGACTTTTGAACCGTTTTTTCGCGTAGACGACGCAGTGCTTGTATACAAGCATAATCAGTACTGTTGTCCTCAGCCCATGCGATAGCTTTATCGAAACTTTCAATAGCTTCAGTAGCTTTTACAGGATTTCTGGTCTGTATTCAAGTTTTAAATATATATAAAAAAGCCCACTTTCAACCACAATCGGTTTGCACTCGACAAAAAACATAACCACTAAGGTCAAGAAACAGCTGATTTTGTAACAATCAACAGCAAAAATACAAATTGGGGGAATACCCTCTTTCATTTTTGATTACTTCTTGTGTTTTTTGTTGCTTTTTGCTTGAAATTGCTTTCAAAATTTAGTTCACTGTTTAGAGGTTTTCGATTGTTCACTATTTAGAGTACTCCATGTAAAAATTTGGGTGTTCACTATATCGAGGACACGACTGTACTTATATATTTAACTTTCTTCCGCAACTGATAAAACATAAAATATAAATTGATTACATTGAGAACTTATTTTGTTCGCCCGTAATATTATAGGTGTCTGTACTTGTAGCTTTGATATAGGCCACATTCATCCCTTGTGGGATAAGAAGCAAGTGCGCGTGTTTTAACATCCAGGTATGGGATCAGATAGTCTGTGTAGGAGTCTAGCTGATGCTCGATACCCGGCCTCGCGAATGACCTTAGAAATCAAGTGTCCATAAGCGTGCTCCTTCCACAGGTGAGCCTTTCTCAGCCTGAGAGCGCCTTTAGCGACGCAGCACTCAATAAACTGCTCTTTTAGGTGGATGTTCAGAATCACCTCCAGGCCCGTTTGAGGGGGTGCTTTAAACAGTGTCTGCTATTGCCTTAGCTGTCAGTCTCTGCACCTTCATCAGTTGCGTCGCCAGGGTCCTGGTACCCGTGGCCGGCCACCAGACAATGGCTCCGTAACTTAAGATCGACCGTATGATCGCGGTAAACATCCGAAAGCCCTTTTACAAATGTAAGAAGTATTCAGGGTCTTTTTTACCCTGTGTTCCACGTTACGCTTCCAAGGGACCTCGGAGTCTAATATGCTGTCGCGGCATTTTGCCACGGGTGAGACGATGGTTATGGTGCCGCCAAGTTTAGGTAGCCTTTACTCCGGTATTTTGTATCTCCGGGTGAACAGTACCATAACCGTCTTCGAGGGGTTAACCCCAGACCATTGTGCTCTGCCCACCTGGAGAGTTCCTCTAAATCAGACTTCATGAGTTCGCTGATGGTGGACAAGGAGCCTCCTGGTTTCGAAGATCTCGAGGATGTTATTCACCACAAACTGTTACAGCAGAGGCGCAAGGACGCCCCGTTGTAGTGTGCCCACCACACCTCACCGAGCACTGGTACGGTGCCCACCACCACCTTCTCGACCACTTTGAATTTCCTGAGTGCATTGATTACTTCCTCCAAGATGATGTTATTAAAGGCCCTCTCGATATCAAAGACTACGGAGGGTTTTCGGATTGCCGCACCGCACTTCAAGGCATTGGACACCACCGGGTTACTCTCTGCTGGCTTCCAGGCCGCTTTGAAGTAGCAAGGAACGAAGCGGCAAAAGAGATGGCGGAGATGGTGGTCGCCTTTCCCACCACCGAAGTTGATAACTCTGTGCTTCCTCAAAAATCCGCCCCGTATATGTATATTGACAGGTTGAGCAAAAATTACATTGAGTTCTCATGGTGCAGTAGAACCGATAGCAGCACCTGCTGGGCACTATTTACTTAAGGGAAACGCGATTTGTACTGTCCTTGAGTCGAACCTCTATTAGACGGTGGGAGTTGAACCCACGACCTCTGTTATGACAGTCTAGTGTACTCACACTAGGCTATCGAGGCTGCTTGCATGCTTTTAGATCATGTGAATAGCTGTACTGAGCCTGAAGGGGACTAAGTATTTAAAAAATCATATCGGTTTTACCCAAACAATTTTTTGTTATTATTCTTTTAAATGCTTAAAGGTGAGAAGACTTTTTTGCTAATGTGGGAACGCACATACCTTACATAGGCCATGGTTAGGGGGTTGGGTGTCAGAACCACCCTTGCCTACGCCCCTGGGTCACATTATATTTAGTTACCGGATGGTACTCAATATCATTGTGAGAAAGACCTGAATTTCAAATCTCGAGACGACATGGAGTATGCGTTACTTACTCGTATTCAGGTGAACGTTTCTTTCGGGTTTTCATCGCCCGCCGTGGCTCAGTGGGTAGTACATTTGAAAAGGTACTGTATTCCCCATTAAATAAGCCCTGCATGGATTCGACTTAACATTGAGGTTCATTCTATTCTACTCCCGTACAAAGTCGCGTATACACCCTGTGGCTGTTGTTTCGTTGATACTAAATGAAAGTGAATATGGTTGTCGACAGAGTTAATGGAAGACGGCAACATGCTTGTGTAAGGCATTGTAATGAATATACGAGGGCGGGTCAATAAGTCCGTGACTTTTTGAATGAAACACAGGTTTTTAGATAAAAAGTTATTTTACTTTTCAACGTAGTCTCCTTTGAGATCTATACACCTAGCCCAACGTTTCTCCAGTTTTTTTATCCCTTCCGAAAAATATGATTTGTCGAGGTCTTCAAAATAGGCATTTGTTTGTGAGATGACTCCGTCATTGGAGGCAAATCTCTTTCCGCCGAGCCATTTCTTCAAGTTTGGGAACAAGAAATAGTCACTTGGGGCTAGATCGAGTGAATTGGCGGGATGAGGGAGCAATTCGTAGCCCAATTCATGGATTTTTGCCATGGAAACTGCACATGTGTGCACCCGTGCATTGTCTGTCGATTGTGAGCAAACGTGGCACCCATCTTGCGGAAAGCTTTCTCATACCCAAATGATCATTCAAAATTGAAACGACTGAGCCATGTGAGATGCCTATGGCTTCCACAATCTCTCTCACTTTTAATCGCCGATCGGCTAAAACCATATCGTGGATTTTTTCAATTGTTTCGGATGTGGAGACCTCAACTGGGCGTCCAGAACGTTCGGCATCTTCCGTGCTTGTACGGCCACATCGGAATTCAGTAAACCACTTTTTTACCATGGAAATGGATGGTGCAGAGTCCCCATAATATTTATCAAGCTTAGCCTTGGTTTGCGTAATGGATTTTTTCCGCAAAAAATAATGCTTAATGAGCACACGAAATTCACTTTTTTCCATTTTCTTCTCAGTCAACGCGGTAGTCTGATATTAACGGCTGTCAAAAACAAACTAAATGTCGCAGCTTGTTCAATTTTTGACAAGAGTCAACTGACAGATGACTGTTGACGGGAGCAGTGTTGCCATTTCAATTAAGAGGCGGGAAATTCAAAAAGTCACGGACTTATTGACCCGCCCTCGTATGTATATTTTATATCTGTGTTGAGGCGGTGCACACACTAATTTGCTTAATGAAAAATGACATTTACAGAGTTTGTGGAATAACTGGGGTAGATATGATCTGCACTTCAATGCTATGCAAGAGAAATAAATTTGTTTTCGTAGTTGACGTGGTTGAGCGTAATTGTGGCACCACAGGCTTTTGAACTGAATATGCATGTGCATGTACCTGTATAATATATCTTGGAAAATTGCAGACAAAAAAACATTTGAAGAAAGTTACAAGGAAGATGGTGTATTCAGGCCGCGGAAGCCAAATGAGCTGTTCACATTCGACGAAAAAGACGTAAAGAGAAAAACAGTTAATTACCGATTTCGAATGGCCGGTTGCGATAGTAAGCATAGGCAATTATTTTGATTCTGCTATGAGATTTGCAATTTCTTGCCAAAAAAGAGTTGCCATTGCAGACGAATATTAAATAGATATAGGTTATTTTGTTGTTAATTATTCAAAATTTACTAAAAACTAACAAGTCATTTTCGCGGGCTAACTACAAATTATCGAAATTACGAGATTTTCACTCACACGCCTTGAAATGACTCAAGTTCGACTGTCCAAATATCAGCTGTGCAATAAAATGGAGCAAATGGAGCACAGCGACAAACGTTGAACAAGTCACCATGTAATTATTTTATGCAAGTCAGTTCGGTCAGCGTCTACTCGCACCACCACCACGAACGCGCCGGCGGCGTCTCGTAATTGGGGATTAATGACGGGTGTTGATTTGTGTGTCCTCGCAACATGACATTTTGGTGGCATGGATAGTAGACTAAGAGCGTCTGCTTACGTAGGACTAGGTTGTAGTGGCTGCCTCTGTATGAGACAGACTTAGGCCTCTATAGGACTAGCATATGGTAACTATTTTTGTATTCACCTTTTTGTGTGATCAACAGGGAACTGTGTCTAAATCGTATGTAGAGTAAAATGTGGCTTACCGCCGAGGTTGAGTGTTTGGTGCATTGCATAACAAGTCAAAGGGTTGCAGCCTCACTTTTTAAAATAAAGAAAAGTTGTCATTCATAAATAGAGATACCAGTTTTATGCTAATATATATATGTATGTATGTATGTATATAAATATATATTTGGATATTTTCTGTACACTGTTCAAATGACCGGCACGCATGAAAGAGCCACAATATTTTGCAATCACAGTACAAATCGAAGTTATAATAAAATGCCATCGCTTTGTCGTCAAATAGTCACGTCATTGTATGTTCGCCGTTCTAAAACTCATCGCGAGGTATACCTTCAGTCTGTAATCATGACGTGCACTTCCGCTTCACCACCAGAATTTGACTTGCTCATATGGTCATAGCGCCTAGCGACAGGTCAAGCGGCAAATGACAAGTGCGGAAATAAAATGCAATGGCAACGATCACTTGCAATTAGCATCGCGGTGTATCATGTAAAATTGATAGCATGCTCACAAACTCAGCAACAGCACAGGCACACAAATGCACGTAGAAAGGAGGAAACAATAAAGAGAAGATAATGCATTACAATAAGCTCTTCGTTTTTATGTCTTTAATAGTTGCCTATGAACAAGCCTATGAAAATAATGAAATTTAATCATCAGCATTATTCCCTGCATTAAGATAATGTTTTTACAAAAAATGACAGTAACAAATATTTTGTTGAAGGCATTCGAATAATCAGAAATCCGTGAGAAACTTGGACTTGAAATGAGAGTGTGTGGCTACTGGAGTTTTTGGGCATAAGTAAAAAAAAATACTCGTTTTCAGAGATGTTAGCCGATTAAGCATGGAGAAACCGAAAACATGATTCTTACAACCCCTTTTATATCGACTCGAGTAGTTAATATCGTTGATACTGTTCGATGCCGATACCTTTTAACCCGGCCGATTCGATTAACATCGCGAGAATTCTGTTGCAAAATATGTTTAGTATTCCAGGGTTAATTGGTTAAACACTAGTTATGGTCAACAAAATTCAAACTCCACCTCAAAAATACATAAAGCGCTTTCATAAAAATTTTATATTTTTTATGCAATCAAATCAGTTGGTATTCGGCGCGAAGCATATGCGACAATTACAAATATGTCCATCCACATAATAATCATAAACGTATAATTCGTATATGTAGGTGAAATATGTAAAAAGGTTATTGGAAGAGCGACGCAAGACACAAAATGGCCAACAGTCATTTGCAAAAAGCAGTTTTGTTTGGTTTGCTAGTTAGCGAAGCATTATTTTTCTCCTTTTGGCAAATTTGTACATACACATTGCAAAGCAGTTTCATATCATCACATCTCTGGGGACGTGCTGGAGTGGAATTTGCATATGATTTGCATTGCTAGATAAGTCATTTATCCGTTTTCCTAAAAGTGACAAATGTGTTTGTGACAATGTGATTGCTCACGAATCTGTACCATTTTTGTGCTTTGAATAGTGGACTATTATGGGTGAAGCAAACGCGACGTCCTTACCGTATGTTAAGTATATTGCTTGCCAGTTATTAGCGAGACGTGAGATAGCTTAAGAACTGATTTAAAACCCAAACTCTCTTCTATTAAGTATACCAAATCTTCAAAACCCGTTTTTTAAATTATACTATTCGTTTAGTTGAAAACTTAATTGGTCCTAAAAAAACCGAATAAATCGGATTTACAAACTTGTGAAGTATTTATGAAATATTTTCAGGTCGTTGTATTTTTAAGTACCTGGCTGTGTAGTAGTAATTTTACTTCTTTAAAAAGTTTTTGCATTCCAAACATTAATGCGAGAAATTAAAATTCCAGCACCATCTGCAGCAACAATGGCTGCACTCACACTGGCACTGGCACTGGCGCAAAGGCAATGGTGCTGAAGACGTCCAAGTTTTTATGTGGCGGGCATTTTTAATCATCGTCGCTTTTTTGTTGCAGTGGCGACTGTGAAGGCAATTTGAATAATGAATTGAAGTTTAGCAGAAATCGTCAAGTGCACTTGATACTCTTTTGCGCTATATAGTGCGTCGTCGAGGCATGGAGGATGGATCGAGTGTGTCTTGGTATGGCGAGCACGAAACAAGGTCAGATTGGTTTAGCTAGTTTGCGTTTACGAGAGCGAGGAGCTGCATATTTCGCTCATTGGTCGACTGGGAACGCTGGAAAAGCTGAAAAATAAGTGATATGCTGTAGATTTCATCGAATCAAATTCCGCGCAATGTGTTTCATGGCATCGTTCGTTGGGCTTCAATCGATTTGCTCCGTATTTGCTTTTCGGCAGTTTAGAAGTGGCACTTGCCATAAAATGAGATCAACTGGCACTTGACTCAGCTTGACTTGACCACGTCTGTCTCTCGTACAAAGAGCAAATCATATTGACAATATTTTCAGCCTTGGCATTTATTTCACACACATGCTCGAACGCAACTTGTCTGCGGCGTGTTGGTAAAGAGCGATAAGTGGAGTTTTTCGTGGTGAGTTAAAAATTACAAACACACAAGTGAAGGAGAGCGCACGAGAGATGTGAGTGTCGCAGTAGAGCAGCTACTTCAGCGAATTTCGCAGTCTTTATCTGAAGAGTTTTTTTAACATCAATACAGTTTGTTTCTTGAGTCTTTTGTTTGTCTCTTGAAAGTGAAAAAGGTTTTACTTTTTTTAACTTCAGTTTGCAATTTTGAACTCAGAGTGGAATGAAGACCGAATGAAGTTGATATGGGTGCTTATTCTGTTTGCAATTATGAGTTGTTCTGAGTGGTTATACATCAAGAATCAGATATTACACTGCATTGCAGCATTATTAGCTTGTCGTACTATTGTACTAAGGGGAAAGAGCAAACACAAAACTGGTTATTTTCGTAAAAATAATTTCACAACTAAGATTCTACATGATCCTTCCAATTTTGTGCCCAATAATCAAGTGATTGGGGCTTCCACAACCCAATTATATTATAACCATATTTATATTAGCCATATTTTGTTCAATACCAATGTCAAAACTGAAGCAAAAATAAGCTTTGTCCTAATCTTAACAAGGCGTTATTTAAATTTATTAAAATGAAACACCAGAGGGGAATACTTATAAATAAAATTAATATTATGTTGATAAACATAAAATATCATAAAATAAAAGAATAATAAAATATTTTCTTAGTTAAAAAATGAAATGTTATTGCCTTTTACGATTAAATATTTAACCCTTTATCGGTTATTTTAATCCAAAATGTTTTTTCCTATAGTTCCTGTTTATTTAAAAAAACACCTTTTTAAAAATTTTTTTTAAGGAATTTTAAATCATTTATTCAAAAAATGTCCTTTGTTACAAAAATGTTACACACAGTAATTCACCATATAAAAGCTGAATATTATACATTTTCACTCAAACTTGGTAAAACACTCTTTATTTATATATTTACACACTTTATTTAAAAAAAATTTGAATGTATTTCGCAATTTCCAAACAATTTTCTTTTTGCAAATCAAACACTTGTTGCGTTGCCCGAAAATTTTCGGCACTAAACTTTTGGCGCGAAAAAGTAAACAAACATTATACTGTGTTCACACAATTTTTTTCTTTCACATGGAGCACAGTTTGTGTCGGTTGTGTTACAATACCCAGCATGCTCACATCTAACAATAATAGTAAAATTTCAGTTAGTTTTAGGGTTTGTAACATTACTGTCACACGGTCAGATAAAGGGTTAAAGACTTCAGTTACAAGAAATTCGAAAGTGCCAATAAAAATTTTCTCAATTCTTCGAAAAGTGTTAGACGCATAAATTTCGGTTGCTTGTTTAAGAAGCGTTGCACATTTTAGTTAAATTGTAAGTACGAAAATATAACAACTGTCTTACGCTGGCTTACTTTGATATTCAAAATATACGACGTCAAGCTCAGGCTGATACCGAGAGCTAGCAATTGCTTCGTACGTATTGTTTTGATAATGGGTCGTGCCAGGGCCCTGCTCCCTGCAACTTGTTAGAATTACTTGTTGTCACATAGACTCAAATATTGAATCAGACATGTCTGCGATATTTCCATAAGGTCCTCTTCACCGGTAATATGTTTCTCCAGAAACTTTGCACGCTTGAGAGTCAGAGCTGGTCAGTTTATGATAATGTGCTCCCCTGTACTTTGCATATTTTGTTATCGACATGGTTCTGCTTGTGAAGGTGGTAGTTACAGAAGAAGTGGCTAGAAGTAAAGCTGATTTAGTTCTTTTGACGTTGAAGTTTAGAAATTTTTGTTGAGTGCCGTACTCCCCCAATTTTGTTTTACTAGTATTCTGAATGGGCTTGTAGTATTCTGAATGGGCTCTGCGCCGTTTTGGCTTAAATGTTGGTCCTTTCATTACCTTCATGGTATTCCTGTTTTTGGTATCTATGTGTATGAGTAGGTCTTTAGCTCCGATAGCGGACGGAGTCATAATTTACTTCACGTGTAAGTAACTAAACACTACGTGGGCATATACCCTTTTCAACTGTTGTTTTCCATGTAAGATAATGTGCTGATTTGAATCGCACTTCTATTGCCATATAAGTACAGAAACGATAAAATCTTAAGCGCTGAGTGCACTAACGGCGACTACAACTACAACTCCGACTTCAACTACAGGTAAACGTTAATCCCAGCGACAATTTGCAAAGTATGACAAAAATCCAAGTACCGCGGCCGCCTCTCTACACAACCAAAGCCAGGCGGCTCGGTCGCGGTTTGGGGACGAGTAGTGGCTCGTCCCATGATTGCGCGCCGTGAGATCAATGCCAAGTTCATGCACGCAATAAACCCGTTGTGCAGCATGAACAACCAGCTAACCGTCCGATCGTCAATATTAGGCAGATTATTTATAAAACCACTTGTGCCAAAGTGTTTGCGGGCAACTGAGTTGAGGGAAGTAGCAAATTTCAGTTGCAGCGTGGAGATTTGAGTCGGTGTGCTTGCGCGTGTGTCTGATTGTGAGGCCAACTAATGGACAGTTGCGTCTAAATGGTTGAGAAGGAAATGTGGAGTAAGGAGAAAAGAGCAGATAACACTAATTTTCGAAGTTACGACTCATATATGTATGTATGTATACATGTATGTGTTGTAAGTATATACTTTCAATACCTTGTGGCGGTCCTTGCTCTTCGGGTCTTGAGTTTGCCACTGTCGTGGGGGCGGGAAAGTTAAGTAGGTATGTTTAACATCCTCAAGTTTCAATGGCGTTTGAATTAGATCTCGTGATATTCTATTAACTATTAATACGAGTATTCCACGTTGAAACGATGTTCCAGCGCACTACGCACTACAGAGAGAGTTCGTTTCTGGCCCGTACAGCGCGGTTGTGGAATGGTCTCCCTGCGGATATTTTCCCCAGCACTTATGATCTCGATGGGTTCAAGTCAAGAGTCCACAACCACTTCTCTCAAAACCCTATCTCCTAACCTTTATATCCTTCCTGAACCAACGCAATGCCTCGCATTAATAGGGGTCATCCCCTGCGCGTCTGTTCGAGTCGTAAAAAAAAAAAAAAATACACCGAGCTTTATGGAAATTTTGCAGTTTATGTTCGTGTTGCTTTGAGAAGGTTTATATACAAAATGTGGCGATCGGAGTTACATAGAATAGCAACTGCCGAAAGCTTTGAGCAAGTTGCCTGTCCTAACATTCAATTTTCGCTTTGTGTCGGGGACTATTGCACGTCCATAGGTATTTGTTCTTTATCGCCCACTTCTAGGTTGGGTAAAACATTGTCTCTTCGCTGCCTTCGTTGTGTGTACAAAGTGCCAAATAGGTAGATATATTAATTCAAAAACAAATTTAATCAACATATCTCAAATCTACTAAATCTATGCGAAACATGAAATTCCAGAATCTAATTATTAATTCTTTAATTCTATATATATAAAAGAAAGTGGATGTATGTGTGTAAGCGCATCACGCTCAAACGGACCGGCCGATTTCCAGGGGTTTTTTTTTGTTGGAATCGCCTTGAGTCAGTTCAGGTTTATGCGAAAAGAAAATTCCGGAAAATTTATTGGAAAAGTCGGAAAATCCCTGTCATTTTTGACCAAGAATTCTGAAAATTTTCAGACGATAACTTTTGAACCATAAGTCGCACATCAATTAAATTCACTACGAACTTATTATTTAGTCATGTCCTTCGATAGACTGGAGCCGCCGTGGCTCAGTTGGTTAGTGCGGTCGAAGGCAGCGACCCAGGTTCAAATACTGCCTGTAATAACACCCAAACAAAAAAAACAACGGGAAAACTCGTTTTCTCTTTCGGTGGCTGTCCTCTCAGCTGGAAATGGCAAACCTCTGAGAGTAAAAATTGCTTATCAAAGAGCTCCCAACCTGCCGTTCGGAACCGGCATAAAACTGTAGGTCCCTTCCACCCGCGTACAAATTCACACGCACAACACGGGTGTTGCGGGAAGCTAGGCCTTAGTCTCGCATAAGCGGGCTGCCGTGCCAGTCAATTATTTATTAATTATTCTTCGATAGACTGAATGGGGCGGCTATTGGACGAGGGGGCGTGGCACCACCCATACAAGCCAAATCTTAATAATAGAATATTTTCGAAATTGTAAGGTGCACCGTACTGAAATTTAGTATAGCGTCGACCCATAGATGTGTCATTCTACTGGTAAGATTTGATGGGCGTTGGACAAGGGGCGTGGCACATTGTTTGTGACCCAAATATTTTGCTGAACTATAAGTCGCACAGCAATGAAACTAAGTACGAACCTACCATTTATTCATATCTTTCGACAGAGGGAATGGTGCGGGTATTGAACAAGGGGGCGTGGCACCGCCCATACAAGCCAAATCCTAATATAGAATATCTTCGAAATTGTAAGGTGCACAGCATTGAAATTTAGTACCCCGTCGTCCCATAGATGGGTCATTCTACTGGTAAGATTTGGTGGGCGTTGGAAAAGGGGCGTGGCACATTTTTTGTGACCCAAATATTTTGTTGAACTATAAGTCGCACAGCAATGAAACTAAGTACGAACCTACCATTTATTTATATCTTTCGGCAGAGGGAATGATGAGGGTATTGAACAAGGGGGCGTGGCACTGCCCATACATGCCAAATCTTTAATATAGAATATCTTTGAAATTGTAAGTCGTACAACACTGAAATTTAGTACCCCGTCGTCCCATAGATGAGTCATTCTACTGGTAGGATTTGATGGGCGTTGGACAAGGGACGTGGCGCATTGTTTGTGACCCAAATATTCCGCTGAACTATAAGTTGCACAGCAATGAAACTAAGTAGGAACCTACCACATATTCATATCTTTCGACAGAGGGAATGATGAGGGTATTGAACAAGGGGGCGTAGCACCGCCCATACAAGCCAAATCCTAATATAGAATATCTTCGAAATTGTAAGTCGTACAACACTTAAATTTAGTACCCCGTCGTTCCATAGATGAGTCATTCTACTGGTAAGATTTGGTGGGCGTTGGACAAGGGACGTGTCACATTTATTGTGACCCAAATATTTCGCTGAACTATAAGTCGTTCAGCAATGAAACTTAGTACGAACCTACTATTTTCTCTTTCGACAAAGGGCATTGTGCGGGTATTAAATAAGGGGGCCTGGCACCGCCCATATACTTTAAATCTGGTTCAAGCGCAGTCCATTTATTTACTGAAACTTAGCAGCAACATTGCTGATTTGTGCGCCTCGATTGCGTAAATCAGTAGCTCCTCCTCTTTAATTTGTTGGTTTTCTTCGTCAATTTGCATCGCCATAGATTCGGCATCTCGCGTATTTCATTATAAAAAACAACAAATGCCATGCGAGACGAAGTTCGCCGGGTCAGCTAGTTGTTACATATACTACATACAATACTTATATACTCTACTCTACTCTACTCTCTACTCTACTCTTGTACTCGATTGTTGAAGGTATCGACTCTGAGTGTTGAAAAGCACACAGTATGAATATTTGTATTCTGTGTCGAATTAAATTAGGTAAAAATGGTTTGCACGTACGGAGTAAACACTTTTTTTGTAGAAAAGTTAAAGCGTGCGTTAGATACTATCAAAGTGGATACACATCTTGCTGGAACTCATGTGGACTCAATTTAAATACCATTGCAGAGTGAATTGCGGCAGTTGTTCCCGTCAAACCTACTCTTGGTAAGCAAGCAACAGAGCTTCAAGTCTGTATTTTGCACCCTTTTCTACTGTTGTTAAAATTATTTTCAATCTCCAGCATTTGTATTTTTCTCCAAGGGAATTTTGGCTTTCCAGAATGCAGTGGCTGCACTCCGTACCTGCACATGGCGGACCGACTGAAATGTGTTGCACGTGATGCACCGTTATACATGCACAGGCGTTCATGAACCATTTCGTTATAAAAGGCGTGCACAGCAATGGAGGCAATTTAGAGTATTTTGACCATGGGTGGTGATTTCCCCCTGCGTAGGCGCGCTCCGCTGAGTGCTGTGGTGCGAGCTGCTGATATACTACAATTCGTTTCCGTTCGCTGAGTTGGCGGCTTTGTGCATTGCACAATTTAAAATGGTCTCTGAACATGCACTGAAATTATTCGAGTGGAATCAAGTGTGTCTTCGGTACTGTCTAATGGACTGTCACGCCGTACCGGGATGCCGGCCGGCCGTGCGTACTCACACTTCATTTGATGTACCTAACTGTTTGTACTTGTGCTTGCATGCACGCATTAATCACTTAATTCAAGTCTTGGTCATAACCACAGAAATTCGTTGCCATTTTAAATGAAGAATTTTTAATGGGAGATTGTAAGTGAAAGTGAACAGCAAATAAAATGTCTACAAATGCATTCTGGATTGCTATTTTATGTTTTTCATTTTCAGATATTGGTCAGGAAAATAAAACAATAAGAATGGTAGAAATTCCTGAACATTTTATGCAGCGATTAGAGGCACAAAATATTTGCACATTTTTTATGCACGTGGTGAGTTTCGCAGTTGAATTCACCTCAATAAATGAGCTATTAAAATCAGAATATTCGTCATGGCACGAGTTGTGCTTGAAATGAAAGAGCGCGGCTTGTTTCCCAGTGAAATGTATATCCATCACTGGCGTTGATGTGGATGATTCGTATTATTCACGAATAAATAAGAGATTTCAAAACCGATCTGGGTTGCAAAGCAATACCAAGTAAGAGCTTATCTTGACTGACTTATTTAAGCCGCGTTTTCTTGTCAAAGCCCAAATGCTGACTACAAATTTTGAGAATGAAAAACTGTTATGCCTATGTGCGTCATACAAAAGAGAAGGTAGTTCCAAAAAGCCGCTTTTGAAGTTTGCTCTCATCGTCAATTTTTTCAAAATTGTTGCTTTTTTATCAATTTACAGATACTATGGTTTTTAGTTTTGTTTCAGGAACTTTTCAGGAAAGTATTTCCTTGCTATTATATTTACGATTATGGTGGGCTATTTCAATAAATTATCATGCCAATATTGAGAACGTTAAGTAATCGACTGAGACACTTAATATGAAAAATTTTGTTTGCAAAATGTTTTGTTCTTCGTTTACTTGTCACAAAATAGTGGCTTTTAGACTTTGTAGTAAAGTAGTATGAAACTTTTAAAGAAAAACGCCAAAAACGGCTTTAATGTTAGGCGCTTGATACGGCTACTAAAACGAAGCAGTGCTCATAAGTATCAAACAGTTTCGCTTAGTATGAATATTTTTTTATAGACGTTCACTGCACAAATCGAGTAGCTCCACTTTTTGAAAAATCTTTAAATTAACTGTCAAAGCACTTGGTATAGTCATAACTTTTTATATTTATTTTCAATATAGTTGAATCCTTCACTCTTACCTTTCAGATTATTCATAGCATATTTAACTCCAATAACTTCACAATTAATATCAGTAATAAAGTGCCAGATTTTTTCGGTTAATGTTAATGGTTAAATGGTCAACGCTCCGGGCGGAATGAGCCCGTTTTTTAATAAGTTCTCAGTCGAATTGCAGTCAACTGAAATATCGTGGCTAAATGTTTATCGATATATTTCCACATTGATTAGCCTGCATAAAATTCAATGCCAAAGATAATATAGCCTGGCAACCCAATACAAAGTAAACCTTGAAGTCAATGCTGGAAATGGCTGAAGTCTTCTGAAACAGTAGTTGGCTAGCTTATGAGAAGGAAGCATTTGCTACTACTGATGCGAAAAGTGCCATACTACTGATAAGTTTACACTAACCGTTCAAGTTCAAGTGTGATCAACGATCGAATGAGTTAACGAACGGGTGAAAAGTAGAAACGACTAATTTTTGTACTGGGTAGTTAACCAGAAAGTTGCATTTGCCGTAGCGTAGAAGCGCGCAATACCAACAAGATTTCAGTTGAGAAGAAACCAGAGAGCGGGTCGGACGGGTATCCAGTTAGCGGTAGAGTTTTAAACGTGTTAGCGCTGTTTGTATGGAGATACTTGTGTGCTCATACCCGAAGAGTTCGTATGTTTGTTTGCTTTAATTGGTGGCTTGTTTGCTTGTGTGTGGAGGTGTCTTGGTGTGTGTAAGTTAGTCGGCGCTTCACGTTCCATACTAAAGTGCGCCTAGAAGTGGTTTGGCGGTATTTCGTAATTGTTTTTTGTTTGCTGCAGTACCGTCGCTACTTAATGTACTCGTACTCATATTTTTCTTGAGTTGCAGCCAGTTGTGGTGTAGCGATTCGCACGTAATACGGATGAGCGTGTGAAGTGAGGCGCGAAGGTCTTTAAGTTGGAAAAATAATTATGAGAAATTGAATGCCTCCAAATAAAAGTATTGGTGCGGTTTTTATCTGGTCAACAATACAGTGAATTGTGAAAACAGCAAACATTTCTTCGAAATCTTGCATTCATTGTTGTATTTGTTTAACCCCTGCAGTGGATAAGCAGAAAATTAGAAACATGTTCACCTGTAGTGCGTGGAGAGCTTTAAGTATTGGCTGCCTTATTGGACTAACGATTTCGTCAATATGCGGATTAACGAATGCGAAAGGTAAGCCGAACATCCATACTGCCAAAGTGGCAAAGGATAGAGAGATATCCCCGAATGGTCGATTTTAGCCGCACTCACCACTGTCCGGGTGACCGCAAGCCAGAAACTTGCTTGCAGTTACATACACATTCGAGCTTGCGAATACACGGATACGAGTGGGCACACACACTGTGAGCACACATGATGTCATAATTCATGCAAAAAAGCGAAAAATAAACAGTATAGTGGATAGTTGTCTCAAAAAGTGACCTCGTTATTTATTTCGTTGCTGGTGTTGGTTAGTATTTTGCAGTATGTTTAAGCGGCATGTGTGCAAAGCAAATAAATCAAAGTGATTTGCTTTGTTCTCCTGGCGCAGAGTAGAAAGCCGAATTCATTAAGAAATTCGTTCGAATTGGTTTCAACGTCTGTAGTTTTAATAATTTACGAATTCGTTATCCATCAATTGGGTGGCCCTATGCGCAGCGGCTGTACTTAGTAATGTGAATATTCAAAAGACTTCGGCAACGAACTATAAACGTTTTTTAATGGTCTTTGGATTGAGAGACTTACTGAAGAAATCGGATACAATTTGTCAAGATTTGTTAAGATTTTTCGTCTTTTATAAAAAGTAATTTGTTGAATTTGATGAATTATCTAAAATATTCCAATTTGTTATTACAGAACTCATGGCAGTGTTTATTGTCTATATATATAAAAGAGAGTGGCAGTATGTGTGTGATCGCATCACGCTCAAACGGAACGGCCGATTTTCATGGGGTTTGTTTTGTTCGATTCGTATTAAGTCAGTTCAGGTTCGTGCGAAAAGAAAATTCCGGAAAATCTATTGGAAAAGTCGGAAAATTCATGCCATATTTGACCGTGAATTTTGCACATTTTCAGATAATAACTTTGGAACCATAAGTCACACATCAATTAAATTCACTACGAACTTACTATTTAGTCATGTCCTGCGACAGAGAGAATGGGGCGGGTATTGGACGAGGGGGTGTGGAACCACCCATACAAGCAAAATCTTAATAATGGAATATCTTTGAAATTGTAAGGCGCACAGCATTGAAATTTGGTATAGCGTCGACCCATAGATGAGTCATTCTACTGGTAAGATTTGATGGGCGTTGGACAAGGGGCGTGGCACATTTTTTGTGACCCAAATATTTCGCTGAACTATAGGTCGCACAGCAATGAAACTAAGTACGAACCTACCATTTATTTATATCTTTCGACAAAGGGAATGGTGGGGGTATTGAACAAGGGGGCTTGGCACCGCCCATACAAGCCAAATTTGTAATAGAGAATATCTTTGAAATTGTTAGTCGTACAACACTGAAATTTAGTACCCCGTCGTCCCATAGATGGGTCATTCTACTGGTAGGATTTAATGGGCGTTGGACAAGGGGCGTGGCACATTTTTTGTGACCCAAATATTCCGCTGAACTATAGGTCGCACAGCAATGAAATTAAGTACGAACCTGCCATTTTCCCTTTCGACAGAGGGAATGATGAAGGTATTGAACAAGGGGGCGTGGCACTACCCATACAAGCAAAATTTTTAATAGAGAATATCTTCGAAACTGTAAATCGTACAACACTGAAATTTAATACTTCGTCGTCTCATAGATGAGTTATTCTACTGGTAAGATTTTATAAACATTGGACAAGGGGCGTGGCACATTTGTTGTGACCCAAATATTTCGCTGAACTATAAGTCGCTCAGCAATGACACTTAGTACGAACCTACCATTTTCTCCTTCAAAAGAGGGCATTGTGCGGGTATTGAATAAGGGGGCGTAGCCCTGCCAATATAATTTAAATATGGTTCAAGCGCTATCCATTTCTTTTCTGAAACTTAGCAGCAACATTGCTTATTTGAGGGCCTCGATTGCGTTAATCGGTATCGCCCTCCTCTTCCTTTAGTTGGGTTTCTTCGTCAATTTGCATCGCCATTGATTCGCCATCTCGCGTATTTCATTATAAAAAAACGGGACGAAGTTCGCCGGGTCAGCTAGTTATTTATATACATTCAGATAATCAATTTCTTTAATTTAAATTTGATTTTTGGACAAATAAGGCCAATCAAAAACACACCAACAAAATGTTACTTATTCAATTCTATTAAAGCGCTACGGTTGTGACTACATATGTATAACATTTACAAAAAAGCCTTTAAACATTAGAAAAATGGGGCCCCGATTTTCATGCATTGAACAATTAATACTTAATATACGCATATTATATCCTTCACAAAAATTGTTAAATTTTTTCGTTCACAAGTTTTGGCACCTTTGTTGCACATGTTTACTGCTAGAACCACTGACTGATTAGCAAAATTTGCATATGAATTTTATTTCTAATTCCTTCGTTAAATGACATTAGTTGAGTTTATAAGTAAATATTTTCGTATTTAATATTACACATATTATTGTTCGTTATTCTGTTCCTATCGCATTTTCCTTGTAAAATTTTGTTCAGTGTCTTAGTGTTTAATATTTGTGTTTTCAACTTTGACTATAAAGAGAGAAATCAACTTTGTAAGCCATAATATAAAGATCAAAACCCACTCAATGTTACGAGTTTTTGGTTTTTTTCTCTAAACAATAAACCTGGCATTAAGCAGAATATACCGAAATGTGAAACGAGAAAGCAAATCGCAAGCAAGGCGTTAAAGCATACCAAGCCAGAGCCGGGCCTCAGCCGTGGACGGAGTGCGAGCCAATTGACGTAACCATGAAACAATGAGAATAAAAACCGCTTTCCAGTCAATAATGCAGACGATGAGCGTTGTGCTTGAGAGTTTGAAAGAAGCTTAAAACTTGCACATATATCAACGTACATACATACATGCCCACACATTTGTGTAAAACAAATAAATCGAAAGAAGCATTACTGCATAAGGAGATGGCTGTGTAGGCGAACGGGTCGCGCCGATTACTTCAAAAATAAATGCAGATTAAGCAAAATAAATTGTCTGTGAGTAAGAACGGCAGTCAACAACTGTTGGTTAATAGTGACAAGGCGAAAGTGTGCAATTTACCTTGAACAATCGCTGCTGGCCAATGAACATTCGCGATGACTCTATATACGAGCATTTTGTGTGGTTGGGAAGTTGTAGAAGGCAATTTCTTGGTTAGTAAGCAACCACGGGCTGCTCAGGTTATAGTGCCATGAGTCAGCCTATAAGCTTGATTGCTTGAAACAAAAGCCCACAAGCTCCTACTCAGTGGCGCACACAGGATTTCATTTGGTTGGGAGGGGGCGGGGGGAGGGGGCTCGCGTTTGAAACCATATTTCTCACCAGCAATTTTTTTTCATTAGGGGGGTTTGAACCTCAAACGCCGCTGTGTGCTCCTACTATTACTCCAGGTCACTAGCTGAAGTGTTGCTGTTTTCGGGAACTTGGAACGATTTGCACAATTTTGTGGGGTTGTTCGCGTCATATTGTTGCTTTGAAATATACGTTGTCATAATTGTTTGTGACTGGGTGAGGCACAGCGAATTGATATTTACATATTTACATATGTACAGATGTGATGATCATGTCTAAATATTGATTGAAGGCTTAAAACATAGTCGCACTCGGTGATGTCATCTGTGTCAATAAGATGCGTCTATTTTGACGTTATTTATAGTTTTCTGCAAACCAAGGGTACGATACAGGGGAGTCAGTTGATTAAACAATAACAAAAACTCAACACAGGCTGCTTGCTGACGTTGAAAAGTTTTGCGTTCTTGAACCTAAGTGCTAAAGTCGGCCACTTCAATGTGAGGTCGTTCCGAGTAATGGGCATCATTCGTGAAATTGATTTAAAAATCGACTGTCTCCGCATAGCGTAGATTCATAATTCTGTTTATTCTGATTCTGTTTATGCCCTCTTATTGTACTACTACATGCAGTTACATCGGTGTGCATATATGTAAACATTGTGATGTGTGCATCGGCACAGTCTGCTGGGCGGGCGCGAAGCACTGGAAACCGTAGCGCTGTCGCTCGTGGTTCGCATGTTCATGTAGGTATTAGAGATTCAATGCAATGGGCCTTGGTTCTGCGCCACAGCAGGCAAGTAATTACACATACTCGTAAACGAATATCGCTCAAAGGAGATCTGCAGGTTTTTGCGATGCAATGTTAAAAAGTAAAAGCAGTGCTATTGGGATGCCGAACGATGATGGCAGGCGTGAGCATTTGAGATGGAATCGAAGAATGGAATTGGATAACTGGGGAGAAGAATAAAGTGAGGACTAAGCCAAGAAATAAAAAATATTTTTTTTTTAATTTTTTGGTAAGTTAAACATGACAACTTGTTGTGAACATTTATATTTCGCGAGCGTGTTCCACTTAAAAAGAGTTGAGAGAACGACAAAAGAAAGAAGTAAAGAGAAAGAAAAGAAAGAACAATAATAAAAATTGCCCAAAATTTCACATGATGTTAATTAATGCCTGTATATTTGGCTTTGAAATATTTAAATGCGATCAGAAGAGTAAGGCAGATAGCGATACAATGAATGAACACGTTAAACCATCTCATTAGAATGAAAAAAACGACAATAGAAAAATATCTCCTTGGCAGCAGATTCAGTTGCAAAATTCATACATACATATGTACATACAATATATATTATTAATTTAATTACGCGTATATTTATATGTGCACGTAAATAAACTTGAAGCAAGTATATCAACGCTGCAAATTCGATAACCGTCAGAATAATAAGATATCATACTTCGTTGTGGTCTTAGGAGAAAGTTGTTTGGTGCATTTCAGCATGATTCAGAGCTTAATTAACTTACCTTGGACTTCCAGCTATCCATGTCGCTTCTTTCGCATTTGATGCCTATTATAGGATCCGGAGCTCTTCTTTGCTTATTATACTCGTAAATTCAATTTATCGTCAGGCAATTAAATAAATGGCACAAAGGCAAACTGTGAACGCCTTTTTAATGAGGTAACTTCATATTAGCTTGAAATCGGAAGAAAAAATTAACATTCCAGTTAATGTTGCTACAAATACTCAAAAGAGATTATATACTCAACTGCTTTCTGGAAATAGAAGCAATCGCAATATGTATATGCCAAAGGAAAATCTAATTTAGCCCAACATTAAAAAAGTTAAGTTTAAAGTTAAAATGCTAACGTTTTTGAAAATCCGAATTTTGCTGCTCACACAAAAGCACTGCAATTTCAGCGTTGAAAATGTGGTTGATCCACATATTGATAAAAAGTTGGTAATACTGTTGTGAAATTTACACAATGGATTTTACATAATGAAACACAACATTACTAAGCATTGTTAAAGGCGACCGCAGTGTTTTTAGTGTTCTATGTGAGAGAGTGAAGTTTCCCATTTTTATTTATTAATTTCGAAATGAATATGTATATTTAAATACAAAGTGAACTACATTTCTAAATTCAATGAATAATACCCATCAAACCCATTAAAGTTGTAACTAATTAGAGCTCTGAACTAGAAAGTTATATGCAAAAGCCTTAGACGATACGTTTATGGTTCATTTTTAACCCAAGACTCATTCTTTCTCGTAGGTATTTGCAAAAAAATTTTCTGTCGCGTATTTTCAAAGAAAAATATTGGAAAACCGTATCCATTAATATTATTCCTCTCATATTATTCACTTGTTTCAGTAAATGCATGACAGCTTAGATACTCACTCCTTGAAACTGATCGTCCAGGGGTGCGTGTATCAATCAAACAGTGAACCTGAGGTTCAATTTAGCGGTGCTCACCAGAACAATACAATCATTCAATCAGCATTTTCGTTTAGCTTCACTGCCGTTGTGATTGATTTACGAGCTACTCAGCGGGCTCCCAACAATGATCACTATACATAAAATGTAATTAAATGCGTCCTTTACGACCTTCGTACCTCTGCAACAGTTATAACATCGCCACTTAGCGGCAACAACGTAATAAACATTGGAAAAAGCGTAGTCTGCTAAACGCGGCCCGGCGTGAGCAGTTTCGGAGGTTTGCATTTCTCATAATTAGTCACACGCACGCGTAATTCAGGAATGTTGCTTCGCTGCAGTGTCGCGTTGCTGCTTTATTTACTGTTTTTAATTTAATTTCGTTTCGGTAACGGGGTTTGTTCGAAGGAGGACGGAGTCGGCAGAAATTTCGCAAGCTGGCGTCCTGCGTTTATCCATTTATGGAGCACCTGTGCCATTTGACAAAATCCGACTTGTTGCAGGCGCATGTCACTGACATGAGATGTGTGTGTGTGCCGCCGAGGGTGCCACAATGTGTCGTTGTTCTGGACACTCCAACATACTGCATGCTCTTACATACATATATACATGGATATGTACAATGTGCGTACATATGTTTTTTTCCGGCAGGAGGATGCACATACGTGTGTGTGCATGCGTCGGTTTATACGCACAGCCACTTGCTCAACTCTACCAGCGGGTAACGAGGCGTAGTTCGTCAATACTGCTGTAATGCTGTGACTCCTCATTGACACGAGCCGAGCTCCCCGTCCTGTCCATCGCCAATTGTAATGCCATTTTCAGCAAACTGGCTGCCAGACTGTTCCCTCTCGCAGCACATAAGGCAATGCAGGCGCTGTAGTTCTGTGTTTGTGTGTTTGTTTGTGCCCAGGCATGCGAAACGTTTATGGCTGGCGGTATCACAAATATTGTAACGGTTCAATTAGCGAAACGTTATCAGTGTGAGTTTGTATGTGTGAGTTCGAGTAAGTTGCGCATGAGTGGTTCCACACTTTTCTTGTATAATGGCCAGAAAATTGTGTGAAAGACTTTAGTAAAAACATGTCCTCAAATTAATTTAAATATAAATGACTAACCAGTATGCATTTTCGAAGGATTTGAGAATCTGCCTGCATATGTAAGATAAGAGTATACAAGAATAATGAAAAAATAAGTTATACTAATGCTACATTACATGCGCACAAGAAACGAAATAATTGACCGCAACCCGACAGTAAGTAGTACGAACACAATCGAATACGTTTTTTTGCGTGCTTTCCTTTCAAAGATATCCTTCTTTTTGTACTTCCAGTCGGAAGTCAATTCCACCGAAATATGTTTTCACAAAACCCATTTTAGAAGGAAGGAGGAAGGTGCAAATTTTTACTAATCGGCGATTTGAGGGTTTTCGGTCGGGCGTCATATCGTTACTTTGGTGCAAAACTGAGATCCAAGTTTTTATAGGAGTCTCTGGCAAAACCTCATTGTGAAATGACGCTACATATGCTGTATTGACAAACTTCAAAATGGATTTTTCTTAGAATGATATAGTTGTGTTTTATGCCATTTGTAAACTTAACACATTTTCTGAAATGCCAATACTGAATTTCAATTTCTCGCACTATTAATTCGTTCTGCGAAGATTTAATTGTTTGCGAGAAAATTTAGTACAATTCTGAGTTTGAATACAAAATTTTAAATTTCCTGAAGATGTATTAAGATGCCCTCACTCAGATTCTGCAGTGTTGGCCGCACCAAATTGACTAACGCTTCACAGCAGGGCCAACAAGTAAATAAAAATGCGTTTGCTTGGAACACGTCACGCTTCGTTGGTCATAAGCATTTCACATGGGTTCCGCTCACCTTGTTTTTTCTTTAGGCGCTATTGTCTGACAATGCTGTTCATAACGTTTAATAAGCTCGTTTCTATTATACATATCAACGCTTGTAAGTGCTAAGAAGTACTAGACAACTCTCACCTGATTTTTTACATCTTCATGCAAACTTTTCGTCTGTTTGAGGGACAAATGAAAGGGAGTGTTGAAGAGTGTTGCGGCTATTCAATATATTCCCTTGTCGTGATATAAGATTTTAAAATTGTAAAAAGCGACACGAAACAAAGATATTTAGTTATATATAAATACACTTCTGATAAAAATTTTCGAACTTCAGGAGAACCTCAAAAATGTTTAGAAAAAAGGAAATTCTAAAATTTTTTAACTTTATATCGAATATAATAAATTTTGTACAGTAAATTTAATTCTTTTGTGAAACTAATTAATAAGTTTCTAATATGTAAATGATTTTCATTTTTTTTTTTTTGAAATTGTAAAATTTTCTTCTCTTTCTACAAATATTTAACATTTTCTTTTGCAATGCTTGGAGAATTTAGTCTGCGAAAACTATTAAAATCTCATCGAACACAAAATGTATCTAACACACGATAAAGACAGTGAAGCGGTTATTTTGCTGGCATTGAAATCTGGCACTGGAACCCAAATAACTTGTGCGAGCACGAATACAGTAATGTATTCGCGTGGGATTTATTGAAGTAATGAGATGTCAATGACCTAGGAAAGTTTAAGAGCAAACGCGTTTTTATTGACTAGGCAAGTGTACTCGATCGGCACACACGCACATCATTTTGCGACTGTTGTGGTAAATCCCAGTGCCCGGATTAATTTTCCAGAGCATAGAAGATACTCAAACTGAATAAATTTCAACACCGCGGGATTCGTAGTCCATTCGGAGTCCAAACTTCTTAATCAGCTTGCTGATGATTTACTGTAGTAGAGAGTCACACTGCTTGGTTGTAGGTGTGCTACAAATTCCATTGACAGTTTCAATCTGTTTTCACTCTCACTGAATTGGGCGGATAGGATGCGTATGACACAATTGTGTGGAGGAATATCTAAATCCAACAACTAACCATGGTTACTAACTGCAGTTAGAGAAGCTGTCAATGTAAATAATATTAAAGTGTCATCTCGATTGCCCGAAATGTTTTAACACTGAAGCCATTAATCATCATAGCATGTTGCTTATAATACGAGACGTATTATTTCATGAGTGCACGCTGTCTTTTAATTTTAGTTTTACATAGTTAAGAATGTATCGTTGTGAGGATTTTGGACTTACTGGCCCCTATAAAAGGCCCATTGTGATGCCCGAGGTGTGGGAAACCCTCTCGTTGGGGAGCTTCTACGTCTTGGGATGATCTGAACCATCCGAAAGCCATATGAAATGAACAAAGACATACATACGGTACATGTATATCTAATATATGCATTTTCTGCGTCATCAAAGAGTCTGCAGTGAGAGTGAGAGTAAATCGAGATTTTCAGAAGAATGCGAGTTGTATAATGAACTCCCTTGAGGGATCTCTCTTTCCACTCTCTTCCCCTGAGGATCTATAGATATTTTCAATATGGGTGTAAAATTCTGTAGTGGCAAAAAAGTCAATGTGATGTGAAAATGTCACTTTCGAAGACGTCCTGCCTTTAATACTTTCGTGGCGAGAGTGTGGAAAGTCCACATAAGGACTAATCTGATTTTATCACTGATTTCTTGTAGTCATATCTATATTTAAGATGCTGCTATTTTAGTTTGTGTAGTACCAGTAGCGGCTTAACGGGTGGGGCGGAGGGGCCCCGGGCTGCGGGGGCCCCCGAGAGAAGCTTGTATATAAAAATTTAAAGTTTTTCAAAACTAAAACTTGTAAAAAAATATTTGCGCTCCACAATGGTTGTTGAAAAGTTGTTTGTCACTTTTATCAATTGAAAGAGACACAGTATCGACAATTGACTTTGAAATTGCAATAACAAATTCAGTTGAATGAAACCAAGAGAACATCCTTTCTAAATAACAATTGTTTGCAAATTTTCAAAAAATTTTCTCTCGAAGATTGCAATATTTAATTTTTAACTTAAAATTTTGTGCAAAGTATGCAAATACAAAATTCTGAGTTAAAAATTAAATATCGCAATCTTAGAGTTTGCTTGTAAACTAGTGCGAATTACGCAATTACTTAACCTCATTAAACTTCGTAGGCGTCAAACAAATTTACAGTTATTATTATTATTTTTATAATTATTGGTTGGATAACAACACATCGTCCCGGAAATCCGGTTTTCTTCTTTGATAGACTCTTTTACGAAAGCAATTCTATGCTCCTTGTAAGTAAGCTACTGCTACTGGGTTTTATAAATTATTTCTGTACATTTCTGAACTACTCGACACGAAAAATGCACATAAAAATAAAAGTGTTTTCTAGACTGGAACTTTGAAATAGAATAAAATTTAGATGTATGAATCTACAGACTGAAATCCAAACCATGTATGTTTTCCCTACCTGACATATTTTGGTCCTGACACTTCAAAATTGAAAATTTAGTTAAAAGGATGTCTTTCATTTGTTACCCATATTTCCATCATTGCACAACCGCATATATTTAAAAAAATATTTGAAATGTGTATGTCCTTAAAATTTTAAAGTTTTTTAAAAAGGACTTTGGGCCAGAAAATGAAAAACTGACTATGCCAGATTACTATAAATGATCTCTAGTTTCACGTCTATATCCAAATTTGGATGGGTCTCGGCAAAAAAATTTTTTTCGCACAGTGTAATAAATGTAAAGTTGGTGTTTCTACTCACTGCATCATAACTTTGTCATTTTTCTTTCAATTCTATTGATGTTAGGCTTAATATTTGCTCAAGTAATATATTTGCTCAAAAAATATATAATAATAATATATCTTTCATCTTAGATTTTAAAACTTTTATCCATAAAAAAAATATTCGAAAATTTATGATTTTTTGGTCGACAAATTCACTTTGTTAGAACTTTCCTTTGAGGACGTTACTTGTCAGTAACTTCCCCAAATCTCATCTGATTTGAACAATCTATATATCACTAAAAAGGCTAAGGTATTATCTTCTTCTTGAACGACGGACAGCTCGTGTGTCGTTGCTCAAAAAATATATAATAATAATATATCTTTCATCTTAGATTTTAAAACTAGGGGAGATCATTTTTTTATCCATAAAAAAAATATTCGAAAATTTATGATTTTTTGGTCGACAAATTCACTTTGTTAGAACTTTCCTTTGGGGAAGTTACTGATCTCATCTGATTTGAACAATCTATATATCACTAAAAAGGCTAAGGTATTATCTTCTTCTTGAACGACGGACAGCTCGTGTTAATCGGATAATTCTTTCAGGAGATATGTGCTCATAACTGAAACAACAGGAAAAAACTCGTTTTTCGAAGATTTTTTGAAAACGCTTCTTAAAAAAATTTTTTTATTTTCAGTTTTGTATTCAGCGGCCAAAGTTAGTCTAGAAAACACTTTATCTAGCACGCGATTGGCCCATTTTTTGTCGAGTAGTGTAATGATGCACTGATCGCAAAACAATCTAATCCTCCTGCTCGGGTTGCTTAAAATAATGGCCAGATCGTAGTAACGAAGCTAGATTTTCTGGTTTTTTTTAGTTTTAAGATGGCTTTTTGAAATGACGAGTTTGCTCTCCCAAAAGTTTTCCTAATTTTACGAAAGTTTTTATCAAATTTGGAAAGATTTAGTAAGATTATCCTTTTATCCATTTTATTCATTTTTTCTCTGGGATTCTATTGCTTTCTATAAAATTTCAAGCACATATACGTTTCAAAATAATTTGTCCCTTTACTGTCCATTTACTGTTCAATGGAATACAAATTTTCAAAAATAAATTAAAAAGCATAACCGGAAATTCCAGTTATTAGATTTGTACGCAAACTTATTCTGCACCGTTTGTGGGGGCCCCTCAGCCGTCGCCGCCCCGGGCCCCCGAGCACCTTAAGCCGCCACTGTGTAGTACTATATACACGTAGAAGAAGTGCATAGCTTAGCTTATGGACTAAGCACTTACTCGTACATAGTCAAATAAGATCAACCTATTCATCATCTTTAAATAACAGAACCTCACAAGCCATTTGTTGTGTTTATTCGTATACACTATGATCAATAAGTACCGGGACTGTGTCAAAAAAACAAAATTGTTTTATTCTTCTGGTAAATTTATTTTATCCCCTTCAAAATAAGCCCCATCTGAAGCAATACACATATGCCAACGCTTAATCCAATCGTCCATTCACTTCTGGTAAGCCGAAGCAGGTATGGCCTTCAGCTCTCGCGTCGCATTTTCTTTTATGACCTCTATGGACTCAAATCTCTTTCCACGAAGCGGTAACTTGAGTCGGGAGAACAGGAAAAAGTCACATGGTGCCATATCTGGAGAATAGGGAGCCTGATCGATGATATTCACACTGTGTTTGTTCAAATAATCGCGAATAATGTGTGCTTTGTGAGACGGCGCATTCAAGTCTTGAGGAACAAGCCGTGCGGCGACGCGTTTCATGCGCAAAATATCGACAACAATGTGTTGTGCGCTTCCATAAGAGATGTTAAGATCGTTAGAAATCTCTCTGAGGCTCACATGACGATTTTCAAGCACGATTTTCTTCACAATTTCAACATTTTCGTCGGTATTCGATGTTGAAGGACGTCCAGAACGAGGAAAGTCCTCGACCACTTCACGACCACTTTCGAACATTTTATACCACTCGAACGCTCTGGTTCTTGATAGAGCAGACTCCCCAAATGCTTTCTGCAACATTTTAAGCGCATTGGCACAAGAAATTTCGTTCTTAAGACAAAATTTCAAACAAATACGTTGATCAACAAAATTATCCATTGTAAAATGCGACGAAGTACAAAAAGTTGACTGACGCTAACAGCTGCCAAACAAAAACTAATGATGCAATCCCGCTCAAAATTTGGCACAGATGTCAGTTAAGGTCCTACCGACCTAAAAAAAATCTGTATTGATACCAATATTTTTTTTATTTTTAGTAGACATATTAGGAATTTTTTGTCGAAAAATAGCCTAAAATGAACTTTTAACTAATAAATTCCGAATTTTCTTCGATTTTTATTTTTTTCCTTATTCTACAGGTATCAATACAGATTCTGAAAGGTGATAAAAATACCTTTCAAACAAGCCCAGATTGAGAAATCTACTATAACTCTATCCGATTTTATGACGAATTTAATTAAATTATTCTATGTATATATTGAAAAATATCTATTTTGAAATTTTGGGGGGCTCCAAATCCGACTTAGAGCTATGGTCTCTTGAGCAAAATTTCTCAGAATCACCTATAGATTACGTTTTTGCTATACGCTTCATCAAAAAAAATCGTTCCATACAATTTGACCCGCCCTAATGTACATGTATGCATGCAAATGTCCAGTTCACAAAATTGAAGCAACAGCTACTTAAATAAACTTGAAATCAATAACATCAGCAGGGCATCGTCTTATTCAGTCAACTACTAAAGTCAGTAAACTACTACAGTCACTATACTGCAATTTGAACTATTGCTGCCATATTTATATGTGGCAATAAAATTTAGTTATCGCTACAGACAAATATTGGCGCAGTACATGGCTGCAAGCAAATAGTTCACGGAGCACGCGCGTTCAGTGCGCACACGAGTGCTACGTCCCACTATGGGGCCTCTGCCGGGGAAACGTTGCAAAAATCAAAAATTTTATGCAAGCGTTCGATAAAATGAGTACACGGTTCTTATTGAGACTTTTCCAGGGATTACGAAAATGTAACTTTCATTAAATTCGGATTAGTAGTTTGGCAGGTAGAGCCGCTCAAAGTTGACAATTTATCCACATCGAGAAAAATGTGTACTTTTTGTTTTTTTTTTTTTTGAAATTTTTAAGATTGATTTGTATGTAAATAAAGCGACCAATCGGTAACTTGTTGGTTTTTTCTAAAAGGTACGTTAAATGTAAATATAATAAAAATAAAAAATGTTTGTTTTGTCTTAAAAGTTGTTCGATCTATCGATTGCTCGAAAAGTCTATATTTCGACCTTTATAATATATAAAAGAAAATATAGAGAATAAAAGAAAATATACCAAAAATAACCTCTGCGAAATTGAGGGTGGTTATTTATTATTCAATTATTTACCTAACTTCTAAAACTCAGCTGCCGCTTTACTTTCTAGAGCAATAAAAGTAAAACAACCTCGGGTCGAAAAACACGGAGGTATACGAAAAATCGCGCACATTTAGTACGGTCAAAACCCCATTTTGTGGTGCTGACATCTATCTATATCTATATATCTAATCACGCTCAAACGGACCGGCTGATTTCAATGAAGTTTTCTTTGTTGGATTCGTCTTGAGTCAGTTCAGGTTTGTGCGAAAAGAAAATTCCGGAAAATCCATTGGAAAAGTAGGAAAATCCCTGTCATTTTTGACCGTGAATTCTGAAAATTTTCAGACGATAACTTTGGAATCATAACACACACATCAATTAAATTCACTACGAATTTACTATTTAGTCATGTTCTTCGACAGAGGGAATGGGGCGGGTATTGAACAAGGGGGTGTGGTACCGCCCATAAAAGCCAAATCTTTTTAAATGAATATCTTGGAAATTGTAAGGTGCACAGCATTGAAATTTAGTATTGTGTCGTCCCGTAGATGAGTCATTCTACTGGTAAGATTTGATGGGCGTTGGACAAGGGGCGTGGCACATTTTTTGTGACCAAAATATTTTGCTGAATTATAAGTCGCACAGCAATGAAACTAAGTACGAACTTACCATTTATTCATATCTTTCGACAGAGGGAATGGTGCGGGTATTAAACAAGGGGGCGTGGCACCGCCCATTTAACTTAAATCTGGTTCAAGCGCAGTCTATTTCTTTACTGAAACTTAGCAGTCTCGATTTCAGCCTCGATTGAGTTAATCAGAGAAGAAACTTACTCCTACGGTACATACAATTTTAGCACATGGAAAGGATTTCATAGAATACCAGTGCTTGCCAATAGGGAAATTTTCTGAAGAAGCTCAAGAATGCAAAAATAAGGACTACAAAAAGTATAGATGTATGAACACTTGCAAAATATCACGATCTAAACAAAATGAAGACTTTTTCAACACGTTAGCAGTCTCTTCTGATCCAGTTATTTCATCTATGAGATCTGTAAGATCACAAAAAGAACTTACAAATACTTATAGCTTAGAAATGCTTTCATTATTAGACATTCCTTCCAGTGTAGATAACTATTTTGAAAAAATTTAACTTACTAAAAAAAATGTTTCTTGTAAAAAATTATGTATGAATCAATAAATTATATTAATTTATTGAAAAAAATATATAACAAATTTATTTTTTAATGCAAACAAAAAAGTAATTTCATTTTAGTATGAAGTTTTTGTAAATCTTAACTTTGACAACGAATTTTAAAGCCCCCTGTTACTGTGGCACCCTGTTTTTATGCTGATTTTAAAGCTTGGATATTATACTTTCAGATGCAATTTAAATTTAAATATCTTTATTGGTTCAGAAGTTATGATTTTTGCAACGAAAAAATCCAATAGGCGCCATAGTGCGTCCGTACATGCTTACATACATATATACATGAAGACGAAACCATTCCATAAGAATAGCACTGCAACGTGCACTTTTACTGTTACGTCATAAATCTACCACTACACAACTAAAAATTTATGTACAAAAGTTTTTCTTCATAATTTGTACGGTGCGCTGTACCTGTGCATCAACACATGCAAATCGCGAATCATTGTGCCGTGTGTTGCAAGTACGACTGAGCACGCGGACGCGTGTTCGGTTGGTTTCTATTATTCACATTGCATTCTAATGAATTTTCTACTGCTTTGCGCTTTTTCTTTGTCTTTCTTGCTCGGCGTTGTGGAGCATTCAAGTAGAAATAAATGCGGAAGTTGTGCCTGCAGCTTGGGAAAAATCGGCATCTCAGATATCTGGCTCATATTGAAGACATCTCCAAAAAGAATTTGTCAACAGGGTTTAAAACTAAGCAATTGAAATGTGAAAGTGTGGGCTGATGTCGCAGCAAGTTCATCCAATTATTGAATGAATTACATAAATGAATCTGGGCACGGATAGAGCTTTTTTGCAGGCAACTTTAATCTTAAAGGTGTGCCATTTCCTGCTGTGCTCTTTTTTCACAAATTTATTACAAAATTTCGACTGTACATTATTTTAGGCTATTGCAGCTTCAAGTGAATTCAACACTCGACCATGTGTATATGTTTCATATAATTGAAGGCAAACTCCCTATCCAGTTTAATGAGTACGTTATCAAATATGCATACATGCTTTTATTTTCAGTTACACATAAAATTCATTGCACTGAGGATTTGATGCGTGTTGAGATCCAGATACCAGATAGTATAAACGACCGTAACAAATCCGAAATTTACTTGGAGGGACTCAAGGATTATCCAGATGAGCGATGCCAGCCGGAGATTAATGGCTCCCTAGCCATCTTTCGGCTTTCCTTAAGTGATTTCTACGAGTGCGGTGTCACGCGAATGGTGAATCAGTTGACGGTAAGCTTTTTGTTCGGTGTCCTGTCAGCCACCGTTCACGCTCATTTCATTGGGCCTTATAGGGGAAAAAGGTCTACTACCACAAGATCATCATTGAGTCCGGCAGCAGCAAAGAGATTGTCAGCGTAAAGTGCATCACTACTGGCCCATTTTACAACGTTCTGATGAATGGGACAAGCCGCGAGCAGCCTCGGGTCGTACTGCACCATGGCATTGTGCGTCGAGATGTATTACCGGCTGGTTTTCAGGAGCCAGAGTGAGTATAAATAGTTTACTGGAATCAATTCGCATCGTGTCGCACCAGCTCATCGTGAGCAAAGAACTCCATCGTTCACTTAAATTGTTATTGTTGCACATACTTAAAAAATGTATACGTACTTACGTTGGAGGGTTAGCTTTTGAACCGTATTTGGGGTGTAGCTTTATCGACCAATAAAATGCATATGGTTACTTATTCTATTATTATTAAGCTTTATCCAAACGGTTATTAAGCTGTCTTCGTGTATATTTTCAGAGATCTTGAGATAACGACGTCATTAACGGAACGAGCACCAGAACCACGCCTCTCAATTGGCGTGAATCAGAACGGCAAGAAGGTGACTGGAGATTTGACAGTCACGCCTGGCACACCACTCACAATGGAAATAAACTTAGATCGTGATTCGGCGCCGGTTTATGGGCTGGGCGTCAACTACTTGGAAGTCACCGATACCCGCCTACTATCCGAAACTATAATTTTTAAAGGGTACTATACAATAAACTAAGAATTCTTATTATTTGCAACCACAAATAATTGATTCATTTCTCTAAACAGCTGCACGGTCGATCCCTACCTATTCGAGAACTTCAATACCATCGACGGCGATACGCTGACAGCTAAATTCAAAGCGTTCAAATTTCCGGACTCATCGTATGTGCAGTTCAGAGCAACGGTAAACGTTTGTCTTGATAAGTGCCTGGGCACGCAGTGCTCGAATGGCCAAGTCGGGTATGGTCGCCGACGACGCGACACCTCCGAGGCTCTCACGCAAGGTTTGATGGAGACGAATAAGGTGTATGAGATATCGTTGGCGATGTTCATCAAAATCAATGACATCGAAGGCGTTAATCGAAGTGAGTTAAAGACAAAGTACCAATAGGCGCACCTTGAAACCTCTCGGATTATTTACAGATGAAGTGCTTCAGCTGGAGGAGAAGTTGAGGGAATTAAAGCTGGCAAATCAGCGCTTGGCGCGCAATAGTCGTGGCCACTTTGTCGAGCCAATAAAAGCCTACGAGCAGACATTGATGGCAGTGCCAGCTTTCGTTGTTGACGAGAAGGAGCTAAGTCAGCCGCAGAGCACCGCTTCCGGGGCAGTCGCCAGGAGCATAATAGGATGGCTGCCTCTATTTGCAGGCTTCGCAGCTGTTTTTTGTATATTTTTGTAAATATTGTATCTCTTGGAAAAGAGCTTAGGCTCTTTTTAGAATGCGGTAGTCGGAGCCGAACTCGGAGCTTTTATAAAAAGCTTCACACATAAACCGAAATCAAATGGAAAGCCGATCGTTAAACCATATGTATGTACATGTAAAACTAAACGTAATTCTAAAGCGTGTAATCAGGTTGAGATAAGTACTTAACTACCTACCTTGCGATAGTGAGCTTACTTTACTTATTAACTGCCATCGAAAACTAACTAAAATAAACTTATTTAAAGTTTGCTGAATAAAGGTATCGCGTTAGCTCAAGTGCTGACGTCAGATTGATGTTGATTTCTGATCCACCGGAGTCTTTGCGGCAATTGTATTTTATGAAATCGAAAGATGTGAAACTTCTTGCTCCTAATCTTGAATTAACCATAAGTCAACAGCAAATATACATAAAAGCACACGTATGTATTTTTCCCTTTACAATTAAGTTACTACTAGTCTACTAAGCTAAACTATTTGTTTAAGTGTAAACCCTCAATACCGAAAATATATTGTATTTAAGCCAGTGAAATCATATATGTGTGTGTATGTTACAAGTGCTTGTAAAGCCAAAAGTGGGTTGCACAGGAATGGAACTAGATTTACAGCCAGGCGAAGTTAAAACAAACCTACAAGATTTATAATTTCGATTGCAATAAAAGACTTGTGGACCAAGTCAAAAGTATAGTATTTCATATTATATCGCGAAAACCAGCCGGAAACCAACCCTACACATCATTACTATACAAACCTATTTTGCTTAGCGGAAAAGACTACACATTTTCAAGTTCGATTTCAGAAATCGTAAAAGCAATTTCAGAAAGCGTAAATTCAATTTCAGATAGCGTAAATTCAATTTCGGAAAGCGTAAAACTATTTCAGAAAACGTAAATTCAATTTCAGAAATATAAATTTAATTTCAGAAAGCGTAAATTCAATTTCGGAAAGCGTAAAACTATTCAATTTCAGCGTAAATTCAATTTCAGAAACATAAATTCAATTTCAGAAACCGTAAATTCAATTTCGGAAAACGTAAATTCAATTTCAGATACATAAATTCAATTTCAGAAACCGTAAATTCAATTTCAGAATGCGTAAATTCAATTTCAGAAAACGTAAATTCAATTTCGGAAAACGTAAATTCAATTTCAGAAATGTTTTATGAAAAATGCACTTTCCCCAATATTTGAATTACGTACGGAACAAGGTGGGCCACAGGAGGTGTGCTGCTTTTGGAGCGTCGCAGGGGCTCATTTACATCTGCAGCTTGCGCCGAATGGGTGCAAGGCCTAATAAGCAAATGGCAGGAAAATGGCAATAACGTAAATGACCGCCGCAGAAGCACACTCAGGTGGTCTTGCGGAAGTGCTACGTCTGGGCCCCTATTCACCCATGCTTAACCCATTTTCGGCCGCTACCAGAAATAGCCAATATTTTTTTAATTCCTTTTAAGGACTTACTTTTAGGACCTTAATCAAGAATATTTTTGGATTTTTTTTGTGTTCTTTTTTTTATTATTTTTTTTATAAATTAATAAAAATTTAATTTCAAATAAAAACAAATATATATGTATATAATTTTGGTCAAATAATAATCAAGCATGAAAACAAACAATTGTTGGCTTACATATGTACATACATGACGACTTCTGGCCAATTTTCGAGTTTTCGACCACTGAAAAGTACGCGGTGCTGAGAGGTAAAAATATTTTCATAATTTTATGGATATCAATTGATTGCGGTAATTTGGTCTTTAGGCTTCGTAAATAATCAATAATAAATCAATAATTTGAAAAGGTTATATATTTTTCAGAATATTCAAAATATGACTAAAAAAATGCTTTTTTTCGTGCCTTCGCCAACATCTCTAAATTTATCTTTTTTAAAAAAAATTATTATTTCGAGGGGTTACCAAAAGACCAAAGCTATTTTATGCATCAAAAGTTCACAGATATAATGTCTAAGTGCAGAGCTACTCTCCTTCAAAGTGGCTGGTCGAAAAATCGACCAGCGGCCGAAAATGGGTTAATCCCATAGGAAATATATGGTCGAAAATAAAGTCTTACGTTAAGTCGCATATGTCTGTGCCACACGTCCGATCACCTGCCATTATGGAGCAGCGGCTCCAGTATTTGGAAAAAATAGTGGACGATGCGAAGTGTACTATTACTGGAGGCGACTGCGCCAGATCAATCCAGTACAGTTCGACGTTTCACGGAGATGCTCTTGCGCAGAATGGCATGCTTGTAGGAACTTAAACATTTATTTTCTTGGCAAGTAGATATTTAGATATAGATAGATATAGATATTTCTTTTATAACGTATTATAAAAAATTTTACTGTTTCAAATCTGTGTAAATGCAACCAAAATAAATTCAACATTTACTCTGAAATTGAATTAACGTTTTCTGAAATTGAATTTATGTATCTGAAATTGAATTTACGTTTTCCGAAATTGAATTTACGCTTTCTGAAATTGAATTTATGTTTCTGAAATTGAATTTACGCTTTCTGAAATTGAATTTACGCTTTCTGAAATTGCTTTTACGGTTTCTGAAATAGCTTTTACGCTTTCTGAAATTGTTTTTACACTTTCGAAATCGAACTTGAAAAGGTGTAGTATGTGCATAAGAATATACTTTTATATGTGCTCGTATGTATATTTATTTATATATGTATGTATACATATGTACAGTGGCGCACACGGGATTTTATTCGACGCTCGTACATAACGTTGGCGGCCCAATGCCATTTCAAATCATATTTTAAAAGAGCCTTTATCAACAGCTTTTTCTACAACACTTCTATAGGCCAAACCCACTTTACCATCGTTTGTGGTCTGGCACAGGTGTTTGGCATTTGTTGTTTGTCGCATCAATACCAGTCAATAGTATTCGTTATCGTTTGATGATTTCGGGCTTTTTCCGACCAGTGTACTTGCCGCCTAGATCATGTGATTTGACACCTTTAGACTATTTTTTTGTAGAGTTACGTAAAACAGCGTAAATTACAGCCTTGTGAAAGAACATTACATATTCTCTCAGAGAGATACCAGCTGCTGTGCTCGAAAAATTCAAAATTGAATGATTCTCGTACGGATCATTGACAACGTAGACCACTATTTATTTACATGAAATAATCTCGAAAAGGTGAAGCATTGATTTGTAAACGGACACAAACATTTTCTAATTTCGAGTTTCGAAATTAAAATGATATCAAGTGAAGTGTCCAAAAACGAATTCCTTTTTGCGAGATATCCATTATAAACCAAAGCACGGGTATTCGAGTACATATTGCATAATGGACGAAGTTATGTTTGAAGTTTGATTTTTTTGTTTAGCGTAATATTTCCGTGTATCTTAGTGTACAAACATTTACTACAACAGTAATACAAACATACGGTGTTAATCTTGATATGAATACGGGGAGAAAGTAATGAGCCAATATCATGACAAGAAGTTCGAATACACATAATGCCTACACACTTTCAGTTAAAATCTGGAAGGTATTAACACTAGAAAGACGGCAAGTTTTCCATACTTACAAAGACTACACATTATATCATCACTACACATTATATCCGCTGATATCTCGAAAAGTACACATAGGATTTGGTAAATTGTAATTGTAGGACCCCAATATAGGACTAATTGCAGAACTCGATAAAAATAAAATTCATCAAAACAAAGTTTGTAGAAATACTAAAGAAAATATATATATTAAAAAATGAAAAACCGTCAAAATGACCGCAATGGTCTTTCTAGTGTTAAGTGACAAAAAACTAACTTGAATGCGAAAATTCGTATTGCAACATTTTGAACTAAAAATTAAACAAAATTATAAAAATTCTTTTTCAAACTAAGATATTCAAACTTGGAGTTAACACCCTTTATCAGTAGTTAGGCACCTCTTTCGATGATTGACTTAGCCTGTTTTCGCTACATTCTGCGGAGCTGCATTCAAAGGGTCGCCGCTGCGGGCAATTCGAAAAGTTGCTTTTCTTTCGATAATTTGATGGTTTTGAGTTTTTAAACTTTGGATACACTTTTCTTTCTCCTCTGTAATATAAATCTCCAATCCAGGTATTTGATTAAAATAAAAAACAGCAATTCGTCCTGTCGTTTCTGACACAGCAATGCATTTGTGTCACTAAAAGTAACCGTACAACTTTCAAGCGCGAGTTTTGGACAACTGCTCTTTAATACCATCTTTATTCGAAGCTTAGATTTACTCTTTTTTTGAATCTGTAAACGGTTGATGCTGATATTTTAATTTTAACGGTAACAACACGTTTAGGGAAGTTTGTGAAGGGCATTGTACTCTATTCAGACAGCCAGCTAAATTGTGCACTTAAGTTATTTTCTCAATTTATAACCTATTCAGACAGCCAGCTAAGTTGCGCAATTAAGACATTTTCTGAATTTATCCTCAATGTAGCCCTAAATTTATTTGAACTCAATTTATTATACAAAAATCTAATTTTGCTAATTGCAATTGGCACTAAATAGGCCATAAATTGACATGTCATGTTCTTATCGATAAACAAATTCATTCACAATAGACCAAACCAAAAATACATTGAGAAAGGGACAGAAGCGCAAGACGTTTGTTACTGTTTATATGTTTTTAAATTCCGTTTTAAAATTGTGTTGAATAAATATTAGTAAATGTTCAGTAAAAGTTTTGAAGAACGTTTTTTATACGTAAACAGAAAAACCTTTCTTTTGTCAAAACCATAACATTTTCGATAACAGCTAAATTGAGGCAAAAGCGATACACTCAATTAATAACTAAATTGCCTCAATTTATTTGGCTGTCTGAACAGGACATTATCCTCTGTAAATTGAACTCAATTTATCATAGAAAAATCTCAATTTAGCTAATTAAAACCATAGTGTAATAAATAAAGTGTAATGAGCACTGGGATGGATTTAAGTCCTTTTGATATAAACAACTGTGTAAACTTTTAAGACAAACTTTATTTGCGTGTTCTAACAATGGCGTCACAAGTAAAAGTAAAGGTAAAACGTAAAGGTAAAGGACCAGCATGAACTTAGCTGCAAGCCCGAGTTGCCACACTGCTTGACAAGCCCAACCACAACAGGGTTGCATTCACCATGGCACCACCTCCACCAATACACTACAACTCGGCCTAACCTGACATTCAATCGACCTCGATTGCTTTTACAATGAATCTTCTTCTAGCTTATCATCTAAAAATTCATAATCTGTACATTCATCACTTAAATTATCACCATCTGTGTTGCCTTCTGAGTCCGTTTCAACTGGCCTACCTCGAGGTTCCAACCATTTCTTCATTCTAGACGAATCAATTACATTGTCATATGGCATCTGAGTAACCTGACAATTTTCAACATCCGTAACAACATAACGATCATGACCTAATTGCTTACGAATTACATAAGGGCCTCTGTACTTCTGAATTAGCTTCTTATTCTTCCCTACCGTAGTGTCTACATTTTTAACCACAACTAAATCTCCTGGTTCAAATTGTTTCGCTGGCCTATGGCTCCTCTCGTAATATTTCTGATTGTACAACTGAGACTTCTGTATTGCAAGCTCTGCCTGCTCCCTTATTTCGGACAAATTAACTTCTTCTCTTGAATATACATCATGCAAATACTCCGTCAATTCATCAACTACTTTGCCGCGCTGCTCAACGCCAAAAAGCAGCTTACTAGGGGTCGTCTTTGTGGCACAGTGTACAGTATTATTCATTGCAAACTCGACATCCGTCAGTTTCTGTTTCCAATCTACATGGTTTATAGGGTCAGTCGTTTTGGCCAATATTGCTTTCAACACCCGATTCACCCTCTCAACCTGACCATTCGACTGTGGCGAAGCTACCGCATTCAAAACATGTACAATGTTATTGTTCCCGCAAAAATCCCTAAACTCCGATGACGTAAAAGCCGTGCCCCGATCATCTATGATTCTTCTGGGACGACTGTATTCAACAAAATATCTCTTCAACGCACAAATCGATTCTTTCGCACTACTATTCGTAGCATACATTTTGACAAATTTTGTGAAAGCATCAATCACCACAAACACATGTTTATGCTTTGAGTTCACACTCTCCAATGGCCCGAAATGGTCAATGTGCACTGTATCGAACGGTTCTGGCTTCTTTGGAATACTATATATATTACGCTCATTGCTTCTAGGCGACGTCGAATAATAAATGCACTTCAAACAATTTCTGATGAACACATTCAGCTTTTCGCGCATACGGGGAAACCAATAATGCTTCCGAATCTGATTTGCACATTTCTCAATACCCAAATGACCATATTTCTCATGTATCAATCGCATAATGTTCTCTTCCATCTCACCCGGCACATACAACTGTCGATTCTGACCACTGACACGAAAGACTAACCCATTCTCCAACTCATATCCTGGCACTTCCCCTTGCTCCAATTCTTCCCGCAGTTTATGAATCACAGGATCACGCGTCTGTATAATCTGAATGTTCAAATCAACCTCATTCTCCTCAATACTACACACAGCTGACAACCGGCTCAATGCATCAACATGCTGCATCTGTTCACCCTTTCGGTGTCGAACTGAAAAATCAAACCCGGCGAGACCCAATGTCCATCTGGCAATTCTTGGATTAATTGTTTTCTTCTCCAATGTCAAGACCAAAGAGTTGCAATCAGTCACAACTACAAACGGAATTCCATCCAACATAGTCCGGAATCTTTCCAATGCATTCACAATTGCCAATGTTTCCAACTCAAAGCTATGATAACGCGACTCCGGATCCGTCGTTGTTTTCGAATAAAATGCCACTGGGTGAAACCTGCCGTCATCTTGCTTCTGTAACAGTATAGCACCATACCCTCGCGAACTTGCATCCGTATGCAACTCTGTCTCCCGCCCTGAATCAAAGACACACAGTACAGGGGGCTCAGTCAATTTAGATTTCAAGGTCTCAAACGCATTCCTACACTCTTCTGTCCATTCAAACTTTACACCTTTCCGCGTCAAATAACTCAATGGGCGCGCAATCTGAGAAAAATTATACACAAATCGTCTAAAATATGAAAAAAGACCCACCGCCCTCTGCACCTCCTTTATGTTGGTAGGTACTGCGTAATTCTTTATCGCTACCAAATGATCCTCATTCGGACGAATCCCCCGTTCACTCACACAGTAGCCTAAATACTTCAATTCTCTATATGCAAATTTGCACTTCTTCAGATTCAAGCACAATCCAGCCCCTGACAATAATTTCAAAACTTCTGCCAAAACCACATAATGTTCCTCAATAGTCTTCGTGGCAATGTTAATATCATCTAAATACACCACAATCCTCTTCGCATCAATCAACGGCCGCAACACTAAATTAATAAACCGCTGGAACACCGGTGGAGCATTAGTCAAACCAAACGGCATAAACCGATACTCATACTGTCCCATCGGAGTCACAAACGCAGTTATCGGTATCGATTCCTCATGCATTGGCACCTGGTGAAACCCATTCCTCAAGTCCAACGTACTGAAGAAACTCTTCCCACCCAAATATTCAATACAATCCTCAACTAACGGCAACGGATAATGATCTCTGACAGTCAACTTATTCAACGCCCGATAGTCAACACACATTCTCAATTCACCGTTCTTCTTCCGCACTAACACAATCGGAGACGCGTATGGAGACGCACTTGGCTGAATAATGCCCTGAGCCAACAAATCATCAATTGTCTTCTGTACTTCTGTCTTTTCCCTATATGACAACCGGCGCGGACCACTGTACACCGGCGCATCACTCTTCAACTGAATTTTCATGCAATAGCCACTCAACTTCCCCCCCTTGTTCTTCATTTTCAAATAGTTCTCAAAAACAACTGATTTCAAAGCATCTGCATCTGTTATAGACAAGTTTTCGTCCACATCAATTAGATCACCAATTTCATCCATCTCAGTTGCACCTACCATCAATATTACTTCATCATACAAATTCAAGTCTTCTGTTCCAACTAAATTTACAACTCCGATACACGACTCAAGTCGAGTTTCACACAAATTTGAATCACCAATTACATTTACCTCTGCATTAACTGAATTAATTTCTGACTTGCCACACTTATCATCTGATTTCAATAACTTAACTCTGTTTGGAACCTCTGTTATCTTAACTACTGGACTCTTTAATAAATTAAACAACTTAAGTGCACTGATATTCAACGGAACTTCATTTTTATTGGCATTATTAATCTCCAGCAGAGTACGTCTACTATATCTCACTGTGTCCATTTGGCACAGGCTTATATTCATTGCCTTAAGTAAATCGCGTCCAAAAAGTAGGGGCACCACTGCCTCTTCATCTGGCAAAACAAACAAATTATGGTCAAATTTACGGTTATTAAACACAATTTTACAAGTCACAAGGCCGTACGTACTTAAATTCATATTTCCCATCCCCCGATACTCTGTCACAGTCAATTCACCCGTCACTTCAAATGGCACAAGAGAACGCTTCACGAAACTAGTCGGACTGCCATTATCAAATAAAGCAAAACACGGAATTAATTCAGTGCACTTATTCTGTTTCAAAAAGGCAACACTTACAAGATTTCGGTGTTTCAGCTGTCGGGCTAAACGTCGGACCTCCTCTACCTCCGTCAATGGCGTCCCTGCCTCCCACTCCTCGACCTCTGCTACTGGCTGCTGTTGTTTCGGTACAGCTGGCATCCGTGTTTGCGTCTGGTTTAATGTTGTATTCTGCATCCGACTACGACGTGGGCACTGCTGGCGCATGTGGCCTACTTCATGGCATATGAAACACGAGTTCGGTGGGCGTCGCGGGGCCCCGCACGCACTTTGATAGTGCCCATATTGAAAACAGTTGTAACACCTGACGGCCGACAAATCCGTGACTTTTGCAGCTGTGTCAGCAACTGGCACTGTTGTATACGACCTCGGCCTAGGCACGGCACCCGACATGACACTGATCTTCGGCACAACCACTGGCGCAGCTGCCCGACGCTTCTTCTCGTAACGCTCCATCAACCCCTTCAATTCACGCAAGGAAGTGGCACTGTACAGCATCGAAACCATATTCGTATCGTCGTTAAGCCCCTCGATGATAATGTCGATTAGGTCCGTTTCTGACACATCGGCGCGGCTGGCAATGTACTGCATCTCAACAATATATTGTCGTGGTGTTTCGTCTGGTCTCAGGACACGGGCACGTAACTGTTGCAGCACATCTCGAACCGTGAATATACGACGGTATTCAGTCATCAAAGCCATCCTTAGCTCACCATAGCTGCGAACACGAGTTATGTCCGCGAACCGCTTCGCTTGCCCAGTTATCAGATGTCGTGCGGCAACCAGCTGGTCTCGCTCACTGTACTGGAAACTCTCGAACACATTCTCCAAGTCGGCCAACCATTTGCTAACGTCCTGCAACTCCGAACCATCAAATTTGCTCATCATCGCGTCCAGTACACCCAGGTCGATTCTACGACTCTCGAACTCGTTCAACTCACGCTGCAGCTGGACAAGCTCACGTTTCTTGCGCATGATCGCCAACTGCCGATCTAACTCAGCCTCTTCAGCCTCAGTACTGGTCACATTCACCACACTCCCTGCATCAACTGTATCATCTTCTGTATCTGGCACATTCATGGGTCGCTCCCTCTGGCTGGCTCCTGGCATCTGTCGTCCAGTCGTCTGCACACTCTGGCTGGCATCTGGCATCTGTTGATTCAGCGGAACATCAGGCTCGCTATCCGCTCTGGCCGCTCTTCCGCTACCTCCGACACGACCTGCTACCGCTTGTTCATACATTGTCCGCAACTGAACCATCGTGGCGTCTTCCTCGAATTCAGCTCCCGCAGCCCGTAGTGCAGCAATAACCGCATTGCGCGTTAATTTGTTCGCCATTGAACCACAATAACTTTAGAACTTAGATAGAAAAAAAATTCCTGCTCGAACCCCACACTTGACGTTGTAATGAGCACTGGGATGGATTTAAGTCCTTTTGATATAAACAACTGTGTAAACTTTTAAGACAAACTTTATTTGCGTGTTCTAACAATGGCGTCACAAGTAAAAGTAAAGGTAAAACGTAAAGGTAAAGGACCAGCATGAACTTAGCTGCAAGCCCGAGTTGCCACACTGCTTGACAAGCCCAACCACAACAGGGTTGCATTCACCATGGCACCACCTCCACCAATACACTACAAAAGTATGCCGGATAGCAATTACATTCTATTCGGGTATCCTAAGTTGGCAGTTGAAGTGTGAAATAATTTGAATTTCCTTAACACTTTTGACACATTTCAGTTTTGTGTGTTTCAGGTTTTTGTTTTTCTTTTTGTTTGAGAATCAGTATTATTGTGACAACGCCGAAAAATTGAACGCCCGAAAATGGGCGAGCGCATGCAAAACAGATTTCCCCCTTCAGCGCGTGTTTGCGCAAGGTGTTTTGACGAACACGACTATGCCAAGGCGAATTAATAAAGGTGAACCAAGGCGAATTAATAAAGGTGACCGCATAAGGGCAATAACAAAATTCCCATGTATTTTGTTGTTGGATTTGTGCAACTAACCTGCCTTAACGCATACAAAACAGAAAACGTGCGCAGAAGCACAAACAAAAGCACAAATTATCAAACAGAAAAGTGCGATTAAATTGGTGAGCAGCAAATATTCGTCGTTTTATTTGAAATATATTATTATTTCCGCAGTGCCCATAGAAATATATGCTCGTCAAACATCGCGTGCCAGCTCTGTCAACGACGACAAGGAGGCACCGACACAGGAGTCAATGCCTACTGGTGAAGACACAAATGCTGGTGCGATACTGCCCAGCATCACAAGTACCGGAACAGGCATTCATTTATTCATTCATTCAGTACAACATGACGCAATATTATATTTTTCAGATGAGCCAGACAATTTGAGGAATAATAATACGAATAATTCTCGCTTCCCAGCCGATCATGAAGCATCATGCAACAACGCCGCCTCATAAAATTGCAGCCGAGAGATATTTTTCCAGCGTTTAGCTGAAGGTTTTTTTTTTTGTTTTTCGAGGAGGAAGCATCAAAAGCCTTCAGTTGTGCGCAACTTTAATGTACTAAATCTCCTCGGTGTCTGATTGGCCGTCGTTTTGTCGAGAGGCCGTCCAAAGCACTAAGCTCAAAAATGTTCGTCAAAATGGCTTGGCAGCCTGCCAAGCAGGTTCCAAGCGTTTCATCGTTCAAGAAATCATGAAAAAGTACATGAGTACAAGAATAATAAAAATGCATTTTCTTTCTTTCTCTATTTTCTTTATATTCAGCTTCGTTCTATTCGTCGTCGCTTTGACCATTTTGACAATCAAGTTGCACGGCGAATTCAAAAAAATCAAATCAGCTGGGCTGACAAGGTCACCTTTATTAATTCGCCTTGGTAGCGCCACTCTTTGACAACCGGACGTCGATTCTGTATGACAAGAACCGTCAAATTGTTGTTGTTCACGTGTAAAAATGAAATCGTGGTGAATACGTACAGAATGTGGCAGTACTGCGTGCACATGAAAATTACTGAAAAAATGCGGTTTACATGAATTCCTTAAATGTAATTTAACACGATTTTACATAAGAAGCGCTGATATTTTATATTGCTGTCACCAGGGAAAAGAAAGTTAAACGAAATTCGCATAAATCAGTTGATTTTCAGCAAAATTTATGAACAAATTTTAAATTATTTTGTTGCCTCTTCAAAAACAACTCTGCCAGGGCATATATATTCACCACAAATAATTGTTGGCTGAAATTTGAAATTTAATTTAAAATTCTGCTTAGAACTGGAATTGGTAGCTGATGAAATAATTTAAACAATAATTTAAAATAAATAATAGGTTATTTCATCATAGAATTGGTATAAATGGCATAATGACATAAATGACAAGACTCAGCGAGCCAGTCTGCTGGCTGCACCGGCGACTGGTGCGCAATGCGGCTGACATGAAAGTGATAATACAATTTAGATATCATACATGATTGCAAACGATGTGGCACTGAACCATTGGCAGGCAACGCTGCAATCACTGCGTTTTGGACCAGTTTGCAAATTTTCCTTGATTTTGCGCGACTTTCCGTGACATTTTTTTTATAAACAAATGAGGTTATTTGCGCACCGTGGTGAACAATTACACACTGTGTGGTGAAAGTGGTACAATTATTATAAGACAGGGTTGAAATTTTTGCTATCAATAGTGAATATAGAAATGTATTTAAATGGTAAATGTTTGTAATGGTTATGATTTCATTTAAATTATTTCAGTCAATGCAGTCGCTTCAAAGATACTGAATAATGAATAGAAAAATATTCTCCTGAACACATTCATCATGTTTTGATTAAATCATCGTGTCGTGCGTTTGTGTTGCCAATAAAAATGAATAAAAACATATTTTTAATACTTATTATCATTTATAAAGATGCACAACATTACTATTACGTAAAAGTTTTGAGGTAATTTATCAAAAGAAACTTTGTTCTGGGCTTTTTCACTTGTGTAAGAAGAAAATTACATTAATATTGATTTGGAAAGTTTATTGTTTTCATTATAAAATTATTTGTACGCAGGCAAAATCGAAATTAGTATTCAAATGTTCTCTATTTTAGTGAATTATGATAACAACTATTGTATTTTTACAGTAATTGCCCAGTTATCTTAAGATATTTGATCTTTCAAACATTTTTTTAATACTTGATTGACAAAGCAATCAGAAAAATAGGCATAAAATTCGTTACCTAAACCAACAGAAAATGGCGTTGGGGTAACACTACCACATTCTGTACTGTGCGGCAATACTGCCACATTCTGTACCAAAAACAGCTCGAAAAAAGAGTGGCGCTACTTAGGATATACTTTGGCCGAAGTCTCTCGGTTCCATATACATTTTCCTCATCTTTGCTGCTCCCGCCCACGTCTGAAATGAAATCGCAAAATTATTTCAGATGCGCCTTCTGTATACTGTTTATTCTGTGGTTACGTTTAATCATATATGTAATACTTCTATATTGGCACTAACCTATCTTCACAATGTGTTTTCATTCGGAAATCAAAGGGAGACAAGCGATGAGACAGAAAACACGTAATTTTGCGAATGTATTTCTATGCGTGTATACATGTGCACTTCTACACATGAACAACTGTCAAACTGCTCCAGGGGCGGTTGAAGAAAAAGGTAGGCTTTTCAGTCAATTTCGACAAATTTTTATTTATTTCCAGTAAATTTTCACCGCACCTGACTTTTGACATATGTCAAGGTACATTCGTTTATACGCTTTCTCGCTCATATTTCACTATTGCTGTACTGTGATGTTGGCGAATGTACCTTGAGCTTAGTGCCAATATAGAAGTATTACATATATGCGTTTAATCAAAAATATGTTCGATAACATTTTCGATAAATAAAGCTAAAATGAGATATAAGCTAAATTGATTTATGTGAACAGTGAAAGCGATAAACTCAATTAAGAACAAAATTGCCGCAATTTATTTGGCTGTCTGAACAGGACATTAGGTCTAAATTGTACTTAATTTGTCATACAAAAATCTCCATATTATTGAAGTTGCAATTATAGCTAAGTTGCGTTTAAATTGAGCTCGGTTCGCCATACAACCCTGAGTCGTGCTGTTATCGATACACAAATTCATTCACAATTGACTGAACTAAAACGAGTTTAAGAAACATACGTTGGCGAGAGGCGTTTGTTAACATTTGTTGGTTTTGAAATTTCGTATGAAAAATTGTGTAAATATCAATAAATGTTTTCAAGAAGATTTTTGTACCTAAACATAAAAAAAATCATTCAATTCATTCATTTGTCTGTCTGAATATGATATTACTTCAGTTGTAACAGATCTTCAAACGATAGTACAAGCACTTTTTTGAAATCCATTTTTGTTATTGGACGATTTCATTAATTGAAAAAATAGACATCACTGGTTTCCTTTACTCTTCTTCTTTTCTTCTATTATTCACAGTAGCTGAATAAAATGTCAATTGTTGTTCACCAGCTGATAGCAAGAATACAGAAGTTGTGACGTTTTGCAGCAGTCCAGGGAGGAAATTTTAAGTTTATTACAAAGAATTTCCTGAAAAAGGGAAACAATTAGAAAGCATTTATTAAAAATAAAAGAAATTGACTCAGTCGGGTGCAATGCGTTGTGGTAACCTGCGATTTCAATAGCACCACAATGTGCATGTGGCAGAGCAACTTAATTGAATTATTTGCTATTGTAGTGTGCGAAAGAGAGTAGCTCCAAGGGAGGTAATCACACAACGTGTATCGCCCCAATTGGGCTATTCGTAGCGGCGGTCTGAACTGCCGCAATACCGCCGGACAGTTCAGCATTGATCACTAAAGTGTGAAATTGTTTAAAAAAAGGAGAGATGGTGCGATGTGTCGAAAATACATTCAGCTATCTGCTTTGCTTGATGCTTAAAAGATGCCGACAGCAGCGAATATGAAGAAATCCGCGACATTGTGTAGTCTGGAGAAAACAGCAAGGCCTGAGAACTTGGAAATGCGAAGCAGCTCAATTCATCGGAGAGCGCACCTAGACGGATTACACCTTAATATCTGTAGGTATGCTAAGGTTTCTCTTCACAATCAGCTGCACATTTGGCACATTAGGCAGCGTAACAACAAATTACAAATATAATTCGCCACTTGACAGTCTTTTGAATGTTTCCATTCTGTGGTAGCTTTAAGGTAATTGTAATATTAGAATGTACCTAACTAAACTACCACACAACTTTTAGTGCTCTGTTTAGTACTCGTATTTTGGTTTCAGAGCAATTCAAAAAGTTTGGTTTTTCTATCACAAAAAATCGATTTTAATTGTTGGCATTTAACTGCTTCTTTTTGTTTTCCCCAATGGCAATATACAACGACTTTGAGCCGAGCTGACACATCTATTAAGCAATTACATCACATAAGCAATTACATACATAATTGCATATTTTCAGCTGCTGATTAGATGCTTGAAACATTTGATGAAGTTATAACAAGAAATCACTGAATGCAGTTTATATAATATATAAGATCGGTGTAAGTTGAGGCAAAAATTGGAACGTTTTTTCCTTAAGAGAAACTAAAAGCGAAAAAAGCCGGCTAACACCAACTGGAATGCGAACAAATAATTACATTAATGCATTTTATACCAACCTGCTATTGCTTCATTTGAATCTCCCACCTACGTCGCATAAAGATGCGGTCACGCAAAGTGTTATTCATAGCAGGACTCCTCGCAATGTGGACCTGTGTCACTTACTACTTCGTGCTAAGGCCGAGTACCTCTTCCGCGTCGTTCGGCAGAGTCATTGATCAGAAGCTGAGCCGTATCGAAAACGAGGCTCGCATTGAGTACGAACTGAATGGAAAATTTATGCAGGGCATTTTGGATGTTCTGAAATCAAAGGCTATTCAACCACAAAAAGTTACAAAACAGGATGTGGCACCGAAGGAACGTTCCATCGACATTGTGGCGTTGTCACCTGATCATCCTTTGAGTTTGGCAGAACCACCACAGAAAGAGCAGCAGTTTGCCGTGATTGTGCAATCGAATGAAAAGGAGGAAATCCAACAGACCTCAATGATTCGTATGTCCAACGGAGAGCCTGTTATACCGATTCTGGTGATAGCGTGCGATCGAGTGTCAATAAAACGATGCCTTGACAATCTGCTTCAGTATCGGCCAAGTGCAGAACAATTTCCAATTATCGTGTCGCAGGTATGTTCTTCAGTCAGTACTTTGTATGTTGCAGACATGGGGGTTCTGTAAATGCTAAGGGATTGTCATCATCATTTTAGGATTGTGGTGATGCGCAGACGAAAGCGATGATTCTGTCTTATAAGTCTGAGGTGTCACTAATTGAGCAACCGGACCAATCTGATATTTATCCACCACCGCGAGAGAAAAAATTCAAAGGATACTACAAGATAGCTCGTCACTACGGCTGGGCGCTGAATACCACATTCCATAGAGGATACGAGTTTGTTGTGATTGTCGAAGACGATTTAGATGTGGCTCCAGATTTCTATGAATACTTTCTGTCGACGCATTCGATCCTGAAGCAAGATCCCTCATTATGGTAAATAGTTGCGCTCGAGGACACCAACAATCGGGTTACGGTGGCTGATTTTTTATGTACTAGGTGTGTGTCTGCTTGGAATGATAATGGCAAAGCCAAGTTTGTAGATACTTCGCATCCTGAGTTATTATACCGCAGCGATTTTTTCCCTGGGCTCGGGTGGATGCTGACCAAAGATTTGTGGCGGGAGTTATCCGTAAAATGGCCAAAGTCGTAAGCAGTTTGTTGAGATCGAGATAAACATCTAACGATATATTTTTGTTTCTTTACAAGTTTTTGGGACGACTGGATTCGGCGTCCTGAACAGAGAAAAGAGCGAGCCTGCATTAGACCGGAAATTTCACGAACTGCGACTTTTGGCAAGTTTGGTGTGTCGAAGTGAGTTTCTTATGAAGCATTATTTGCATAGATAATTTGAACAGGCGAAATGGTTACATGGGTTTCGACGCTGTTTGCGTACTGCATCTTTGATTAGTTTTTACCAATATTACCAACGACTTTCGAGCCAGTGAGAATTCTCTCGAATTTGTATTTCGGATTTAGTTGTATTTCTTCCCTCAATTTTTTTTAAATGGTCTGCTCACGCCGCAACTTATGTTTGTTCTTTGCTTTTGCAGTGGTCTTTTTTTCGACAAGTATCTCCAATATATCGTACTAAACGATAATTTTGTACCGTTTACCAAAAGAAATCTCACTTATTTACTAAAGGTGAGTGTGACATACGGAAACTGAAATTGGTTTAGTTTTTAAATTTAAATGTTTTCATTCTTTGGGAACCTATGCAGGATAACTATGATCGTACATTTTTGAGAGACGTGTACACCTACCCCATTGTGACATATGCGGAGCTGCGCCGAAATCTGGTGAAAGTGGATGGACCTGTTCGTATACAATACACATCCCGAGAGCAATATATTCGCACAGCCTCCTCTTTTGGACTAATGGTAGACTTTAAGGTAAGATACATATTTTTTGTTTTGAGTTTTTACTCACCAGTTCACATTTTCTTGCAGAGTGGTGTGCCGCGCACTGCCTATCACGGCGTTGTGTCGTTCTATTACAATTCTCGCCGAATTTATCTGGCGCCAAATGTGAACTGGAACGGTTATGATTTGTGGAGCTAACAAAACTTGTTTTTTGCTTCTGAATTGAAATTAAGCAGAGCAACCTGAGAGCTGCGTTTCTTTTGTTGTATAGTTCTACCACGATAAATACCCTGTGTCCATAGTTTTCTTTAGGTGTAATCATAATACTTCTCTGTAATCATAATACTTCTAGAAAGTTTTATGTTTGTACACACAGCCAAAAACTAATTTAAATTAAAAATTTCGCGCGAAGTTTCTTAATTTTTGTTAGCTTAAGTTAATCATGCCAGAATAGTGCATCGGTTGCGTCCCTGTAAAAATGCCAGTTGAATTTCCTGCACTGACGCAAAGTTCTACATATTGCAATATTTGAAAATGAACGACATGCGTAGCATTAGGTATTCGACTTTTAATACTGACGTAAGCTTGTGTGCTTACGTAAAGGTTGAGTTATCGCAAATCAAACTAACACCAATTGATTGTTCAAACTATACACAGCAAACCATATTTTGTTGCCGATGTTGACGTAATTTTTGTATATGTAAAGGAGTAAAACATATTTGTGATTTTATGAAACTGGGGGCTTTCAGAACCGACATTAGGTCGATGGTGTGATTGATCGTTGCGGTCCGACTACTGCTTCTGGGAACCTGTGTCGTTTTTGAGATAATGACTTTACCTCAGTCCTATTATGAAAATAACTCGAATTATAAAACTGTATATTGATTTCTGTAATTGTGCCACATTGAATGTTTCAGCTGGCAACACTTTTTAAGCTAGACATTACGTGTATAAATAAAATTTGTAAATTCTTTAAGTATTACATGTTTAAATATTATTTTTCATATGTGCACAATGTTTCTCCTCTTCGTCGTCGATTTGCTCACAATCAATGTCGCTGCAGTCGGAATCGGATGCCGTTGTGCTCCCCTTACACCTCTGGCTACGCGAGTTAGAGCAAATTTCGTTACCATTTGCACTGGTGCTGCTAGTGCCTTTATGTGGCAAGAAGTTTACGTTAGCATCTCCGAACACACGTTCTAATTCAGCCAAACCATTGGAACACGATGCGTCCGTATCAGGCGGCAGTGTTAAGGCATGCTTCTCGCAATACTTGAACCCTAAATAGCTATCGGCGGCATACAGATTCTCAGCGCTGCAATAGGAGCTTGTATTGGCGACTCTTGCTGCTGGCACTGGTAACGTCGCAAACGGCAAGAAGCGCTCTGCTGCATCGACTGTGTGGACATACGGGCTAGCGGAAGAGTTTGTTCCGAACGGCGCTGCAGTCTGCTTGCAACTGACTCCAACACCTGCCGCACCACCCACTCCAGCTGTTCTCATGCTGTACGGCGGCGCAAAGTTCAAAGGCTGCCCTCGCGAGAGTATCGCGTTCCGGGCGCTTTCCATTACAGGCAATGGCGGCAGGTTGGAGCCTGATGGCACCGTCGTTGGCGTTGTTGAAGCGCCAGAGTAATTACGCAAGGCTGCCGTCATGGGCGTGGCGGATGCCCCGCTATTCAGCATAATGGACTGCAGTGGCGTCGGACCTGCGGGCGTTTGGCTGAATAACCACAGGCGGTCGCCCACAACCATCGGCCGAGCCAGACCACCGATTCCCAGCTGAGCGTAATAGTGAGAAGCGAGCGTCTCCACATCGGCGGTATATTTGCGCTTCCACTTGGTGCGTCGATTTTGGAACCAGATTTTAATCTGTAATTACAATTGAAAATTTATTTAAATCTTCATGTATGTATGTACAATCTGTGGTTTTGTTTTCCTTCTGCCAATAAAAACCCGAAAAGTGTTCATTTTTGTAAGAGTTGCAAAAAGATTTAAGTTGGTGGAGTTTTGTGACGATCTGCCAACGATATGATCGTTGGTGTTGGTAATTGACTTTACTTCGAGACATACGATTCCGGTACTTACGGCATACACATATTTGGCAGAAGGTGGACGAAGGCTTGAGATTGATCGGTACCTGAGTTTCAGTTAAGTGCAATTGCTTGGCTAACGCAGTCCGTTTTGCTACAGACAGATATTTGCCTCGTTCGAATTCGCTCTCTAAAGCTTTGATTTGTGAAGCTGAAAAGGCAGTGCGAGGTCTTTTCTTTCGGTCATCATTAGAAGCTGAAATGTTAAAAAATCATTTATTCTAATATTTTTAAGAACAATGTCACAAGTCGAATGACCAAAGGTCGACTTGTGACGCAATCAAAAGCAAGGAAAGCAAGCTTGTACTTTGGCAACTGCCCTCTTCGCATGCAATGGAAAACGTTAAAAGATAAAACACTTGTATATCGGTACAATAGAATATGTTTTGTTTTCAAATCAGAGCTACACGCACAATTTGAGTAAACCAAAAGAAGTCTCACACTGCAAAGTCGACGGGAATAAGTTGAGGAAATTGTGAAATTTTTCCAGAATGTGTAACTTTCATTGTTGGTGACCATTGAAAACCTCAAATCAGCTCAACAAAAACAGACAAATTATTGCCACCGCCAATTGATTTATATTTTGATTTAATGTGCCCGCAAATTGATCTTTTAGTCATTTTGTCTACTTCAAATTGGCTAAAATCTACCATTTACTTAATTTGTATAAAGATCGCACTAAAAATTCTTCCGCTTTTAGGGTTAACTTCGGATAAAAGTTCGTTATCTTGGGGTCCCTTTTCTACATTAACTTTATCGCCTGTTTTTATGTATGCTGTATCAGCTGTCACCCTAACCTGTAACCCAGGGTTACATGAAAAATGGTTGTATTTGTTGTAATATGTTCTACCTACCTTGTCATAAGACTAACTTTAGTCTTAACGAACCGCTTACATGCTGCCTAAGGCAGACAAACCAATTTTGTAAAAATTTAGATATATTTTGTAATTCTAGAGAGAGTTTTAAGTCTAAACTAATTCTGCTGTCACACTTGAGTTGCGATTAATTGTGATTAACATATTTATGTACATAATATATATACCCTAGCTTTTAGTTATCTATTTGAGTTGTACTCTAATTGATGAATTTACATAAATAAATAAATATGGAATTTCGAAGAAATCCGATACACTTTAATGTGAGAAATGGGTAACTTCTCAAAGTAGTTAGTCGGCGGGTAGAGACGTTTAAGCAAAGAGTGGAGTACAAACGGCTTTATTAACTCATCAAATTCCCCCAAAACTATCGAACTACTGACAACAATTTTAACACTTTTCAATATCTGTATATATTAATGCTCCATGTTAATACACTACAGGTTAGACATTCAAAAAATATCAACAAATGACGGCGTCCCGCGTGAATCAGGTATAGGTTGGCTCTGATTATCTGAAAATATTTGTGCTTGAAAATTTGTCAAGAAGTATAAACAAATCCGGATAAAGAAGTTGACAGATTATTTGCATGTACATATACCCCCTAAATAATAAATCCAAATACTTTTCTATATTTGTGCTCTATTCTTGCGATTTTTATGTAAACGAAACTGTTTATTTTCAGCAGTTACCGTGTGAGGTATGAAAATTGAAGTTCCTCACGCGGCCCCAAAAGGCAACCCATTTTCTGAATATGTGGAATTGCTTTGGAAAGTTATAAAACCGATAGCGTGATTTTCTGCTATTGGACTCAGAGCACTTCATTTTTGCTGTTAGAAAATTTTTAAAGTGTATGGAAATAAAATATTTCCATTGAAGAAAGCAAAGCACTTTTGTTTCTTAGGGATTCAAAATGTAAATGTGTCAATAAGTGGCGCTTCGATTGGGGCCCGCGCCTATGTCATCAACATGGCGAACGTTGGGAATGCGTAACCTGTATTATATTAACCTTAATTTATGCAGCGAAGTAATCACGTGACTAGATATTACGTATCATCAGAGGCGGTGCCAGCCGTACTCTACTTCCTATTACCCTAAAGCATAGTGAAATTATACAAGTGAACCAAGTAGAAGGACGGCTTCTTTTTTGTATATAAAAAAAACAAAAACAAATGAACAGAAAACCAGTACAAATTGTGAAGTAACCAACAATTGACTTATTTGACAGCTAACTTTTTCGAAAATTATACAATTGTGAAAATAAAGGCATCAACAATTGTACTCCTCGATCGTTCGTTGTTCGATTGTCCTCATAAAATGTTTAGCCGGACGAACGCATAAGGCACCGGCATGTTCAAATACACTTGATCCTCTTTTTACACTTGATCCGCTTTACTGGGACAAAAAAATGACCGCGTAAAAAAAAACACATTTGCATACAAAATCCTTTATTCGTTCCAGTTTAGAAATAAAATCGTACAAAATAAAAATCGGCGAATAAAAAGTTCACTTTTCATTAAAAACTTCCCAACTCGTTCCATAGAAAAAATTTAACTTTTTTCGTATGTATGTACATGTTAAATAAATAAAATTTATTCAAAAATACATATGTATGTATATGTATGTATGGTTAATATTTTCAAATCAAAATAAAGGAACGAAAGATCACGTAAGTTTAATTCAATTAAGAAAAGATATCAGGGTCAATAAAAATAATAAAAATGGCATTTTACTTCTAAAAGTAGTCAGTCATAAAATGTTGCGTTTTTCTTCCTTTTGCCCCTTTGTATAAGCTACTGTAACATTCGGTTGGTTTATGTAAATGACGACGAAATTTTGCCGTTCGTCCATCATCTGGAACATTATGAATAAAAAAATGTTCAAGTTCAGTTGAGTGGAGCACGCACAGTGCACATCTCGTCTTCTTCATTTTCAGAAAGGGTTTTGATTTAAAGCACATTCAGAAACCACGAAAATGCAACAAAAGTATCAAAAAGTGCGAAGCAATCCACATAAAAAAGTGAAACCGCGTAAAATAAGTAAATGGAAGGTGTTATAAAAAACCGCATTAAAAAAACCACGTAAAAAGAGGATCAAGTGTACTTAAATATACCAAAACTTCGCCAATGTTCCTTTTTTCGCTTATATTTGAAATTGAAAATCGCCACAAAATTTCAAAGCACAATCAAAGTTGTTTTGTTTATGTGACAATTTGAGAGCTGATATTTTTTTCCATGAGCTGTACATTCTTGCAAGTAACAAATTTACCAGCAGAAACTTGCAGCTACATACTTTTATCTCTCTGATGGTTTTATGTAGTGTCCGACCGAAATCACTTTTTTTTAACATTCGGCCGAAACCGAAACTCTCTGGTTGAAACAAAAATCACCATATCAAGCATTTTTTTTAACAAACGAATTTTTCTTTAAGTAAATAAAGAACAAACAAACAAACATAACGTAAATAAATAAATACTTATTAATAAAAACACTTCATTCATTTTTAAAAAACATAAACATAAAAAAATCACCCTTTCGTACCTTACTCGCTAATATTCAAAATAAAATAATGTAATATTATATGCTAAAAAAAGAAGTTTATTTACATTGGTGGCATCTAAATTACTCCTCCTTTCACTATATATCTGCTCGGCTGCACTAACTAGCTGTTCATTCGTAATGTCTCCGTGTACGCCTAGGCTTATTTACAAAAAACTGAACTGCGTTGAGCTGTGCTGCTTGCCCGGCCTGCGTCTCCGTATACGCTTAGGCTTAACATTTTCATTAGGGAAACAATAACACGGAAATGTTAGTTGAGATTAATTGTAAAGCAAGTCACGAAAATCGGGCTGAGTCACGGTTATGGAGTTACTTAAAGGACATTGAAACAAAACTGGCAATCGCTAAGTATTCAGCTCTATGTATGTGCTGTTGTTTAGCTACTTTTGCTAGTGATAACTGAGAATGTTGTGAATTGTAGCTTGCAAACTTTGACGGCATACAGTGCGATAAACTCTGTTTTAATTAAGTTTCAAATTCTAAATTTACCCTTAAAATAATCGAATTAATCTTAAAACGGACCGAGGGCTGTGCAAATAAACGGTGCTGATGGGATTTACGTAAAAACAGTTGGCAATGTGCGCAACTAGATACGTATGTATGTACGTCCATAAGTACATACATATATACATATGTACACAGCTGACATATGACATAGCTAGTGGCTGGCACCTACTAAGTTAGTTTAGACTATTTTTATTACTAAAAGAGGAAACACATTGCCCTCTGGACAGGCGTCCGCTCGGCACCTCCGTCCACGGTTGCATGTTTGTTTGTATCTACACACATACATATATATCTATGTATTTGCACCCAAACATATGAAAGCTACTGTCCGCACGCATGTTCGCAATTTTGCCGTGTGCTAAATATGTACAAATGTATGGCGGCACAGACGCGCTGATTGGCAGTAAGTACTCGTTGTTTGCCAGCCAAATCAAACAAAATATTAGTCTAATTGGCCATTACGCTAAACATTCGACATTTCGGACGCAACAAATGATCGCACAAAGCCTGGTGCTGATACATACGTGCTTCGTTAGCGACACGTCAAAGCAGTACGACAAAGAACCGATTTCCAATTTTGCTTCCCCACGGAAGTGTTTCAGAGACTGTGCTTTTTGTTTTTCTGTAATTATTTCATGGGTGACAGACGAAATCATTCATTTGTGAACATTAGCAGCTCTGTTGGAAATAGAAAAGTTGCCAGCAATTCACGACGACTTTTTTATTTAACGCCAGTCGTTTGCTTCAGTAAACGTTGCTGCTGTGAAATATGGGAAGCGATTTTGTATTTAGAAAAACTGTAATTATAGATCTAAGAATTTTTTAATATTTTCTTGACTTTTTTACGGCAAACTAAAGTCAATCATTGATATTTTTCGCTCAATTACACGGTACAACAGTAAAAAAAAACCGCGGAGGTTCTCAACTGTTCCTTATATTTTCGGAGTCGCTGATAAAAAAAATTACATATTCGTGATCAGCGACTCCGGAAATATAATGAACAGTTCAGAAACTGGGCGAGTTTTGTGAAGAGCTGAAATTGTTTGTACTGTGAAAAATTGTGGAATAATTAAAGTTTTTGAGTTGAAATAAACTTCAAAAATTTTTCAGCTGAACCAATGGACTGATTAAGATGAAATTTCACAATGTGTTGGTGCTTGGTTAAGGTTTTATAATATATTTTTTTCAAAGATTTTTGTAGAAAAACTTCCAGGATAATAAAGGATACATTTTTATATCCTTTCGCCAGGATAATTAAAGATTGATTGATTTGAGTTGGAGACATAATTCTCTTTCTTTTGATGCTATTATTGTTAAACTAGGATGAGTTCGACCATTTAAATTAATTTTTTTAATTGGGGCGTAGCTTGTAACTTCAAGACCCTGTAAAACCCAAACTAGAGGTGACCCGAAAAAAATAATTATAATTAATATTTGTGATCAGCGACTCCGAAAATATAATGAACAGTTGAGAAACACCGCGGGCTTTTTGGAAACCGCAAAACTGTTGTTCCGCGTTATTATAAATTGATTGATTTTTATTATATACAGGTAGACCTCGCTTAACACGTATCTCTTATAACACGGCCTCGCTCTAACACGGTTCAATTTTTGCGACACATTTTCGATTAACACGTTCTACGGTGTTTAAAAAAAAAAACAAAACAATTGCGCGTTATGTTTCTCTGATTTAGATACATGCATGCCTTGCATCTCGCCTAAATCATTCATATGTTCAAATATATTCAACGTAACCTCCGTGTTAAGCGAGGTCTACCTGTACTGGGTCGTGACGTATATTGTGTGGCCACTGAGTAACGGTGAAAACTAATTTTTGAATCATTAAATGAATGTAATATGTAAAAACATTTCATTAAGCTTAGCGGAAAAACCTAATAAGTCCTGTAAGTACAGATTGTAATACAGCTTGTATAAATCGGTTGATCTATATTCCTATGGAAGATGTCATTACTGTGTACGTCCAACCACTTACTACCATCGTCCGAAGCATCACTTTTGGTATCATCTATGTTTTCCTCCGTATAACTGGATTCAGGACTGGATACACGCGGATCCGAGTTTAACTCGCGAGCAGTATCTGCTGCCTCCGAAGAGTTTTCGCTACGACCTCCGGTTTCCGCCACCGGCATTAATGGCGGAGCATCCGCGGATATATCGTTTAACACAACGAATTGCGGACCCGGTCTCGATAATATATTTTCAATTGAGAAACTGTTGTGCAAGCACCGTACGTCAGATCGTGTATCCATTTTCGGCACCTGCTGAATAATTCACAAATTTTTCCGTTTTCCAACGCGCACCGATGCCCGCCACAATTCACTGGGAGTTGGTATTAAGAACTGAACAGAACACCGCAGCTCGCATCCTTCCCACGACGATGCTTCAAGCGTGTTGACGGGTTGTTCCATTGGGGCGCCGATCCGAAGCACTAATTGATCGCCCGCAAGAGTGTTTGTCTGAGCGAGACAGCAGACGCTTTAAAAATAATTCGATGTTCTTGTCCGACACTTTTAAGTGATTCAGCATTCTTGCTGTTTCTTGGGTATGGGGAGATCTGAAGCATGTGTGAAATTTGGACTGCCTCCTTTCTGCGTTCACACTTGAGTGTGGTAGGCGTGTCGTAGAGATTTCATTTGCTCGCCCGCGATTGCTCTTTAGGTCTTGTTAAATATGTAGCACATGGGCATACACGAATACATACAAACGTACTTGCGGTTATGAGTAATATTTTTCAACTAATGAGCGACAAGTAGCGCAATTAAGGAATTGCCACGTGTTGCTAAATGTATTTAATTTTGGCGATTAAGATTTCATTTGACACTCTGTTTTGAGGCAAGTGCCAAAAAGGTTTTCCAATAATAAATTTAAGAGCTTAATTCGAGTGACACATTGTGTTTGTGTGCGAATGGTTGCTTTAACCCATTTTTAGGGTTGGGATGTGGCTATTCTCGTTTACAGTGTGTCAATGCATACACACATACGTATAGTAGATGTGTAATTAATTCATAATATATAGATCAAATTGAGGGAAAAGTGGGCAGTGTTAATTGAAAGTCCGAATTTTCGTTGGTCTTTAAAATTCGTGGTAAAATTAATCTTCTCAGCAAAAAGAAAACACTTATGAAGCAATTTGGATCTTGGATTCGGCTGTAGCAGAGTAGGTTGGGTCGGTTTGTAATACGGGGTTAATTTCTTAAATTTTATCGCAATTGAGGATTTGGAATGTTCATAGCTCCGAAAGTCGATGCAAGATTGGTCTACTTGTGCAAAATATGTACATTTGTGAAAATTGCTATGCAATACATAATCCATAATAGGCCATTCACCCGTTTGTATCATTTTAATAAGCACGTCTTTCAGTCTTAGAGGATTGCTATTCACAGCTGGGAGGGAAGTGTTCTACAGCTCGTGGTTGGATGTACATATGTTGCCACATTTCCAGTTCCTAGTGCGTTGGACTATTGAGCGGTTGTGCAGACAGGTAGCACGATTTATGGCCAACTCATCAGCTTTACAGCTACCGGTGTTGTCCCTCTGGCCAAGGGCCCATCGGAAGTAAACCTCTCTTTGCTCATATGTACCTGCTTGGCGAAAAGTTTCGAAGAGGTGTAGGCATGTAATGTAATGTAATGATAATGGGTAGGGACAATGCCCTTGCGCACTGCAACCTAGTAGGTTTATTGTGCCCCTTGAATCATCTGGTGTTTTATGTGCTCAGGTATTGAATCAGACCTTTCTGCGATATTTGCATCAGGTCCTCATCACCGAGAATATGTTTCCCTAGAAACTTTGCACGTCTGTGTGCCAGGGCTGGGCAGTTTATGATAACGTGTTCCATTGTTTCATCGACCTCATTGCAGTATCTGCATGTTTTGTCGATGACCAAGCCAAGTTTGTGGAGGTGGTAGTTACAAGAATAGTGGCCGGTTAGAGCGCCACATAGGATTTTGAGTTGTCTTCTGCTAAGAAGTATAGCAGATTTAGCTCGTTTTGTGTTAAAGTTTAGGAATCTTTTCGAGTGCCGTAGTCCCTCAATATTATTCCAGTATTTTTGTTTTTGTCTCTGGATCCACTTGTGGATGTCCTGTTTTAGGTCGGTTTTACCGAATCCAAACATCGGGCCCGGCCCTATGAATGGGCTTTCTGCACCATTTTTTGCTTGTGTGTCTGCCCTTTCGTTGCCATCATGGCCCTCATGCCCAGGAATCCAGACGAGCACAACCCTGTTCTGGGTCCCTAAGGCGTTGAGTTCCTTGTGGCATTCAAGCAGGATTTTTGATGTGTAGGAGTAGCTGTCAAGGGCTTTTAGAACTGATAGACTATCCGAGAGTATGGTGAACCTTGTTCCTTGAGGGTGCATATTAGCAATTGTTCGAACTGCCTCATATATTGCATAGAGTTCAGCTTGAAATATTGAGGTATTGTAGCTCATCGGAAGGGCTAAGTTGACCCCAGCGCCCACTACTCCAGCTCCTACACCACAAGGTGTTTTAGAGCTATCGGTGTACCACTTTTGAGCGTCCTCTTTTAACCATTTCGGGTTGTTGTCCCACTGTTCTCTAGTCGGAAAGTCAACTATATATTTCCTTGTTGGGCTGAAATGGGGTTTCATGAAGTCAAGATATGAGGATTTGTGGAGGGTGTCCTCTATTTGTTTTAAAATTGCCAAGTGGCCCGTTAGGTTGCCCTGTTTAAGTAGGTTATGCCTATATAGCGTGAGTGCACTTGAGATTGCTTCCTCTTGGATGGCTATATGTAGCGGTGTTAGATCGAGTAAGGCTTCCATGCCGGCAGTTGGGGTTGTTTTCATTGCTCCCGTAATGCTAAGGCATGCAAACCTTTGAACTCTGTTTAATCTTTTTATTGTTGTGCTCTGATTGGTTTTGCCCCACCATACTAGAGCACCGTATAGTATGATGGGTCTTACCATTTGTGTGTACGCCCAGGATGTCATACGGGGTGAAAGGCCCCAAGATTTACCCAGTAATTGTCTTATGGTCCACAGCGATTTCGTTGCTTTTTTTAAGACTGTGTTTAAATGCGGTTCCCAAGTGAGTTTTTGATCTAGGGTAATTCCTAGATATTTGACCTCAGCCTTAACGGGTACAGTTATATTATTTATTTTTAGTGTTGGAAGATCGACCTTCCGTTTTCTTGTAAATGGAACGATGGTAGTTTTATTGGGGTTAATTGATAGCCCCTCTCTACTGCACCAGTTCCAGGTTTCGTTTAGAGCTTTTTGCATAAGGTCGCGCAATGTGCCTTCATGCGTGCCCTTTGTTATTACTGCTAGGTCATCCGCGAAGCCTATAGTTTTATGTCCTTTCGAATTTAGTAATTTAACTAATTCATCAACCAGTATAGACCACAATAAGGGAGATAAAACCCCACCTTGCGGGCAGTCTTTTACTACGTTGATGCTTAGTACTGCGGGTCCTAAATTAGCGGTTATTACCCTTTGATTTAGCATGCTGCATATCCAATTGGTAACCTTGTGGTTTGTCCCTCTATTAGAGAGGGCTAATACCATAGATTGGAAGTTAGCATTATCGAAGGCGCCCTATATGTCCATAAATGTACATAGGGCTATGCCTTTTGCATCGAGTGCTTTTTCTATATCTGTCACCAAGCAACTCAGTGCTGTGATAGTTGATCTGTTCTTTTGGTATGCAAATTGATATTTGTGTAGTGGAGTTTGTAATAGCACCTCTTCCCTTATGTAGAGGTCTATAAGCTTTTCCATTGTTTTTAACATAAACGATGAGAGGCTGATGGGCCTGTAGGATTTGGGGGAGTCAGGGGGTTTGTTGCCCCCTTTAGGTATAAATATAACCCTTACCTCCCTCCAGACTTTTGGAATATAACTAAGTATAATACTGGCTCTGTAGATTAGAACCATTTTTTGAATTAGTTTATCCGTGCCCCTTGAGAGGAGTGCCGGAAATATGCCATCTGGTCCTGGCGATTTGTAGGGCTTAAATGAGTTGATCGCCCATTTTACCCTATCAAAGCTAATGATTTTGTTAGCTATGGTTTCGCCTGGCCTAGGCTGTACAGGTGAGATAATTTCGGGAGTGCATTGACCCCTTTCACGTATTTTGCACTCTGGGAAATGAGTTTTTAAAAGAAACTCTAGAGTGTCTCCGAATGAGTTTGTTAGGGTACCATTAGCGTCCCTTAGTGTGCCTATCGGATTAGTATGTCCTTTGGACAGGGTACTTTTGATTCTGGCCGTTGCCGGAATGTCCCCCAGATCCTCGCAGAATTTTTTCCAAGATCTTCTTTTGGAATCTCTTATTTCTTTATTATATTTTGTAAGGGCTTTCCTATAGTTATCCCAGAAGTTAGTTCTTTTGGCCTTATTGAATTCCTTCCTAGCCAATTTACGAAGTTGTGCCAGATTGTTGTTCCACCATGGGACACTCTTCATGGAGGTCTTAGTTTTGAGTGGACAGCAATCATGGTACGAGTTTGTAAGTACGTCAGTTATGTTTGCAACTTCTCTGTCTAGTTCTTCTATTGTCCTAATGAAGTGATTGTGACTTGTTATTTTTGTTGAGATATTTTCTGCATTTCTCTTCCAGTCTGTCCGTTTTGGGCTACGGTAGAGTGAGACACTCTTTGTCGGCCCTTCTATATTAAAGAAAATATACCTATGATCCGACATTGAGTCCTCTTCTGAGACTCTCCAGTTCTGAATCAGATCAGAGGTTTTGTTAGTGATTAGAGTTAAGTCGAGTACCTCTTGTCGTATGGCATTTACAAATGTCGGCATTTTGCCTTTATTTGCAATTGCCATATTACTGGTTAATAAATAGTCAAGGAGTAACTCACCTCTACTGTTTGTATCTGTGCTGGCCCATACTACGTTGTGGGCGTTGACATCGCAACCTATGATAAGGTTTTTTCCGTGGGCTCTACAGTGGTCCACAAGATTTTTCACTGTTGGTGGTGGAATTTCGCCAGCATCCCCAGGGAAGTAGGCTGAGGCTATAACTACCTCAGTCTTAGTCCCATCCTGCATAGACATAGTCATAGCATAGGCATAGTATATTATAATATTATTATACGACTACTATGGCTGTCGGCCTCAGTGAGTGACTTGATAATCGTCTGAATATCTTCAAAAAAACAAATACCTGAGATAGCAATACTTAATTCGCATAGCCACTCAACTGACAGCAGGACCGCCATGATTTCTACCTGAAAGATACAGAATCCTATGATCTTATAGAAGACACCACAGCCAACCCTGTTTCCTGCCGTTGGTGAAAGTTTGTAATGAATTGGGGACCGATGGCCTGCCATTTATTCAAACCTCCCTGCTAGGGATTTCCGTAAACAACATGTGTCATGCAATGGAAGTGAAGCCCGCATAATCTATGTCCAAAGGGATTTGGATATCCATTTCAAGGACCTACACCATCTTTCGATGTCATTTAACCAAACAACAGACATCTTGGCGGTTTGTTTGGTCAAAAGGTCCGACGGGATCCAATCTATCTAATCAATAATCTATGTCCAAAGGGATTTGGATATCCATTTCAAGGACCTACACCATCTTTCGATGTCATTTAACCAAAAAACAGACATCTTGGCGGTTTGTTTGGTCCAAAGGTCCGGCGGGATCCAATTGATACAGGTTTTGTTGCGACTTTATGAGCTTGTTTTAACAAATTTTTTTAATTAAATATGAATAATACAATCTTATCAGTGATAATTTATTAATATGCGTAGCAAATTAAGTAAGGACTTGTAAGGAATACATAATCAGTGCAATGTTTCCGACTAGTCTAAATACAGTTTACCATACGATATATATTTTCATGAAATATGCATAAAGCAATATATAACAGGATTAAAAAAAATCATTTTAGATATAACAGTTCATGTCATTTGATTAGCTCGTTAGTAGTGTTTAATATTTGACTGGCTTCCACGTTAGTGTGATGCAGGAGTCTTCCTTCATGTTTGGCTCCGCATTCTTCAATTACTTTACGTATGGTTTTATTGCGTAGGTCTCTGTAAATTTGTCGTTGGTAACGTATCGATATGCTTTTGTAATCATACGTAAAACCGTTGAATGATATCTCGGTTTGCTGTTTTGGTACAGCCCCATAGTTGCTTAGCATTGATTTAATGGTGGTTAGATTAACTAATTCTGAGCATTCTAAGCTTTCCTGAATAATAATAGTTGTAATGGACGACATATAAGTGCACACAATTAATTTTACTTTACATATTTAGTGTTAATATCATATTGGTTGAAAATTAAATAAAAAATAGTTCCGCAACTATTAATGTTGGCATGCGACGTTTTATTTATTTATTATTTATAAAATTTGTAAATGTGGTCAGTAATGGGTTAAGGGGCGCACTACACCCATTCCTAGACGTAACTATCCATCAACTAGTAAATTATGTGAATATTTGAACATTTGGGTGTTGAAAGTGTATAGGGATACCCTACCAGCTCAGTGCATGGCAAGTTTGTCAGTACATTGCAGCGGGGCGTGTGCCAACTGCACCATTGCGGCAGACGCATCCGTTTATTTTCTCCTACGGATGAATATTTAAAAAATGTCAGACGATGCTCGGAGATTCATTATTTGCAATTAAGAAAATTAAGTTGTCATTTTCATCTTTGAAAAGCGTGCAGGCTCGAGCAAATTTGGTCATAAAACTAAATCAGTTTGGCATATTCAAGGATTTGGACGACAATTGTGGAATGAGCGCACTCGGCGGCGACGTCGCATTTCGCGTGCTCCGCCTCAACGAGACATAGACGTCTAATTATCATATTTTGATGCATTTTGTAGAATGTTTTATGAATAATTAAGACGTTTCAAAAGTGCGGCTATAGATCACCCTGTAAGAACAACTTTTTGGCTGAACTCCAAGTGCACAGCTCGTATAATTCTTGGAAATTCTCTCGTGTCTTGTACGAAGATGCGCAGCTCACTGTTGGGCACACATCGGAAGCACACAGTCTGTTCCAGAAAGTGTTCGAGGTTTATTCGAAACTTCTCAAGATATTTATTCCAATTCTTGCTACATTAATGTACAAGTAAATGCAATGGCGTAATTAATTATTATTAATTAAATTATAATCTAGAAATACAAGGCTCCTTACAGATTATGTAGAGCTAATGAAACTACACTGAACAAATTTTTAATGACCAAAATCATTTGTGGCAAAAGAATATAAAATTTATTCCATTTGTTGCAAATTCCCATTTGTCACAAATGACTGTGTATCACTTGCCAGTTATTTGAGTGTTGTAAACATGTGTTACAGCAATTGCAAATAATATGTCTTTTGTCCCAAATGTGTTGTTATGTAAAAGTCACTTCCCGCAAAAGAAATATTCTTCATATTCATTTGCTGGAAATGACAAATCATTTGTGAGAATTGATTCACAGTCCATTTGGCGCAAATGATTTATCTTTTGCCGTTAAAGTGATCAAACATTTGCTGCAAAAGATTTGTTCTTTGCTGCAAAAGAAAGTAGTCTTTTACGGCAAAAGAATTATCATTTGCAGCAAAAAATTAAACACTTGGACTTCATGCAAAAGAAAAACCTATTAATTTTTTTCAATCGTTCGTATTAAATGATAAACCATTTGCTGCACAAGACATATCTTTTGGTGTATAGATGATGTGTAGATAAGCTTTTGTGACAAATGGTAAACCTTTTGTTGTAAATGATAAACCATTTGCTGCAAATAACTTATCATTTTAGCCGTTCATCAACCGCTTCCACTGCTCAGCTCGAGTTCAGTATTCAAATCAGATTCAAGTTATATGCCGACCTGTGCACAAGAAGGAAAGCTTAGTGAAAAATATTTTACAAAACAGTATTTGATTAATTAATAGTGATTTGAAGTAAAATATTAATAAAGTAATAGTGATTTAAAAGCATAGAACAGCATAAAATATAAGAATATTAAGAGAAAATCAATTGGTAAGTTATTTTTTCTTTTGTTTTTGTACAATTGTACGTATCAAATGTGAATCAGAGTCGACTGAAAAGACTATACAAAATTTAATCTTTTTTGATGAAAATTTTTCACAAATTGATAAATATAAATGTTTTTATTAAGAATTGGTGAGGAAATATTCATTAAATCACTTATTTTGTATTAAATATTTACTTAACGATTTTTCTCTCCATACAACACGCGTGCATTTTCTATCGGCATTGTACCCCGTACTAACAAACGTAAATTAACTAAAAACGTTAAAATTACTAGAACTTTTTAATTTAAAAATTTTTGCAAATGTATAGTTTATATTTTTTTTATTATGATTTGATTTTTTGGCCCGTTAACCAATTCGATTTTTTTCGGGCCAGTTGTTTTTTATTATTTTTTATTTTTTGATGTTTTGTTTCTTCTTTTCCTTTTTCGAATTTGGTTTTGTGATTATCATTTGTTTTTTTTTGTTTTTGTACTGTAACTGTTGTAACAACTTTCAGAACAATGGATAACAAATCAATTTTTGTAAATTTTCGTTACAGACGTCGCGAAGCTGGTGAGGATAAAATATATTACAACGATAACCACGGAAAACATCAAGGAAGGAATTGAACAATATTTCACATTTGCCGATAACGTGCAGTTGAGTTTTTTTGTCGCTGGAGCAGAAACAAAGATTGAAGATTTGCCTGAAGTTATTCAACAGTTCTACACTCAGTTGGAATTTTCCGTCACAATCAAAGACAATTCTGTTCCAGATTCTTCCGCAATCCCAACTACATCAGGAGCTTTTTCGGAACCTCAACTTTTCAATGTAAATTTAGAAGACTTTTTTCAAACGCTTTGGTTTGCTCCTTCCCCGGCGAATTTCAAAGCAAGGAAGAACTACAAACATATTTGGAACAAAACTGTCCAGTTATTTTAAAAAATTTCAAAGAAAATAATATTTAGACAACAATACGAGCAGACAACATGTCATACATATGCGTAACTGCTGACAATCGTCAAATGGTTAATTGGGACGAACTTTATTTTGGTTTTTTGGAAAAATAATAAATATGGAAACACTATGTAAATATTCTTGTAAAATTTAATATAAATCTTGTATAAATAAAATTAACAAAAAAAAATCACAAATTTATTTCTCCAACTATTTTTTTTGCAGCGGTGAAAAAATTCAGAAAGACAAATGATTTAGTCATTTGGGAGAAATGATTTCTTCTTTTCTGGCAAATGGCAAAACTTTGGACACAAATGATTTGGTCGTTTGGAACAAATGATTTCTTCTTTTCTGGCAAATGACAAAACTTTGGACACAAATGATTTGGTCGTTTGGGACAAATGATTTCTTCTTTTCTGGCAAATGACAAAACTTTGGACACAAATGATTCGTCTAGTTGTAGCAAAAGAAATGTCTCTTTCCACAAATGATATCGCATTTAAGAAATCAAAAAACATATGATGTAATCAAATGAAAATCATTTACTAGAAATGAATATTCATTTCTGACAACAGATTTTGATGTAATTTTCATGTAACAAGCTCAAATGACACAATCATTTCTCGCGTAATCATTTGCAGCAAATGAAAAACCATTTCTTTAAAAAATCATTTCTGACAAATGACTTTTTTTTTCAGTGTAATACAGTCAAATTCTATGCAATCACTTCATTTCATAATAATAACTTAAAGTTATTGTTAGGAGAAAACATTGGTCCATTTGGACCAAAAGTGGGCCTTTTTTATATCACTTGGGCCTTTGGGCCGTTTCTGTGTAATTTTTTATAGTGTGTAAGCAAAAAAAAAAGACGAACTGACCGGAGGCAATCGATATAAAAGTTATGTTTTGTTGTTGTGTTAAAAAACGATTTGTCTAAGACATAAAATGGTCATTTCGTTACCGTTTTGGACCTTTTTTAGAAAAATTTTGATACAAAGACACATCTCATATTGTATACCTACGACTATTTCATTAAAATTAACGTTCATACCGTTTGTTTAGATCGCTAAACACCGCCTGTAGCGCGGCTCCTAAAATTAAGTATGTATTTGTCAATAATATTGTATTGTGTGCGTCCCTTTATGTGTTTATATGTACGGATAACCCTGGCTATCCCGAATGAGCTTGCGCGACCGGCGGACACTCTATGTACGAACTCCGGCTAACGAGCACCGATCTACCGCGATCAACTTAAACTAAAACTTAATCTCAACATTTAAAATAATCAACAAACACTCCATAAATTAAATAAAACTAAGACATAGACACATAACCGACAATCACAAGTATTTTCTTTTGGCACTAATTTGCGCGGCCTTTCCCCCAGAATTTAAACACCGTTCCAAACGTTAAAAACCGAGACGGCTTCTTGTGACTTTTTTCTATTCCCACGACATGTTACCACTGCGTTTGAGACGATAAAGGAGAAAATTAGCCTATAAAAAGTGTTTTCACGATTGGAGAAATTGTTGGACAACGATAAATAACACTACTCGACAAATAATGGGCTAATCACCTATAAACAAATGTATTTTATATACTAATTTTGGGTTGCTGAACACTAGAGTCCGACCGATTCCTACTTTTTTGGGCGATGCCGATTAATCGGCCGGAAGGGCGAGAATTGGCCGATGCCGATTCCTTAGAAAATATAAAACGAATGGATTCAACCAAAAACAGTTTATTTTACCAAAGAACAAAAACGAAGGGCCGGAAACGGAATATAAAACGAATGCATTCAACCAAAAATAGTTTATTTTACCAAAGAACAAAAACGAAGGACTATATCAAATATACATTTGTTTGTAACATATTTCGAAAAAATAAAAATTAATAAAATCGCTAGAGAATCCAGCGTATACATTAACATGTACCTATTAAAAAAAAATATATACATATATACCTACATACATATATCACATATATTCCACGTATCCACTGGGATAAACAAAAATACTGACGTAAACTCGACTTATTAATAAATATTGCATACAATTTCAGTTTCTTCTTGAACTTAAAATGCGATGTGGCCGATACAAGCCAATGCCGATTATTCGGTCGGACTCTACTGAACGCATAACTGAAAATCCAAAAATTTTTTTAAGAAGCATTTTTGAAAAACTAGTTTAATTTCTCTTATTTCAGTTATAAGCAAATATCTCGAAGGTTTCGAAGGTAATGCCTTAGCCTTTCCAACGTCATACGGACTGTCCAAATCAAATAAGATTTGGGGGAGTCTATTGGGAGAAAATTGGGTATATTTTGAGCCTAACATTACCACAATCCGCCAAAAAATGGAGAAGTTATTAGCACTAAGCGAGAACACATTCACACTTTTGGTTAAAAATGTAATCGGATTTTCTGAGAATCCAATTAAGTCGATTGAAGTTCTGATTCTTAACAAAAAATGTGAATGTGTTGTCCCTTAGTGCTCTATAACTTGTTAATTTTTAATGTCAAGTTATGTTAGCCTCAAATGTTAGCATACATTTTTATCTTCCATCTTGAATTTTAAGAACACAATAAATAATTTTTTTTTATAAAAAAAGCAACTGCAAATTTATAGCTTTAGTAGTAGTAAGAAAACTTTACTTTTTTCAACTTTGCCTTGATCGGATGATTTGTCTTCAAGATATGTGCTCATAACTAAAATAAGAGGAAGATTCGAAGATTTTTCGAAAGCACCCCTTAAAAACTTTTTTGGACTTTCAGTTTCGTGTTCAGCAACCCACAATTAGTCTAAAATAAATTGATTTTAAGGTGCACTTTTCGTGTCGAGTGGTATAATTAAACCGTTCTCGTTTTGTTGAAGAATTTACGGTTTTTGTTGGTCAGAACGTAATTTGTAATCTAATCTAATTAATGGGAACAAGGAAATTTGATGCATAATAGCTAAAATAATGTAGTGTATAGACATAAATGGCTTTCCATGGCTTTCACCTAGCTGGGTTAAAAACTGTGTTAATGTGCTAAAGGACCACAATTCCACATCTGCAAGAAACAACCGCAACGTACATATGTATGTACATTTATGCAGATGCGAAAGCAGATATATTTTTAGAGCAATGAAGCTTTGAAAACAGCGGACGACTCGCTGATGCAAACTTCCAGTATATCCCTACTGTGATAGGGATATGATGATGAATGTGACTAATTTTGGGATATGATATGCTATCAGTTTGAAATTTATTATGCAAACATTCTTACGCACCCATATTTCTGCCTCGTTTCTTATGCAATATGTACATACTCATAATATTTTTTTTTACTCACATGTATGTGCATGTATGTACATATGTACTCACTCGTATATGTGCAACAGAAAACGACAAATTTTCTCTCACAACTCCACTACCATTTAAGTCTAAACGGAGCAAGACCGGGTCGGAATTTAATTAATACTAATGCATGCATCTTCATTATAAATCATCACATTTCAAGTGTTTGTCATTGAAACGCGCATAAATCACGGCGCAACGCGCGTGGATAGGGATCCCTTATTGGTGTTGAACCCGAAAAATTGGAGCGAGCACATTAATTACCCACGCCCTGCACTGCCAGCGGGAATTGCAGAGCTGGTCTCATGTTTTACGTTTAATCTTGAGGAACTCTTATTTGTTGTTTGTTGTGGTTATTGCTTAGTTAGCGGAGACGACGAAGTGGAATTGCCGTTCGGTGGGGCATCGAATTTCCAAGCGTGCGCACACCTCGTGGTATTTGGGCTGAGCCATGTGTGTTAGGTATTTTTGGCAAGATTTGGGTTTCGTAGGTGAAGTTGTTATTGTGGGAGAGAGGAGCAGAGGGTGCGTCGATTGCTACCAGCGTTGTCCCTGCGATTGATTTTTCTCAGAGTAGCTAATTGGAATTTCTTACACAAATTCGAAGCATTCGCAGATCATACTATTTCACTTTTCACTCACTAACTTTTAACAAGTGCAGTTTCAAATAAAACTTCTGAGCCCAAAGAGTTCAACATCCACTGATGGAGACAGTTTCGGCGAATGATCTCCCTCCTCAACTTTCAAACTGCATTCATAAGACACAAAGCGATAAATGCGAAGATATTTCCTAAGAAATACTCAGTGCAGATGCAAACACGAGAAAGGCGTCACTCATGTTCAGTTCTCGGTTGGTGTTTGCCTTGCTTCTCATTGGTCGGCGTTCTGGATGTGAAGGAAATACCCCATAAATTATCACCAATTATCATATTAGAACTTTACAATACCAGCAGTTTAAATCATAATTGCGAGCGTGTGGAACAACTGCAAAATGCATTTCCCCCTATGATGTCGGCGCACCGATGTTACATGGCCGGAATTCGTATTCAAATAATACGTGGAATACGAACCAATGCCAGAGCATTCGTACAATGGTTCATAGCTCATTTCGTATAGTAACCTTTCTATAGCAAATCCTTTTTAAAATTGCGTGGTTTCAAATGCACGTTAAAGTGTGTGTGGCTGTGGGAAACTTCGGAAAGCCCAAAAAATTGGCTGCGCCTGGAGCGATCCTCTATTTCAAACACAGTTTCGGTCTTGGGGGCCACTGGATGAGCAGTAGGCATTAGAGTCCGACCGATACCAAATTTTTTGGCCGATGCCGATTAATCGGCCGGAAGGGCGAGTTTGGCCGATGCCGATTAATCGGCCGAAAGGGTGAAAATCGGCCGATGCCGATTACATAGAAAAAATAACACGAATAAATTCAATCAAAAACACAGTATATTTTATAAAATAACAAAAGGAACTATTACGTACTTGTATTGCTTGTAATATTCTTTACAAAATAACAAAACAACGAGAAAAGAAATAATTAAAAACTAAATAAAATAACAAGAGAATTAAGAATTCTAATACATTAACATGTATTAAAAATATAATATATCACATTTATCCCCTGAGAGAGAAACAAAAATAGTGGCGTAAATATTGCATACAAATTCAGTTTTTTATTCAACTTAAAGTTACGATTTTTATATTAAAATTTGTGCTCTCAAATTGCGACCCGTTGTACAGATGCAGTGGGAAGAAGTCAGAAAACAAATTTGGAAAAAATAAAAGGCCTGTTAAAAAAAATGCTTCCAACTAAAAAAGAAGGATACGATTGAAAAATGCCCCTTCTTCTGATATCCACATTAAGAGACGAAATGCATAGACATTTCGAGAAAATTTATTAAAAAAAAAATTTCTAGGAAACATTTATATTAAACAGTATCAAAAAATACATTACTGAAAAGGGGTATAAGAACCCGTTGGTACAAAAAATGAAAACAAAAAAATGAAAGCAGAAAAATAGGCCGATGGCATCAAAAGCCGATGGCCAATACCGATGCCGATACCTATTTTTTGGCCGATGCCGATACCAATTTTATTGGCCGATACTAGCCGATGCCGATGCCGATTAATCGGTCGGACTCTAGTAGGCACGCCCAGCGACACATACTCCTCTTTAACGACAACTGTCGCAACTGTTGGTATTTGGACGAGGAAGAAAATGCTCGGGACCTGATGTGTCATTGCGGCCCTGGCTAGAAAACGAGTACTACTTCTTGGAGCTCCTTTCCTGCATTACTTTGCGGACCTATCAGAGATAGGTACCAGCCGCGTTGACCAATTCATCAGCGAATCTGGACGGAGCCCGTCCGTCATCAGGGGAGGGGGGAGGGGTGTAACCCAAAGGGGTACCCAACATTTGTATGTCCATTTATCCCAACGGGCTTATTAAACCTAAGTGCATTGTGTGACTGTGCTTCCATCCATACCTGAAAACCTCAAAGTTTTTACTTGCAAAATGTCGTTGCATATAATTAATATTTATTCATAACTATAAGACCTTGCTTAGTATCAAAAATGTTCTGTAAGTATCTGTTTTGTATCTATAGTATATACAGGTATGCCCAACGATTGGAAACTCAGTGCCCTTTGTCCTGTGTTGAGGAAAGGCGATCGATATGCGTCAACTACAGTGGTATGAGCCTACTTTCCATCACGTATAAGGTCCTAACTAGCGTGTTATGTGAAAGATTGCGGCTTTAGACCTGTTAAGTCCACCATTGACCAGATATTCACTTTACGCCAAATCCTGGAGAAGACTCATTAGAGTCAAATCGATACCTACCATCTCTTTACCGACCACAAGGCAGCATTTGATAGCCCGAAAAGAGATCGCCTATATGCCACATTAAACTTGGCATCCCTGCAAAGCTCGTGAAACTTTGCAGAGCGGCGTTGAGCAATACACGCAGCTCCATCAAGGTTGGAAGTAACCTCTCCGACCCATTTGACAGAGCGATCCTTTGTCATGCGACCTCTTCAACGTCACAATGGAGAGTGTTGTGCGCAAGGCCGGTGCACATCGTAATGTCACAATCTTCAACAAAAGTGTCCAGCTCCTTGCCTACGCCGACATTGAAGCCATCGGGCGTAACAAGCAAGATTTCATCGCTGTCTTTGCGGCAATCGAAAGAGAATCTGCCAAAATGAGTTTGGTGGTAAATGAGGGCAAGACGAAGTATATGCTACCTACGAGGCCGACAGCAATAATTTGAAGTTGTCAAGGAACTCGTCTACCTTGGCACCGCCATAAACAGCAGCAATGATGTCAGCCTGGAGATAAAGCAAAGGCTTACTCGGTCTCGGTCTCGGTAGGCAACTGCGTAGCAGAGACCTCTCTCCACCGACAAAACTTGCACTCTATGGGACGCTTATACTGCCCGTGCTCCTCTATTGCGCAGAAGATTGGACGCCGTCGCCTAACGACTTGGCGGCTCTTGGGGGTTTGAGAGGAAGGTACTTCGCAAAATCCTCGGCCCTGTTCGTATTGGCGACGACTATCGTATACTAACTAACAAAGAGCTGTATGAGTTGTATAAAGACATGGACGTAGCGCAGTTGGAGGTCGACAACGAAGAGGGAGGCCGTGTCTCCGGTGGAAGGACCAAGTTGAGGAGGCCCTATCTTCTCTTGGTGTGACCAACTGGAGAAGACACGTGCAAAGTAGAGGCGCCTGGAGAGAACTTTTGCGGCAGGCCATAACTCGGTAAGGGGTTGTTATGGCCACTTAAGTAGGTAAGTAAGTGATATGCAGAGAAAATCTATCACGTGCGTTTATACGTATGTATGTACACATATGTGTGCAAACAAACATAGGACACATATTGAACTGCAGAAAATGTGAAACAAAAGCAGAAGAATTAGCTTTCAATAAACTCCTCGACCTACGGGCCAATTAATTTCAGCAATTATTCAAACTTGTCAGTTGACATGCAGATAATTGCCCGACATTTCACTGCAAACAAAAATATATATCACTTTGGTGGAAAATCCGTAGGCACTGCGCCCAGATACGAAAGCGAAATGCGGAAAGAAGGAGTTGTTTTCCGAGCGGCGCATCGTCACCGTAACGCTTCTTCGCGTTAATGAGTTAAAATAAATGGAATGCGACGAAGCCGACGAATTGCGTTCACTGCATGCCGCGTTCAGTGCAGCCTTGAACGCCTGTGATGTGGCGCGCTGCACGTATAGGCGGAGTGAAACGAATTTTGCGTGAAATTTGTCGGGGAGCAGCATTGCGCTTCCCGCCGCTGCTTGGTGTCACCCTCAACGGCAATCACTGCTAATTGCGGCAGCCGCTTTTCCTGGCGACTTTCATTGGGACGACGCCTTTTTATTTCTTCACGCGCACTTGTTTTCACTCGTTCATGTTGTTACGTCGTTGGGGAGTAGGCACAGCGCCTTTCCCGCCATTTGCCGACGTTACGATCGCTTTCGTCCAGCCTCAACCGCGACAGTCTGAGAACTCTGGGGCGTACCGCCGACGGCATCGACAGCGGCAGCGCCGTTGACAATTTGATATCAAACACTTTCTTGGGCCGATTAAGTAAGAAAATTGCGCTGGCAGATTTATAGCCTATACTGATGAGCATATGTTTTAATTAATTTCCAAGAAAATACTTGACAAATTGTGTTTAACATCTGCCTCAACAAGTACACTTGTTCGTACACGCGGAGCAGCTTCAAACTCTCATCGCACGGCGCTCCTTCCAACGCGGCTCAATAATGTCGCTTTGCGGTAAATACCGTTAGCGCGCAAGCAATAATCGACCTTTAGCGATTTAATATGAAGCATAATTGATCATTTGGCACGCTAGGCGCTAACCTTTTTTAATAATCATTTACATATTAATTAGAGCGCTTAAATTTTAGCAAAACATGAATACATTTTAATTCAAATAAAGAAATTAAAATAAAGAAATGCTTATTGTCAGGAGAGTTTTAAGGTCCCGTCCCCTCGGACAAATAATGGAACAATTTCTCCAACCATAACGAATGACAGATTGATGCAGTTTTTGGGTCGGCGCACAGTGGCCGGAATAGCATAGCTAGGGTCATTTAAATAAAAAAATAGTCATCGAATTTTTGACGAAATTTTTTAGCAACCTTGTCGCCAAATGTCTAATTATGAAGTAAATCTAAAAACATGTGTCAATATGCGAGGGCATATGACGTTTACAGGGCTCCAAACGTTACAGAAAAACGAGTTGAAAAAATACGTGCGCGTGCGAGTTTAAGTAGTGCATTTTGAAAGCTTAATAACTTTTTGCAGAAGCAATATTTTTCTGTAATTTTTTCAAAAATTTTTTCAACAAAACGCTAGACTGTGAAAATTTGTTGGTAATCAAAATTTTGACAATTTAAGAAACGACGAGCTGGATTTTTAGTTTCAAAGACGTTGGTTTTATTTGTAAGTATAATGAAAAATTTCAGATTTTTCGTAGACAAAATCTTTCTTATATGAACGAGTATGAAAGCCAGACTATACCCAGGCTTACACCTGATCTGTATGCTAATAGATTCTGTAAAAATCTTCTGCTCCTAGGTGCTGCACCCATACACATATTTTCATTTTTCGAAAATGACTCCAAAAATTTCACGCAAAGAAATATTTAAAATTGTACTCGTGGTACTATATGCCCGTAAGCGTACACAAGGTACTCTACCATGGCGGCGACATTATCGACAGTTGCATTCTTCCGATTGGGCAACTGTCCGAAGAGGCACAAGAAGCGCGTAACAAGGATGTTAGGCGATATCGAGAGCTATATACCCGGAAGACATCAAGGGAAGACAACAATACGGACTTAATGAATCGTCTTTTAATATCATCAGATCCATATATTACTACTTTGCGAAAAATTTCTAAAAAAAAGCGTAAAGAACTGACTTTAGAAGCTCAAAAACTAATTGTAATTCTTATAATCAATGAAAATGAAATAAATGTAAATTCAGACAGTTTTTCTGACTCTGAATAATTCATTTTACAAATTAAAGCTGTTTTAATAATTCGGATTGGAATGCGTGGTTTTTTCATCAATATTAGTAGAAATTTTTAGCTACATACAAGGAGGAGTAGCAAAATTCAGTGATTTTGTAATTTAGGGTATATATAAAGTAGGCGTGAGAGTTATCCGATTCTCACAATTTTTTCCCCAAATAGCAATCATCATTTGGTAATACCTTCTACAAAATTTTATTTCTCTATCTCTCATAGTTCCAGAGATAGAGAGTTAAATGACGCTATGGTCGCAATTCGATCCACTGTGCGGCGGTGTAATTGGGCCGAAAACTATATTGTAGCTGTTATTTGCGAATTATTGACGTTATAATGGGAGAACGTGATGCAGAATTTCATAAAAACATAAACATTTGTTCAAACAATTGAGTGGATTAGATTAACATTTTTTCACATCACCAAAATATGTATAATTTATATGTATATTTATATTTGAGTTGATTTATAAGCCAAATGTACATAGGGACTTACTGACTAAAGCTGCGTGTACACTGTAGAAAAAATTCGGCAGAGCTCTATCTACTCTCGAACTTTCGTCTATCAAATGTGTTTACACTATAGAGGATCTCTACTAGAGATTTTACTCTACGTAGAGTTTGATGAACTCTATACGACGATGAACTCTCTCGCAAAATTGTATGAACAAGTTTTTAATTCTTGCGAACCAAATTCGGAAAAATGAGTGCGCGCCAGAAGCAAGCAGCAGCTGCGGTTATAGTTTATTTGAAGAAGAATTAAAAAAAAAGAATAAGGAATGTTGGGTGCGAAATTGGATCGCGAAACGGCAAAGTGCGGGTGTTTATCGGGAGCTACTTGGTGACTAGCCGCCGTAGCTCAGCTGGAAAGTGCGTAGGGCCGCGAGTCAAATGCGACGCTCGAACTCAGGTTCAAGACTCCGTTGCTGCTAACACCGAAAAAAAGAAAAACAAAAATGTTTCTTTCGGCGGCTGTCCTCTCATCAGGAAATGGCAAACCTCTGAGAGTAAAAATGGCTATGAAAAAGCTCCCAACTCGCCGTTCGGAATCGGCATAAAACTGTAGGTCCCTTCCAACCCTGTACAAATTCGCACAATTCGGCTGTCGTACCAGTCAATTATTATTAATTATTACTTGGTGAATTATAAAATAGTGATGCAGCGGCGTATGCCAATTTTTTGCAAATGTCATACACAAATTTTAAAGCATTGCTACAAATAGTGGCCCCGGTAATCGCAAAAAAGACACACATTTTTGTGACCTTGCGATTTCTTGCTACAGGTGAATACATACATAGTACATAATTTTGAAAGATTTCTAAATTTAATGCGTTTTTTGTAGTTGGCGAAACGAAGTCAATATCGCCAATTCACAGAGGGAACTATGGGAATACGTCCGCAAAGCAAAATACGGTCAAAATATCTTTAAAGAATATTTTTTCAGCTTAGGAGAGGAAATTCCATGGCAATACACGCGTATTTAGACTCTTTGTTTATATGCCTTGTTTCTGTTACATATATGCATTTAAATAATAAAATTAATTACTTATACTGTACACATGTGTATGGGTATACAATACAAGTGCAAATATTTACTCACTAAATTTGAAATCGTGTTACAGGACTGCCCAGCTTTTGATAAAAAATTGAAAGCAGTGAAAACCTCCCAACGGGAAACATACAGCTCGCCAGAACCAGATCCACTTTTCTTTTGTTTGATTTTTCTTACTTCGCCGTTATATTGGCACCGCAGATTGTGCCACTTTGCGGCCACTTCTTTTACGCCAATGTTCAATTTGTCACCAATTTCCAACGATATCTAAAGTCTTTTTTATTAATGTAATTTAACAATTATTTACATATATGTAAACGTAAAAATTAACGTTAAAGTTTATGAAATACAATTTTCAAAGGGCCAAATAGGTTAATAAGGGAAAACAATGTAATGGGCCCGAACGACATTTACCGGTTTGCGTAGAGTCCACTGGAGCTATCCCATAAATCGGTACTTGACTCGTACATCGATATCAGTTGAAATGTTTTATCCTTTGTCAAGATCACGCCATTATTACTTTCGCTTCGTTGCTTCTTCGGCGCTGATGCCATTGCGTTATTTATTATTGTTTGTTTGGTGGATATTTAGATGCTCTTTTCAGTTGAACTCACATTTTCAAAAACATTCATAAATCGTGAAATTATGTACATGCATTCATATAAACAAAAAAACCTGCATGCGAGAGTTCTAAACTCTATTGAACTTGTTCAATAGAGCTAGAGCTCTCGTAAAGCCAATGAAAAAAGTGTCTACACTACGAAAAACTCTCGACTAAAAAATCTCGAGTAGAGACTGTGACGAGCCCTCGTGAAGAGCTCTACTGAGTGTCTAGACTTCTCTAGGCGAGATTTTTCTCTAGCTCTCCGTATTTTTCTCTACAGTGTACACGTAGCTTAAAAGAGTAAATAATATGCAATAATAAATGAAAGATAAGAAATTTTAATTAAATTAACCAAAGGGCTAAGTTAAATGAGTTTCCTTTGGTAGAGCTACATCGAAGTCAATTAGCGTATTAAGTTCCAAGAGCACATGCACGAGCGGAGCCTGGTGAGCATAGTTTGACCTGCATAAGTCAATGAAAACAGTGTTCGCATGTCGCAGGTTCCGAATGGGAACATTAAATCCGATTTTAGCAAGAAGAGCAGGACAATCAATTGACCCACAGATGAGATTCAGAGAGCATGCAAGGAACGTTCGTCTGGAGTGTAACAGATTCAGGTTCAGCAGCAGACAGCGAGTCTTGTAAGACGGCAAAGGCTCCGAGATTTTTAAAGACCGCAGAGAGAATTTAATTTAGTTGATATGGGTCTCCAAATAAATTAAGCATATTCCAGCATTGATCGTACAAAAGCCGTAAATAGCAGTTTGAAAGTATAAGGATCCGAAAAAGCTGAGCAGTTCCGACGGATAAAACCCAGCATGGCATATGACTTGGCGACAATGAAGTTAATATGGCTTGAAAAACTAAGTTTTTCGTCGAAGAAAACACCCAAATCCTTAATTCTATTAGCCGTTTGCAGTTCCGAGTCAGAAACTTAAAAAGAAAAACGCAGAGGGTTAAGCTTTGAAGTGTACGTTACATGGAAACATTTACTGACATTAAGGAACAGATGACTATTATTGCTAGTTTGAACGTTATAGAGATCTGATTGAAGGGCAGAGGAATCGGATATATGTATATATCGCACACCCACTTCCAAAGTGACACAACTCAAAATTTTTCATTTTCAGGTTTATGTGTTAATACTGTGCACAATGCATTTATCTACCAATAAGCAAATGCTCAGTATATTTTGTTGTTGTTAACTGTTGCCAGTTAGGTCTCTCTTCATGTCGAGAAGTTTGATGCTATTCGATTGCTGCAGCTCAATTCAAAAGAGTCCTAATTCAATTTGTGACACTTTTGACGAAATATATTTTTGTTGAAGTTCATTTTAAGTAGAGTTGTGACAATTTTAGTTTATATTTTCAAATAAATAAATAAATTTCGTATTTTCAAAATTTTTCTTTCAACTTTTTAAGATAGAAAAAGTGACATAACTTAAAATAATTCGGTAATTATTGAATTAAAATATCATCAAAAAGTCATACCTCAAAATTTTGGATTTTCTATTGTAAAATAAAAAAATCTTTGTAATTTATCGTAAAGTATAATCTGTAAGGATTTTCTACTAAATGGTCTATACGTTATTTAAAAAAAATGTTTATTTTGCTCAAAAACAGTTTTTTGCGTTTTCTGAAAAATTAAAAATTTTGAGTTGTGTCACTTTTGAAGTGGATGGGCGATATGTTTGTATTTGGATTTATATATATGTATTAAGGTTTTCAATCCCGAAGCATTTTTAAAAATCCCGGGATTCGGTATTCTGAAAATTGCATTCCCGGAATCCCGGGATATTTCGGGATTTTTCGAGATTTTTTTCAATTTTTTTAACTAAAATGATTTTGTTTTTAATATACAAAGAAAGTGAAATCAGAAATCAAAGAGCATTTATTTATTGCGAATATACTCGTAAAGTTATATTTTAAAAGGAACATCGAGTTTTGATTTGGCAGTCTTTTTTATAAAAATTCTTATATAAGTAACATATCTTAAATAATATCTTATATCTAAATCAATCTGGTAGTTGAAACATTAAGTACATTTGCATACATTGCATTCAGTTATGAGATCAGTTGGAAAAAATAACGCGCAAGTAAAAAATAAATGCTAAAAATGAGAGTACAAGTCAAAAACACTTGAGCTTATTTGGTAGATAAAAAGAAACAAGAAAAAAATGTATAAATGAGTACCTGAGAGATCAAGTATAAAAAAGCTAGGGGTATACTAATTCACTGTTAATTTCGAGAAGTGTATGTATGAGTAGTACATTTTAAAACATTCTTAGGATTAATTTTTCAAATAATGTCACAAAAAAATTAAAGCGTCTAATGAGTCGCCAGCAAGACTTAATCTGAGCTCATTGCATATTAAGGCTTTCAATCCCGAAGCATTTTTAAAAATCCCGGCATTCAGTGGCCCTAATCCTAGGATTTGAGATCGTAAAAAGCCTCCGGGATCCCGCAATCGGGAATCTTGGGATTGAAAGCCTTAGTCGTCACCATGACCCATCATCACAACATGTCGAGTTTCGTTCGTGAAAATTGCAGAAATGCTACCAATTTCTGCATTAGGCTGTTACCAAGATGGTACCGATTTGATGGAGAGATATGGCATATTTTATAACGCTAACTATGTTGTTCATTGGTATCGATGGTTTTTATTTCTTTTTTGCAGGTTGTTCAGACTTTTAATGTGACTGATGCCCCCGACAATATTTTTTTTGATGTCGTATTATTTCTTCGAGAAATAATTATTATTTCTTCGAGAAATAATTATTATTTCTTCCAGAAATAATACGAAATAATTATTATTTCTTCCAGAAATAATACGTCATAAAAAAAATATTTTATAAATCATAACATTAAGAAATAATTATTATTTCTTCTAGAAATAATGCGACATCAAAAAAAATATTGTCGGGCGGTATCAGTCACATTAAAAGATCTGAAAAACCTGCAAAAGTTAAATAAAAACCATCGGTACCAATGAACAACATAGTTATTTAGGTATTTGTTCCTTGTTATCCTATTTGCCTGCGGTTGGTTTGTATAAATCGTGCGGCCGTCCGAATTTCATCATTGCTGGATCTCACCGCTTTGATTGTGTTAGTCGAAGCACCCACCACATGAGCAACATAAAATTATGATAGGTTTGTATAATTAACTTTCCATAAACGTCACATACACATTGTGACTGTGTATTACAGTTTCCGTTGCAAAATAAAACGCGCGACATTACGTCGTCAGTGGGAATTCCAGTCGTTTGTGGAATTTTTCACAAAACTACAGTCAGTATCAGAAGAGAGCAATGAATCAGCGTTTCTAGTTTTGAACATGTTAGAAATTTTGGTGTGTTTACTCGCAGGACAAAAAAATGCTACATTCCTCATGATGGCGCCGAAATTTGACAACTAATTGACGCACTTAGTCTTCTACCGCATGCCAAGTATTCCAAATATGCCGCAGATGCATTGCATAATTACCTCAAGCAGATGCACACGTATTGAGTGTGTATGTGTGTGTGTGTATGTTAGTTTCCAGTTTACCTCTTGGCGTTTTTCGTTTTGGAATGAGTATTAAAAATACTTATGTACCTGCAGGGGCGTAGCCAGAACTTGGTCATGGGGGGGTTTTAAAAAAATTTGTTTGCCAGTTTAGTATTACATGTTTTTTAAAGTAAAGTGCACTTCCCAAATAGAGCATTTTGCTGTGGCTTATGTGACTTAATGCATTAAAAACTAAATTTTTTCCCTGATTTTTAGTAAAAATTTCATGAAATTTGATGGACTGAAAGCGAAGTTATTGCATCTGAAGTGGAAGTATGTTTGTGTCATCGTACAAAAATGTGCATCGAACAAAGATCCAATATTAACTATTGTTTTAAAAATGTTTAAACTTTAACCGAAGCATTTAAATTGATGGACCAAGTTTATGGTGATTTTTGTTTATACCGTGGTGGAGTTCATAAGTGGTAAAAGCGATTTAAAAACGATTGTCAGAACATAAATGATGACCAAAGTGTTAGTCAACTGAATCCGCGATCACCGTAGATCAAAACTGGGCGGTAATTCTTAAAAGATAAGCCAAAATCTTCATTGAAATTCTTGAAATTGGATTTAACCTTCGCTTTACTTATACCCACCCGGGTGATCTTTTTAATATTCATGTTTAATATCTGCACAAATTTTAAGGTAATTTTCAATAACATGAAAAAATATTTTTTTGAAATTTTGTTCATGTTTAACCCTTTTAGTGCCGGAGGCCGATATATCGGCTCTTGCTGCACTAGCGAGAAGTGCCAGATCCGATATATCGGCCCGCGCTTTGTAGCGCTTTACTATTCGCATTGCGGGAGAACTCTATCTCAAAATAAATTTGTAATACATTATAAATGATCTAATTTCATTACGAGAGAATAAAAAAAAATATTCGTTTGTTTTAACTCTTTGTGGACTTTTATGTTATCGGAACTTTTCGGCAGCGTGTTATGTAAACAACTGTTTGAAGAGTCTTGCGAAATAACGTTGCATTGTCGCAGCGAGACGTAGGATCAGTTAGTGTCTCCTCGATCGTTGTTTTGAACAGTCTATTTCGTCCCAGTTGCAGTTTGAAAGCGTCATTTTTGTTATTGCCGTTGTTTTCCGCTTGTGTCAAACATTGTTGTTTTTGACAAACCAACAATTAGCAATACAGGATTTCGAAAATTCTATTCATTCTCTATGTTATCCTTAGTACACTGCTTTTTGAATCATGTAAATATTGTTTCTCGTTTGGTATTTAAGAGCATTTTCCCAAACCCTAGTAAAACTGTGAAATTCGACCGGTTATCCCAGGCGCTTTCGCTACCATTTTGATTAAAACTCACGATAAATTTTTTTTGCGTACCTCATTATGTGTTCAATAAACACTCTGGAAAGAAATCTTCCAAAATAAATCATTAAAGTTAGGCCTTTTTTCGAAATACGAACTATCGCCAGAGCAAGATACTAAATACTGAAGTATGAAAAAAATTTATAAATTATTATATATTTATTGTGAGTTTTACTCAAAATAGCGGCGGAAGTGCCTGGGATCATCTTTAGTAAGGCGAAGGTTAAGCATCTCAACAGCATAAATTTATTGCATTTTAACTGAACATTTGGCTATCGAAGGATGCCATCCCATCTATTGACACTTGTTTTGACTGTTTTTTTGCTTTCACATGATGTGGCACCGTGCGAATTTCACCTTTTCAAAGAATGCATTTGCCGATGAAAAAAAGCGTTTTGAGAACGTAGAAACCATCTAAAAGGCTTGTACCGACATCCTGAAGGACATTCCGGTCGACGAACTAAACTACTCTTTAGACATGTTTTTATAACATTCAAATCGCTGCATTACGCCTAAACGTGACTATTAAAAAAACAAATTAGTTTCGGTAAAAAAAGGGTTTTGTTTATATTGTAACGATAAGACAGTTTGTCGCTGTGCAAAGCAACCCTGTCGCTACGCGCCGTGCTATAATTCGACCTGGCAATGATGGCAACTTCTAGTCCAACCTGGCAATGATGGCAACTTTTAGTCCAATCTGGCAATGATGGTCGCGATCATCATGGAAACCTTTAGTCCACTCCGGAATGTGCGAGAACGATCTGCGCGATGGCCGGGTAGGTATAAAAGACAGCCGGGTGCGGCGCAGCGAGTCAGTCGGATTTTGACTAGTGAAGGTGCCACACGGAGTAATTGAGCAAATACTTAAGTGTAAAGACAAACAAGTGTAAATTAGTAAATAAAGTGGTTGTTGGTTTATTTTATTGACTGCGCTTGAGAAACTAAGTGTGTTTTATTTTCAAATTACGCAATCCAGAGATACGTACTAGCCCACTGGAACTAGCATTCGTAGCAGTTGGTGTCAGAAGTGGGATTGTGTTACTGAAAGTAAAAAAAAATAAATAAAAATTAATTATAAAACGCAGACATGGTTAGACTGGAGCAACTGAAGGTGGACCAGCTGAAGAAGGAGCTGGCCGCTTGGAATTTGCCGACTGCTGGCGGAAAGGTGGAGTTGCAGCTGCGCTTGCGAGAGGCGTGTGAATCACGAGGCACTGATTGGACTGCGCACGAGTTCGGGACGCAGGAGCTAGATTCGTCGGCCAAAGTGGAGGAATCGCCTGCGGGTGCTGCGTCGATGCAAAGTACGGCTGCAGCGGCTGCGCCACCACAAGCATTGGACATGAGCCAGCTAATGGTTGCACTTAAAGGCATGTTCGAGACTTCCAACCGTGAAATGGCAGCCAAAATGGAAAATGAAAATCGCGAAATGTCGGCGCAGATGGCAGCGAAAATGGAAACTGCGAATCAAGAGATGGCAGCGAAGCTGGAAACTACGAATCTCGAAATTTCGGCAAAAGTCGAGACTGCAAATCGAGAAATGGCGGGAAATTCTGCGCGCATAGAGCAGAAGGTGGAGGAAATTTCCGATAGGCTGAACGTGAAAGTTGAGCATCTCGAGACGCGAATGGTCAATTGGGACAAACGAGTTGACGAAATGGGTGAATCCCTGAACAGACGAGTTGACAACCTGGATGAGTCCTTGAACAAACGAGTTGACAGTCTGGAAGATTCGATGCACAGAAAAATGGACGAGCGGCTTAGGGAGGTACAGCCGCGAGAATGGTTGCCGCCGGTTCCGGAAAGTGTTGCCAGCCGAGCAGAAGTGCCTACTTATGATGGGACTACGCCGTTCAATACATTCAAGCTGCAATTCGACCTGGCTGCTCTGGAAAATCAGTGGACCGATGTAAGGAAAGGTCGGAGATTGGCGCTGGCTCTTAAAGGTGCTGCGGCTGAGGTAATAAAATCAGTTCCAGAATGTTTACGAAGTGAGTACGAGACCGTCATAAGGGCGCTGGCAGCCAAATACAGCGACGAGCACAACAGAACGCTGTACTACTGTGAGCTGAAGAATCGCAGGCAAAGGGCCAACGAGGCGCTGCAGACATATGCAGCAGACATTGAGCGGCTCGTACAGCTGTGCTACCCGTCCTTCGGCGCTGATGATCTCGAGAGGATGAAGATTGAGGCGTTTATTGAAGGTCTTCATGATCCGGAGACACGTCGCAGTGCGTTGATGATGGGTAAGCCGACATTTAGGGAGACGGTGACCAGCGCGATGACATACGAGGCGACATGGATTGGGAGCACTCGGTATGTACCTGCAAGGATACGCCAGATCCAGCCGGACAACGACATTGCGATCCAGGCAACAAGCTCTGAGCCACCGGGCAGGCCACGGGTGGTCTCCTCTAAAGTTGTTTGCTGGGTATGTGGCAAGCAGGGCCACATATCACGAGACTGCCGCCAACGAAAGAGGCGTTCCCGTTCTCGATCGCAATCGCCTGAAGCGAGGAATACTGACAATCGAGGCTCAGCCAACAAGCGCAGGGCTGAGGACGGCGAGTCGTTAAACTAAAACGGGTCAGCCCAAAGGGGCGTGAGCTGATCCCCACAATCTGCCGCCCCACCGTCCTTGTCTCACAGCTGAAACGACAGCCCAGCAGCTTGACAATTGAAGGAAGGATAGATGGAAAGTTGTTCGTGTTGACACTGGATACTGGAGCGTCATATTCGATCATAAAAAGGAAGCTGCTGAAGAACTGGGAACCACTGCATGGCATACAGCTGCGGAATGCGACTGGCGAGCTCGCGCCGGTAAGAGGGAAAGTTACAAAAACGATTACTATCGGCACCAGCAGCCTGGAACATGAGTTCATCGTCGCGGATATAATGGACGACGTGATTATCGGCGTGGATTTCATGATTAGGCACGGTTTTACGCTGGACCTGAAGGAAAATGTGCTGAGATATGCCAACGTTGAATTCCCGCTGCACACCGGCTATGAGCGAAGCGTGGCGGTAAGGAAGGTTGTATCGTGTCAACACAGGAGGATACCAGCGAACTCCGAGGCGATTGTGTGGGCAAAGGTGGACGAGGACGATGGGACGAGTCGGCTGTGGGTTGTAGAAGCACCGAATCAAGGACACGACAACATCATCATCGGACGTACATTAGTGGAACCTAAGAATGGCAGAATACCAGTCAGAATACTGAACCCCCTGAATGCACCCAGATATGTCGGGAAAGATGAGGTAATTGGCGAGTGTAGAGAAGCCGTAGCAGTGGTCAATTGCGAGAGTAGCCCACCCGGAGGAAATAAGAAGAGCGGTTTTAACATGGACGTCATACCGCAGGAGAATCAGTGGAACAGCGAATTGACGGCCAATCAGAAACAGAAGGCGAGGTCACTCCTGCAGCACTATGGGTCAATATTTGCGGCAGAAGCAGGCGGAAGAACAGCCATAGTGAAGCACAACATCGACACCGGAAGTGCAAAACCGATTCGCCAACCACCAAGACGAGTTCCTCTGGCCAAGAGGGAAGAGGTCACAAATTTGATCGAAAACATGCGGAAAGAAAAGGTCATAGAGCCCCTGGTGCTCGCCGGTCGTGCTAGTCAAGAAAAAGGATGGCAGTACCCGGTTTTGTGTGGACTATCGGAAGCTCAATGATGTGACCAAGAAGGACAGTTATCCACTACCGCGGATCGATGACACCCTGGACACGCTGTCAGGCACACAGTGGTTCTCCACGCTCGACTTACGCAGCGGCTATTGGCAGGTAGAGCTTGCAGACAAAGACAAGGGGAAAACGGCTTTCAGTGTTGGCGATGGTTTGTGGCAGTTCACCGTCATGCCGTTTGGACTCTGCAACGCCCCAGCAACATTCGAGCGGCTAATGGAACGGGTGCTAAAAGGGCTGCATTGGCGGACGTGTCTGGTGTACCTCGACGACATAATCCTGATGGGTAAAAGCTTCGACGACCACCTGGGAAAGCTAAAGGAGGTATTCGAGCGGATACAAAAAGCCGGGCTTAAACTCAACCCAAAGAAGTGCTCGCTGTTCCAAAAAGAGGTCAAGTATCTGGGTCATACGGTTTCCGCCCGCGGAGTACATACGGATGAAGGCAAAATCACGGCGGTGAAGGAGTGGCCCCGGCCACGCAATCTACACGAACTCCGCAGTTTCCTGGGCCTGTGCACATACTACCGCCGATTTGTTCCGGGATTCGCGAACATAGCCAGCAGCTTGCACAAACTGACGAAAAAGAGCCAAGCTTTCGAGTGGAACGAAGAGCAGGAGCAGGCTTTTGCACGTCTGGAGGAAAAACTGTGCATTGCTCCAATTCTGGCCTTCCCCGTGCCTGGAGAGATGTTTGTGCTGGATACGGATGCGAGCGGGCATAGTATTGGCGGTGTGCTATCACAGATAATAGACGGCCAAGAACAAGTGATAGCATACTACAGTAGGATTCTGTCGAAACCGGAACGCAACTACTGTGTGACACGGAGAGAACTGCTGGCGGTATTGGACTGCGTAAAACACTTCCACAAATATCTGTATGGACAAAGGTTTCGCCTGCGCACAGATCATGCGGCATTGAGATGGCTCCTGAACTTTAAGGATCCTGAAGGCCAATTGGCGCGGTGGATCGAGCGACTGCAGAGCTACGACTACACGATAGAGCATCGGAAGGGCAGTAGCCATGGCAATGCCGATGCTTTGTCACGCCGTCCGTGCAAAGTCGAATGCAGGGCGTGCTCGCGAGCCGAAAGCAAAGAACAGATAGTGGACGTCCGGTTGGTGAGCGTTATGCCAGAGGAAGAGTGGTCTGCGGAGAGGCTACAAAAGGACCAGCGTGAGGATGCGGATCTTGCAAAAATCGTCGAAGGCAAGGAGCAAGGCGCACGTCCAGACTGGCAGGAGATGGCCGGTGAAAGCCCGATCGCCAAGGCTTACTGGGCACAGTGGAAAAGTCTGCGGCTGAAGGAAGGATGCCTGTACCGCGAATGGGAGAGCGCGGATGGACGGACCAGCAACTCCCTAATGGTAGTGCCGAAATGCAGAATCAACGAGGTCATCCAGGCATACCATAACGACTCCAGTGGAGGGCACCTAGGCATCACCAAAACCGTCGCCAAAATAAAAAGACGATTCTACTGTGTAGGATGTCAGGAGTCTGTAGCCGAGTGGATTAAGAGCTGCGACCGATGTTCAGCAGCGAAAGGGCCAACAAGAAGATCTCGAGGCCGCATGCAGTAGTACAACGTGGGAGCGCCCTTCGAGCGGATTGCTATGGACGTCGCCGGCCCATTCCCAACTAGTACTCAAGGCAACAAATATGTGCTGGTGGTAATGGATTACTTCAGCAAATGGCCCGAAGTGTACCCAATTCCTAACCAGGAGGCCACTACGATCTCGGAAAAGCTGGTAAACAACTGGGTAGCCAGGTTCGGAGTTCCGTTGGAGTTGCACTCGGATCAAGGCCGGAATTTCGAGTCTGCGGTATTCAAGGAAGTGTGTGAGCTGCTGGGGATAAAGAAAACGCGTACCACCCCTTTGCACCCACAGTCCGACGGCATGGTGGAACGCTTTAACCGGACACTAGAGGAATACCTGCGGAAAGTGGTAGGCAGGAATCAAAAGGATTGGGACACGCATATCCCCTTGTTCCTAATGGCGTATAGGTCAGCCCCGCACGACACGACATCACTCACTCCAGCCCGAGCAGTATTCGGCACAGAATTGCGGTTACCCGCTGACTTGAAGTTCGGGGTAGTCAGCACGACGGGAGGCGCTAAGACGGACTACGTGGCCAATAAGCGGGCGGAACTGGAGGAGATTCACCAGTTTCTAAGGAGCCGCACCAAACTGGTCAGCGATAAGGCGAAAGCCAGATATGATCTACGGGCCAACTCAGCAGGGTTCCAAGAAGGCGATCTGGTAATGCTCTACAACCCGCAGCGGAGGAAAGGTTTGTCTCCGAAACTTCAAGCGTCATGGGAAGGACCTTACGAAGTCGTGACTAGGATAAACGACGTGGTATACAGGATTCAACGTTGCAGCAATAAAGGCGCTAAGCTGAAGGTAGTCCATTTGCAGCGCCTGGCGCCTTATCACAGCGGAACCTCGGCACTTGTTCGGGACGAACAAGTCTAAGTGGTGGGCAGTGTAACGATAAGACAGTTTGTCGCTGTGCAAAGCAACCCTGTCGCTACGCGCCGTGCTATAATTCGACCTGGCAATGATGGCAACTTCTAGTCCAACCTGGCAATGATGGCAACTTTTAGTCCAATCTGGCAATGATGGTCGCGATCATCATGGAAACCTTTAGTCCACTCCGGAATGTGCGAGAACGATCTGCGCGATGGCCGGGTAGGTATAAAAGACAGCCGGGTGCGGCGCAGCGAGTCAGTCGGATTTTGACTAGTGAAGGTGCCACACGGAGTAATTGAGCAAATACTTAAGTGTAAAGACAAACAAGTGTAAATTAGTAAATAAAGTGGTTGTTGGTTTATTTTATTGACTGCGTTTGAGAAACTAAGTGTGTTTTATTTTCAAATTACGCAATCCAGAGATACGTACTAGCCCACTGGAACTAGCATTCGTAACAATATTCTTTTAAATATTTAAAGATGAAAAGACCTTTTTGCTAATGTGGGAACGTACATACGATGCATAGTGATTGAAAATGTTGACAAATTATTGGCTATAGGGGGTTCTGACACCCTAAACCCCTCCTTGGCTACGCCCCTGTGTACCTGTAACAAAATCGGACATGTGCTTCTCGGCCGAGTTGTGTGCAACCTCAGCCAGTGTTTACTCTCGTGCCGCTATGAACTTCGATTTCGCATCTATTTACATATCCAACTACGTATGCTGCGTTGAACTTCCCTTTCGGACCTGAGAGAGGGGACTGGTTCCCAAAATTCATTGGTTTTTCAACTGGTTTTTTGTAAGTCAATTGGACAACTAGTTGTCAAAGTAGCTGTCAGCGAATGCAGAAGTTAGTTCGCGTCTAATCGTTCACGTTCTGTGTGCGCGTTCATAGCCGAAAAGAGCAAATGAAAATGAGAAAGACGAAACAGGTGAAACAATCAACAAAATTTTGTTAAGTCTGACGACGACAGAAAAGCTTGCATTTTCTGAACATGTCTGCTTCTTTGACTCGAGGCTCGCTCGATTTGCACGTTTTGCCTTGAATGATTTCAGTTGGAATTTTGCGTGGTTGTGTGAAGCAACAAGTTGAAGCGGCAGTTGAAAGGTATTTATCAATTAATTTGTTTCTTTTTTAGTTTTTTATGAATTAATTAATTTGTTTAAATATTGCAGGCGTAGTCAATAATGATGAGGATATTGAATTGCGTCAGGCCCCAAATATTTTCGGCAGAAATGTGTCAAGTCCAAGTTCATATTTTTTTAGAACTAAAATTTTTTTCTGCACGTATATTTTCTTTTTCATTCGCGATGAATTGTTATTGTTTTACAAATATTTTTAAAATACAATTAATATGGCGTTCAAACTGTAGACTTAAACCTGTTTAATGTGCTTAAACAAGTTAAATGAACAAAACCAGCTCGAAAACCGGTTTATTCACATGCAATTGTTGTTGGAAATTAAACGTGTTAAACCATTTAACATGTTTTGAAACGAGTTTAGCGCAGGGTTGCATCCGAAAGCTTTCTATGAAAAAGCTTTTTTGTCAACTGAACACACCGCACACACTCTAAACACGTACTAGAAAAACATCCCTTAAATTTCAGCTGTCATTTCATCAAAACAAAAACAAAATTGAAAATTTGAAAAATTTGAAATGAATGAAAATTATCATTTTGCTTGCACTGCTTTCATTCCATTCATCACCTTTTTATGGCATCTGAATACAAGGCGTCTAATATTTGGACGAAGTTGAGAATGTTGCCGTGAATTGTGAAATATGCACCAATATTTCGCTCAAATCATGCTCCCAGCACATTTTCACGCACAGTTCACAAAAATATTTATTTGTTTATTTGTAAACAAACAGCTGTCAAATTGAACCTCATTGAGCAGTCTGGACGGTTGTGTTCAACAAAAAGCTCTTTTCACTTAAACTAGTTTAAATGAGTCAGTTTGAACGCCATATAATATTGAAACATTTCATTGTTTTATTTTCCTTTATAGAATTCAACTGGTTAGAAAACTAACCCAGAATAAACTAGTTCTGAAATTACTCGCTTTGCAACTGGTTCAGAAACTGTTTTACTTAGGACTGACTTTGGACTAGTTGAAAATAGATGCAGACGGGGACAATTAACTGCCTAGGACATCGCCATGTTAAAAGGGTGAGTTTGCTCCAAGGGAACAAATCGGCTCTAAAATCAGTTATGACTGACAAGCATCCAGTTGAAAAACTACATTTGGACCAGTCCGAATTCCTACAGGGTTCAAAATACATACTTGTGTGAGTCAGTTGCATCGTGGAGCTCCACGACGACCCTTGGACTGCCCTACTTGTTCACAATACACCGCAAGACGAGTATCACTTTGCGCGATAAATCGCTGCTAAGTGTCACTAATAAGTGTTTTGGATTATTTTCCAAACACCACAATCCAACATCGGCACTCCTTCTCGGCACTTCCCCCATTTTTCATTCCTCCTACTTAATTTATGATTTTCCTCACTACATTAATCTCGCTCAAATTCGTGGAGCCGCGTTCGTCGGGAAATGCGAACAAGGTGGAGAGGAAATTCGGCGCTGCAATTACGCTGCCGGATTGTGGCTCATTTCCACGCAACTTTCTTCAGCATCAGCCGCAGACAGTCTCCGCGGTAGTCCCGGACAGATTCGATAGTATCTCCGCTTTAGTGCCGCCTGCGTGTGCGTGTGCCGTTTGTCGGCGGCGCAAGGGAAATTATCGTGTCGACTCGTGTTCTGATTGACATTTATCATAATTTCGTGTTTGTTTGAGTGTCGTATGGGCTTATGAAGTTAAGTATTGGAATTATGGGAAGCACAACGTGACACAAATATTGTATATGCGACAGATGTCACCTACGCAGACTACGGACGATCATAAAAGTCATGTGTCAAATGACAATTCTTCATTTCATTTCTATTCACGTCCATAACCCACATCGATCATAGCTCGAGGATAGGCACATCTTTTATGCGCCTAATTGCTCAATTGCAGAATTTTGATGTGATTTCAAATTGTCAAAAATGGTCGAGCATCGGGATTACAGTTCTTACTGATTTTAGTTTCAACATTATCAAGCTTACCAAAAACTTTACATAATTTAGTCAAATTTTTTATATGTATGTTGTTCTTGTCTATTTCAGTTTGTTTTTTGATATCTAGGCAATCAATTATTGTATAGCCCGATAGAGGTTTCAAATAATGAGCTTTTATAACTAATTTAATAAGTAAACTCTAAAATATCCAACTAAAATGTGCACCTAAAATTCGAAAATATACTGTAAAATAAAATGGGATTACAGTTCTTACTAATTTTAGTTTCAACATTTTCAAGCTTACCAAAAACTTTACATAATTTAGTCAAATTTTTTATATGTATGTTGTTCTTGTCTATTTCAGTTTGTTTTTTGATATCTAGGCAATCAATTATTGTATAGCCCGATAGAGGTTTCAAATAACGAGCTTTTATAACTAATTTAATAAGTAAACTCTAAAATATCCAACTAAAATGTGCACCTAAAATTCGAAAATGTACTGTAAAAAAAATGGAAAATATGCAGTAAAACCTTCATCATAAAAAGTAAAGATAGAAAATACTCAATTTAAAAATGCCGCAAGATAAGATGTTTGATGTAAAACTTTGTCTCTATTAAAAATAATAATAATACTAGCTATGTGTTAAACAAAAAATATGCATTTATAGCTGAAATTTAATACACAAGCTTTCTATGTATGCAACTCGAGCATTTAACCGAAAATATGCAAAAATTTGTTTTTATACACATTATTACATATGAAAAAATCCATTTAAAATTGAATGGCACGTTAAATTTCATAAATCGCCTAAATGTTTTATTGCTTTCGGTTTAGGCTTTTCCAAACAAACATGCATTTACATAATTTTTACGCCCTAGTAATCAGCATTCGATTGAGCTGGACGAATTTTCAACTGAGATTTCGGGCTTGGCCACGAAACAATTAATCCTGTGCCTATGCTTGTCCCGAGTCCATGTTTATTACAGTCGCCGCCATTTTTGTGTGGCAATTAGCACAGTACACTAATTTTGGTTGATGCTGCCATCTGCTGGTGGGCAGTGAAAGCTAGAAAGCTTTTGTATTCATACGCTAACCAAACTAAGCTGTACGCCGTGCCGACGCCAGAGGGGTCTGGTGGCAATTGGCGAGGATGCCAGCTCACTTTTCGTTCTCCTTGGCAGATTTTGTCTCCTTGGCGATTTGTAGTAAAAGTCCCCGCACTGTTTATCTACAAGTAAAAAATGTAGGTACATTTTGCGAGAAAATAAAAAATAAAAGAAATTTTATTCAATTTTCTTATATTAAAAAATTAAAAATACATTAAAAATTTAGGAAATACAATAAATGAGAAAGGAAAAATTAACGAACAAATTTAGTAAATTCAGTCAATAATGTTTTTTATTCATAGCAGAATTAGCAGTGATGGGACCAGCGTTGCCGTTTTGGTTATTTTTAACCAAAAATGGTTATTTTTATTTTTGAAAATGGGTTTTGGTTATTTGGTGATTTTTGATCCCATTTGGTTATTTTTTAGAATATTGCACGCTGATACAAATGTATCATCTAGCGCAATATTATTGGGAGTGGCAATAATATTGATTGGTGGTAGCCACTCATAGCTATTGCTGTTTCTCGTAAAAAAGTAAGCAACATTGTTTAAATCGATAACTATGTTTTAAAAAGAGTCAACAACACATTCGCGGACGTTGACAACTAATTAAAAATAATATCGCAGCTCATTGAAATTTTTACTTCTCACATACATACCTTATGATCAAAAAAGAAATTGAATTTTGAATTGCCGCGCTTATCCAATCGGTAAATTTTTATTTTCTCAACGTTGGCAATACTTTTATTGGTGTTTTCTCAAATTTTGACGCATATCGTAAGATTAGTATTCGATTGGCGTCTATACGAAGAAGTCGAAAAATTGTTGTGTGGCGATTTTTATAATGGATGAAAAATTAGAACAACGCGCGTGCCTAAAATTTTGTGTTAAAAATGAAACTTCTTGTGCCGATTCGTTGAAAATGTTACAAAAGGCATATGGTGAAGCGTGTATGTCGAAAACACGAGCATACGAATGGTATAAACGGTTCAAAGGCGGCCGAGAGAGCCTAGAGCACGATGATATCCCTGGACGGCCATCAACGTCTGTTACCGAAGAAAAAATCGAATTGGCGAAGCAAATCGTGTTGGAAAATCGTTGTGTATCGATTAGAGGGATTGCTGTGTTTTTGATCATCTTATTTGGATCAGCCGAACACATTTTAACTGATTTTTTGGGCATGAAACGCGTCGCTTCTCGGCTGGTGCCAAAAAAGCTGAATTTCATTCAAAAACGGCTTTGATTATTTCGGAATTTTCGGCCAAAAATTTGACCAATGTCATCAGCCAAGCACCATACAGTCCAGACATGGCCCCGCGTGCTTTTTTCTATTTCCCAAACTCAAATTGCCATTGCGGGGAACGCGTTTTGAGACCATAGAGGCCATAAAAGAGAATTCGCTCCGTGAGCTGAAGGCCACACCTTTGGCGGCCTATAAAAAATGTATGGAAAATTGGATCAAACTTTGGCATACATGTATTGACGCAGGAGGAGAGTATTTTGAAGGGGATAGTTAGGAAATTTATTAAAAATTGAAATTTTGGGTTTTTGTTTTTAATTCCCGTTCTTTTTTAATCATGTTCCTTAAATCGTGAAATTTATGCATGAGTTATTTATTTTCTTTATGTCGAACAAACATTTTGGTTATTTTTGTTACATTTTGGTTATTTTTTTTTTTGTTCCTGGTTATAAATTGTTTTTTCTAGTGGCAACGCTGGATGGGACTAATATAATAGCGAATTTCGCTCTTCATAGCATTTTAGGTGTAAAGTTGCTAACGTAGCAATTTTTGAATTCTCGCAATGTTTTCGAAAGCAGTTGTAGCGACAGATTGATACGATAGCAACTTTACACGTAAAATGCTATGACGAATGAATGAATGAATATTATGTAATATAATATAGTACGTAGTATTATTACTTTTGGTGAAAACAAGTAATACAGTAGAATCTCCTAAAACGCAACCAAATTGTTCCAGGGGTGGTGCAAATAGCGAAAGTTGCATTTATTGGACGGATTGGAAAAACATCAATTATTCAGTAGAATTACATCTTATTGAGAAAAAGGTGCATTTTATAATCAAAATAGGATAATTTCAGAAACAAAAATATAGGTATTTTATTTAAAATAAAATCAGCACAAACAAAAACAAATATTTCATTAATAGATAATTTCAGAAACAAAAACATATTTCATTTAAAATAAAATCCACTGTGTGTAAAGCGTTGCTTTAAAGGGTAAACACTGCTTTTGCTCGGAATTTTATCATTGGCCCAGTCACTGAACAATTCCGTGTTCTTTGATTTAAAAACCAATCAAACAAATTTTTATGAAGTGTTTTTCTTTGAGTTTTTTTCAATACTATTTGAAGCTTCCTCCAGTATTGTTTTCCGATTTTGACTTGTTTACACCCTAATCCGCAGCCGGCCTATTTTTGTTCACACCACTGTCAATTTTTCGCAAGATTTCAATTTTTTTATTCAAATCGAATCAGATTTGCTTTGGTTTGAGAATTGAAGCCGACATTTTATCACGAAATAAACAAATAACTCAGAACTCTATACCTTGAATGAAAGAATATAAGAATACGACATCCGAGTGCTGACGTTGCGTTGTCTACCAACCCCACCTTCAAGAATTGTTTACTCTATATTTGGTCAATTAGGGTAATACAGGGTGGACCATTTAAGATTTGGAATTTGAATCGATTATAAAAAAAAACTAATGAATATTTTTTGAAAATTCCTGTTTTATTACAAAGCTTGGACTTTGTTATTTAAGAATGAAAAACGATATCGTTCATATGACCGCCACTACTGGCCTTATACTACGTTTTCATTGAGCCCAAATGCGTGATTTGGGCAAAAATTATCAAATGCGAAGCCAAATCACACATTTCCCCATACAAATTCAAATCTACGAAATGACTCATTTCAACAAAACGACGAAGCAAATGCGATAAAACATAACCAATTTTATCGAACGCATCACAAAATGAAAGCGCTTTCAAAAGCTCCAAAAGGTTTTGTTCTTTTTGACAGTTCAAAATCAAAACAAACGAAAATTATCAAAATGGAAAATTTGAATTGAAATTTTCGTCTGCTTTAAATATTTAGAATATTCTTAGCATGTAAGATGTGTAATATACAAGTACACCAATACCTCGCTTTGCGTCGTTTCGTTTTGCGTTTTTTCGAAGTTGCGTAGCTGCTGAATTAGTACTAATTTTCACTGTGCGTCGTTAGATTTCCGAAGTTGCGTTGTTTTGGGTTCGAGTCTTTTATTTTTTTGGAAATTTTCTTTTTTTTCTAAAAGATGGCACGATTTTTGTTTCTAATTGCGCCATGCCATCAAAACTCGGGGATTCCCTTTCGAACTGAAAATCAACGCAATTTTAATACAGTTTTATTTTCACTTTGTTTTGCTAATTTTTGAGTTCAGTTTCAATTAGTGTGTTGTGCTTTTTGTAACGTTTCAATTAGTGTGTTGTGCTTTTTTTTAAAAGAGAATAATACATTTTTATAAATTTTTACGGGTTGTTTCTGGTTACAAAAAAGGTAAATATTTTTCCAATTTATTTATTGGCAGAGTTATATTATTTTTGTACATACACTTGTAATTTTTTTAGCCAAATGAGTGGAAAGGGCGTTGCTGGTAGAATTACCAAAAATAAAAAAAAACTATCAGCTTGGAGACAAAATTAGATATTCTGCGACGATTTGATAAGGGCTGAAGGCTGTGGAGATAGCAAAGGCTGTTGGTCTGGCTGCAACATTAATTAATTAATTGACTGGCACGACAGCCCGCTTACGCGAGACTAAGGCCTAGCTTCCCGCAACCACCCATGTTGTGCGTGTGAATTTGTACGCGGGTGGAAGGGACCTACAGTTTTATGCCGGTTCCGAACGGCGAGTTGGGAGCTTTTTCATAAGCAATTTTTACTCTCAGAGGTTTGCCATTTCCAGCTGAGACGACAGCCACCGAAAGAGAAAACGAGTTTTCCCGTTATTTTTTTTAGGTGTTATTACAGGCAGTATTTGAACCTGCGGTTGCTGCCTTCGACTCGTGGTCCAACGCACTAACCAACTGAGCCACGGCGGCTGTACCAACTGTCAGAACTATTAGAGATCGAGATGGGGATAAAATAAGAGAGGCTGCAAAATCTGCAACATCATTAGATGCTAAAACGATGACCCGTACAAGGAGTGCTTTGATGATCAAAATGGAGTCCTTGCTTTCTATTTGGATTCAAAATCAAGTTGTGCAGAGAATACCATTAAGTAAAATGGTAATTCAGACGAAAGCAAAAAGCTTATTTGATGACATAAAAAGTAAAGCAGTATCCAACGATAATGCTAGTGGTAGTAATACAGACAACAATGAAACATTTGAAGCTAAGGACTGTATCGAAAAAAAGTGCACACTTTGTTTGATGTATAACTTTAATGGAAATTTTTTTGATCAGATTGTTTGTTTTAACATTTGTTGCATATACTTTAAGGACTAAAAATTTTTGTTTTAATAACAAATTTATTTTTAAAATAAATGTATATCTAATTTTTTGTTTGACCCTCTTCACTAAATTTTTTACAGATGCTTGCGTTATGGTTTTTGTTGCTTTTGTCCAATTTTTTTTGAATTCCTGAAGATTTTTAGCTTCTTGTCCATCTTTTATAAGGTTTCTTTTGGCTATTGCCCAGTAGCGCTCTATTGGACGTAGTTCTGGTGCATTTGACGGATTCTCATTTTTTCCACATATTTGATGCTATTTGCTCTCAGACCCTCTATAGTGGCCTGGGCGTAATGCGCAGTTGCTAAATCTGGCCAGAAGAGCACAGGTGCAATATGCTTCTTATAAAAAGGAATAAGGCGTTTTTTAGGCACTCCTTCCTATAAATTTCTGCATTTATAGTGCCTTTTGTAAAATATGAAGAAGATTTTAAACCGCAAGAGCAAATAGCCTGCCATACTAGCACTTTCTCTCCAAACTTTTCCAATTCGATTGCACGCACTGAGTCATCTACAGTATTATCACCTTTGCGTTTAGTATAAAATTGTGGTCCTGGCAGTGATTTTGAGTTCATTTTTACATATGTCTCGTCATCCATAATGCTGCACGAAACTTTTTCTTTGCAGAGACGAGTGTATAGTTTTCTGCTTCGCGTTTTGCCAGCCACTTTTTGTTTTAGGTTTTTTTTTTGTATTTTTTGTTTTTTATATGTGTTTAAGTTATTCCTCTGATTCACTCTTTGCACCATCGCCACACTCGTTCTAGACCGTTTAGCTAAATCGCTGATGGACATTCACTTGTTTTCGTCAATCAATTGCTTCAGTTTTTCTTCCATTTTTGAGTCTTCAGGACCCTTTTGACGGCCACTTTTTGGTAGGTCGTTGATAGTGCAATGTTCACCATACTTATGAATAATCTTTTTAACGGAGTTTATGGACACGCGATGTCGTTTGGCTAATTTTCTGTATGAAGCACCTGTTTCAGTGCACCAGGTTAGGTTAGGTTGCGGTGGCTGCCTCTGTATGAGACACACTTAGGCCTCTTAACGGGGCCGTTGTGATACCACAGATTCCACCCGTTTGAAATGCGTATGCAACACTGTTTTTTTCCAACATGTGATACAACACACATTTCAAACGGATGGGGAAAGGGAGGGAGGGGACCTACAGTTTAACGCCGAATCCGAACGGCGATTGGCAGTTTTTTTGTTCACACTTGGAGGTTTTGCCATTGCCTGCCAAGAGCGCACTTGTGCGATTCTTGTAATTCTCATTCCCTTCATGTGGATAGCGATAGAAGTAGATGAGTGTTTTTTCCAGCCCAAGCCAGGAATCGAACCTGGGGCGCTCGGTATGAGAAGCCAGCGCGCTGGCTTCAGTGCACCAACTGTACACAATTTTTTTGCGGACGTCTAACTCGATGCGCGTCATTTTCATAATAGAAAAATATATGAAACGAAATTTGTATGAAATCAGTATTTCAAGGCCCACTCTATTTAACGGTATTTTTAGAATTAAAAAAAAAAATTATATGCTGCGAGAAATTTACGTTACAAAGTGTGCACTTTCTTTTCGATACAGTCAGGGCTGGTTTGAGAGATTCAAGGTTCGAGCAAATCTGCACAGCATTGCTCTTAAAGGCGAAGCAGCTAGCGCTGATATAACTGCTGCAGAACGCTACCCAACAGAGTTAAAAGCGTTAATTCATGAAGGTGGCTATGATCCGAAACAAGTCTTTAATGTTGACGAGACTGGGTTATTTGGAAACGTCTACCTAACAGAACTTTCATATCTAAAACAGAAAAATCTGCGCCAGGATTTAAAGCTAGCAAGGATAGAATGACTCTTTTTCTTGGTGGTAATGCTAATGGTGATTTCAAATTTAAACCATTTCTCATTTATCAATCAGAAAATCCAAGAGCTATGAAAGGTTGTTCAAAGAATCTGCTTCCTGTCCACTGGCGAGCAAACAAAAAAGCATGGATGACAGCATCATTATTTCAAAACTGGGTTTCAACTTGAGCTATTCCAGAAATTAAAGCTTATTGCAACAAGGAAAACTTAAACTTCAAGGCTTTGGTCCTAGTAGACAATGCTCCTGGCCACCTAGATTATGTTGATGAGTTGTCAGAAAACGTGAAATTTGTATTTTTGTCGCCTAATACGACATCAGTTATTCAGCCGATGGATCAGGGAGTAATATCAATTTTTATTAATATCAATTTTTATTAAGTTATTACCTTCGACGAACATTTAAACTTCTTTTAAGTGAGACTGATGGACAAGATAAGCCTACCATGCTAGAGTTTTGGAAAAAGTTCAACATTATGAAAGCCATAGAAATTATTTCCGATTCGTGGGAGGAGGTTAACCTATCTTGCATGAATGGTGTTTGGCGCAAAATATGGCCTGAATGTGTTCACAGAATATGCGCTGCAGAAGTTGATGGTACACCAGCTGTTTCTAATTTAGCTAGAGAGTCTAATTTTGAAGGTATGGAGTAGACTGACATAAATGAATTGCTAACCTCGCACAACCAAGAATTGTCTAATGAAGAACTATTGCAACTGGAATTGCAATTTGCTAATGAAGAAGATGACAGTGACCGTTCAATAGAAATCTCCGAAGAACAAAATTTAACCTCCAAACAAATTTCCAAAGCGATGTGTTTGATTGACGAAGCTATGGAGATTTTTTTAAAAAACGATCCTGACAGCGGAAGGAGTTTTAAAGTGTCCCAGGCGGTAGCTACGAATATCAATTGCTACAAGGAAATTTATTTTACGTTGAAAAAAAAGCTGTTCAGCAAACATTGGACCAATTTTTTGTGAAAGAAAGCCGACTTACGACAACAGCCACTATAGCCTCATCAGACAGTGATTAATTTTTATTTTGTTTTTATAAATTAATTGAATATTTTATTTTGTTTTAATTGAATTTGTTTTTTGTATGTATGTAATAAAATTTTATATTATTTTTGTTTTTTAAATGTTTACTTTGTTTAATTTTCTTTTTAAAAAGTAGTATTTTCGTAACCCTGGAACCTATCTTCGATCTTTACATGGTTTGCTATAGAAAATAATAATTCACTTTGCGTCGTGTTTTTTTGGAACGTAACCACGGCGCAAAGTGAGGTATTGGTGTATTCAAATATCGCAGTGTGTAGAACATAGAGGCAGCAAAAAAGAAACAAATGATTTAGTCAGAAGCCGGAAAAGAGCTGATCTATGAGCTGCGGCAACAGGACATGAGCATTGAGCATTTGACATTAGCTGCCAAACAAAATGAGCAATGCAAATGAGGCAATGTAAACACATTAAACGTAAAAGTAGTATTACAGTACGCCATTCGGTCAACCCAATTTTCAAGTACTTTTTCGATTGCTCCGGGTAGAATTTCCTGAATGGCAACTCCGATTTCATGTTTCAAAGCTTCAATCGTCTCTGGGTGGTTAGCGTAACACTTGTCCTTTACGGCTCCCCACAAAAAAAGTCCAACGGACTTAAATCGCAGCTCCGAGGCGGCCAATTGACTTCAGGATATCGGCTGATTATTCGATTTTCGAAAACGGTGCCCAAAAGTTCGATTGTTACGTTGGCTGTGTGGCTTGTTGCGCCATCCTGTTGAAACCAAATGTCGTCCATGTAATCCGCTTCAATTTTTGGAAACAAAAATTCGTTGAGCATGGCACGATAACGCTCGCCATTGACTGCAACGGCGGCTCCTTGTTCATTTGCAAAGAAAAATGGCCCAATGATGCCACCGGACCAAAACCCGCACCAAACCGTAACTCTTTGTGGGTGCATTGGCTTCTCAATGGTGACGTGTGGATTTTCCGAACCCCAGATGCGACAATTTTGCTTATTCACATAGCCTCCGAGGTGAAAATGGGCCTCATCCAAAAAGAAAATGTTTCGATTTTTCGACGATGGGTTGAAGACTCTCCACTTTGGAAGAAAGTTCTCAATATTTCCCAATTTTGTTCAAGCGTATAGCGTCCCATTTCGTAAATGCCAAACTTTTAACTAATATACGAACACAAATTGAATGGCATTTGAACTGCCATTCTCGAAATAAAGCGTAGTTCAAATTCCAAATCTTAAATGGTCCACCCTGTATATGGCACCATGGCTCAGTAATAGGGTTGTAGCCAATGGCGCACGCAGGATTTTGTTTCGGGGGGATTTTGTGTAACTTGTTCGAGAACTTTGAAATAGAATAAAATTAATATGTATGAATCTACAGACTGAGATCCAAAACATGTATGTTTTTCATACCTGACATATTTTGGTCCTGAACGTTCAAAATAGAAAATTTAGTTAAAAGGAAAACATTTTTCTCTTTCAGTTGATACCCATATCTTCATCATTGAATAACCGCAAATATTGAAAAAAATATTTGAAATGTGTATGTTCTTAAAATTTTAAAGTCCTTTAAAAAGGACTTTGGGTCAGAAAATGAAAAACTGACTATGCCAGGTTACTATAAATGACGCCTATATATTCACGTCTATATCAACATTAGGATGGGTCTCGGCAAACACATTTTTTTTTCGCCAATGTAAAGTTGGTGTTTTCACTCAGTGCATCATAACTTTGTCATTTTTCTTTCGATTCTATTGATGTTAGGCTTAGGTTAGGTTAGGTTGCGGTGGCTGCCTCTGTATGAGACACACTTAGGCCTCTTAACGGGCCCGTTGTGATACCACAAATTCCATCCGTTTGAAATGCGTATGCAACACTGTTTTTTCCAACATGTGATACAACACACATTACAAACGGATGGGGAAAGGGAGGGAAGGGGACCTACAGTTTAACGCCGAATCCGAACGGCGATTGGCAGTTTTTTCGTTCACACTTGGAGGTTTTGCCATTGCCTGCCAAGAGCGCACTTGTGCGATTCTTGTAATTCTCATTCCCTTCATGTGGATAGCGATAGAAGTAGATGAGCGTTTTTTTTCCAGCCCGAGCCAGGAATCGAACCTGGGGCGCTCGGTATGAGAAGCCAGCGCGCTACCCGCTGGGCTATCGAGGCCAGCATGTTAGGCTTAATATTTGCACAAATAATATATCTTTCATCTTAGATTGTAAAACCAAAGGAGAAAATTTATTTTATCTATAAAAAAAACATTCGAAAATGTATGATTTTTGAAAATGGTAAAAAAATTCACTTTTTTTCAATTTTCACCGTCAAGTAATTTCTCTAAATCTGGACAATCTGTATATCTCTGGAAAGGCTAAGGTATTATCTTCTGACCGACGGACAGCTTGTGTTAGTCGGATGATTCATTTACGAGATATGTGCTCATGCGATGCGGCACAAACGCACCACTGCTGAAACCCACGATTTTGACAGAAGCGATAAACAATCAGCCGGTGGCTTGCTACAACCTCATAATTAAGCCATGTATGGCACCTATTTTGAAAATCAAAATAAAAAAAGATGACTTCATTTTCAAAAATATCACTTGTCAACTTTACAAAGTGTTTTTTTCGGGGCAAATTTGATGGCTAATCGACAAAAATTTACAAAGAAGTTTTAAAATGCATTGCTACTACGTATGTTTTTTAAATGCTCAGAAATTTTAACCGCCCTGAAAACGCAACCAAAAAGTAGCTTTTTTAGAGTAATACGTTATCTCTACAAGGCGGTTGCGTTTATTGGATAGTTGTGTTTTGGGAGATTCTACAGTACAACTTATTACTTTATATTACTTTCTTCTTAAATAAATACTTTACAACACAAGTGAAGACTTTTTCGGGAATCGAACACTAAAATGGTTTTGGAAAATAATTTTTTTGGTTAAATTTTAATGAATGAATAAATATCACAAGAGCTTGTAAGTAGTAAATAAGGGTGCATGGAACTTAAAAATGAGATATTCAGCAAGAATTATTAATATTAGATCAACGCAGACAAATCTGTGTGCAATAGCTAGTCAAATATTTGCCATATTCGGCGCCTTTAAAAGTAATATACTTATTTTTAAGTAATTTATTACCTGTAATAAAAAAGGCGAAAGGCGAAAAGGTGTTCGATGCAATGGTTGGAGGTCGACGGCGAAGAGGGAGGCCGTGTCCGCGGTGGACGGACCAAGTTGAAGAGGCCCTGTTATCTATTGGTGCGACCAACTGGAGAAGGCGCGCGCAAAGCAGAGGCGCCTGGAGAGAAGTTTTGCGGCAGGCCGTAACCCGATAACGGGTTGTTACGGCCAGTTAAGTAAGTGAGTAAGTAATATTATTATTAGGGATCGGAATTATATGCAAGTGCATATTTTTTTGGAGCTTCCGATTTGAACGGGACCAAGATAAAAACTCTTTGTATTGAAAAATATTAAGAATGAGCTAACATATTGTTACGAAAATCTAAGCTCGTCTTGATTGTGTTTGAAAATAAAACAACTTCAATTACTCAGCGCAAACGCAGTCAGAAAACAACAATCACTTTATTTACAAATTTACACCAGCTACTACTCCACACTACCACTATTGCATGTTTCCCCTTTGCTTGCTCAACACAGACTCGACTCTCTGCGCTGCACACTGCTGCTTTTATACTAATTTTCTTATCGCGCCGAAGTTTCTTGCACATTCTAGTTGTACTCTCTATCTCGATTGTTCTAGCACAGCTCCTCACCTTTCGCGAACCATCCTTGCCATAATTATAGCATGCCGGCCGTACTTCAAAGTGCATGCCTAAAAGTATGCTATTCATGCATAGCACAGCACAGAGTGCTTCTTCGCTACAATATGCACTGCATATGTTTGCATATTTTGCATATTTTGAAGTAATATGTAATTTAATATTATTACTTTTAGAAGCCAGTAATATGTAACATAACTAAGTTAAATTCTAAAGTAATATGTCGCAACACTGAGAATTTGTGTAAAAAGGAGAAAACCAGGGACCGTACCGGTTATGGATGGATTTTAACTGTTTTCTTTTAACTTTTATTTTTTTCCTCAAAAATAACAGTTATTTTGTGACTTTTATTTTTTCGGTCAAATACATATATCAGGCAATTTGAAGTTTTTCAAAGGCCGTTTGACCGACTGAAAAACTATTAATACCATGATTGATTTGTGGGGAATGGGTCAAAATGGGTGGGTAAATGCGGCCATGTTAAAATTGCTTCACTGCAGCTGTATGTATTGCTTGTGCCTTTAAATTTACACAGTAACAATAAAGTTAAATTTTTGCGCTTTGTTAATATAAATGCCAATCTATATCTATAAAAAAACTTAACATTTAGCGTGTAGCAAGTGTTTTCTTATTCTTTCGGCAAAATTGTTTTTGTGTGTGAGAGTAAATGTCAATAGGTGGTTTATAGCTATATAACATGTTTGTACGACTGGTGGGCGTGTCACCTTTCATGCAACCAACATTTTTCGGAATTATAAGTCGGACAGCATTGAAATTTGGATTTGATGGGCGTTGGACAAGGGGTGTGGCACATTTCTTATGACCCAACATTTACGCAGTACAGTGGCGTATCCAGGATTTCATGAAGGGGGGGATATTGAAAGAATTATTCAACATATGTTTATACTTTTTCCAACACGGTTTACTCTTTTGTTTATCTATTTGACCTCTATATAAAAATGTGACTGAAATGTTTGTTAATGGTTTTGTTTGTGATTGAATAAATATATTTGATTTAATTTGAAATATATTGAATTTTTTTTTGGTAATCGGTACCGGCATCGGCCAAAAACAGTATCGGCCGATACTTAGGATGCCGATACATCGGTATCGGCATCGGCCGAAAAATGGGTATCGGTCGAACACTATATATAACATTTCCCAAATTTAATAAAAGGATTTTTTGCCACTTTGACGAGATGGGCGGTTTTACATCGACTGAGATACTCACACAGCAGCAAATCATCTACTAAATAATAGTCAAAGGGTGTGTTTCTTTTTGCTTATTGAGTTTAAAATTTGATCAAAATTAATTTGATTTTGAATAAATTAATACTGTGCTACAGTCAGTTTTCCATACATTGGTCATAATTTGCTGTCTCTCCTCTGACGTTACATTAAGACGCTTCCGCGCAAAGCTCCCAATATCGTTGCTTAACCCTTTCGCTATTTTGTTGCCATATGGCAACATGCTACTTGTGGACATCTGAACCCTCAGTGGTTTCAGGAATACATTTTTTTTGTTGGTCCTTAGAATAGTTTGAAGTTTTAGGAAAAATACGAAATTAATAAACTGAATATTTAAGTTTAAAGAAGAGAAGTATACACGTTTTTTTAATGGTATATCTTGAAGAAGAAGCATAAAAATTAAATAACTTTTTAATTTGACGTTTTCTTTCAATTTAGATACCTTTTTTTTAATTTTGGCTGAAGTAAATGAAGAAATATTAAGATTTTCGTTATGCGTAAAAAGTTTTATGTTTAAGTAATTATTACAGCCACAACGATGTGGTTGCTCTCATAGAAAAACACTCTGAAATACAGGGTCCGAGTATAAAAATTAAAAAATTTCTTTTGGAATGTTGCTAATATAACCACAGAGAAGCCTAAAACGTAAAATTTAAAATTTTAACTTTTCCCAGTAAAAATCTGTAGCGAAAGGGTTAAGACAGACGACTGCTCGCTCACGCAATGACTAGGAGGCAGAATAATTTCTGCAGCCGCATTTGATTCTTCTACCGACTTTCCCCTCTTGAGCGCAAATTCCGTATAGCTATTAACTCGTTTGAAAAAGTTTCTAATGTCCATCCTTTTTATTTGTATTTTTTCTTTATATTTCTTTGTTTTGATAAAACACTCAAATGAACTTTCACTACTCACAAGACATTTGGAAATCCTATAAGAAAAGAAGACAAAATGATTTAAATTGTTTTAAATGTAAAAGAACAACATATTTTCTTAATCGTCCGACCAAGGGGGGATCTATCCCCCTAATCCCCCCCCTCCCCCCTGGATACGCCACTGACGCAGTACTGTAAGTCCACATCAACAAACTTGGTACGAACTTTCCACTTAGTAGCACAATTCGACTAGAAGAAAGTTGTGAGCATTGGACAAGGGGGCGTGGTACAGCCTCCATTTTTATATACGTAGATTGTTTATCCTGAATGACTGACTGATTGATTGATTTATCATCGCTCAGCCCAAACCGCTGAGGCTACAATCATTAAATTTGAACTGTAGAAGAATGAAGCTCCGCTAAGACGGGAATTTTTGGAATTCGGGGTCTAAAGGGGCAAAACATGTGCCAGTGTGTTGTATGAAGGAACGTGATTTAATAGACACTTCCAACTTCCTGAAAATACTCTAAATCAAAAGTAATTTGATAATATATAATTTTTTTAAAATCAAAATTTAACTGGGCCAACATTGGGCTAAAGTTTGTTTACGGAAAGACTCTGAAACCAAAAACACGAACCGATGGGCCTATTGACTTCAACAATTGTAAAAATAATTGAAATAAATAAAATTAGACAGGTGTTTCTCATTATTTTCAAAATCGAAATCTAAATGGATCAACAACGGGTTAAAATTATGTATGGAGAAACCAATGTTTTTTAACCTTTTGACTTTAAACCTGGTGAAAGTACTTCAAATGTAAAATAACTCGATAGGGGAAACTGGGGTACATTTGACTTTGGTACATTTGTTTTGAAATCAAATCGGTGCAAGTCATGAAATTTCTCTATTGGGAACAATAAAATACGGGATTTCATAAAGCGTCATGAAGTTTGACAGTTTGTGCGCAAATTTTGGCGAAGCAGCACATGCTTTTCTTTTTTTACGGGAGTTTCTGTTATTTTGTGACAGTGATACGTAAGGAATTTGTGAAGTGAGTTTAATAAATATCTCAAAGTGGTAAACAACTTACATTATGTTCTATTATTTCGAAAAATGTTGCTAGTTAAAGGTCATTAAAATATTTTAGGTAAGAAAATTAAATCAAGTAAAATAAAGCATATGGGGTACATTTGACATTTTCAATGGGGCACATTATGCGTAGCGAAATCGAGTTAAAACTGCCAATTCCAGAAAATCCGGCTTCAACTTCACGTTGGCGTACAAAATATATTTTTAAGATTAACTTGTCCAAATATTTTGTAAAATAAGTTTATTTTTATCCAAATCATTAGTTTTTTTGTGCTTTAACAAAAATTGTTAACTAGAGGCTTATAAATGAAATATCTATTATTTATTTTTTCCTTCGCGTAAAATGAAATATTAAAAAACATATAACGAAATTTTGCTTATTGTTAATCAGAAGCGATTTTATTTTCTTTCACAAATATAGATGTCAAATGTTCCCCTCCCAAAGTCAAATGTGCCCGTTGACTGGGGTACATTTGACAAAATGACTTTTTTCAAAAAATATGAAATTATAACGAGCAAAATCTTCTGTATAAAAAAGCAGCATTGATTTTTAAAATTCATCAATCACGTTTCGAGAAATATAGGTTAAAAAAAGGTGTCAAATGTACCCCAGTTTCCCCTACGTGTTTTTAATTTTTCCAAATATTAAAATCGGACGAGGTCAACGACGGGTTAAAAGTTTGTATGGAGAAACTGTGAAAAAACATGAATTAATTGGCCAATTGACTTCAAACTTGGTGAAAGTACTCTTAGTGAGAAATAATTTGGCACGTGTTTTTCACTTTTTTGAAAATCATAATCCAACGGGGTCAACAATGAGTTAACAGTTTGTATAGAGAAACAAGACTTATTGGGCCTTTTGAGTTCAAACTTAGTTAAAGCACATCACCCGTGAAATAATTAAAACGTGCTTTTAATTTTTTTGAAAATCGAAATCTACCGTGGTAAATCAAGGATTAAGCATTTGTTTAAAGTAAATGTGAAAACACATGATTTAATGGGCCTTTTGACTTCAAAATTTTTGAAAACACTTGAAATCAAGGATAATTAGAAACATGTTTTGTTTTGAATCAAAATCTGACGGGGCCAACCATGGGTTAAGAATTTGTGTGGGGGAAAACAAGAGAACTTGCGTGCAAAGCGGGGGAGGGGGGGGGGCGCCCAGCTAGTATCTGTATACAAATCAATTGTGGTACTAAAACTCGCTAAAACTCGAATAATTATTTGTTTGTTTGGTTCGCCTAAAATCTGCCTAATTTTACCCATGAAAATTGATTTTTTAAAAAAATCACAAAAAAGTCAATGTTTGAGATCTCTCAAAACCATTGATAGGGATAGTTAGGGTAAAGATGGAACTACCTTAACCTAGTGAAGGTCACCCTAAAATTTCGCCATCTAGCTAGAGTTACCAGACTCCAAAAATCGTGAATTTTCCGGAGGTGGAAAATGTGGCGAAACGTAGTGGCATTAGAACTTCACAAAAATCTTCCTCCTAACTCACCTGTAAAAAATACAACTTTTGTTCACGTGTTTAGCTGGTCACTTCACAAAGTATGGAAAAAAGCTACCATTGCTGTGTAATGGGTACAAATACCTAATGAATATCTCAGCAATGTGCAGAGATATAAAGCTGAAATTTTGTTTCTGATCATTTTGGGTCACTTCTAGGTCGTGTATGAAAATCAAAATCAAAATCGTATGGGCGGAACTGGTACCCGGCAGCAATGGGTTAAAACACAAAATGGGAATTTCATGAGCGTTGAAAAAAGGCAAAAAGGAAAATTTTTGTGATTCAATCGTTGATGGCAATAGACAGCGTTTTTGAATTGGTCGTGAAAGGGTTAATATGTAGTTAATAAGGGTTCATATGTAATAATGTTATTTTATCTTATTGATTAATTGTAATTGTTTCATTTTGTAAATATTTGCGGTTGTACTCTCTTTGTGGCATGTGAAAGAGCAATCTTATATGCTTAAAGTTAAATAAACAAATAAGCAAATAGTTTCTTGTTGTCATCGGGTAATGTAATCGCGTGAAACCACTCAAATGATTACTTATTAGAAATGCTATGAAAATGGTGACTTGGTTTGACTGTGCAAATTTATAAAAACATATACTTGAAGCGTTGAATACAAAATTGCAAAGCGGCAATGAGTATTTATGTACGAGTATGTATAATGTGCAACAATAAATGTTCCGATAAGTGTGTGTACTTGTACGAGTACGTCCCCACTCAATTTAAGGTTACGACGCACTTTTTTTGTGCGACGATGTTTTCAATTCGAGTGTTGGTGTTTTACACCCTACACCCGGAGTGCGTGCACCCGAACACGGCCCTCCAAAGTTTTATCGTCGGCATTTACTATATTTCTAATCTGTTGAGTTCTGTCAGTTTTGTCTCATTAGGAATATCGTAAATCGGAAAACTTTGAGACATCTCAATCAGACATTATACTATATGTTAGATAACAGGATTGAATGTGTTAAAAGCCACGTTCCGGAAATAATTCTATGTGCATAAAGTCCGTTGATTCCATCCAAGTTCAGTACATTAACTTAGTAGCGTGCCGTGTAGGGTGTGTCACGGTCCTATCGGATCGACACTATATTAGCATGTGTTCTCCACTCGGCAGGGCCTTGTCCCACGCGATGTGAAACATGCGACCAGAAAACGGAAGTAGTGCCAGACTAAGGAGAGACCTCGGTGATTTCGACAACTGTATGGCGGAAGTTGTCCGAGTCGTCAGAGTGCATGGAGCGGTGTCATCACAATTACGGCGCATTTGTTGTCAGCCTACGCCACCTTTACACGGACAATCACTACTATTAATATCAGTTGTGTTTGTTGTTTCTCTTTGTGAAGCACCCGCAGCGCGGGATCCCGACCACTTGCGTTTTTGTTGTCTGTTTTCAGTTGAATTTCATTTCATGTTGTTTATGATCGCAATTTCGCATTCGCATGCGTCGATCATATGAAGGTGAGGCGAATGAAATAACCGAGGCAATTTGCAGCGCACACATAGTATTTCGGATTGTGCGATTAATGAAAGTGTTGAGAATGTCGTTGTCGGTGCTTCTTTTCAGCTTCGCTGTTGATATTGGCTGTAAACAAGTGCACGGGCACGCCGCACCGCTCTCTCACGACTATTCTGTCACTAACTCACGATCAGTGTTCCGTCGCGCCGCCGCCCCACCTCACCCCTGCTGCAGTTCGACATATTTAGTGCGCTCAAGGAAATCGATGCTGATAGGATGCCAAATAGTCGGGCACACAATAACACACTTGTGCATGTAACCGACAAACTAAGGTCAATGCATTTACGTACTATACGTACATACTTACAGTGGTGGCAAATATAAAACAAACAAGATCGTAGATAGATGCAAAATTCATTGTATTTTCTTTACTTATGACTTTTACTGTTAACCCATTCGAGACCGATTGCACACCGTGTATGCAATGGATTTCCGAGGCTATAAGACAGCCTGCACACCGTGTGTGCAATGTGTGCAATAACAGTAATGTGCAATTATCAGTTATTCTGAGTAAACTAGTCGTCGAAATACGATTTTTCTAGAACTAATGAAATCTGTAAAGTACAGGAAAACAAAATTTGGCATTGGTTTTACTGTGTACCAAAAAATCTAAAAATTATCTGAAGCCTTTCTTACATTTAAAATACTATGAATACGCATGCTCGCTCCTGGGGACCGTGTTCGAAAAAAATCGTCGTCTCGAATGGGTTAATGACTGTTTACAAGTCAACTGTGTGATGACACAGTTGACTTGTATTTTTTAAAAATTTATTTTAAGAACGAAAGGGGTACAGTGAGAGAGTTAGAGTTTAGATACCATATGGTCACAATAAACATGCACTCAATTATGCTTCGTAATAAATCGCTCAAAAAAAGTTATTCCAAATTTTGAAAGGAAAATAATTCCAGGGAATATATCGAGCCCTTCCCGCGATTTTATCGTATGAGCCATTTTTACCGAAATTCATGTTTTCCCCAATAACGATAGCTCCATAAATTAGTCGTCAGTCCCTAAAAGCTCACATCTCTACGATGAACCGTTACGAAGTTTGAGAAAAAGCAATTTTATCGCATGTCCACTTAAAATTTTTCCATTATTTTTTGTGCCTGCGACTAGCTATGCGTAACGATAAAATTGCTTTAGTTGCAAAAAGTTAATTTGTAAAAGCTACAAATATGAAAATTGAACTGTAGGTACATCTTAATGAACCTCCGCTAAGACAGAATTTTTTGAAATTCGGGGTCCAAAGAGGCAAAACATGAGTTAAAATGTTGTATGAAGAAACTTGATATAATAGGCCTATTGATTTCAAGCTTGGCGAAAATACTCCAAATTTAACATAATTCGACACTTATTTTTAATTTTTTTGAAAACCAAAATGTAACGGGGTGAACCAAGGGTTAAGGTTCGTACATGGAAAGACTACGGAAAACCCATGAACTGATTGGCCTATTGACTTCAAATTTGGTGAAAACACTTGAAATCAAAACCAATTTTACACGTGTTTCTCATTCTTTTTGAAAATCAAAACTTAAAGGGGTTAACCAAGGGTTAAAAGTTTGTATGAAGAAATATGATTTTCTACGCCTTTTGACTTTAAACTTGGTGAAAGTACTTTTAGTGAGAAATAATTCGATACGTGTTTTCTATTTTTTCGAAAATAAAAAAATTACGGGGTCAACAACAGGTTAAAAGTTCATATAAAGAAACTGTAAAAATCATGAATGAATGGTCATATTGACTTCAAAATTTCGAAACGTGTTTTTCACTTTTTTGAAAATAAAAATCTAACGGGGTCAACGATGGATTAAGAGTTTGTATGGGGAAATATGACTTAATGTGCTAATTGACTTCAAATGTGATAAAACCACTTCAAATGAGAAATAATTAGATAAGTATTTTTTCATAAAAATCTGACGGGATCAACAAAGGGTTCAGAAGAACTTGATTTATTGGCCCCATTGACTTCAAACGTGCGTGCAAAGCCGCGGGGCCCTGCTAGTCATGAATATTTAGATTTAAAATTTGATGGAACAAAAGATGTGCTACTTCAAACATATGAAGAAGATAGTATTTAATTTTCTTCTGAAAGAATGTTTCGTATTTCATAAATAAAGCAACACTATATCACCTATGATTTACACTATATCAATCTGAAACAATATTTTGTATTCAATAAATGAAAATACATTATACCAAGGAAAAAATTATTTTTTACTTAGAAACGATTTTATCGTATGTGTCACTGCAATATTTTAATCGCTCATAATAGTGCCCGCACAAATTATCGTATGTCCAAAATAACGCCGTTCCGCTTTGCTGAAGTCATTAAAATTACATATTCCAAGTGTGTGACCCTAAACAAAGTGTGTATACCAAAAATCATGCAACTATGTTGCGCCAATGCACAGTGATTCGTTCCATAGACAAAATTCAAAAAATTTATGGTCTCAGAATTTAACGATTTTGATGTCATTTGAAATAAAAAACTCTAACTAAGAAAACCCTAAAAAATCTGTGCAAAAAATGAATTAGTGTGTGTGCAAAAGCGGCTCAAAGTTGAAACTTTTTTCTCAAAAAAATTGAAACTCATATTTTCTGTTTTTTAGTCTATTGAGTCAAAAAAATTTGAAAAATACACGGTTACCAAGAAGTTGCTTAAACTTTCAATACAAAATAAGAAATAATGTGGCCATTTTCGCTTTTAATGTTTTCTCAAAATTTCTACAGTTGAGGCTTTTACTTCACTTTTAATTCAAAATATTTTTCTAAATTAAAAATCTGAAAATTGGCAAAACTTAGAGGAAAATATCTAAAAAGTATGTGAAAGTATGTTCCTGGATTTTTTTTATTTTAAGAAGCATTCTTTCTTTGTCGGATAATGTAATTACATCCTCCGATATCTTCCGATCTCAGAAAATAATTCAATTTGAAAAGTGGTCTAAACACGTATTTTTCGACAAAATTAATTTTATTTATGCCTATTTATTGAAAAGTATGCAATCAGCATGAAAAATGATCAAATCTGCAAAAATGCAAAACATACATCTATTATTATCGTTTTTATTGCAAAACCAGAGGGTCCTAAGACAATTTCTGTTACTCTTTGGAATAATCAATGTTGACGTTACCGATTAAATGTAAAATCTGAAAAATCTAACCAACACACTTGGTGCTATAGCTCTCTAAAAATGACGAAATTTGCAAATTTAAGTCTCAGGCATTGCCAAACTACAACAGTTTAAGAAAAACCAAATTTAGATTTCAATTCAGCAGACCATGATTAACTAGTATACCAAATTTTATGAAGAGCGGAACACTCCTTCTAATTTTGTCCCGCGTTTGTATGGAGTCGAATCACTGTGCAATGCAGAGAAAACCAAAAAAAACGTCTCCTGTAAAATTTGGTTTTTGGCTCATACGATAAAATCGCGGGAAGTATTCGATATGTAGAGACGGAAAGTGTATAGAGAAGTAATAATACGAATTTAGTGGAAGAAAAACATATGACTGGCTGCCATATGATCGACTGCAAAGACAAATATTTTTTGCAAACATTTGGAGGCAAATGGAAACAGCAAAGAAATTGTGGGTTCGCAAGTCTGCTGACTCACAACCGTCTTGCTAAGCTTTCCCTGCTGCAGCTGAAAAGGAAAAATCGCAGATTGAGCGCAACGAACCATTTGCCTTTTGCATTAAATGTCTGATTTAACTTAAGTTTCCCTTCAGCTTCAAATCTGAAACGAAACTTTTTAATCAGCTGTTTCTTCCTTTAACCCTCCTGTTTTCACCCTTTTTCCTATGTATTATGAATGTGCCAAGTCCCACTGGTGTAACCTAGAGTTAAAACTTGCAAATTCTTACAAATTGCTGTTTGTTCACTTTTTTGGATAGTTTCATTTTTGGGAGCGTAAGCTCGCTTACTCTCCTGATATTTTTTACTGGATAATTTTTACTGGAAATCTGGCCAAACAGACCTATAGTCTTATAGCACTAACAAAAAACAATCTGAAGGACGTTGTGACATATTTAGGGGCAGTGATGTTGACAGTGACTTTCTACCCTGTTTCTTTTATGCTCTGGTTCGCTGATCAGGAAAACATATTTATTGTTTGGGATACCTTCAACTTTAAATTACTATTAATCAAACTCATACCAATATTGGTTTTAATGGAAAAATAATGCTCTACAATTAATGTTTATTCTAAAACTCACCAACATCGCAAAAAATAAAAGTTTAAGGGCTTTTAATCAAACTCAGTATAACAATAGTGATATAAAATAATGTTGCAAAGTCTAACCATTTTTTTCAACTCACCAACAACAGACTTGTAAAAGTTCCTTGGAAAACTTTATCCTCTAATGTCGTCACACAAGAATTTCGCCACAGTATTAACACCAACTCCACCATGCTAATGCATTTTTATATGAGAAAATATAGTCAATTTTAGAAATGGAATCCTCAAAACACAACCACTTTGCGGCTTATTTTGTGGTTAAAAAAATATATACATACATATGTGTACTGTTATACATTAATTACTTTTTGTATACATTTTTATGCTTTTACTCATAGTGAAATAAACCAAGTGATCAAGTATAGAAGGTACCACTTTTATTTTAACAACCTCTTTTCTCAAATTTTTCAAGTGCCTTTTCTATCATTCAACTTCTTGAAATAATTGTACCTAAAAAGGCCCAAAGAAAAAGAAATGTTATGAGTACATTACTTTACATACTCGTATAACTACAAAGACAGAGTACTATAATACTCTTCACAACCACCATGTTGGCATCTGACACTAAACGATTTGGCGTTCTCCTTTGAAAATGTGCTACCGTTGGTTGGTTGGTTGGTTGTAGTGGCTGCCTCTGTATGAGACACACTTAGGCCTATTGGCACGTTGTGATACCACAAATTCCACCCGTTTGAAATGAGTGTTGTATCACATGTTGGAAAAACAGTGTTGTGGAAAGGGAGGGAGGGGACCTACAGTTTAACGCCGAATCCGAACGGCGATTGGCAGTTTTTCTTTCACACTTGGAGGTTTTGCCATTGCCTGCCAAGAGCGCACTTGTACGATTCTTGTAATTCTCATCTGCTTCATGTGGATAGCGATAGAAGTAAATGAGCGTTTTACCAGCCCGAGCCAGGAATCGAACCTGGGGCGCTCGGTATGAGAAGCCAGCGCGCTATCCGCTGGACTGTCGAGGCTACCGTACTGTTAGAAAATCTCTTGAACATTTTTTTAATACTGGAATGTATTCTCTGGTATTGAATGCGCATTAACACTTTTATACTTTCGCCCAAAATATATTAGTCACAGTGAAATGTCTATACCGTGTTTATTTAAAAAAAAAGATCTTAAAATTCTTAGAACCTTAAATAAAACAAATTTAATATTATATCCAAGTGGCATCACGATGCAAGCTTTTTACGATTACGAAGAACGTCAATTAGCACGTTTAGTGTCGAAAAATTTTACAGCGGTTCTACCTTTATTTTTTTATCATGTCGCAAATGCTCACTTAAAAATTTAATTCACTAGAATTTTTTGACAATTTGGCGGGTTAAGTTTTGACAAATATTTGTTTACTTTTTTTTAAATGTCAAAATAAGAGGGCTAAATTTTGACACAACTTGGATTACTTGGTTTATTTCACTATGCTTTTACTGAATTTTAAAAGTTTGACACATAATCCGATAACGCGTCTCGTTGCCAATTTACTTTCTACCACTGTGTATGCATGTATACGAGTATTATGTGAAACTGTGAAAATGTTTGGTTGTGGCTTTGGCACTGAATACGTTCCTGTTTTTGTTTTTCCTTAAATAATGTTATTAAAAATGAAGTTATTACAATTATGTTTTTTGTTCATGAAAGCAAATAAAATGTACTATCTAAAACATATTTCAAACTCTCCATAAGTTATTTAGAAGAAAAAATTGCAGGCAAAGAAGTAATTTTCTTAAGGTGTACGAGTATGGCTTTGACCTACTGTATATGAATAATAACAAACCTTTTTCGATAACCGTCCATCGCACTAGTCATTATTAACCCTCATCGGTCCCTCGAGAAATACATCTAATCGGTCCCATTGTATGCGCGCGCATACACATATATTTTTAATTGTAAAAAAGCTAAACAAATTAACAACCATTTATGTTTTGTGATTTTTTATGTTTATTATATTGTTTACTATCATATTAATACATTTGAACTTCATAAAGGTAGATTTAGAATGAAATTAAAATTAGAATATTACATATATTAGAAAAAAAAATTGCATTTTTAACTTTTGTCAATTATTTGTACATTTTTCGCATAAATTGAAATTATGTTCAGCACAAATGAAATTTCTACACTTTTCACAGCGTGTGGCAAAAAGATTTTTTTATTTTTATATGTGCAGATGTAGCATCGGCCTCGTTTTGATGTACTTGGTAAATGGCGAATCCCCCGAATTCTTTGAATAACACTGGAAGCATCATTATTTTGAGGTTGTTTTTTACGTTTAGTGATAATTTTTCAACGAGATTCAATCCAAGCAGCTCGATAAAAAGGCGACGACGAATATTATGGTTCGTTTTAGAATTTTTCCAATTCGGGAACAATGCAATGAACGTCACGAATGCATTCAACGCACTAACATCAAGTATGTTACAAAATACTGCCCTTGGCCACCGATTGACTTTTCGTTTGCATGTGTACGTAGCCACCATTTGATCCATAGTATCAACTCCACTCTTGGTTTTGTTATAGTCTTCAATGATGTTAGGTTTCTTCTGTTCACTATTCTCATTTATGCTAACAACATTGTGGTATGTACTGAGCAATGTCACAAATCGGTACCGGCGAGGAACATATGACAACATAACTGCTTGCAAGTTATGTTCATATACAACTTCTGTATGATAAATTGGCTTTTGACGCATGTCGAGTAGTACTGAAGGAATTTCAGTCCTATTTTTCCTTATTGTTCCCAAAATAGTCATGCGATTCTTATGCAAATCTTCTGCCAATTCATACGAAGTGAAAAAGTTGTCACACGTTACATTTCTGTCAGAAAGTCCTTCCAACAAATCCAAAACAACACGCCGTCCGAGATTGCGTTCAGGAGTGGCATTACGATTCCGACCCACATAAATTTGTGTGTTGTACCAGCAGTGTTGTGTGTATGCATACCAGCTTTTTGAGTCGCATAGCACCCAAATTTTGATGCCATATTTCGCCGGCTTGGATGGAATATACTGACGAAACGGACATCGCCCACGATACGGAACTAACTGTTCATCTACGGTAATGTTTTTTCCTGGTGTGTATACAGATTTCAAATTATGATTCCATTTATCGTATACATTTCGAATCGGTGCCAATTTGTCACGAACAGAAGTACTTGTAGATGCAGTGTTGGCCATACGTTGTTCGCGGTCATCAAATCGAATGCAACCATGGATACGCTTGAACATTTTCAAAGACATTGCTGCTCTAAATATTGCCCGACCAGTTTCTTCATTCCACAGTTTAGTGACACATTCACCGTATGACCGATACACACCAGAAAGCAGCAACAATCCAAAGTATGCGTGCAGAGTGTCCAAATCAATGTTTTCCCATTCGTCTTTGTACTTTCGCACACCATATAAATTCGTCATGTTCAAAATAATATTCTCAACCGGAACATGTGAAATGCAGACAAAACATCAACTATATTAGCAGTTCTTCAATGCCAGCGTGGTAGTAAGAACTTCTGGTCATTCGTTAAGAAGGTGAAGAACCAAACATCGTCTTCAATTCCAACTCTTCTTAACAATGATCAAATCATCACTCACTCGGTTGATAAAGCTAATTTGTTGGCTAAAATTTTCGCAGAGAATTCCTCTCTGCCCCCCAGCGATCAACCACTGCCCGTAGTCGAAAACGTATCTTGCTCTATGCCAGAAATTCATTTTCGGACACGGGTAGTTAAAAGAGTGCTTGCAAATCTCGATGTAAATAAGGCTTCAGGGCCGGACGGCATTCCAGCCCTTGTTTTAAAAAAGTGCGCTACTTCGCTGGCTTGTCCATTACGCAAACTTTTCAACATGTCATACACCACAGGTGTATTTCCGACATGTTGGAAGGTGGCAAATGTTCAACCAGTTCCCAAAAAAGGCAAGACTACTGACCCTGCGAACTACCGACCTATAGCAATTTGCTCGGTGCTTTCCAAAGCAATGGAAAGCATTGTAAACTTCAACCTTGTGAAATATCTGGAGCACAATAGACTGCTAAGTGACCGCCAATACGGCTTCCGAAGACAGCGATCGACGGGAGACCTTATGGCGGTCCTCACCGAGAAATGGAACCATAGCATTCTAAACCTCGGTGAAAGCAAGGTTGTTGCATTGGATATTTCCAAGGCTTTTGACCGGGTGTGGCATAAAGCACTCGTGTCAGAATTGATTGCCTATGGTGTCGGTAGCATCTTCTCTCGTTGGATAACGAGCTTCCTCCATGATCGCTCTATTCGTGTTGTGATAGACGGCATAGCCTCGGAAAAGCATTCCCTTAGCGCGGGAGTGCCGCAGGGTTCGGTCCTTTCTCCAACCCTTTTCCTGATCTTCATCAACGACCTATTGTCGTCGACGAAGAATCCCATCTACTCGTTTGCGGATGACAGCACCATTTGTCATTCATACTCCTTCACAAAGCGTCCCAGCTCTGTGGAGATTGAGAGAGGACGGCGCCGTATGAATGACACACTTAATAGCGACCTTCAAACAATCTCCAAGTGGGGTCAAGCGAACAGGGTCGATTTTAACCCCCGCAAGACCCAATGTTGCCTGTTATCCCACAAACGAGTCTCCCCACATCCCAACACATCCCTGGTTATGGGTGGTGTGGGTATTGCGGAATCGGCAGCTCTTGATGTTCTGGGCATGTCCATTAAGAACGATCTTCGTTGGAACGATCATATCTTTGGCGTGTCGAAAGAAGCAGCCAAGTGCCTCGGCTTCCTAAAGCGGTGCAAAAAATATTTCACTCCGTCTGATCTCCGCATTATTTACACTACCTATATCCGACCCAAAATGGAGTTTAACTCGCACCTCTGGGCGGGGGCTTCAAAAACCCATTTGAAGCTCCTCGATCGGGTGCAAAACCGTGCGATTAAACTTATAGGGGACAGTAGGGCATCCAGCTCTATTGACTCCTTGGAACATCGTCGAAACGTTACATGTGTGGTGTTATTTTACCGATACTTTTTCGGTAATTGCTCAGTGGAGATGAGCAGCTTGATGCCATCACTCCGGGTATTCCCCCGGGCAACCCGTTTGAACACTGGCGCCCATGCATTCCACGTCGAAACGATGTTCCAGCGCACTACAGAGAAAGTTCGTTTCTGGCCCGTACAGCGCGGTTGTGGAATGGTCTCCCTGCGGATATTTTCCCCAGCACTTATGATCTTGATGGGTTCAAGGCAAGAGTCCATAATCACTTCACTCATAACCCTATCTCCTAACCTTTTATATCCTTCCTGAACCAACGCAATGCTTCGCATTAATAGGGGTCATCCCCTGCGCGTTTGTTCCTGTTTAAAAAAAAAAAAAAAAAAAGCTGCTAATGCTTTTGGACCTGAATTATAACAAAAATGAAACATATAATGAACATGAACCCATAACAAAGAGGGTAGGTTTTTACCTGAAGTGAAATTTTCTGCACGTCGAAATGAATTTCTTCGATTTATTTCAAATGGTTGCGATAAATATTCAATTTTCTTATTTTTTGAAAAATATTTCTTTTCAGGATTTGCTGCATTTTCTTGTGCTAAATTTTGCTCAAGTGGCTCAATGTCGTCTTCATCCGAATGCACGCTAACTTCACTTTCACCATTCTCCTCGTCTGATAATGCAAAATCATCGTCACTATTGCACGGAGATTCGCCCGCTTCGCTTTCCAAATCAAAATCCATTTCTAGTTCATCTCGCTGCCTTCTTTCACGTAAAACTCTATCCATTTTTTATCAAATACTTCGAAACACAACCAAAATTCAAATAAATGCGCAAACAAACTTCACTTATGTGTGTTCCAGAACAAACTGAATTTCATAAAACGAAAAAATAAGAGCGTGCTATAAATCCACACACAAAAATAAGCGGCAATTCCAGGTACCTGCTTATGTGTATGCGCGCACATACACAGGGACCGATTCGTAACTATAACTGCACAGGCAAATACAGTAAGGGTACAAATTCAAAAACGGGGTTTTTTGGCTGTTCAGGCAAAATAATTCTACTTTGCAAAATACAAGGTCATTCCTCTGAACCGTTTTTATTTTATTCAAGGTTAAAGATCAAAATTGTATGCGTGCGCATACAGGGGACCGATGAGGGTTAAGTCCTTCGATTTTGGGCAGAGCGACTGCTGTTATGATTCAAGTTTAAAAAAAACTATATATGAATGAATAAACATTCATAAGGCTAATTTGTTGAATGATCTAAAATATTTATTTGTATTATTAAAGACCTTCCCGAATAAAAAGAGAAAAAAGGGTTATAATCCAAACACAAGTCGTTCCGCATCGTATTCGTATATAAGTATTTACGTACAATATGTACATGAGTATTGTAATGTGCTTATTTAGCCCAGTTGTAGACTGTGAAATTGTATTTGCAAAATATGATTTAAATTTTCATATCTATGGAAAGATATAATTTAGTTTTTAACAGCTAAATGCAACAGCAATTTGTCAATGCATACGAGCATGTTGCTATCACTTGATGGCGACGCACAGTGGGGCGACCGTGGCAAAAAAACCAACTCTTTATTAAAAAAAAGGAAGCATGATAAAAGCCAAATCTAAACCCAAGCTAAATCAAAAGGAATTTTTACAAAGTTTTAAGTTTTCTAGTCACACCAAGGCGCTAAAATAAGTTGAACACAATTTGAAAGACGGTAACTAAAAATGGCCAAAAGAGGGGTTTCAAATTTCTTTGTATTTTTGAAACACAAGTATGTAGATAACGTTTGCAAAATTTCAGCTGCAGTGGCTTGCATCATCACCTGTTTTTAATTTTTTGTAGTGGCACCTCTAGAAGGGTAACTTTGAGTATTCACAGTCGAATTCGGCCCAAACTGAATAAAATTTAGCGGATGATATATATATTTCAAGTATTGGCTTTTAAACAGATCAACTGGAAAAGGCGTCTGTTGAAAATTTTCAGAGATATTTTTGAAAGTTTGTAAAAACTCATAAAAAGCCCATTGAAAAAAAATGGCGGGTAATATGGTAAAGCATGTTCGGCTAATATGGTGTACTACTTTTTTCCTATCTTTTCCTGCTTGAATTATGACTTTTAAACAGTTTCAAGCAAGTGCTAATACGAACCCTTACAGTGGATAGAACCCTTACAGTAGTAGATAGAAGTGCTACAATAGTTTTTTTTTAATACTTTTCATTCAAGGGTAAGCTAAAGTTATTCCTATTTTATTATTTCTTACAGTCAATGCCCAGTCCGAAGTCCGATTGAGTTAAGTTTTGAAACAAAAGAAGACTATTTTGTGGTACTAATGGTGTGTACGAAATTGGAATACAAAATTTATATATTTTATATTTTTTAAATGGGAGGAGCGCGTGTTCGTTTTCCGATTTTGACCATTTTCGGTCATCAATAATATTTGGTCTTTAAAATAATTTGTGGGAAATTTCATTGCCCAACTCGTTCTATTATTGGCCACACATAGTAATGGGTCGCCCCACTGTACGACGCTTTTATCACCCAGTACCTGCGTCTTTCTCATCCGTGGTTTATTCATGAATATTTTTATTATTCTCAGGTAATAAGAATTTCGTAAGCGGTCTGAATGAATTTAAAATGGTGCCATCGCAAATAGGTGAACTAATCTTGACAAACTTTTCAATGGATTAACAAGCTACGTGACAATTTGCAGCTTAGTATCAAATGATCAACAGGTTTCGCGGCATTAAAATACAAAACACATGATGAGTACGGTGGAAATGACGGGCATGCGCATGCGCAGAGCAAACGAAGCAGTTCATTGAACATTTCAAGATACATCAGTGTGGCCGGTTGCCCGTTCGTGCGTCCCTGCGGCCGTCCGCTTGTAATTGTTATGTCATTTTCGGAAATTTATTTGCAATCGAGCGACGCGTTCACAGCGCCAACACTCGCACCGCACAGTGGGTACACTGCACAGCTGCCGCTGTGCACGTTCATCGTTTTCAGTGTATAAATGACTTGGTTACGCACAGGAAACTTTAATCAAACGTTAAGTATAAATAAATAAACGAATGCATATTCCTGATCCCGCGTAATGCGACTTGCAATGACCTCTGAGGCGACGAACTGGCTAAAACAATTGTAAAACACGTTTAGTTGAACTCCACCATTGCAAAAACATGAAAAGCACCGCTTTTGACTCATATCAACGAACATGAAGTATATATAGTATGTACATATTCTTTGCTCATACCTACCTACTCCTGTGTGTGAGATACTCAAGTGAATTTAAACTGGAAAATGCTCTAAATATAACCAATTTTGACATCTTATTAATTACATGAAAAACACATAACTGAGGTAATACACTTCTCAAAATAATTTGTTGTGGGTTTGAATAAGTACGCTTATTACGTTTCTTCTTAAGTATTGCATTCTGGATTATCGAGGAAGTGAAACGCTGTTTGTGCTTAAATTCTTGTCACTTAAGCATTGTTCAGTACTTTGAATTTAATGACATTGTCCTCTACCTCATATCAGCTTGAAAATTTCGCTAGTATTATATTTCGCCGATGCTGTTTCGAAAACGATATGGCACAGACTTGACTTGAACTATGTTTAATCGATGCTTTGTTGGGAAGGTCCATACATTTGTGAACGCAAGCTTTCTATTCAGTAACGGCATTGTTATTGTTGTACTCGAAATACATACATACATATATATGTACATACACTTGTACAAAGGGAATCAATTAGAGTCAAAAGTAAGCCTGCGAAATGTGTCTAAATGAGTAAAAACAATATGGGAGAAATTTGGAAGTATGAAAGAGAACTGCCACAACGATTCTTCAAATCGGTTTTGTAATTTAATGGTCTCGGATCAGAGTTTAGCCAAATATTAATTTCTAGTTACCTCCATGAGATTTGCTGCAGAAAGCGTTTCTGCTGTATACATACATATGTACATAAGTATGTACATACATATATATTCGCTTAGTCGTTAAGTACCAAAATATGCACTTATTCGCACACGCACACGCGCATTCTCATGTATTGCGTATTCTTGCATCATACGCACGATTTCGGCCTGCGGCTGGATATGCCACGCAGCAAATCCGCTACAATTACTTCCAATGCACCTCTAAGCAAACTTACATAAATACCAACATTTATAGGTGTACTCGTATATGTACATACATATGTATATATAGACAAAATAGTTGTTCGCCCAGTCTGCGAACTCTCCGCGCTGCCAACCGAAAATACGTTAAAAATTCGCCAAGTGGCGGACGCAATTTGCGAGCACCCACCAAACGGCGTAGCCAGAGGCTGCGGAGTGGGCGGCGCGAGGTGCGTTTCGATCGAATGGCAAAGCAAAAACGGCGAATTAAGTAATGCTCGTACGCAAGTTGGTGAGCAGTTGTGTGGATAAAGCACCTTGGACAATTTAGAGCACGCAGAAGAGATGAAGTGTGAGTGAAAGAGAACGAGGGGAGCTGCTGCAGGCTTGCGCACAGCGCACTGGCGTTGGCTAGTCGCAAACTGCACAGTCGGCGAGTGCAGGGCCGCACATGCGTCACGCTATTGCGGCCGATCGTAATGACAATTTGCAAATATCTCGCGTGATCCGCCAGACTTAGCTCCAATTCAACTTTCACGACACACACGCGCTCAAAGCGTTCACTGTGCGACTTTTGGTGTTTGCAAATGCGTATGCCGCGGGCAGCGCTCAGTCGCGCCCTCGTTCTATGATTGATCGCAATGGCAGCGTGGAAGTTATGCAATTCATTAAAATCCACAATGATGTGGCAGAAACGAAAACGAAAATGAAAACGCAGAGCACAATGGTTTTTAATGCATAAAGAAATGAGGTTACGCCTCTTGCAGAGTAAGGTTAAGTGCGATTGTGCGCCGCGGCGGTTGGTAGCGTTGACATGCTATTGAAAGAGAAATTACCTACTATCTACTTAGCGTCAAGTTCAAATCTTACCGTAACTACGTCTTTTATTCAAGCCACAACAATAGAAACATCGTAAATGTTTTTATAAAAATTCGTATCTTTATTGTAGATTCAAAAGTGAAATAAAATTGGCTTAAGGCTATAGTCACACAGTGTTAATGAAAGTACATAATATGCGCGCACAGATTGTTAGTTTTAAGCTAATTACAACTATAGATACAATTGAAAAATCACTATATTGGCACCTTACGTATTTTTTACTCACTTCACAACACAAGCAAGCAATTCGACTGCCAAATTAAATCCTTGGTTAGCTCTCCTTTGTCAAGGAGACTACGATCGCATTATTTCTTCCAAAGCTAAAAATGAAAATATTTTTATTCTCTCCTGTCTTGCATCAATTACTTTTCCCTCTTAATAGAAAGGGGCAAATATGCATATTCAAATATATACGTACTAACTGAAAATAGTTCGGAAATTGCCAATACCACAAGCAAAACGTTTAAATAGCAAGATTTTGATAGTAACATTTTAAAATTAGGATTAGTTTAAATTATAAGTTCTAAAATACAATATTAATAAATAATAGCAAACTAAAAACTGTGTTCACTGTCGTCACACGTCACACGTTTTAGTAAATCCTTCCTAGTGGCAAATTTATTCGTTATTGTTCCATCCGGTTAGGGAATAGGAATCGGATAACGTTTTCTTATAACAAGTGCCAGTAATAAATTATTTGAATATTATAAAATAAAATATGTAGGTGTATGTGTGTGTTTAGGGAAACCACTAAGGCTTTGAGATAATGTTGTTTTATGAGTTTTATGTATTGATGTCAAGCGAATAGTGAGGCCGAAAAACATCACATTTTAATACAAAACATGTATCTCGTGAGGCGTGAGATTACTACTGCAACTTAATTTACAGGTGACACAGTTTGACCGAATTTTCTGGCGCGCACGCCGAACCCTTTGCTGCCGTCTGGCCCAATTGGTGTGCGCACCAGATTCTCTGCATTGCGCTGTGCCAATGATCCAGAACGTGAACGAGGGGAGCCATCCAAAAAGCTACCGGTGCGCGATCTCGGTTGTCCATCGAAGTCAGCGCCGTGTTTGTAATTGTTGAGAAAGCTGCCCGTACGCGAGCGCGGAGAACCCTCATACTCGGAGCCAAAGGAGTAGCGACGATCATAACCTGAGTCAGTAGATATACGACGCCCATTTATGTATTGGGCATTATCAAAGGCCGCCATTTTATTGCTGGTGTTGAAACTGTTTGAGTAGCGTCGCGGAAATATGTTGTAGCCGCCACCACCGCCTCCCACGTTTCCGTCGTCATACGGCGCGCTCGCCTGAGTGTCCACTGATTGCTTGCGTTCGTAGTTAAAGTCATTGGACATGCGTCTGGGATAACCGTTGTGGCTGCCGTTGTTCAGGTCGTTGGGATTGGAAAATGTGCGTTCGAACTGCATAGATCCATTGGAGAAACGGCGCTCGCTAGCTCCGACGCCCGCGCTACTTGTGGAGCTTTGAGAAATTTTTCGGTACACTTCGGAGTGGCCAAAGTCAGAAATACGCCTGGAGCATGGACAGTTTTCGGAACAGTTGGAGTCGCGCCTTTGCGACATGCTTTCAGAACAGTTCGAAGGGCGACGTGATTCAGAGTAGCTGGAATAGCTGTCGGAGCAGTTCGATAAACGGCGCACTAAACTGTTGGCGCTGGTGCCGATTCCACTGGTGCCGCCGCTGCTATTGATGGCGTTTATTTGCGCAGCCGTGGCTGGTGCATCTGGCAAAGCCGCTGCGCTGGCTGATATCGTGGATGTGTTACTGTAACGACGAGGTGAATAGGCGAAAAATTGAGCACTGCCGTTAATATTACTGGGAGACGAAGTAGCGGTTTGTGTGCATACGGACTCGCTGTTGATACTTCCACGTGGTTGGTAGTGCTGAAATTGGTGAGTGTGCTCATTACCGAAACTACCGCGATGATGCGTGGGGCTGTGGTGGTGCTGTCCGTGGTGGTGTTGCTGCTGGTGGTAGTGCTGGCCGTGACTGTGATGCAGGTCGGGCTGAACTTGGGCGTGGACATCAGAGTTGAAGCGCTTGAGTTTGTATCGCATATCTCCAACATCGTGCGGCACAATGCCACTGAAACTGCCACCACGTGTGCGCTCGTAACTAGCGTCGTTGTAATAGCGATAATTTTCGACCATACGTGCCACAGGCGCAGCCACCTGTATAATCGCCTTTTTGCCGGTCTTCTTTTTGGGAGCAACCATGTCGTATACTTGGAAACAGCCTTGCAGGTGCTTGGCTTCTCGAGCGGACGACGACTCCAAATACTCGATGAGTGCACATTCCTTCTGCTGCATTTCAGGGTACTTGTTCATGAATTGCCTCACATCCACCGGTATTGCCATGCCCGGTTTTAGTATGCGAATCAAAGCGATTTCGCCGCATTTGGAAAATATGTCAGAGACCTTTTCAATAGTCAATTTATCGAGGGGCAAATCACATGCAACGATTGTGCGTGAAGGCATTGTCTCGTCGAAATTTGGCAGCGGCTCAAGGCGACGCACCTTCGTTCCCACGTCATTGAGTTCTATTTTTCTCGACTTTCGGCGCACTGCATTGCCAACGACCTTCCACTCTTTTGTTAATTGGCGCACACGTTTGAAGCTTGAGACTAATTTCAGACTAACAAAGCCTTCCTTATTGCGACGGACGTGTTTGAGCAGGAACGCGTCTTTCAGAATGCTCTCGTTTGAGAAATAAAATTCCACAGCTTCTGTAATTTCAGACGCCAACTCGTCGGTAGGTATCAGTGCAGGATCGAGGGTGTCGATCTCATTGACGATCGGCTGCTGTGAGTCTGGTTCAGAAACGTGGTCAGGAGTTGCTTGTGGCTGAGACAGCACTGGGGATGGTTTGACAATATCAATTTCCGAAGTCGCCTGCTTCGTCATTGTTAGGAAAGACCGGTGGACACGCTTCGGTTCCGTTGGTGAATTGGCAGGGGCCACCGCGGGGGGTGGTGAGTATTCTAAAACATCTTTCGCGGTTTCCTCCGGTTCATATTTGAAGTTTGGATGCAAATAAATATTATCCATCTGATGATAGCATGCGGTCTGGCTGCTGTATTGATGTTTGCGGAACTTCTCCAAGTTAGCTTCGCTCAGTACAGCTGCCGAAGAATCAGCAGCTTCTTGCGGTCCGTGTTCAAAGCTGTTCGGTGAGCTTAAGTCAACATCATGTAGAACGTGGTTATCAACAGCCAGGGGCTTGAGTTCATCGTCCTCCTCGGACTCTTCTGAATCGTCGATGGACGAGCCCATCCCAACGTCCACTAGTTTATCCTCAAACAACTCCACTGGAGTTGTGCTGGGAGGTGGAGGTGACAGCGAGGGAGCAATAGGTGTGGGCAAATCGAAGATATCAGAGCAATCCTTCGAGTCATACTCACCGCTGCCAGTTGCACCTTCGTCGCTGCCAAACTGCGAGTCTAACGACTGCGACTGCTCAACTTGGTGCAGTAAAGCCTGTGCGGATCGCTTGGCGTGCAGTCGCAATAATTTTGATGGCAAGGACGAAGATAGTGGCACCACCGCTTTCGAGGTAGTTACTAGGTTCCTGTTTCCGCTAAAGCAGGGCGCTTCATTGCGCAGCGGTGTCTGCTGTGGTTGGGTTGCCATATCATTTCTATGCACAGGAATAGCCGTTAGGTTAGTTTCCGCACTTGTTGGGCAAACTTGACTTTCAGTTTTCGTCACGGTTTCCGTTACCACAGTGGTCACTAAAAACGTGTGACCACCGTTCGCATGTGTCGGATTTACATGGCAACTTTCGATCTCTTTCTCACCACATTTGGTTGTGAGGGACTCGGAATTGGGCTTTTGCAGATGAGCAGCATCTTCATTAGCCGACAACGGAAACGTTGCCGTTACTCTATTATCACACATGTCGATTGTTGCTTCCATTAACAGGTTTTGCTTTACGTTTGAAGTAGCTTTCCTGCAGTTGATTCTTCTTTTTTAATTGGTATTGGCCACAGCACTCTATTTTGCAGCTCCGGGTACTCACTCGCCCGTCGTTTTTCTTCGTTTTGCTGTTGTCTTGAGAAGCACGCGATCGTGCAAAGCCTTGCACTCCAACAAAGTTAAACGCTCGTTTGAGTCGTTTTCTTGAGCCTCTTTTGGCTAGTTTGTGCAGCGAATTGTGTGGCCGACTGGGAACTGCAACGAACTGCACTGCTTTCACTTTCAAATACCCGTCAGCGCATTGAGACGTTCGTTCTCTGCATTCGCTTGGCAGCCGCCGCTACCAGCTTGCGGTCTGGCGGTGTCAATGAATCGCTGTACCGAAACACACAAACATATGGCAGCGACAACCTCCACAACGGTTACGACTAATGTTTTTGCCAGACGTTCGTTTGTATGTGTTGTGGATGTCTTCGATTTTTCAATTACAATTACGATTCCGAACATTGATCGCACTCGATTTAGCTGTCATTCGACTTGCGGTTTTGTAACTTATCTTTGCAGTCGAATTGACTGCGGCTAACGTCGTTGACTTGGCTAAGTGAACGTGTCCGGAATGCGGAGTACATGCGCACTTATGTTTACGTTCGATTCGACTCGGCATGAAATTATCGCATTTCTCCTGACACTTTGAACGCGGCGGTCTTTCTAGGTCACACGCACCCACTTGACACTATTAGATAACGACGGCACCGCGTAATGTCGCACCAAAAGAGCGTGCAAGAAACGCGGACTCGATTATGGCCGCGCCTGAGGTAGTACGGTTGTTGAAGAGTCGTGTTCCCTTTTTTTAATTTCAAGTTCAAACGGCTGGCAGTTTAGGCGGGTTTGGTTTTTGCTCAGCTCCGGATGAATTCAATCGCGAGATATTTGTTTTGTGTTTGTAACGAGTTGATGCAACGTTGCAGTACGGTGATAGACTGAAATTGCAAATTGATTTGAGGTCGGTTAAATACCCTCTGCTTTCGATTTTGTTGATTGCGCCGCTGTTGTTTTGCTTAACTCATACATTCACACATTCGCACAGCGACTCAATCGGCTTCCTTCGGCTACTGCTGCCGCTGTTGTTGTCGTTGCGGCCGCACTTATTGGCGGTGCCAGGGGAGGTGTGCAGTTGGCCGGCTGTGTTACGTATGGTTGGCGAGAATCGCCGAGGGCAGGTAATGCAATTGTAAGTGCGTAAACGCGCCCCACTGTTCTGGCAGGAGGCAATTTCACAGCGCTTCCGATTTGTGAGCAGAGAATAATCGATAAGCTCCGCGCGAAAAGCTCTTCGGCCTCTGTTGCTGCCATTGCCATTGCGGTGCGAGCGGCTGTGAATGCACTTTGCTGATCGGACAAGTGCGGCTGAGCACGTGTTGCATGCATTCTCATATTTGGTGATTTTCACGTAATTTTGCCTTGCATTCGTCGACAGTCGCTTGTTTCGAGCTTTTATATGTGTTAAAATATACGCACATGTACATATGTATGTTGTTTTGGATGTGTGTAGGTAAATACCTATGCATGTAATTATTCATGTGTGTAGAAATGTGTAATGGACAAAATAATGTTGGCATAATGTTGTTGTACGTTGGCACATTGTTGACAAAACGGGCTCCAACGATCTGGGATGAGAAAATTGGCGCAAAGTCAACGCAATTAATAATGTATAGAAGAATGCCAAGTGAAATTCTTCAGATAGAAAGCTATGCACAAACATGCAGGCAAGCAAATTTATGCGGTACAGACAATCGAGTAGAATTGTGTACTTTTGATGAATTAATTAGTTTGTTAATTGGTTTTAATCAACTAATGAAAGATTGCTTAAATAACAATGTGTAATGTGCATGTTTCAAGTCCTCTTAGCAAAATCAAATTTCCGAACTTACCAACATTTCAAAGTTTCGCACCAGTGTAAAAGAAGAAAAGAAAGTCAAGTTATGGAGTCTAAGGCAATGAAATCTATTTATTTTTTATCTTAATTTGTATTTTTACAACATCAGTTAAATTTTATAATATTTGATAATAGTGCAACAAGTTTCTTTACATATGAAAAAAATATATTCAAATATTGTATTTACAATACTACCAACAAGTTAATTTCAATTCAGTGTTACATTCTGCATAAAATGTTATTCTGTTACATGTAATAATTTAATCGATCGATTCTTCTAGTTTTTTTAATTACAAATCTTTTTCAATTATTTCCTTTTCCAAATAGATCAGACCTCCTTCTGGATATTACAAAGTCCATAGCAAAGTGAATATATCCTGGTTTTTTTGCCTTCATACAAAATATGATTTCTCGAGTTTTGAGTATCAAAAACATTTCTACTAATTTTCATACATATTTTTAAGGAATTATAAATAGTCTTCGCTTCTGAAAATCGTAGGACTAAATATAAAATATTACGAGTAGTTACGTGGTGCAACATAACTATCGATATGTTAAGTATACGGCGACGCTCTTACCGCTCTAACAGGTTTCGACCAAACCCAACCTGTATACTTTACTGTCTCTGAAATAAGAAGTTTGATAATTTGAAATAAGATTATACATTTTGCTTACGTTTTTGTTGTTGTTGTTTTTAACACGGCATTAAGAATCAAAACAAAATCGATAATGTTCTGACAGGAACCCGTTAAAAAAGGCGATGTGACCTACGTGAATAACATAACCATAAATAATTGAACCATGGCATTATGTGCTAAGTCTCAAATTTTGCTTCCATTCACAAACATATATATATATATATATATATATATACACTGGTGGCAATTCCCATAAACTCACTTTGAGCTGAGGTATGGAAAGTCTTGTAGGAGTAGAGGAGATGATTTAAAAAACAAATAAAGGTTGTAGTTTACATTTCCATAGTTTGCTGTAAGAAACGGCAGGTGTACTGCTATGCACTCTTTTATAGTTTGCGTGATCGTGCAAAACATTAAGAGCGACTAGCGTTTTCTCAGAGTTGAAATGTGGCAGTTCACATAAACTCAGCGATTTAAATTGATCAGTGAAACAAAAATATAAGTAATTTGAGGTAGGTTAGGTTAGGTTGAGGTGGCTGCCTCTGTATGAGACACACTTAGGCCTCTTAATGGGCCCGTTGTGATACCACAGATTCCACCCGTTTGAAATGCGTATGCAACACTGTTTTTTTTTTTTCAACATGTGATACACCACACATTTCAAACGGATGGGGAAAGGGAGGGGAGGGGAGCGGACCTACAGTTTAACGCCGGATCCGAACGGCGATGGGCAGTTTTTCTTTCACACTTGGAGAGTTTGCCATTGCCTGCCAAGAGCGCACTTCTGCGATTCTTGTAATTCTCATTCCCTTCATGTGGATAGCGACAGAAGTAGATGAGTGTTTTTTCCAGCCCAAGCCAGGAATCGAACCCGGGGCGCTCGGTATGAGAAGCCAGCGCGCTACCCGCTGAGCTATCGAGGCCGACTAATTTGAGGTAAGTTATGCCTTTATAAACTGATTTAGTCGATTTTTGTACTATGAAAAAAAGTAAAATTTTTATTTTCTTCAGACCTGTGAAAATGCCAAGAGGAAAGTAATTGCCACTTGGAGAAAATGGCAAAATTAATGCATTCAATCAATTAAAGTTTTCGATACGGGAAATAGCGGATAAAATAGGCAGGTCTGAGACTCCAGTGTGTCATTATTCAAAATTATGCGGATCTTATGGGAAAAACGTAAGATATGACCGAAACACGAAAATTATCGTAAGGCAAAAACGTGTGATAATGGCATTGGGAATAAAAGAAAACCTAATGTCGACGGAATTTGTTCGCAGAATCGATCCGTCTATTAAGCTCCGATACATTCGAAAAAGTTTACAAAATTCAAACCGCGATGTTTACACTAAACGCCTCAAAAAACCGCCTTTGACTGTTAGTCTTAAACCCAAAATAATGCAATTCGCGGAGAAGCTACTTAGAGGCGTGAACAGTTGTAAAAAGTTGTGTCTAGTAACAAAAACGGTTAATTTTAGGTAGTACTGACGGCTTTTAATACTTTTAGCTCGATAAGTTGTAAAGTAAGTAAAGGAAGTCTGTATGAGCCGGACATTATCACTTGCTGATATAATGGTTTGGGCCTGTGTTGCCTTGCATGGTACGACTTAACTTGCGTGGGCTTCTGAAAAAATTAACTTCTACATTTACTGCGAACTTTTAAACGTAATGATAATAGAAAAATCAGAAGAATTTTATGGGCCTGAATTTATTTTTCAGCAGGAAAGTGCTGCAATTCACAGTTCTAGAAAAACACTGAACTTTTTCAAGGACAAAAATATTCAAGTTTTTGATTGGCCAGTTTGAATTCTTGACTTAAATCACATCGAGCACCTTTGGGTTCTTGCTCGAGGTGTTTACGCAAATGATTTATTCAAAGATTGACTTTAAAAAAGCCATTAAATAGGTTGGGGCTTGCATACCGGCACAAACTCTTCAGAATATTATTTTATTTGTGCCTACAATATTTCAAACCGTAATGGGAAATGGACAAATTATTAAAAAAAACTATTTGGAGTACCTTGAGCTATGAAAACATTTTTACTTTACGCAATTTTATATTTGTTTTATGAACTGAGTTTATGTAAATACGCACCTCAAATTGTGCCATTTTTATGAAAACAATAAATAAATTGGCAGAACAGTTACTTAATTGCGATTTCTTCTTTTAGTTCTTATAGACTATATTTTACAATAAATGAAACTATTATAATAAGTAAAACTATCAGGTGTACAACTTTGCTTCCGCCGTTTTTTTTTCAAAATTAAAAGCTTTATTGCAAAAAAGTGCTTACAGATGTATTATTCAAAGTATTGTCCGTCGCTAGCGACAACTTTCTCCCATCTTTCCGGCAATTTTCGGATCCCGGCTCGAAAAAAGGAGTCCTCTTTTGACGCTATCCATGAAGCAATCCATTTTTCCAATTCTTCGAAGGATTGAAAATGTTGATCTGCCAGGCCGTGTGCCATCGAACGGAATAGGTGGAAGTCAGAAGGGGCGACATCTGGGGAATACGGCGGGTAGGGCAAGACTTCCCATTTCAGCGTTTCCAGGTACTTTTTGACCACTTTTGCGACGTGAGGCCGAGCATTGTCGTGTTGGAGGATGACTTTGTCATGTCGCTCTTGATATTGTGGCCGCTTTTCTTTTAGCGCGCGACTAAGGCGCATCAGTTGCGTTCGGTAGCGATCTCCTGTGATGGTTTCACCCGGTTTTAAGAGCTCGTAGTAGGTTTTTTCTCTTCCACCACCATGTTTGTCTTCGACATCGAAATCACCATTTTTAAAACGTTGAAACCACTCCCGAAACGTTCTTTCACTCAGAGCAGCATCACCGTAAGTTTCTGAGAGCATTCGATGCGCTTCAGCTGCATTTTTTTGCGAATTGTAACAGAAAAGTAAAACTTCCCGCAAATGGCGAGAATTGGGCACATAAACGGACATTTTCGAGCGTGAATAATACGAAAACAAGAACAACTGTCACTGAAACGGCGATGACAATTCGTTAGGCACTGTCCACACTCACTTTAAAGGCATTACCATCTATGTATTTCAACCAGCCTCAGCCGGTACAGCCACCTATCGGAAAACGGCGGAAGCAAAGTTGTACACCTGATATTTTAACTGAATCAATGTTGTAAAGAAAATTTAACAAAATCCAAGCAGATTTAAATGAGTTTATGGGAATTGCCACCAGTGTATATGTATATATACATATCTATATATGTATATATATATGCAAGCTCAGTGGGGAAATTCTCACACGCGCAGCGCCTAGTGGAAACTCGTCTTGCACAAAATGTTTTATTTTACCCACATGTAAGCAGCGCTTTAAATCCAATTATAACCTTGACGCAACAGAAGATTTTCCCCACCAAACGTTGGAGACAGGTCAATTGTACAGTGTACGTATGTACGTAAGAAAGCCTGTTCTGTGGAGGTGAATCGATTGCCGCTAGCGATGTTAATTCTGGTGAACTCGACATTTAAAATTTCGTTGGCTATTTTCCATTTCGAAAACACAACTTTTACTGGATATCCAAATAATCGTCAATCGTTTGAACATTTTTTAATCTTTATTGGCAAACCAAGCATCGATGAAGAAGAGTTGTCACGTTTCTACAAGAATGCCACGTCTTAACTTTTACATAATGTGCTGATATCTCGGGATCTTGACATCGGTATTCCTAGTTGCCATACACTGATCAAAGCCTGCGCTTGTGGTTAATGAAACCAAATGCAATTTTGAGTTGCAAGATATTTTATGAATGTCGTAACCCCATTCCGGCTGTGTACAATTCTTACGAAATGGTGATGGACGGTTGCATACTTGGGGCGCGCGCCAACGTATTTCAATTGTTTCCATTATGGCCGAGAGGGATTGTGTTGCTGTGACTATTGGGTGCATCATCGCGTGGTTGTCACTTAGGGGTGGTGGCATTATTTGAAAAAAAAAACAACAAACTGCATGCATAAGTATATGGCCAAGTCAAGTGCAAACAAGCTTATTGATTGTCAATTCGCACAATTTCACAACGTAACGTATTATATAGGGTGTTTTTTTTAGAGGTATAGAACTTCGAATTGAAATAAAACACAAGAAAATCGTTTTAATGTCCATCAATTTGGCTTTATTGGAAGGATAATTTTATGCCATTAATGTTTAAATATGATTTCGGGCATGTGGCCGCCGCGGCTGGCTCGAATAAAGCCAATTCTACAGGTCCAATTTTCAACCACTTTTTCGAGCATTTGGGGCCGTATGTCGGCAATAACGCCACGAATGTTGGCTTCCAAGTCCCCTAACGTTTCTAGTTTGTTGGCGTAGACGAGCGACTTCACATATCCCCAAAGAAAATAATCCAATGGTGTCAAATCACACGATCTTGGTGGCCAATTGACAGGTCCATTCCGCGAAATTATGCGCTCATCGAATGTTTCCTTCAATAAATCGATTGTGACGTGCGCTGTGTGGCATGTAGCGCCGTCTTGTTGGAACCACAACTCATCCACATTCATGTTGCGCAAAATCTTCCATAAAGTTGATGGACAAAGCTCCAATTGCTGTGCACGGTGGCGAATCGATTCATTCGGGTCCTCTTCAACATTTTGCTCTACAGCGGCAATTGTTTCTTCGGTGCGCACTGTTCGACGTCTCTGCGGATGCGTATTATCACATAGAGTAAACGTAGTGCGAAAACGACCCATGGTTAACCGAATTAATTGCTCTGATGGACGATTATGTCGACCATAAAATGGACGGAGCTTGCGGTAAACTTCGCGAACTGAACCATTATTTTCGAAATAAATTTGCACGATTTGCAAGCGTTGTTCTTTTGTCAACCTGTTCATGATGAAATGGCAAACCAAACTGAACATAAATGACATTAGAGTTGCCAGATTTGACCACAAAATGCCAGTTTTATCTCTATTCGAAAAACAAACCTCTAAAAAAAACACCCTATATGACCATAAACGGCTTATGGTTCATTCGTGGTTAAATTTTTATACGAACACTCTACAGTCGATGACTCAGGCTTAATGTGCACTATAGACTTGGTTGAAGGATGTCGTTATTTCGTGTTGATTGAGAACTTGAATCCAGGCCTTGAATCTGGTCTGTGATCCAAAGCACTAAGCCACACTATGTATTTGAAAACTTATTTAGTTTACCGATTACAGCACCAAATTAACGTTAGTTACTCAGTTACTCAATTTGATTTTATTTTGCTCGTTTAGTCCACATTTGCTGTAGAAATTATGCAGCCGGTAGTTATTGTTGGACGTGCGGGGCACCTTCAAGTGTGCGCAGCTAACCCGACGTATTGTGTATCATTATTTGGGTTTGAAAGCCATTTCGCTTTCATTGTGGTCGATGCTGCTGATACCTTTGTGATGTGGTTATTTCATAGTGGAAGGTCGGCGACAGAGCTGATTTGTTTGTAATCTTTCGCCACATGAGACAACATTTTGCCGAGGTATGTCATTGAAAAGTCTCGTGTAACTGATTTTTTGCTTCTTTATAAAATTATTTACGCCTGCAAAAGTACCAACATTTTGGTGCGTTGGTGCGCATTGATGATGTGTGATATGTTTTCAATTTGCCTTAATTTTGTTAGATAAACTTGTTAAGCCAATTTAATAGATATTTCGTGCTTTATAAAGGTTCTATCACCACCTACATATATATGACTTAGTGCATTGGAAATTTATTGCATGATATTTGGTTACGCTTTAAGTTTCGGAGACAAACCTTTCCTCCGCTGCGGGTTGTAGAGCGTTACCAGATCGCCTTCTTGGAACCCTGCTGAGTTGGCCCGTAGATCATATCTGGCTTTCGCCTTATCGCTGACCAGTTTGGTGCGGCTCCTTATAAAATGGTGAATTTCCTCCAGTTCCGCCCGCTTATTGACCACGTAGTCCGTCTTAGCGCCTCCCGTCGTGCTGACTACCCCGAACTTCAAGTCAGCGGGTAACCGCAACTCTGTGCCGAACACTGCTCGGGCTGGAGTGAGTGATGTCGTGTCGTGCGGGGCTGACCTATACGCCATCAGGAACAGGGGGATATGCGTGTCCCAATCCTTCTGATTCCTGCCTACCACAGGTATTCCTCCAGTGTCCGGTTAAAGCGTTCCACCGTGCCGTCGGACTGTGGGTGCAAAGGAGTGGTACGCGTTTTCTTTATCCCCAGCAGCTCACACACTTCCTTGAATACCGCAGATTCGAAATTCCGGCCTTGATCTGAGTGCAACTCCAACGGAACTCCGAACCTGGCTACCCAGTTGTTTACCAGCTTTTCCGAGATCGTAGTGGCCTCCTGGTTAGGAATAGGGTACACTTCGGGCCATTTGCTGAAGTAATCCATTACCACCAGCACATATTTGTTGCCTTGAGTGCTAGTTGGGAATGGGCCGGCGACGTCCATAGCAATCCGCTCGAAGGGCGCTCCCACGTTGTACTGCTGCATGCGGCATCGAGATCTTCTTGTCGGCCCTTTCGCGGCTGAACATCGGTCGCAGCTCTTAATCCACTCGGTTACAGACTCCTGACATCCTACCCAGTAGAATCGTCTTTTTATTTTGGCGACGGTTTTGGTGATGCCCAGGTGCCCTCCACTGGAGTCGTTATGGTATGCCTCGATGACCTCGTTGATTCTGCATTTCGGCACTACCATTAGGGAGTTGCTGGTCCGACCATCCGCGCTCTCCCATTCGCGGTACAGGCATCCTTCTTTCAGCCGCAGACTTTTCCACTGTGCCCAGTAAGCCTTAGCGATCGGGCTTTCACCGGCCATGTCCTGCCAGTCTGGACGTGCGCCTTGCTCCTTGCCTTCGACGATTTTTGCAAGATCCGCATCCTCACGCTGGTCCTTTTGTAGCCTCTCCGCAGACCACTCTTCCTCTGGCATAACGCTTACCAACCGGACGTCCACTATCTGTTCTTTGCTTTCGGCTCGCGAGCACTGCCTGCATTTGATTTTGCACGGATGGAGTGGCAGCGCGTCGCATATCTTGGTGACGCCTGTTCTCCGGAACGCTTCTCTCGCAGATGGCAGTCTCGTGAAATGTGGCCTAGAATGCCTTCGATAAACGCCTCGATCTTCAGCCTTTTCAAAACTTCCATGCTGAATTCTGGGTAGGTCAGTGGTACCAGCCGCTCAATATCTGCCGCATACGTCTGCAGCGCCTCGTTGGCTCTTTGTCTACGGTTCTTCAGCTCGCAGTAATACACCATTTTGTTGTGCTCGATACTGTATTTGGCTGCCAGCGCCCTTATGGCGGTCTCGTAATCACCTCTCAAACTTTCCGGCACTGTTTTTATTACCTCAGCCGCAGGACCTCTTAGAGCCAGTATCAGTCCCCGACCTTTTCTGATATCGGTCCACTGATTTTCCAGAGCAGCCAGGTCGAACTGTAGCTTGAATGTATCGAACGACGTAGTACCATCATAGGTAGGCACTTCTATGGCAAAACTTTCCTCAACAGACCGCACCCTTGCTCGCAGCTGAATCTCTCTAAGCCGCTCGTCGATTTTTCTGTTCACCGAGTCTTCCAGACTATCAACTCGTTTGTTCAGGGAATCATCCAGGTCGTCGACTCGTTTATCCAAGTGCTCTACTCGCGTCTCCAGGTGCTCGACTTTCCCATTAATCCTGTCTGAGATTTCCTCCACTTTCTGCTCCAAGCGCGCAGAATTTTCCTGAAGCTTGACTTCCATTCGCTCTGACACTTGCGCCGATATTTCATGGGTCGCCGTTTCCATTTTCGCTGCCATCTGCGCCGACATTTCACGATTCGTTGCTTCCAGTTTCGCTGCCATTTCTCGATTCGCAGTTTCCATTTTCCGGTTGGAAGCCTCAAACATGCCTTCCATTGCGACCATTAGCTGGCTCATGTCCATGGCTTGTGGTGGCGCAGCCGCTGCAGCCGTACTTTGCATCGACGCAGCACCCGCAGGCGATTCCTCCACTTTGCCCGACGCCTCTAGCTCCTGCGTTCCGAACTCGTGCGCAGTCCAATCGATGCCTCGTGATTCACACGCCTCTCGCAAGCGCAGCTGCAACTCCACCTTTCCGCCAGCAGTCGGCAAATTCCAAGCGGCCAGATCCTTCTTCAGCTGGTCCACCTTCAGTTGCTCCAGTCTAACCATGTCTGCGTTTTATAATTAATTTGTTGTTTTTTTTCTTTCAGTAACACAATCCCACTTCTGACACCAAACGTTACGAATGCTAGTTCTAGTGGGCTAGTACGTATCTCTGGATTGCGTAATTTGAAAATAAAACACACTTAGTTTCTCAAACGCAGTCAATAAAATAAACCAACAATCACTTTATTTCACAGATTTACACTTCACTGTCTTCACACTTAAGTATTTTCTCAATTACTCCGTGTGGCACCTTCACTAGTCAAAATCAGACTGACTCGCTGCGCCGCACCCGGCTGCCTTTTATACCTGTCCGGCCATCGCGCAGATCGTTCTCGCACATTCCAGAGTGGACTAAAGGTTTCCATGATGATCGCGACCATCATTGCCAGGTTGGACTAAAAGTTTCCATTATCGCGGCCATCATTGCCAATGTTGGACTAAAAGTTTCCATTATCGCGGTCATCATTGCCAGGTTGAATTATGGCACGGCGCGTAGCGACAGGGTTGCTTTGCACAGCGACAGACTGTCTTATCGTTACAATATGTACATACTTTTAGATCTTTAGATGAAAAGATCTTTTTGTTAGTGTGGCAACGTGACTGAAAATGTTGATAGGCTGACTATATGGTAAGTTCGTACCAAGTACCAAGACTTACTATTCCAAAGCTATGCAGCAGGTGAAAATTTCGGTCGTCAAAAATGTGCCACGCCCCTTTTCCAACGTTCGTCAAATTCAAATTTTTAAGTTTTTAAACCACCCCTTGATTCAAAGCGAACAAAACCTCAAACAAACTATTCACATTGGTCGACCCATGTCCGAGTTTTAGCGAGCATAACGCACGGCAGTTGATTTTTTTATAAGTATAAGTATATTTGAGTATATTTTGAAACAAAAGAAATCACATTTATGGAAAACAATAAAGAATGTTTTAATAATAATCATTTTTTAATTTACAAGTTTTATATTAGTTGGTATTTCTCTTTATTATTTTATTCTTTGCAATATTATTTTATTTGACTTGGCTGCATTTTACTTCGTTTGATGGAATGAAATTAAATTGGAATTTCATTGAAGAAACGGTCAAACGCTGCACAAGAAATGCCAGTTCTCGCTTATCCATATATTGAATGACTGAGTGCGTAAAGCCTTGAGCAATGTTGTTCACTTTTAGACATGACACTCATGTACGAACATTTACTCATGTACATGTTTGCACTTACATACAAACATCTTCAACATTGTTTAATGAGCGGGCGAAATTGGGTCATGAGAACAGAATATTGTTCGAAATGAAGCAGGTACCTTCGTACCTCACAACCTCCACAAGTAGTCAAGGACATCCACTTAATGTTGTAAGGTGTTCTTTGTGCTCAACTCCATACTAGCGCATTCACCTGCGGGACCAATTGGTTCCGGTTTTTTCCGTTGCTTGTCATCTCCTCTCCCGTAGGGTCGGCTAAAAACTGACACTAATGAAACGCTCGTCCGAATTAAAATTAAACTGAACTGCCGAAAACCTTCAGAGCGCACTTTTCTAAAGATCAGCCACAACTACAACTATATATGTAAAGCAGCAAAGCAACAGCAATTACGAAAGAAATTATGAACGTGCAGCGGATGGTGGGAGAACGTGAAGTGGAGCGCTGCCGACTGAGGCTCACTTGCTTGCCACTTGCGCCTGCATGTGCATACACTCAACTTTGTACCTGTTGATCTGGTTCACGACCGGCGCATGGCTGCGGGAACTCGCAACCACTGATTGACGTGCTTTGAGCCTTTGTTTTGCGCTTGGCTCGTGTCCGTGGCTCATGCTGCCAAAAAAGGCATTTTAAGGTGTTTTGATATTTTGCAGTTGCTTTTTTGCTACCCGCCAGGTTTAGTGACTGCAGATAACCTCGAATAATTGCTAAAGCGCCTGAGCAAAACTCGAGAGGATATTCGTTGCTGCGCACGCAGACGTATTTAATTTAAATTTAATGAAACGCTATAAGTAATTTTCTTATGTGAATAAGTATATATCTGAAAATCACTTTAATGAGTGATCGAAAAGACCAAAGGTTTCGAAAATGACACATTAATTTAATTTAGGTATTCATTAATTTCATTCGAATGGAACCAAATCAGCCCACCAGAACCCACCAAAGGAACGAACGCAGCTTCCGACTGAAGCCGAAGTTCTTCGAAATGGCACCGGCAATACAACTTTTATACTTTATAATATTAAATAATGTCGAAATTATAAATAGACTAGCCTTGAAATTTAGTATAGCGTCGTTGGATGGATCTGTCCATGCATCTGCTGAAAATACACAAAGTAAGAAATCGAGAATAAAATAGATAAAGCAACTTCAACAATTACACTTCTTTTAAACATTGGTTTGCTAGGCTATAAAGTATCTTTGTGAATGCTATACGATATTTGTATGCATTATGTGGCGTTGAGGAAAGGTTTCTATAAGTGCAATGTTTTTTTTGCCGTATGTATGCATATTTACTATTCTTTTTTTAATTCGTAAGAAGTGAATGACATTTTCCAATTAAACTCGCACTGCATTTCTAGCACAGGAATCGCAGCGCACAGCAACTATAAATAATATAATAATAATAAAAAATATAAACAAAAATTGTATGTTCTAAGCAAAATACCGAGATCGAGCTGGCATTGACACAAACAAAGGGCAGCAGTTAAGGAACGCTAGCACTTTGCTCGCACGAGGCGTGCTTGGTTACAAGTTGAGCGATAAATGCTGCCAGACAGAACTGGGTTGAATATGTGCACCGCCAACTGAGTTCAGTATGGTCGCTTGAGGCCTAAAGCGTCAGATCACGCCGACCGTCGTTGGGAGTGAAAAGCGATTTCCAATATTCCACGAACGACGATCCAAGCAATTAACCTTCTTGCTACCAATGAACATATGGGTTCCAAATGAACATTTTACGGTCTCAGCCCAGTTTTCACTGCCGTATGTCTCATGACCAAGGAGTTAGCACAACATTCTTGTGCTAATAGAAATACATTTGGCTGCCCGACCGCCCACTGCTCACCGACTGCCGTAGTGCAAATGGCACTTTTAACGCAAATATTGTATGTGCAACGAGTACGCACCAAAACGCGTGTGGTGAACTGTGGCGGGTTGGATCGGACCGGATTGGTTTGGGCTGGGTTAGCTGCGAGCTACTGCAGATGTGGTGCGGCCGCTTGCAACAGTTCGGCGCGGTAGGCATTTTTGTAATTGACAGTGGAAGGCCAGCGGCAGCGTAGCACTTCAATACGGTTGCACTGCAAATAGTTCAAAATGCGATTGCATAAACATGTCCAACTAGCTAATGCGCGTAATAAGTCTTAGGGATAGGGGCGCCCGTTGTATAAGTGTGTAAGCGCCAGTGCACGATTTTTGATTTCCAAACGCCGAAACCTCTCATAGAGGGGTCAAATGTGAGGCCGACCTATTGTATATTTACTTTCCTTTCAAACATTCCTCCCCAAACTCGCACGTACATATGTGTCTCTTATTTACAATTCTTAAGACACAATCTTTTAGTACGTAGTAGTTCAGTTCGTCAGGAAACAGAAAAAGTTCATCGAAAACTACTTTACTTATTTGAATAATTCTGTCACTATTTATCAGGTGTACAACTTTGCTTCCGCCGTTTTCCGATAGGTGGCTGTACCGGCTGAGGCTGGTTGAAATACATAGATGGTAATGCCTTTAAAGTGAGTATGGACAGTGCCTAACGAATTGTCATCGCCGTTTCAGTGACAGTTGTTCTTGTTTTCGTATTATTCACGCTCGAAAATGTCCGTTTATGTGCCCAATTCTCGCCATTTGCGGGAAGTTTTACTTTTCTGTTACAATTCGCAAAAAAATGCAGCTGAAGCGCATCGAATGCTCTCAGAAACTTACGCCTTAGTCGCGCACTAAAAGAAAAGCGGCCACAATATCAAGAGCGACATGACAAAGTCATCCTCCAACACGACAATGCTCGGCCTCACGTCGCAAAAGTGGTCAAAAAGTACCTGGAAACGCTGAAATGGGAAGTCTTGCCCCACCCGCCGTATTCCCCAGATGTCGCCCCTTCTGACTTCCACCTATTCCGTTCGATGGCACACGGCCTGGCAGATCAACATTTTCAATCCTTCGAAGAATTGGAAAAATGGATTGCTTCATGGATAGCGTCAAAAGAGGACTCCTTTTTTCGAGCCGGGATCCGAAAATTGCCGGAAAGATGGGAGAAAGTTGTCGCTAGCGACGGACAATACTTTGAATAATACATCTGTAAGCACTTTTTCGCAATAAAGCTTTTAATTTTGGAAAAAAACGGCGGAAGCAAAGTTGTACACCTAATATTTTCGGCCGTTGGTAAATTTTTTGACCAGCCAGATTTAAGTGATCCAGCTCAGACCTTCAAAAGTTACCTATGTTCGCGAACGCATGAAAAAGTTTAGGCATACATTGGAAATCTTTACTCACTTTAAGATGTTAAATTATGTTTCTCCACATAAACTCATTACAAATTGTTTTTCCCGTCAGATGTTGATTTTCGAAAAATATGCGTTGAATTATTTCTAATTTTGAGTACTTTCTCCAAGTCTTCTTGGTAAATCCTTTTTGGATCAGATTTTGTTGAAACCAATGAAAAATACTTCAACTCGTAATTCCGAAGCTATTCCATACTAAACATTTACTTAAGTAAGTAAGTTTGTACCGAGTGCTATTGATTTGCGACTACAAAGTTATACTGAAAATATAGGTCGCAATATTATATTATATTATCACGCCCCTTGTCCTACGCCCATGAAATTTAACAAGTGGACCGGCAGATTCGTGGGACAACGCTTTATCAAATTTCAATGCTGTCCGACTTATAATTTCGACGATATTCAATATTATAGATTTGTGTTGTTAATGTAAACGAAAAGAATTGTGAATTGAATAAAATCTCCGCTGCAAGTCCTCCCAGGATTCGAAGAGCTCAGCGCTTTTATATGCAATTCCAACAAACTTCTCTTATTTGTACGACCAAAACATGTCAATATTTACCTCCAGTGAGCTATTAAGTCTTCAGCAACGCAACTTATTAATTACCAAAGCAAATCCCATACATAGAGCTTCTAAAAAAGAAAGTCAGTTAGGAGAAAACTCGACCGACAAATGCAGAGAATCGGTGTTAGTCTTTGATTTGATCCGATTCAGTCGGAATCGGGAGGCGTACATCCGGCAAAAATATGTAGTACATACTTTGGGGATATTCGCGCAGCGAATAGTAGCAACTGCCCAAATATGGTAGTGGGTTTGCGCATGTGTATAGGTTTGCCAATAAGCATCCGTTTACATTTCCATCCGCTGTCTGCTGGCGGCTCGCCTTGGAATACAACTTTTTATTGCATGTATTTGCTGTGGCTTTTATTTTTGAGTTCTATGCAATTTGTCTCGCATGCGTTAATGATCTTCAAAACGTAAACGTACACAGAAACGAATCGTGAAAATTGCAAGAACACGCAAACTTGATCACATTGCAGCCAGTTGAGCTACTCGCTCGTATTCTAAAAATTCCATCTATAGTTGGCACAATTAATTCCACAACAAAAACAACAAACGCGCCAACCACACCGGCGAAAGAGTGAACCAATTCGGAAAATTATAACGCTTGAGTGTGAGCATAGTTGAGGCCTACCGTGGGTCCGAGACGACATATGTACATATCTGTGTATTTCCACCGCTGCAACGAGGCACCACTCGTTTTGTGTTCTACCCGTGCGCATTGACAATGCGGCGATTTGATTTGATCCAGTCTCCATTTGCATGCCACAACATTGCTGCCTTGAAGCACACACACGCACAGGCCAGACGCAGCTGCCAGTGCGGCTGCATAGGCCTCTCGCTGGGAAATCACGCAAACTACCAGCCCAACAGCATATTCGCCATTCACTTTGCAAAAATTCGGGCGGACCATTTTATTGCAGGCCGCTTGAATAGGCTGAAAAGCAGGTTGAATGGTCACTTTGTCAGAAACTGGGGCTGTTGCGATTGAGCGAAGCCGTAAAAGAAAAAACTACCAAACACTTTCCGAGTGTGTTTTTTAACATGTGTGTTATTTATAACATTTTAAACGGGTGGAATTGTGGTATCATAACGGGCCATATAGGCTATAGTGTGTTTCAAACAGAGGCAGTCACCCTAACCCAACGTAATGGGCGTTCGTAACGTGATATCATCAAGTCTCGGCATAGTTATAACGTCCACATTGCCGCAATTCATGTGGAATATAGAATATGGAGTGAGGCATTAATGTGCACAACTTGTCCCTGAAACACCCGAAGCATCTACATCGGAACATGGCACCGTCTATGATACTGCGCCATATACTTATTTCTTTAGAAGCACAAAATACAACCTCAAATACAACCTGTGAGCCTAACCTCACAGAATTATATGTAAAATTATTTTTTTAATATATTGTTACGAATGCTAGTTCCAGTGGGCTAGTACGTATCTCTGGATTGCGTAATTTGAAAATAAAACACACTTAGTTCCTCAAACGCAGTCAATAAAATAAACCAACAACCACTTTATTTACTAATTTACACTTGTTTGTCTTTTCACTTAAGTATTTGCTCAATTACTCCGTGTGGCACCTTCACTAGTCAAAATCCGACTGACTCGCTGCGCCGCACCCGGCTGTCTTTTATACCTACCCGGCCATCGCGCAGATCGTTCTCGCACATTCCGGAGTGGACTAAAGGTTTCCATGATGATCGCGACCATCATTGCCAGATTGGACTAAAAGTTGCCATCATTGCCAGGTTGGACTAGAAGTTGCCATCATTGCCAGGTCGAATTATAGCACGGCGCGTAGCGACAGGGTTGCTTTGCACAGCGACAAACTGTCTTATCGTTACAATATGGACTATCCGGACTACTCCTTCGGTGATCAATCAATAAAATACTAATCAAGTAGGGGCTGGAAACAACGAGTGCCCACAAAGAAGTCCTAAGAATTAAAGTTACCTCTGGCAATTTAAATAAAAAATATATTTTCTGTACGTATTAGAAACGGTGGCACAATTTAAAATCTATATATATAAAAGAGAGTGGCAGTATGTGTGTGATCGCATCACGCTCAAACGGAACGGCCGATTTTCATGGGGTTTGTTTTGTTCGATTCGTATTAAGTCAGTTCAGGTTCGTAGGAAAAGAAAATTCCGGAAAATCTATTGGAAAAGTCGGAAAATCCATGCCATATTTGACCGTGAATTTTGCACATTTTCAGATAATAACTTTGGAACCATAAGTCACACATCAATGGGGCGGGTATTGGACGAGGGGGTGTGGCACCACCCATACAAGCCAAATCTTAATAATGGAATATCTTTGAAATTGTAAGGCGCACAGCATTGAAATTTGGTATAGCGTCGACCCATAGATAAGTCATTCTACTGGTCAGATTTAATGGGCGTTGGACAAGGGGCGTGGCACATTTTTTGTGACCCAATTATTCCGCTGAACTATAAATCGCACAGCAATGAAACTAAGTACGAACCTACCATTTATTCATATCTTTCGACAGACGGAATGAGGCGGGTATTGGACAGGGGGGCGTGGCACCACCCATACAAGCCAAATCTTTAATATAGAATATCTTCAAAATTGTAAGGTGCACAGCATTGAAATTTAGTATAGTGTCGTCCCATGGATGAGTCATTCTGCTGGTAGGATTTGATGGGCGTTGGACAAGGGGCGTGGCACATTTTTTGTGACCCAAATATTTTGCTGAACTTTAAGTCGCACAGCAATGAAACTAAGTACGAACCTACCATTTATTCATATCTTTCGGCAGAGGGAATGATGACGGTATTGAACAAGGAGGCGTGGCACCGCCAATACAAGCCAAATTTTTAATAGAGAATATCTTTGAAATTGTAAGTCGTACAACACTGAAATTTAGTACCCCATCGTCCCATAGATGAGTCATTCTACTGGTAAGATTTGATGGGCGTTGGACAAGGGGCGTGGCCATTTTTGTGACCCAAATATTTTGCTGAACTATAAGTCGCACAGCAATGAAATTAAGTACGAACCTACCATTTATTCAAATCTTTCGACAGAGGAAATGGTGCGGGTATTGAAAAAGGGGGCGTGGCACCGCCCATACAAGCCAAATCCTAATATAGAATATCTTCGGAATTGTAAGTTGTACAACACTGAAATTTAGTACTAAGTCGTTCCATAGATGAGTCATTTTTTACTGGTAAGATTTTATAAGCGTGGTGACAAGGGGCGTGGCACATTTGTTGTGACCCAAATATTTCGCTGAACTATAAGTCGCTCAGCAATGACACTTAGTACGAACATACCATTTTCTCCTTCGACAGAGGGCATTGTGCGGGTATTGAATAAGGGGGCGTGGCTCTGCCAATATAATTTAAATCTGGTTCAAGCGCAATCCATTTCTTTACTGAAACTTAGTAGCAACATTTGCTTATTTGAGGGCCTCGATTGCGTTAATCAGTAGCTCTCTCCTCTTCCTTTAATTGGTTTTCTTCGTCAATTTGCATCGCCATAGATTCGCCATCTCGCGTATTTCATTATAAGAAAACAAAAAATGTCGTGCGGGACGAAGTTCGCCGGGTCAGCTAGTATTATAATAAAGTATGGCAGATGCTTACAGTTCGTAATATGCAAAAGCACTGAAGTTTGTATTTTACTATCATTGGTAACATACCTTCTGATAAAAAAAATTTCCGGTGCTGTTCAATAAAACGAAAACGGTTCAATTATTCCTCGATATTCAATCATTCACTCGAGTAATCTCCATTGCAAGCTATCACATATTCCAACGCTTCTTGCTTTCTTCTTGAAAACACTTTTCATTGGCTGATTTTGGTATCGCCTTCAGTTCCTTTCTGCAAATTGTACTTTATCGCTTTGATCGTTTCAAAACGCTTTACGTGAAGTGGTAACTTGAGTCGCCTGGTGAATACGGACGGTATGAACGTTGCTTCTAATCGAATGGAAATATAAATTTTAAATATATATAAAGCAGTAACATCGATCCTGTAGTGACGGAAAACGTTCACAAGCTTCTGCAAGTACTATACGAGTGCATTTTATCAGTGCGTACTTAGCTCATGTGGAAACCTAAATGAATTTTATTTACATTTTTGCCGAATGCGCTTATCACATACATTCGCACGTACGCATACTCGTATCAAATAAGTGCATATGTTATGAAGGTTAAATTTGTGGAAAATTTAAATAACACAAGTTTTCTATATTGTTAATTTTTGTCTGTCGTTTGTTTGTCTTTCGCCGATAAAAGTGTTGTATTCGAAATGCGCCATATGCGTAATCGCAATAACAAACACAACACACATTTATTTATTTATTGCATGTATTTCGGCATTAACTGGCGCAGTCAACTCAGATTTTCATAAGCAACGGACTAACGGTGCAATATGGCCGAGAGCCTTTTGCTTACATGCAAAGATGTTATAGGCCATGTTAATAAAGTACTAATGTGTACGTGTATATGTAAGTTAATCTAACGCCCATCTAATTTAATCGGTGGTAAGTCTGTACCAAGTTTAAATTTTTCTCCAATTTATAACAAAAGCAAAACATTTTGCGCTAAAGGCTTCAGGGTATGGGAGGTGCCACGTCCAATTGGTCGGCCGCATCGTCATACGTTTACGGGCATAGATATAGGGAGACGTCTATACACTGGCAATTGACGAGTAGGAATTTCTCTCGGCCGACAAGATTCGGGCGGATAGAAGGTTTGCATTCATAAATTTAGCATACTTGTTCGTTTTTTTTACAGTAAACTTAAAACATTTATAAAAAAGGAAAACTGTTTTAAAAGCATATTTATAATAATGTATTTTCCCAAAATCATATTATTTATGTTTTACACGATCACACCAGCCGCACTGTCAGGTATCCTACTCCCTATTTGTGTTTCGATATGGCACAGAAACATTAACACTGTCACGAATTTACTTAGCTAAGTAGTATAGGTAGTAGTATAGTGTTCGAGAAACACATTGTTGGATCTTTAATGCAAAGTGAGTAAAGGCCGTATTGGGTTAATGCTATATCGCCAGCGAAAGGGACAATGGCAAAGAGGATGGCCGATGAAAAGACCGAGTCGAGCAATTCCTGTCATCATTTGGCGTGATGAATGACGAATTGGTAAGAGAGTCCAGTAGGCCGACAGGCAACCAGTTGTTACGACATTTAAAGGTTGTCCTTCAAAAGATGCTTGCATATATTTTATATATTTATGTAATAATAATAGTTTATAAATTTGTTTATTAGCGCATATTTTAGGGCATTGGCTACGGTAAAACGATGAATTGTAAATTGTAGTTCGCACACGCCCGCAATACAACTTTTTTTTTAAATACCAATAACAATATTTGAGTTGTGAACTAAAAATGTTCTATTGTTTACAACATATATATATAAATATCTGTATGTATGTATATGTATATGTAGCGACAGCGACAGTTGTTTGAGTCAGTAAACAGCTAGCAGCCTACAGGCGACAAGCAAAAGTCGATAAATGAAAACAATTCATATGCGAAAAGTTGTTTTCATTGCTCATATAATTGTGGTAGATTGACGATGCTTTTATGGCCATTGTTGTTGCGAGATTAGCACAAGCAATTGCAAGCGTTCGTATTTGCTTTTCCTATGTCTGATATCAATGGCCTCTAAAGCTGCTCTAGACACTTGGACGCATCACCTTGGCCTTAGAATATACAAACAACCAACATGTTGACTGGCACAGAAAAATCACCACATACATAGCTACCCACATGCGCACATAAACGACAACGCCGCTCGACTGCAACTGCAGCGAGTGTGCACTAAATGACGTCGCCGTTCAAAAGTGACAGCAGACGTGGATCACAGATGGCGATGGGATGACACTTGTGATTTGAACGCCATCGAAATGTTTCACGAATGCGTTTGTCTGCGGGGAGTTTCCGCTTAGGTTAAGTGCATTGATTAGCTGTGTGTATGAATCCCATGAAATAAAATATAACCTGGAGAAATGAGGCGGCACAAAAAGAAAAGTCAAACTTATTTTGCGTTATTTTGTACTTAGGGTTCAAGTAGGATGAGGTGGCTGTAAGAGGTGCAGATTAGTCAAAACACACTTAGGCCATGAAAAGAGACTCTGGTGTTAGGTTACCTCCAATGTCCACTATTTATGGTAATTCTCATGCCACGTACGAACCTCAGCAGGCTGCTGAATACAATCTTTAATTTAATTTTTATAAAAACTGTTTTATAAAACTCTGGGCGCATTTTCAAATGAATTGTTAATTAAAGCCTTATCTTTCGTTTCGATACCTGAACCATTTCGAAAAATTATCGTGAGTACTACCCGGATGGCACACAATCAAACAGCCAGCCAATCTGGTCTAAAGGCGACCTGTTGCGATTTTAGTCTTATTTAGAGTTTTTCATATCGATAACGTCTCCAACATTTTAAAGTTCCTGATAAAATCAATGCAATCATGCACTCCTAGTACTTCATACACAAGCATAATTGTGATCTATATATGATTTCGTTGAAATAATGTTTACCCACTTTAAGATACTATCTAACGTTAAATTATGTTCCTTTACATAACCTCCTAACAAATTGTATACCTTATCTGATGTTGATTTTCGAACACTGAAAGCGTTGAATTGTTTCTGATTTTGAGTACTTTCTCCAAGTCTGAAGTCAATGGGCCCAATAAATCACATTTCTTTTAACTCATTGTTAACCCCGTCTGATTTTAATTTTCATTAACGTGAAAAATGTGTAGAATTATTTCTCATTTGGCGTACTTTTACCAAGTTTAAAATCAATAGACCCATTAATTCATGTTCTTTACAGTTCCCGCAGTTAAAATGTCATATTTGTAGCTCTAACGGCTTGGCCGGGGCAACGATGAATCAGACGATGACTTGACCAGGACAAAGAGTTATCTACAAACAAGAAAAAGAATTTTCGCTTAGACGGGATTTTTAAGAATTTCGGGGTTTGAAGAGGCAAAACTTGGGTTAAGGTGTTATATGAAGAAACGTGATTTAATAACCCCATATCGATACTTATATTTTTACTTTTTTGAAAATCGAATTTTTTAAAATTCACATTTAACGGGATCAATGATGGGTTAAGATTTTGTGTAGAGAAACTGTAAACAACATAAATTGGGCTTATTGACTTCAAACTTGTTGCAAACATTTCAAATGGGAACAAATTCTACACGCGTTTTTTACTTTTTTGAAAATCAAAATCCCACGCGGTCAACCTTGGGTAAACAGTTTGAATGGAGAACTATGATTTTATGGGTACGAGTATACTGATTTCAAATACGGTGAGAGCCGGTGGTGGCATATTGGCAGGGGCGGCAAAATTTGCGTGCAAAACGAAGAAGAAGAAAAAATATTTTAAATAAGCGCCAAATTTCAGAAAAATATTGTCTATAAGTTGCATTCATATAAATATTTCCACACGTTTATTATAATTTTGAAAATCGGTCGATTTGTATGAAAAAATTTTATCTAAACAGATCACATGTGGTTCATAATTTTCGTAAGTATTTTAATACAAAAATTTAGGGTCGTCGCTCTGGCGATTTACCTCAGGCGGCATATATGTAAGCTTTGTCCGCCCCCGGTGAGAGCACTTCACATTAGAAATATGTAAGTAGGCTACTATTTTTCATGTTTTAATCAAAAGTTGACGGTGTCAACAAAGGGTAATCGTAATATCTTCACTGCAGACTTGGAAAAAGTAATCAAAACCAGAAATATTTCGATGCATGTTTCGTGCTCGAAAATCACCATCAGATGAGGTAAAAAATTCGTTATAAGTTTTTGTGAAAAACATAAACTAATATTAGATAAAATCATAACGTGAGTAAAGATTAATCAATGAAATCATAAAATCTTGCGTGCAAAGCCGCCGGGCCCTGCTAGTGTTATATAAATTAATATAATTTTTTTAATCACTTATCTACCTTTTGTATGAATCCAGGGCACTGTGCGGCTGTATAGGTTCGCTTCCTGCTGAACCGAACGAATACTCTTCGCCAAATGCAGGAAGTAGATGCAGGTACATAAAAGCTCAAGATCACCTAACGGCTAGCAATGCCGAGCGGAACGGAACGCGCCAATTGATATGTAAAACACTCTCGGCATTTCATCAATACCGGAACGAACTGGTGAGTAAGTGAGTGCCGCAAGTGAGCACAATGAAAGCAAAGCGAAATTATGCCGCAGCTACAAGTTTGCACGTTTCATTGAGTGCCTATTTTTACACCAAGCAGCAAATTGCACTTGAAATTGTTGACTGTTGACGGCGGCCAATGCAATTTCTCTACGTGGGCATGCGTTCAATGCATACTACGCCAATGATTGGTGCCGCAACTCATGATGCGGCTGCCGCGGCGCGGCGTCGTTTGGACAAACAGTCACAGTTACAATTTCCATTGGCTGCATGTGAATATCGGCCTCCAGCCTCACGGACACCAGCAAACACTGTCAGCTGTTGTGTGTTCACTCAGTTGATATACCCCGAGCAGCTGAATGAGGAAGTGTAGTAATATTCTAACGGGCGCAAATTTACAGTTGCAAATATTTATTTTGCGAATGGTTTCACATCGCACCCAGGTACCGATTAAAATAGTTGTAATGCATAATACAAACAGGGCATCAAATCCGTCCTAATCGTTGAAACCAATCTTGTTTGTTTGACTTGCCTCCGGCAGTCATAACACCACACGCCCCAACCCTGGAACGCATACATACAAATAAATGTGCAGCTATGTGTACCTGCATACACACAAGTGTGCACAACGAGCTTCAAAAGCGCTAAAAATACCGCTCAGGGGCAGCTACAATCTTCGAGAATTCTCTTCCTATTGTTAATTTCCTTCCGAGTGTAGCAGTGTTTCTAGTGTGATTGAAGAGCATTGCGTTTTTTAGTAGTTGCGCGCTACAATTCAAGTTCAAACCACTTGAAATTGTTGAGAAGCGGCTGATGGGGATGACCCCATATGTCGCTTCAGTCGACGCTAATTAATTTTGCTTTGTTTTTAATGTTTGCATCGTTTCGTGGTTATTTTCGTTTATTTTCGAATAATTTTTGCAATTTCTTCCTCACTTTCAGTTCTTGCCGCAGCATTCAACAGATTATTGTACAGCCATTTAAGATGGTTATTCGGGTTAGGATAAGCACTTAAACAAAATTACTTGGTTGAGTTGTTTTAGAAAAACTAAATAAACATAGCTTAGAATATTTAAAATATAATATATACTAACACTAAAAAGACCGGACCACATTCATATGATAAATAGTATGAACGTACATAAAACACGTATTAATTAAAATATTTTTTGCTTTGCACATACAAGTATAATGCCATTTTTTATATACCTTTAACATTTCATATACTGAATATATTTTTTGGACCAAGTGTATACAAAAAAACGATAATATGAGTGATGTTTTCGTTTTTTAATTCAAAACGCAGTATTTTCTAAAGTTTTTCCATTTGCATATCTTATCTTCCTACTATTTCCTACCGTTGTACAAAAAATTTCCTTCTTTTGAGTTTTAATTTCTGAGATAAAATTAAGTCTCTATGCAAAAAATTTAAGGTTTTTGTATTTGTTTGTTTGCTTGTGCTTTATAAACTCAGGATCTCCTTGGGTTTTGCCCAAGGAGACAATTCTGGATGCTCCTTGTTTCTTATTCGAGAGGGGCCGTTTGACTTTTGACTTTTATTTTATCGGTAACAAATAACAGTTATTTTGTGACTTTTATTTTTTCGGTCAAATATATCAATTGATTTAATTTTTTCCAAAGGTCGACCGACTAAAAAAACTATTGATACCATTTTTTTCGTTTTATTATGTTTGACTGAAAAAATAAGTTAGAAATTAAATGTTATTTTTGAACGATAAAATACAAGTTAAAAATAACAGATATATTTACCTGATATGATAAAGGCACAAAATAACAGTTATTTTTAATTTTTATAGTAAAAGTCAAACATTGAAAAAGTCCACCGGACTTAAAATAGCAGTTAGGAATAGGAATTTTAAATTTAAATTGAAACGTGAATAAAAAAGTCCAAAATGTATTACACGTACGAAAAACGCTTTCAATTAAAAAAAATTAAACATTTTCCAAATATACATGAAAACATATTAACAGGTTATTATAAACAGTCAATTGCCCAGAAATTTTAAATTAAAAAAATCTAAAATAACAGTTACACTGCAATGATATTGTTTTGCGATGGATTTAGAAACAGAAAGTTGAATTTTGCAAGCAAGTCTTCTGTACACTCATATATGTAATTTCAAGGAAATCTTCGTTTAGGTTGCTTGTGGTCAAAATTACCGCAGTTGGTCTTTCTAAGTATATTCACTGATAATTCGAAAAGTACACATTGGATATTTCTAATTTTTTCACAACTATTAAACTCGATAAAAAAAGTAAAAGGTCTTACTTACTTACTTAACTGGCCATAACAACCCGTTACCGGGTTACGGCCTGCCGCAAAAGCTCTCTCCAGGCGCCTCTACTTTGCGCGCGCCTCCTCCAGTTGGTCCACCAAGAGAAGATAGGGGCTCCTCAATTTGGTCCTTCCACCGGAGACACGGCCTCCCTCTTCGCCATCGACCTCCAACTACCGCATCGAACACCTTTTTCGCCGGAGCTTCATCGTCCATACGGCAGACATTGCCAAGCAAGCGTAGCCGCTGGATGTTAATTCGCTCCGCTACGTCCATGTCTTTATAAAGCTCATACAACTCGTTGTTGGTTCGTATACGATAGTCGTCGCCAATACAAACAGAGCCGAAGATTTTGCGAAGTACTTTCTTCTCGAACACCCCAAGGGCTGTTGTGTCGTTACGCGACAGTGTCCATGCTTCTGCGCCATAGATTAGCACGGGAAGGATACGCGTCCGATAGAGTGCAAGTTTTGTCGGTTGGGAGGTCTCTGCTACTCAGTTGCCTACCGAGACCGTAGTAGCACCTATTGGCAAGAGTAATCCTTCGCTCTATCTCCAGGCTGACATCATTGCTGCTGTTTAAATAAAAGATACCAAAGCAAAATTTCATAGAAGTATAAAAGAAAATATAGCGATTTTAATAGAGTGCATTCAAGCAAAATAATATTGTTGTAAAACTATTATAATTCATATAATAGCAAACCTTCCAATGTTAAGAGCGAATACATTGGAGCTAAAAAGTTACGATTACCAAGCGGTCTCACGGATGAATCCCTTTGATTCGTTTTTCTTCTAGTGTAAACCAAAATTTGAGTGCTGTTTTACTTTAACTTAGCGTTAACTTAAGTTGAAAGCGGCAGCACTCAAATTAAAACAAACTTAGGCCCATTGTGGTACAGCCGAATCCCTTAACACCGTATGTTATGATTTCAAATCCGCCTAAACTGGTGATGAAGCAGACAGGGAGAAGGATTTTATTTTGGAGGTTCCGTAAACAGCTTTCAATACTACTTGATGCCATAATTTCCACCTAAAATTTTTGTAACAAAAACACATATTTGGGGAGCAAAGACCTAAGAGGTTTTCTGCAAAGAGTGGGGCAGGTGCAAAGTAGATGGAGAATAGTTTCTTCCTCCTCAATATCAGGAATTATTGGCTAGGAGGCGTAGCGCTAATTTTCTAGTGAGGGTGACAAGGATCAAATGACCGGTGATAATCCCGACAGTAACTCTAAGCGGCCCTTGATTCGGGTATAATCTGCTGAGCGGCTTGTGCATACTTATGTATGCACATATCTTAAGATACGAAACACAGCCCACATCCCATAACACGAACTAAACCTCTAGTCTGGATGTTATGTTGTCTAGTTATATTTTTTTGTTTGCCGTTTTTTCACCAATTTAATATGAAGTATAATTGGAAAATTCGAGTTTTTTATTGCATGTTTAGTATTTCTCGACACCAAACAGGTGGTGGACGCCGTCCCTCGTCGGAAACACCCCATTTAAGATTCAAAGAACACGAGCGTGTTTTTCTCTTAAATATTTTTTTTTTTATAAATAACCCTAAACATAAAAGCTAGTTTAATAAATCAAATTATGTTTTCCGTTAGTATTTACAGTTATTCGAACTGGCGTGGTTTAAATGTAACTAACAAAAGAAATCGTGCAGGAAATTTGAGACGTGGGGTGTGAGACGGTTAGGGTGAACGCCCTGAAGGCTAGAGGTGTCGCGAAGCCCACCAGGGTGGGTAGAGCTGATTCTACTGATTTGCATGGCATGCGGGCATCCAAAAATTAGTCCATGGTCAATAGAACTCCTAAGAGGCAGGTCCAGGATTCTCTCTAGTGTTTAGTGAATTGAATTGAGGATTCTCTCTAGTGTTTAGTAGAAGGGAGGAAAGGCTGATAGGCCTGAAGTCCTTGGTTCTGGCGTGTGACTTTTCCTGCCTTGGGGATAAAAACGACTTTCACTTTACGCCAATCCAGAAGGACATACCCCCACCGCAGGCAAGTTTTGAAGACTGGACAGTGCCACACCATTAACTTTTGGAGCTTAGCAGGAGTGAGGCCACCGGGGCCTGAAGATTTGAAGGGCTGAAAAGAATTTATAGTCTATGTATTGGACCATCATTTAAAGCCACAACAGAGGGAGATCAGCTAGAGGTCAGGTTTGACATGTCTGATTTCAGCCACAGCCGAACTGCACAGAAAGTGAGTGTATGGACGCGAGAATGGTGGGCCAAAAAGTCTCTCTCTAGTGTCAGCGTGAGATGCATGTGCTCCAGTGTTGTTTGGGGTACGACCTAGAGTGATAACAGATTACTTATCTTCGCTGAGCATTCCCGAAATCGTACTTTTAAAAGAAGTACACAAGTCAAGTTTCGACGATGCTCCAAGGCAAAATTGTTTACATTTTTAATTGCTATTTTGTTTTGGTCTAAATATAATATTAATTTTTATTTCCTTCACTTTATAGAAAATGTTTATGCACGCATATTTATACGTTTTTTACTTTGAAATATTTTTAATGAGTTGCCATTGCAAACTTATGGTTTGTGAGAAATTTTGAACTAACTTTTATCAAGAAAACGATTTGCGTTAGTAGTGAACTATTACATGCTGCAAATAAACTAATTACTATGCTAAGCCAACAATATACAATCGCAGTTCGCACTCAGCTCAATCCAGCTTTGCAGAATTGATTGCAGCCCTTTCTGCACCCATTTCTCGCATCACTCGGAAGCAATCCAAATACACGTTCAGATACTACATTTTTAAATGTTTTTTCACTTGACTTTTCTCCAATTTGCGTTCGCGCAGGTGCATGAATTCTCGTCGAACCTCGCTGGAGCGCACCTTCAAGATGCAGTCTAGTTTGTTAAGAATGTGTTCAGCCACATGCACGTCCGCTTCGAAATCATAGTGTTTGAAGCGCATGTGCTGGTGCTGATCAACGCCATTGAAGCTGGCGCTTGCGTTGCTGAAAAATCCAAAGGGAGAAGAGAAATGGGTGTAGTGACTGGGACTGCTTGGCGAGTGTGGTACCGCGTTGCTACTGGTACCGCCGTCTGCGACAAGTGGGATATTTTTGCTATCCGTCCCTCCGCTTTTGCTGCTGCTAGTCGAGGAGGCGATGGATCTCAGCCAAATGCGCAACGTAGCTTTCAGGTTGCGCCGCTCCACGATTTCGCAAGCTGCAATCAAGTCGATTGGATAGGTAACTGCCTTCTGCTTGGTCCAGAACTTTGCATTTTTGTGCTGGTCGATCTCGATGCGCTCCCCTGAGATGCCCAAAGTAACTTCAGTTTTGAAAAAACGCTTATCGATAATATTAAGCCGGTATGTGCGGTACATTGGCGCTTCGAGCATGTCGTTGTGACTCATCATGCGCTCGTCGTAGTCGTCATTGTTGCCGGTTCCAGTGCCGTTGGAAGCCGCTTCGTCACCGCCCCCGTCTATTTCAATACCTTGCAGAGAGCGAACTGCAGCAGCGGCCAAGCGAGCCCTATCGTCTTCGGACGTCATTGACTTGGTGGTAAGATTGCTGTGGTAGTCAACACCCGTTACGGGCACCAATGGTCGACGCTCCGCCAGGGTCAGGTGAAAGAAGCCAAACTTTGAACAGGGTTCGCGATTATCTAAAGGTGGAAAGTCTTCCATGTCATCGTTGGCCTCAGTAATGTACAGAGCGTAATGCCGAATGGATTTTAACGGAATTTTCGGATATTGAATGGTCGCCTTGTAGCACACCAGTCCAATGACCTGCAAGTAGATTTTGAGCGCCGCTGTAGACTCAATTGAAAATCAATGCCAGAGTCAGCTTACCTCGATAATTTTAGCGCTTGCTAGCACACAAATCTTTATTGGATAGTTACGCTCCCGCTCAGGCAGCATGCTCAGGAACACATTAATACGCTTCGTATCAATACCCTTCTGGGAGGTGCCATCAAAGCGGGCATATTCCATAAACTTGTTCTGCGCCTGCTTGGGACTATTGGCTAGTTGCATTGCCAATTTACTCTTCCCGTCGCTTCCATTGTCCGACTCAAGCCCCGTTACATTTGACTTTTGGTTGGCTGCATTTGCGTTTAGAGTGGCTGCCGCAACAGGCTTTCTGACGAAGAAGTCGCTGCGGTTCGGTGGAACAATTTCATCGTCGAAGTTTACACACTTGGTATTAGCAGCCTTGCGACGCGCAATGTCCATATCAGCTAATTTTTGGGCAGTATTCGACCGGAAGCGATGTGCGCCCACCTCCGGATACATCTGAATGTCAAAAGACTGCGTGGACAGATCCATGTCCTCATCATCGCTCTGATCTAGTCCTGGATAGCACACGAAGTCTACTTCCTGCAGGGGTGGATCTGCGAAAGGCTGTGTCTGTGTTTTGCTGCTGATAGACTTCCGGCGTTGCTGCATACGGTTGCCAGTGGGCGTGGTTGCCTGCACTTTTCGTAAGTAGTGCTTCGGCATGTCATCACTTAGCATCACTGTTTCGCACATTCCCGTGTCGTCGGTGGATACGAAGGAGTTACGTATATGTGAAAGCAACCAGTGCTGGTTGCAGTAAGTCGCCATTATTGCCGCTATATAAGTGCTCCCAAATTAGGAATCGTGTTTATAAAATGCAAATTGCACTTGGGTGCAATTTGATGTATACAAAACAGCACTCCGAATGAACTGTGACAGCAAGTAGAGGAGCCGATTGGCATCGTATATATCGATTACTTTGACACCACTTTCACGTCTATCGAAAACTCTTCTATCGAGTTTGTCTGATGCAAACAATAAACCGTAGTTAACCTAAATTTTGTAAACACTTTTAGGAAATTAAAATCGTTTTATAATTAAATATATTTGTATATATTATGTTGTAAAGTTTTTTCTGATAACGTGAGAAAAATATAATTAATTGCTTTTTTCGATTGAAAAGTGCAACTCTGTAGATTTTAGGTTTTTTCGTATACAAAATGTTGCCACCTGCGAAAAATTTTACTACTTTTGAGTGATGAGTGGATTTTCATGCACTAAGAAATATATGCACTTCAAAATTTGAATATATGTATTTAAAATTGGAAAAATAACTTAACCTATAAAAAACAACCAAAAATATGCCTGCATAAGCATAAATATGGTTAATTGAAAGGACATTTTCAAATTCGGAGAGATGTTTTATCCATTTTGTTAAGAACATTCCCGAGAGGAACAACAAGTTGTTTTTGAATATCTGCCGTACTAGAAATCGAAATCCGCTGGTTTGTGAGAACTAATTGTGGATTGTAGTGAAGATATATATGTATTTTGGTTTTTGAGCTTCAAGAACGAAGAATTGAGATAAAATCGAAGTTGCGATGTTTGTGGTAATAAAATGCAATGCAGGGATTTTTGTGAAAACCCTCTGGTAACGTTTCCCTTCTCTTTTTGCTTTCGTCGACAATTTGACGAATAGGTGTGTGAATTATGGCCAAGTATTGGAAGAGTATTGCGAACAAATTTTAATTTTTCCGGAAGGAATTGTTTTATGGGAAGAAAGAGTTGAAAATTCTTGACTTTGGATGAAAACTTCGATATAATGGACTTGGACAGCTGTGGTGATGGCACTTTCTATGGTGAGTTGTCCCGACGTATGGATGAGGGAACACCGTTTTTTCTCCTTTCACTTTTCCAGCTTGCGCTATTGAACGCTATTGCATTCAGTGTTCCTACCATGTTTTCAGGAAATATGCTGTGGTCAACCGTTGGTGGTATTTGAGACTGGGAGTTTCCGGGCCGCGATTGTTCCCAGAATTTTCTTTTGCTCAATCATTTGATTTGCGTCGTGCGTATTTGCGGCCGAAGCTGACACACCGCAAAATTGTTAAACATTACTCACTCGCCTTGGGAAGAGGCGCTTCTAACAATATTTTGGTGCCTTGTTGCTTTTCGCGGTACTCTTCAAGTGTGGTTTTTTTGGTTCACTGCGATGCAGTTTTATTATGGTGTTGATAAAAGCCCAGACACGGATATTCGCCGGACCCCACTTTCTGCAGTGTAGGCGCGTTAAATGCTGTTTTGCTTTGAAACAATGTATATGAACAGATAAGAGCTCCTTATCTTGTTTCCAGCAGATATGTTGCGAACAGAATGCATTTTCTTGTATTCAAACGTCGCATAAGCCTGGAGGTCGTAGGGCTTTGTTCTGTGCCCTGCCAGATGTTCTGGCCCACGTGTACGCTGTGCAAACAAAGCCTTTTAACAATTTTCTACAAATGATTGGAGTGGGAACGTTTGGAAATGCTCACATGCCGCAATCTGATGTGGATTTCAATGTGTGTAATTTATGCAATGTTTGTGTGTGCTACCCATGTGAAGATGAGGTCTGATCTTTTTGAATGATTTGTTAGTGTACCTGCTGTTATCAATTTCACGAAGTGCCGCGTTGCAACGTTTTATTTGCAGATGAAATTGCGTCACTAATGCCGCCAGCAGACGAGTATAGCTTCGACGATATTGAGGAAATCTTGCGCTCTACAGACTCACATCTGGACTCATCGATTGATTTGAATAACTTTGCCCCACATAATGTGCGTGACGTGCAAATGCCCATTGGTGAGGGCATCCAGCAGTCGTCACAACAGGACGATTTGCACTTCGACATGCCCACCCCTTTCTCCACGGCTACGCTTTCGTCCTATATGGAGGGGAGCACGGCGGCTAACGCGTCGGAACGAACGTCGTCCACGTCCTCCATGGACGATGAGAATTTTAACCCTGACGTCTTTATGAGCTTTCTAAATGCTGACGACATCAAAATGGAATCCTTGGCTCACGATGTCGTTATGGACATGCCACAACGTAACACTCCTTCACCAACAGGTAGCTGCACCAGTTCCAGCGGTAGTTCCACCAGTGGCGTGCAGAGCGATGCTTCCTCTATTGCGTCGTTGACACAGACGAGTGGCGCTGCTAACACTCTGTTGTCTGAAAGTGACGGGGCTAATACGACTGCTACCAGCGTTAGCTTTTTAACTGAAGCTTCATTCGGTGCAGCCACCACAAGAGAGCCGTCGCCCGCACAAATGCTTGTTACCCCTGCCCATACCACGGTAGTAAGTGCTCCAATCCCTATAACGGTGCCAGTGCTTCCTGTGCAAAAGGCCACCACCACGGCTCCAAGTATTTTGCAGGCTTTGCCGCAGGTGCAATCTATCAATGTGCTGCCAGGCACTATAATTCCCGTGAAGGCAATGCCGTTGACGTCGGTGACACCAGTAGGCAACATCAAGGCACCCGCGCCCATGAAAAATGCACCGAAACTGGCACCGAAGCTCACCGCCACTAGTGTGCAACCGATGGCGGTAAAAATCGTCACGCCTACCGCACCGAATAGTACCAAAATCACAACGCCATCAAACCCCAAGCCGAAGACGGTATTCCTGTCCTTTAACGATTACAAAGCACTAACGCAAATTAATGGTAAGGGCGGTAGAACGACCAATGGGCAGGCACCGAGGATCATACTGAAGACGGCAAACGGTAAACTGATAACGGCCAACAAAATTGTGTCCGGCGGCAATGTGATGAACCTGCAGAATTCGGCACAACCGCATTTTGTGCCGAAAATTGTAAAAGCCACAGCTGGGCCGGTGATGATAAAACAGCAGTCCACGAAGAGTGACACTAGCAGCGGACGGACAAGTAATGTAGCTGCGGCCGCAGCCAGAGCGGCGGTGGCAGCAGCATCGGGCTCGGGTGTGGCTACGTCCAGTCTTAGCATTTACAAGGGTATCATTGACGAAAAGATGCTGAAGAAGCAACAGCGCATGATCAAAAACCGCGAGTCAGCCTCGTTGTCGCGCAAGAAGAAGAAGGAGTATGTGGTGTCCTTGGAGACGCGTATCAGTAACTTGGAGAAGGAGAACTACACGCTAAAAGGGGTGAGTGATTGTATCAGGGCCTATCCTTTACTATCTTGACAGCAGGAGCCAATCAGCGTAAACTACTAAATGTGTGCTCATAAATACTTTGCTGCAAAAACTAGCAACCATCCCTTCGTGTCACGAACGTAGCCACGACAGCTCGAACTTGTTGCTCACACGTGGTTGTTATTTTTACTCACTTTGATTTTTACTATATTCAAATTCGTGCTCAATTGTCACAATTGGAATAGCGAAAACTTCAAAACTATATCCAGAGTTTGTATAATCGGACTCGTTTAGAAACGGAAATGCAATAGCACTTGATACAGTGAACAAGTGGCTATTCAAATGCTACTGCATACTTTAGGGCTTACTTTACTCAACCATGTGCTGACGCAAGTTTTAGAAGGCAATTTTGCGCTTCTGTGTGTGATGCATGTGAAGTCCAAAAAAAATCGTGGCAGATTTAATTGTATCCGTTCCGTTTGTCCGTTTATTGTGTTTAATTCAGAAAGAGACATTCGGTGACCATTCGGATTGATACTAATGCCTCCCGTAAGTCTTTGAAGTCCTACCAAGACATCATTATTTTGATGCTTTGCACTACTTGCACTTTTTCGACTCTGAAAAAAGATGTTTTTAATTTTTTTTAGGAAAATTCATCGCTGCGGTCACAATTGGTTGCGTTGGCGCAATCGTGCCAGTGCAAGAACAGCAACATCAGCGAATTCGTTTTGAATTCGCTGAATATTAACACCAAGGTAAACGGCTCGGAACACCACCACGTAAAAATCGCACCGAAGCCAGCCGGCAAGAGCATAAAGCAGCGAATGATGGCGGCCAATGTTCGAAAGAACGTCGCGTTGCTGTTTGCTATGGCGTTTATGGTCACACTAAACGTAGGCAACTTTCAGACATACTTCAGCAAAAACTCCATTGAAAGTTCGATTGAGTCTGCTGTGGCCGCTGAGGAAGCTCATGCCGGTGGACGGCGGCTGCTGTGGGTGGAATCAGAAACTGAATTCAAAGAGAAATTGAATCGCAGCAAGCGCGATACCGAACTGGAAGTCCCTCCGTTGCACTTCTTGCAGCCTATTAACCGAACCAGGGACGCGGTTGAGCAAAATCACAGTGATTCTGTCAACGAATTACCAGCGGCGAAGTGTGCGGGCGGTGCGAATTATACAGAGAATTTGCGATTGCATAGCAACTTGCACAAGTGGATAGATGGCAACGATTACTTGAACCTAAGCTTGCGCGGAAATTTTGGTAAGGATGTTGAGAATGCAATGCGCCTGAAATACGCGCCGGAATATTTGGCATCGAATTCGTTTGATGTGCCGATTCAAGGTGCTGGGCCGTCGAACAAGCAGAAACACAAATACTTTATGCCGGAGTCACTTTTCGGAAGCAAGCAACGCAAACTAGACACCGTATCGACAGCAAAGCATAATGACCACGACTATGGAAATGACAACAAACAACGAAGCAACAATCAAGTGAGAAATTCACTGGAGATCTTCAAGCCGAAAATAAGCGAGGAATACCTTCGGCTATTTAAGGGCATAAAGCGGCAAGACGACACATTCTATGTACTATCTTTCAACATGGATCACATACTATTACCAGCTTCGGCCTACAACAAGAGCGCTCGGCCGAAAATGTCACTAATGCTACCAGCAGGTGATCCTTCGCTGAACGGTGATATTGTGCTTATGCAGATTGATTGCGAGGTAGTGAACACGACGGAGTTGGAGTTGAAATCGTATATGATACCGGAGAAATTGCGCCCGCAAAAGTATAGCGCCGGTAGCTTTCATTCAGCCCCAAATCCAAACGATGTGGTTAACAACGAGACTCGTTCGCACGGGCAACGACGTGAAAACGTGACTGTGCGCGCAGAGGCACTAAAACCAAAGGTAGTTCCCAGAACGTACTTCATGATGGGTCCCAGATCGCAGGCTGCCGCGGCATCGTTGAAGAAAAGGCCTACCATAGTAAAGCTGAACACCAATGAAAGCGTTGCAGGCATCACCGCCAACATTAAAAACTCGACACTTTTTGCGAAAATGCGCGAAACCGTTGAGGGGGACTTTAAGTATAATTGAAATAATCGGTTAAGAAATCACATACCATATTTGGATGTCTTTGAGGATCAACATGTTTTCATTGTTCTTCGTTCAATGTAGAGTTGAATACGTTTAAAATACGTTAGTATTTTTCTAAGAAATTTCGTAACATTGTTAGTCTATATTAACATAGATTTGTATTTATTGTAAGTTATAAATACAAGCATTCTGCTGAACGCTCAGCTGAATAAACAAGAAATTCAAAATTACGTATCAAATCAAACAACATCAGCAGCATTTATATGGCAAGCCGATTCATATTCTGTTAGAGTAGGTTCGTTGAGCATACGTTAGAACTGAATTAAGCTATCAGATTATGGAGTATACTTGCATGACAGCAGCAGTCGAGTATCCATTATTGCTTTGTTTAAAGGTTTCAGTGTATCTTCGTTATAACTATTTGAATTGGTAAAAGCGGAGATTACCGGGCTGTCGAGTGACGTATAAAAGGATTTTCGAACATATAGATGTTAATTTAAAAAATATTGTTTTTTAATGCAAGTGTGTATGTTTAATACGGGTTTAATGTATTATTGAATATTTTTGCCCATTTATTATAGCTCTAAAAGTTGATTGCAATATTTTGTGCAATAGAATTTTGTATATTTGAAGCTAGAACTAATTGAATGTTGAAGCTCAATATTCGGACAAATATATATATATATTAAGAAAACAAATGGTACGATGTTTTTTGTTGTATGAGGCCACACATGGTATTTGAAATAAAATTAACGACTCAAGTGAATGGATTCCAGCTGAATGATGGAAAAATCGCACACTTGCTTCGCCATTACTATAGTCAATAGTAATTTTAATTAAAAATTTGTGTATAGCATAGTACATGCAATTTATTTATGAGATCAAACGTCCATGGAGGTAGACCTAGAGTTTTGATGTCATCCTTCAGATGTGTGCCGGTATTGCTATTTCGTGCAAGTTCCACATTCGTTTCACATATATTTTTATTATTTCTTTTATAATTTTTATTTATATTTCTCTTATTATTATTTATTTTATTGTTATTTCAATAATAATTATATATCCCGGGTTTATAACCAAAAGGATTAGGCTCTGTTGCACTGTTGTGTTATGCATATTAGTTGTTTAAAATGGACCGCACAATGTTACATGGTATAACTGCCTTATTATTATTATTGTTATTGTTATTATTGTTATTATTATTTTATTATTATTATTGAATTCTACATTCTCAATCGCTTTGCTATTGGAATTCACCCATTTCGGTTATTATTATTATTATTATTGAATTGTACATTCTCAGGCGTCGGCTGGAATTCACCTATTCCGGGTTATTACCAAGGAATTAGGCTCATCTATTTTACGTGTTTAAGTTAAGGAATGCCCGCGTTATGTTACATGTACTTAGGATTACCGCTTTTTGTATTGTTTGGTGGATCGCTGGGTCTATATTTAGTTCTTTAAGTGTGGGTATTAGGGATTTGTGGAGTATTCCGGTTGCAGATATTATTATGGGTTTTATGTATGCTTTATGTTTCCATATTTGTTGTATTTCTTGTGTTAGGTCTATGTATTTCTCAATTTTGTCTGTGTACTTTTTGTGTATGTTGTTGTCGGAGGGTACGCTTATTTCGATTAGTGTTGCAATTTTGTCAGTTTTGTTTATTAAGGTTATGTCGGGTCTGTTATGGTGGATTTTTATATCTGTTTGTATGATCCTGTCCCAGTAAATTATTATTATTATCGAGTTTCTCGATCTCGGCAGGGTTCCGCACTGTCGGAGATAACATTTGTCCCGGGTATCGCTACCAAGGGAAAATGCTCTGTTGTCCCTATGTTATGTTGTTATTATTATTATTCTGAATTGTACATTTTCAGCTTGGGGTTGGAATTCACCTATTCCGGGTTGTAACCAAGGAATTAGGCTCAGTTGTATTTATACAGTTATATTTAAAAATGACCTGGTTATGTTGCACGTGTTGAGAATTACCGCTTTTTGTATTTTTTTTTTTAATGTATGGGTCTATGTTTAGTGCTCTAAGTGTTGGTACTAGCGTCTTGTGTAGTATTCCGGTTACAGATTATTTGGGTTTAATCTGTGTTTTATGTTTCCATATTTGTTGAATTTCTTGTTTCTTGTGTTAGGTCTGTGTATTTCTCCATTTTTTCTGTAAAGTCTTGTTATTGTTAGAGGGTACGCTTATTTCGACTACTGTTGTTATTTTGTTAATTATGGTTGTTATTATTATTATTATTATTAATAATACTAATTATTATTATTATCTATTTGTGTATGTTGTTATCTATGTTAAATATCTTTAGGTTTGGGGTAAGTGTTTTGTGTATTATTTCAATGGTGGATATTAGAAACGGAATTGTTTTTACTATAGTTTGTTTGCATATTCGTTTTGTTTCTTGTGCCGGTGCATTGTATTTTCCAAGTTTTTCTATCTATCTATGTATGCTGGTATCGTTAGAAGTGCTTATTTCTAATTTTTTTTGCTTTCAAATTTGAGTGCATTTTAGATAATTCTAGATAAATCATTTTATATTTATAACGTATTAAGTCTGATTTTGTATCGTGTTTTTTAACAAAATTAGTTAACTCTAAGCAATTCACGTCCATGTCCATTAATATTGAGGCTTCAAAGAAAAAGGATCCGTCTGGTGAGCTGTGAAAATTTGAAAAGCCCACGGGTTATTATTAGTGTCCGACCGAATATTCGGTTTCGGTTTCGGCCCAAATAAGTGGTTTCGGTTTCAGTTTCGGCCAAAAAATGGCCGAACGGCCGAAACCGAAACTTTCTGGAATATTTTTTACATTTTATTGTGTAGCGAGTGAACAGCTACGTAGTTAGTGCAGCCGAGCAGATATATAGTGACAGGATGATGCACCAATGTAAATAAACTTATTTTTTAGAATATAATAATAAATTATTTAATTTTGAATATTAGCGAATAAGGTACGAAAGGGTGATTTTTTTATGTTTATGTTTTAAAAATATACAGTCTGTTCACTAAATAACGATCACCCATAAAAAGAAAATAAATAACTTTTTTGTTTTTAATTTATTATTTTCTTTAAAATTGTATCGGACGTATATTTGGAATATAAATTAATAGTTCGTCCGATCACCATTACTATCTAAAATAGCCTGACATCTTCGCTCACAACTTGCTGCTAAATTCTGTACATACATCAATGAAAAACTTCTCCATATTTCTTTCAGTGCAGCTTTTAACTGTTTTATTGTTGTCAATTTTTCTTTGGCAATTTTCTGCTTCATTAGAGCCCAAACATTTTCGATTGGGTTTGCATCGGGGGACTGGGATGGCCAATCCATCGTTTCGATATCGTTTTTTTCTTTTCACTCAGTACATAGGCGACTTCGATGCTTTGGATCGCTGTCCTCCTGCAGTACCCAAGCGTGATTATTTTTTCCATACAGCTTCCATGCAGATGGTAATAAGCCTTTTTGGTAAAGTTTTAACATTTTTGGTGCGTTCAAGTTTTCAGTAAAGCATGTCAAAACTCCAAAACCCTTTGCTGAAAAACAGCCATAAACATGGACGTTTGCTGGGTGCTTAACCGTTCTTTGCACAATTTTAACACCTTTTTCTGACCAAACACGTTTCATTCCCCTGTTTAACCAAAAAGAAGATTAATCGGTGAAAATTATTTTAGTCCAGTCACGATTCATATTTTTCTTTACCCAGTGCAAGCGTTTTTCTATAGGGGTATTCTCGATGTCTTGCAACATTGCAAAACTTGCAGAAACTGATATTTGCAACCCTGAAAAGTGCCAGACTTCGAGAACACCCAAAAATTCAAATATTGTAAAAAATGCCGCGAACAGTCGAAAATTCAAAAATTGTTGATTTCTTGATTGAAAGTGCTGCATTTCAAATTCTGCATGAGAATGGTAAGAATTTTGGCAAATAATTTGGGGTATTCTCGCAGTCTTGCAGCGTTGCAAAATTTGTGAAAATGCAAACTTGCAAGACCCTAACTTGCAATACTGCGAGAGCGCACCAAAATAAAAATATTGCAAACAACGTGGCGGACCAGTGAAAACAAAAAATGTTGAATTTTCTTATTGAAAATGCTGCCCTTAATATTCTTCTGGACGATGGTAATAATTGAATCCAATTTTCGTTTTTAGCTGAAAAATTCAAAATGTTTATATAAAAGGAAATAAAACAAAATTTGTGTGAAGAATTTACGCTTGCGCACACGAAATAAAATGAACGAATTTTTTGACAACCAGCTGACGCACGTTTGCACCCTCATATAAAACATGGGTATCACTGTTGTACACATTGCACGAATTGCAAAACGTTTTTCCCTTGTATTTTGTTTTTGTATCATTGCACGGATTGCAAAAGTCTGCATAATCTGCAACTTCTGCAATGTGCAAGGGTTTTGCAAGACATCGAGAATACCCCTTATATGTTTTTGTGATAATAGAGGTTTGTTCCGTACACTATTGTACACGATGCTTTTTTCCTTAAGTCTTTACCTTATCGTATTCAGTGATATATCTATTCCGCGATCGGTAAGTTTTTTTTGCGCTCCTCTTAAGGTAATTGAAGGATATATCAAAAAAACTTTGGCCACTGCCTTATCATCCCGCGGCGAAGTCTTCCGTTTTGGACCTCTGCCTAGCTCGTCGTCGACATTTCCAGTCAACTCGCAGCGGTTAGACCATCTCGTAACAAAAGTACGCGTCGCCACCATATACTTGGCGGCCTGCTCTGCGGTCCATTTTGGCCCCTGCGGATGCTTTGTCAAGAAGTACGCTTCTAACCGTCTTTTGTAAATGGCACTCATTGCAAAAACAGCTCAAATAACCAAAAACTTTCGCAAAATTTGTATAAAATTGAATTATCAAAATTCACAACGGTTAAACAAAATCAGCTGATGTATCACCGTCATGTGTCATCGTTACACAGGGTGTAACAGATGATCGTTTTTTAGTGAACAGACTGTAAATTAATTGTTTTTATTAATAAGTATTTAGTATTTATTTATGTTATGTTATGTTTGTTTGTTCTTTATTTACTTAAAGTAAAATTCGTTTGTTGAAAAATGGTGATTTTGATGCTTGATGTGGTGATTTTTATTTCAACTAGAAGGTTTCAGTTTCGGCCGAATATTAAAAAAAAAAACCGAAACTCGGTTTCGGCTTCGGCCCAAAAAAGTGGTTTCGGTCGGACACTAGTTATTATTGTTTTGAAAGAAAATTACACGAAAAGGAATTTTTAACAGACATTTTTTGTGATCTGCTTTAACTATGACATACGGCACACCCTTAAAAACAAATTATTTGCTTTAATCGCTTTTTTATTTTTATAAAACTGATGCGCTATACATATACACCCATAAACAGTTTCGAGCTGATCGATATGCATTGTCAGCCTTTATTATTATTTCAGCGCGCGATCGATTCGGAGATGCCTTACAGTCGTGTTTGCAGGCCTCCCGACCAAAGTGACGGAAGCGACCTTGTAATGGCGCTCCCCGTATAGTGTGATCGCAAGTAGGCTTGTAAGCATACTGATTGCGAATTAACACTTTGCGTTGTGCTGGGTTGATGAACAACCGGCGTCCGTTGCAAGTGTGCATACCGCGCAGTTCTAAGCAAATTAATAGCAAAAATCGTCAAGTATTGACACCTGTTTATCCATCTCACTAGGAATCGTAACATATTGCCTCATGTAATGTTCCGATGCGGCGGCATGGAAATCGCAAATAACACCTTTACAACGCATGTAATGGCGTTTGTGTACATCCACACATATAACGTCAACGTGAATTTGTCATTTTTATTCATTCCAGATGCAATTAAAATTGATTTAACTTTGAGTAGAATTGCATTTTCTACGCCCAGGCAATTACTTGTCTACCTACGAGTGTAGGCTTTGCTCCTAAGTATCAGCTCGTACCATAATCGGAGAGTTCCACTTTTGGCACTCGTAAAACAATGTGTTCACTCGACAGCGGCTATCGCGGTGGCAATGGGCGGCTGGGCGCGGGAATGTGCATGCCTTCCGTGCTGCCAGACACTGAAATGCGTTCAGAACTGAATGCGTCGATTCACACAATTCAGTTAATGTTATGTAGTAAAGTCACACACATACTCGTACCACGGCTTGACTTCCCGGCCTTTGTTTCGTTCCGGCTTCAGTCTTAAGGTGCTGTCAGACTATGCAAGTAAAGTACTTTTAGAAATGATTTCCATGCCAGAAAGAAAAACTTGCACTTGTGACCACAAAAAAGGACTTGCTGCAAGTGCTTTCTGATTTTTTTGAACATATTTTCGGAAGCAAAACTTGCATAGTGTGACTGCTATTTTCTGAAGTAAATCACTTTTGAATAGTAATTTCCTCTCGGTGCTGGTGAACTAGCAAGTAGAGTCCGACCGATACCAAATTTTTTGGCCGATGCCGATTAATCGGCCGGAAGGGCGAGTTTGGCCGATGCCGATTAATCGGCCGAAAGGGCGAAAATCGGCCGATGCCGATGCCGATTACATAGAAAAAATAACACGACTGAATTCAATCGAATTCAATAAAAAAACAGTCTATTTTATAAAATAACAAAAGGAACTATTACACATTGTTTGTAATATTCATCACAAAATAACAAAACAACGAGAAAAGAAATAATTAAAAACTAAATAAAATAACAAGAGAATTCAGAATTCTAATACATTAACATGTATTAAAAAAATAATATATCACATTTATCCACTGAGAGAGAAACAAAAATAGTGACGTGAATATTGCATACAAATTCAGTTTTTTATTCAACTTAGAATTATTTATTATAGACTTAGAATTATAAACTTCGAATTTATATTAAACAGTATCTAAAAATACATTACTGAAAAGGGGTATAAGAACCCGTTGGTACAAAAAATTAAAACAAAAAAATGAAAGCAGAAAAATAGGCCGACGCATCATCGACCAAAAACGGCCGATGTGGCATCGGCCAAAAAAGGCCGATACCGATACCTATTTTTTTGGCCGATGCCGATACTAGCCGATGCCGATACTAGCCGATGCCGATGCCGATTAATCGGTCGGACTCTACTAGCAAGTATTTCGCTTCCCGCAATGTGCTGAGCAACCATTGTTGATCATTGATCATTGTTGTCAAACTGATCAAACATGTGTAACTTCTTTAAAATTTTTAGGAGATAAAAATGTTTGTTGATACTATTTTTAATGTATCTATTTATTATACATACATGTGAAAAGAATAACAGATTATATTAATATATTGATATAAGCATTGCCCTTCCTCAGTGTGCCAAAATTCTTAAGGTGGTGGTAACACTGAGTCTAAGTTTGTCTCTTCAAATTTGCATGGTGAAAATTTTCTCCATCGCGATGCCTCACCCAAATTGTCGTTGGTTTGGCCAAAGTATCCTCAGGAAGGAACAATTTATTTTTTTTTATTCTTTGTTTTTGGTTTTCCATATGGAAAATTTTTTCAAGCACAGCACTCAAATTCTTAACTGCGTCGCAACGCACACATTCGCAATATACTTTCAAAAAGTATTTGAGAAATGATTGGACTTGCAAAGTGTGTGTAGTTAAAAAGCATATCCGGAAAGTAGACTTGAAAGTCGCTTTTTGGAAAGTAAAAAGGTACTTACGAAGATTACTTTCCATAGTGTAGCTGCTCGTGAATGTACCTTTTGAAATTTTAGACTTTCAATCGCATTCCGAATGTACTTTACATGCATAGTCTGGCGGCACCTTAAGTCACGAAGCACAAACAAAGCTAAATCTGCTAAATATCTGTATGAGTCATTCTTGCTTTGTGCTCTGTATCTAATCAATCACAATTCAAATATAAGTAGACCTCGCTTAACACGTACCTCTTGTACCACGGCCTCGCTCTAACGCGGTTCAGATTTTGCGACACATTTCCGACTAACACGTAAAGAAGCTTCGTTCCATAGTATGAAAAAGAATACAATTGCGCGTTTTGTTTCCCTGATTTATACACATGCATATACATACATATATGAACACACGTATACAAAATCCCTTGCAACAAATTTAAAGAGCGCAAGACCTCACTGTAATCATTCATATTGTTACGAATATGAGTTTTAGTGGGCTAATACGTATCTCTGGATTGCGTAATTTGAAAATAAAACACACTTAGTTCCTCAACCGCAGTCAATAAAATAAACCAACAATCACTTTATTTCACAGGTTTACACTTTACTGTCTTTACACTTAATTATTCGCTCAATTACTCCGTGTGGCACCTTCACTAGTCAAAATCAGACTGACACGCTGCGCCGCACCCGGCTGTCTTTTATACCTGTCCGGCCATCGCGCAGATCGTTCTCGCACATTCCGGAGTGGACTAAAGGTTTCCATGATGATCGCGACCATCATTGCCAGATTGGACTAAAGTTGCCATCATTGTCGCGGCCGTCGTTGCCAGATTGAATTATAGCACGGCGCGTAGCGACAGGGTTGCTTTGCACAGCGACAAACTGTCTTATCATTACACTGCCCACCACTTAGACTTGTTCGTCCCGAACAAGTGCCGAGGTTCCGCTGTGATAAGGCGCCAGGCGCTGCAAATGGACTACCTTCAGCTTAGCGCCTTTATTGCTGCAACGTTGAATCCTGTATACCACGTCGTTTATCCTAGTCACGACTTCGTAAGGTCCTTCCCATGACGCTTGAAGTTTCGGAGACAAACCTTTCCTCCGCTGCGGGTTGTAGAGCATTACCAGATCGCCTTCTTGGAACCCTGCTGAGTTGGCCCGTAGATCATATCTGGCTTTCGCCTTATCGCTGACCAGTTTGGTGCGGCTCCTTAGAAACTGGTGAATCTCCTCCAGTTCCGCCCGCTTATTGGCCACGTAGTCCGTCTTAGCGCCTCCCGTCGTGCTGACTACCCCGAACTTCAAGTCAGCGGGTAACCGCAATTCTGTGCCGAATACTGCTCGGGCTGGAGTGAGTGATGTCGTGTCGTGCGGGGCTGACCTATACGCCATTAGGAACAAGGGGATATGCGTGTCCCAATCCTTTTGATTCCTGCCTACCACTTTCCGCAGGTATTCCTCCAGTGTCCGGTTAAAGCGTTCCACCATGCCGTCGGACTGTGGGTGCAAAGGGGTGGTACGCGTTTTCTTTATCCTCAGCAGCTCACACACTTCCTTGAATACCGCAGACTCGAAATTCCGGCCTTGATCTGAGTGCAACTCCAACGGAACTCCGAACCTGGCTACCCAGTTGTTTACCAGCTTTTCCGAGATCGTAGTGGCCTCCTGGTTAGGAATTGGGTACACTTCGGGCCATTTGCTGAAGTAATCCATTACCACCAGCACATATTTGTTGCCTTGAGTACTAGTTGGGAATGGGCCGGCGACGTCCATAGCAATCCGCTCGAATGGCGCTCCCACGTTGTACTGCTGCATGCGGCCTCGAGATCTTCTTGTTGGCCCTTTCGCTGCTGAACATCGGTCGCAGCTCTTAATCCACTCGGCTACAGACTCCTGACATCCTACCCAGTAGAATCGTCTTTTTATTTTGGCGACGGTTTTGGTGATGCCTAGGTGCCCTCCACTGGAGTCGTTATGGTATGCCTGGATGACCTCGTTGATTCTGCATTTCGGCACTACCATTAGGGAGTTGCTGGTCCGTCCATCCGCGCTCTCCCATTCGCGGTACAGGCATCCTTCCTTCAGCCGCAGACTTTTCCACTGTGCCCAGTAAGCCTTAGCGATCGGGCTTTCACCGGCCATCTCCTGCCAGTCTGGACGTGCGCCTTGCTCCTTGCCTTCGACGATTTTTGCAAGATCCGCATCCTCACGCTGGTCCTTTTGTAGCCTCTCCGCAGACCACTCTTCCTCTGGCATAACGCTCACCAACCGGACGTCCACTATCTGTTCTTTGCTTTCGGCTCGCGAGCACGCCCTGCATTCGACTTTGCACGGACGGCGTGACAAGGCATCGGCATTGCCATGGCTACTGCCCTTCCGATGCTCTATCGTGTAGTCGTAGCTCTGCAGTCGCTCGATCCACCGCGCCAATTGCCCTTCAGGATCCTTAAAGTTCAGGAGCCATCTCAATGCCGCATGATCTGTGCGCAGGCGAAACCTTTGTCCATACAGATATTTGTGGAAGTGTTTTACGCAGTCCAATACCGCCAACAGTTCTCTCCGTGTCACACAGTAGTTGCGTTCCGGTTTCGATAGAACCCTACTGTAGTACGCTATCACTTGTTCCTGGCCGTCTATTATCTGTGATAGCACACCGCCAATACTATGCCCGCTCGCATCCGTATCCAGCACAAACATCTCTCCAGGTACGGGGAAGGCCAGAATTGGAGCAGTGCACAGTTTTTCCTTCAGACGTGCAAAAGCCTGTTCCTGCTCCTCGTTCCACTCGAAAGCTTGGCTCTTTTTCGTCAGTTTGTGCAAGCTGCTGGCTATGTTCGCGAATCCCGGAACAAATCGGCGGTAGTATGTGCACAGGCCCAGGAAACTGCGGAGTTCGTGTAGATTGCGTGGCCGGGGCCACTCCTTCACCGCCGTGATTTTGCCTTCATCCGTATGTACTCCGCGGGCGGAAACCGTATGACCCAGATACTTGACCTCTTTTTGGAACAGCGAGCACTTCTTTGGGTTGAGTTTAAGCCCGGCTTTTTGTATCCGCTCGAATACCTCCTTTAGCTTTCCCAGGTGGTCGTCGAAGCTATTACCCATCACGATTATGTCGTCGAGGGTAATAGCCAGACACGTCCGCCAATGCAGCCCTTTTAGCACCCGTTCCATTAGCCGCTCGAATGTTGCTGGGGCGTTGCAGAGTCCAAACGGCATGACGGTGAACTGCCATAAACCATCGCCGACACTGAAAGCCGTTTTCTCCTTGTCTTTGTCTGCAAGCTCTACCTGCCAATAGCCGCTGCGTAAGTCGAGCGTGGAGAACCACTGTGTGCCTGACAGCGTGTCCAGGGTGTCATCGATCCGCGGTAGTGGATAACTGTCCTTCTTGGTCACATCATTGAGCTTCCGATAGTCCACACCAAACCGGGTACTGCCATCCTTTTTCTTGACTAGCACGACCGGCGAGCACCAGGGGCCCGAAGAAGGCTCTATGACCTTTTCTTTCCGCATGTTTTCGATCAAATTTGTGACCTCTTCCCTCTTGGCCAGAGGAACTCGTCTTGGTGGTTGGCGAATCGGTTTTGCACTTCCGGTGTCGATGTTGTGCTTCACTATGGCTGTTCTTCCGCCTGCTTCTGCCGCAAATATTGACCCATAGTGCTGCAGGAGTGACCTCGCCTTCTGTTTCTGATTGGCCGTCAATTCGCTGTTCCACCGATTCTCCTGCGGTATGACGTCCATGTTAAAACCGCTCTTCTTATTTCCTCCGGGTGGGCTACTCTCGCAATTGACCACTGCTACGGCTTCTCTACACTCGCCAATTACCTCATCTTTCCCGACATATCTGGGTGCATTCAGGGGGTTCAGTATTCTGACTGGTATTCTGCCATTCTTAGGTTCCACTAATGTACGTCCGATGATGATGTGGTCGTGTCCTTGTTTCGGTGCTTCTACGACCCACAGCCGACTTGTCCCATCGTCCTCGTCCACCTTTGCCCACACAACCGCCTCGGAATTCGCTGGTATCCTCCGGAGTTGACACGAGACAACTTTCCTTACCGCCACGCTTCGCTCATAGCCGGTGTGCAGGGGGAATTCAACATTGGCATACCTCAGCACATTTTCTTTCAGGTCCAGCGTAAAACCGTGCCTAATCATGAAATCCACGCCGATAATCACGTCGTCCATTATATCCGCGACGATGAACTCATGCTCCAGGCTGCTGGTGCCGATAGCAATTGTTTTTGTTACTTTCCCTCTTACCAGCGCACGCTCGCCAGTCGCAGTCCTCAGCTGTATGCCATGCAGTGGTTCCCAGTTCTTCAGAAGCTTCCTTTTTATGATCGAATATGACGCTCCAGTATCCAGTGTCAACACGAACAACTTTCCATCTATCTTTCCCTCAATCGTCAAGCTGCTGGGTTGTCGTTTCAACTGCGAGACAAGGACGGTGGGGCAGCAGGTTGTGGGGATCAGCTCACGCCCCTTTGGGCTGACCCTTTTTAGTTTAACGGCTCCTCGTCCTCAGCCCTGCGCTTGTTGGCTGAGCCTCGATTGTCAGCATTCCTCGTTTCAGGCGATTGCGATCGAGAACGGGAACGCCTCTTTCGTTGGCGGCAGTCTCGTGATATGTGACCCTGCTTGCCACATACCCAGCAAACAACTTTAGTGGAGACCACCCGTGGCCTGCCCGGTGTCTCAGAGCTTATGGCCTGGATCGGAATGTCGCTGTCTGGCTGGATTTGGCGTATCCTTGCAGGTGCATACCGAGTGGCCCCGATCCATGTCGCCTCATATGTCATCGCGCTGGTCACCGTCTCCTTAAATGTCGGTTTGCCCATCATCAACGCACTGCGACGTGTTTCCGGATCATGAAGACCTTCAATAAACGCCTCGATCTTCATCCTCTCGAGATCCTCAGCGCCGAATTTTGGGTAGCACAACTGTGCGAGCCGCTCAATGTCTGCTGCATATGTCTGCAGCGCCTCGTTGGCTCTTTGCCTGCGGTTCTTCAGCTCACAGTAGTACAGCGTTCTGTTGTGCTCGTCGCTGTACTTCGCTGCCAACGCCCTTATGACGGTCTCGTACTCACTTCTTAAACATTCTGGAACTGATTTTATTACCTCAGCCGCAGCACCTTTTAGAGCCAGCGCCAATCTCCGACCTTTCCTTACATCGGTCCACTGATTTTCCAGAGCAGCCAGGTCGAATTGTAGCTTGAATGTATCGAACGGCGTAGTCCCATCATAAGTAGGCACTTCTGCTCGGGTGGCAACACTTTCCGGAACCGGCGGCAACCATTCTCGCGGCTGTACCTCCCTAAGCCGCTCGTCCATTTTTCTGTTCATCGGTCCTCCAGACTATCAACTCGTTTATTCAGGGAATCATCAAGATCGTCGACTCGTTTATCCAAGTGTTCCACTCGAGTTCCCAGGTGCTCCACCTTCACATTTAGCTGGTTGGCGATTTCTTCCACTTTCTGCTCCCAGCGCGCAGAATTTTCCTGAAGCTTGTTTTCCATTCGCTCTGCCATTTCCCGATTCGCAGTCTCGACTTTTGCCGAAATTTCGAGATTCGTAGTTTCCAGCTTCGCTGCCATCTCTTGATTCGCAGTTTCCATTTTCGCTGCCATCTCTTGATTCGCAGTTTCCATTTTCGCTGCCATCTCTTGGTTGGAAGTCTCGAACATGCCTTTAAGTGCAACCATTAGCTGGCTCATGTCCAATGCTTGTGGTGGCGCAGCCGCTGCAGCCGTACTTTGCATCGACGCAGCACCCGCAGGCGATTCCTCCACTTTGGCCGACGAATCTAGCTCCTGCGTCCCGAACTCGTGCGCAGTCCAATCAATGCCTCGTGATTCACACGCCTCTCGCAAGCGCAGCTGCAACTCCACCTTTCCGCCAGCAGTCGGCAAATTCCAAGCGGCCAGCTCCTTCTTCAGCTGGTCCACCTTCAGTTGCTCCAGTCTAACCATGTCTGCGTTTTATAATTAATTTTTCTTTTTCTTACTTTCAGTAACACAATCCCACTTCTGACACCAAATGTTACGAATATGAGTTTTAGTGGGCTAATACGTATCTCTGGATTGCGTAATTTGAAAACAAAACACACTTAGTTCCTCAACCGCAGTCAATAAAATAAACCAACAATCACTTTATTTCACAGGTTTACACTTTACTGTCTTTACACTTAATTATTCGCTCAATTACTCCGTGTGGCACCTTCACTAGTCAAAATCAGACTGACACGCTGCGCCGCACCCGGCTGTCTTTTATACCTGTCCGGCCATCGCGCAGATCGTTCTCGCACATTCCGGAGTGGACTAAAGGTTTCCATGATGATCGCGACCATCATTGCCAGATTGGACTAAAGTTGCCATCATTGTCGCGGCCGTCGTTGCCAGATTGAATTATAGCACGGCGCGTAGCGACAGGGTTGCTTTGCACAGCGACAAACTGTCTTATCATTACAATATGTATGTTTCAAACAATTAAGTACTTATGTACATACGAGTAGACCTCACTTAACACGGTTTCGCTTAACACGACATTTTCCAAGAACGTAACCCCGTTAGAAGCGAGGTCTACCTGTTGAACACTGAGTATTGGCCGAGAGTGTCGGGAGCTGCTGCGACTGTGGACGGTGTTGGGGCCATTTCTTTGTATCTGCAAATTCGTTCGCTGACGATTTTCATTCATTTCAATATTAAAATGAATGAAAATCATTGTGGAGCGTGAAATTTTCAAATTGTTGTTTTCGTTAAAAAGTAGTTGTAAGCCCCGAAATTCGGGTTTAACAAAAAAAATTACCATTGTAATTATACAATTATATATTGAACTATCTGACCCGGCGAACTTCGTGTCGTACAACATTTGTTTTTTTTTTAGAATGAAATGCAAATTGACGAAGAAAACCAACTAAAGGAAGATGAAGAGCTACTGATTAAAGCAATTGAAGCCCACAAATCAGCAATGTTGCTGCTAAGTTTCAGTAAAGAAATGGACTGCGCTTGAACCATGCCAATTTCAAAAACTAATTTGTATCATATTTACTTACGCTACGCCCCCTTGTTCAATACCCGCACCATTCCCTCTGTCGAAAGGGATTAAGGGGATCTAAGGGATCTAAAGGAATCTAAGTTCGTACTTGGATTCATTGCTGTGCGACTCATAGTGGAATATTTGGGTCACAACGCCAACGTTGGGTCTTCTCCAACGCCCATCAAATCTTACCAGTAGAATGACACATCTATGGGACGACGCTACACTCAATTTCAATGCTGTGCAGCTTACAATTTCGAAAATATTCCATTATTTTGCTTGTATGAGCGGTGCCACGCCCCCTCGTCCAATACCCGCCCCATTCCCTCTGTCGAAGTACATGGCTAAATATTAAGTTCGTAGTGAATTTAATTGATGTATGTCTTATGGTTCCAAAGTTATCGTCTGAAAATTTGGTCTGGTGAAAAAGTGCCACGCCCCGTTTTCCTTAAATTTTCTTTCATTCACACTTTGTTCTGACAACTACGAATACAACCGAAAAAAACCAGCCAAATCGCTCCAGCCATTCTCAAGTGATTCGCGGTCAATCATGGCAGGGATTTTCTGACTTTTCCAATAGATTTTCCTGAACTGACTCAAGACGAATCCAACAAAAAACCCATGGAAATCGGCCGGTCCGTTTGAGTGTTTTATAGTGCTTTATATAAGTATATATACTAAACTATAACTTTATATAAACACATACATATGTATGTATGTATATAAATGTTGTTTGCTGGAAAAACTTTAATTTCATCGACATTTGCAAGTGTTTCTAATATTATGGCAACCCACTGTTACTCATGAAAACTTTATCCGTCAATGCTCCGCAGGGCATGGGGTACTACATTTGGTCTCCAGCTTCAATTTCTTCGTGTCTAATGAATTTTGCCGCAAGATGTTATTGAAGAATTTCATTGGCACTGTTTTTTTTATGTGGTTTCAACATTAAAGTCGATAACAATATCAAGTTAGGCACAATTGCACAATTTGTCATAATCGTAAACCATTTTACTGACCACTTTACGTTATCTATTGTAAGGTAGAGAGCTTTTTCACAAAATAAAGATATCGAAAAATTGAAAAGGTGAACATAAAAAGCAACTATTATTTAGCGTTTTGATTAAAACTTAACTCTCGACGTCCAATTTTCTAAGGGCGTGATTTTTCGCTCTTCCAAAAAAGTGGCTGGGTTGTGAACCATCTGGCAAATCCCAATTAAAGTCGAAAAATACGAAGTAAAAAACCCATAATTTTAAAATAAGTTGAGAATTCAGGAGGCCTCAAGAGGTAAAAAAAGTTGTAATGGCGTCACTTAGGCTAAAAAATCGCAATGAATGGAAGTGTTCAATTTTCTTCATCTTCATCCTAATCGGTCTCGCAATGTTTGCATGTGAAATACGAACGCGTTCTCACATTGGCGCACTTCAAGTGAACAAGCCGGCTACATGTGTTGCAAATCGAGTAAAATTACATAAAATGACTTTATTTTAATATATCCGTCCATATTTGACAGTAGGTCTGTTTGGGAACTTTTCCAGTAAAAAATATCAGGAGAGTAAACCAGCTTACGCTCCCAAAAATCAAACTATCCAAAAAAGTAAACTAACAGGAATTTGTAAGAATTTGCAAGTTTTAACTCTTGATTTCGCCAGTGGGACTTCGCACATTCATAATACACAGGAAAAAGGGTGTTAACCCTAATTCCCAGAAGTGAGCCTCACAGTCTCACTTAAGATTTCAAATGGTGATAAATCCTACACCAAAAGATTTTCGATTCCAATTTTTTTATGTAATCCTCTAATGGAATGTTAGAATTATATTTCATTTATAAATTTAATTTTTTAGACAGTTTTTCTACTTTTTTTAAACAATTTTTTAAAAATTCAACGTAAACCCAGAAGTGAGCCTCAGGAGCTCATTTGAACAAAAACTCAAATTTACTCAGAATTGCTTGACTTTTTGCACAGAATAAACAGTATACAGAAGGCGCATCTGAAATAATTTTGCGATTTAATTTCAGACGCGGGCGGGAAGCGCAAAGATGAGGAAAATGTATATGGAACCGAGAGAGTAAGCGCAAGCGAGCGGAGAGCTGCTTTGCGATCCTCTCTTGCATTCTCGCACTCATTCGATGGATTGGTTTATTCTCATTTCGACAACAACACGCAATGTTGTTGTTTTCCGCAGCAAGCCAGCTTGGCTTTACTCGGGCACTTTGAAATACACCTAATTCTGTTTTTACACGGTCTTTTTTTACACGGTTTTGATTTAACACGGTTTGAAAATACAAAAATTTTAAATTTGTTTACACGATTTTATTCCATTTAGCACGATTCAAAATCTTTTGGGCTTAAATTTTTTTTGTCAAATTTAATTTTTGCGAAATATGTTCATATCACAAATTTTGGGAAATTCCTTTTTTGTGGATACAAGCAAATTTACTTGTCAGAGCAATTGAAATGTGTTAAGATTTTGTGAACAATCAATGCAATCAGACGTGTTTGGTAAAGAAATTTTGTATAGGCAAATTAGTTTTTCCAACGTTACATTTATTTTAATTTTGACGCATTAAGATAAAAGTTAAGCCAAAAAATATTTTATATTTATTCAGTTATTAATATTTTTTTATTTTTGTTAAATATTTTATGTATCAATCTACCGTGTAAAAACAGAATTAGGTGTACATAGTTGTTGTTTTGGCAAAGCGATTGCCAGTCACCAAGGTGTATTAATAAGGTGATGGCACTACTGCAAAAACAAAATCCCCATGTATTTTGTTAGTGCTTTTGGGCATGCTCATTGTCAAAATCAAATCAAACCACAAGCAACACAAAAACAATTTTACCAATTTTTGACAATTAGCATGCCCATTCGCGAAAAATCAAAAGAAAATCAGAAGAAACAAGTTTAAGCAGCTGTGTTGCCACCACTTATTACTTATTAATGTGCCTTGCCAGTCACTTTTTCCTATGCAAATTTTGCCTGTCTTCTTGTTCTTGTTTGTAAAAAAGAAAGCGCAGAGCGAGCACGTGCCAGCGAATTTGTTCATTGTCATTATCAATCGAATCTTCGAGCTGAATGGTCATTTTTTTTGTTCATGCTGCGCTTAGATTAATTGATATTAAATTTTGCAAATATTTAGATGTGGTTGAACCAAAATAAAAATTGTTACAAATATATTTACAAGGCTAGTTCCAAGTATAATTATTTGTCTAAATTTTGACGTGGTTGATTCCAATTTTGAATTTTTTGCTATTTTTTTGACGTGGTTGATCCAAATTCAAAATTTTTATAGATATTTTGACGTAGTTGATCCTTTCTGGTCATTATATTACCTTTGATTTGGCATATTCATTGACTTTATTAGTATACGAAAAATGGATCCGGCTCCGAGTAAAAATTTACTACCCCGGGTGGGTAAAAATTTAATAAAGTCAGGGCTTCAATGCTGCATAACAAGTTGCCGAAAATCTAGACGGATGATGAAAAACTTAAAATTTTTAAATTTCCCCCCTATGACTCAACTATGGGCCAAATTTGGCGAGAAAAATGTAGCATTAAAACTAAAGAATACACCAAACCATTATTTATATGCGTTAATCACTTCTCAAGTTATGACATTGGGAAAAAATATTTAAAATCTGGAGCAGTTCCTGTATTTAATTTGGAAAATGTTGAAGAAACTTATGAGTTTTCAGAGCCCGATTGTTCAACTAAAAAGAGACGAAAAAGTGAGTCCGTAGTTGGGTATTGTAATAATTGCGAATCATATGCTAAATCCGTAAATTTTTACAGGAAGAAGTATTACAACATTTTGGCAAAATACAGAAACATTAATAACCAGAAGAAATTACAAAAAAAGTCAGATGTGCTCCAACGTATCGACTCTTATAATAACGTGAGCAAAGAATCAAAGGTATTTTGTCAGCTTCTTCTTAGTTTCCGTCCTAAAGAATATACGGAAGATGTAAACGATTTGGCTCAAAATAAGAAATAAACTAAATCTAAATTTGCCACATATCTCGACTGTTAATCGATGGGCTCCTGCAGCCAGGTTTTAAGAACTCTGCTTTTGAGGTTATAAGAAAACGGTGCTTGGATTTGACCCAGAGCGAAAAAACAACATGATTCGATTAATGGATGAAATGGCAATTAGAAAGGAATTACGATATAATCCTAAATTAGATTTGGTTGATGGGTATGAAGAAAATGGGGTTGAAAGGACAAGCCAAATAGGAAAACAATTATGTGTTTTTATGGTCAAATCAATGTTTTCTAACTGGTCATTGGTACTAAATTACTTTGTTTCCAAAAACGGACTTTCTGCAAATATGTTAAAAAATATTATTCTGGAAAATTAAAAAATTCTTAATTGTTTTGGCATCACAGTAAAAGTTATAACTTGTGACCAAGGGTCTTCCAATAGGAAGTGCTTTTCGGATATGGGTGTAACTTTGGAAAGGCCTTTTTTCATGTATAATGATGGAAAAGTGTTCTGCATATATGATTTCCCGCACCTTGTTAAATCATTGAGAAATGGCTGGCTCAAATGCGATTTAGCTACACCAGATGGAATTGCTAGTTTTAGGGTAGTTCAGGAACTATTTGAAATGGAACTTAAATCAACAACAATAATGTGTCCTAAACTAACCAGCCAACACATTTTTCCAAATTCTTTCGAGAAAATGAAAGTAAAACTGGCAACCCAAATTTTCAGCAGGACTGTTCAAGCTGCTATTAGGACAACTGCTGAAACTATAGGTTTCAAAAGTTGCTCTAAAGAATTGGCTTTATCTACGGCCAGCTTTATAGAAAATATTGACAAAATATTTGATTGCCTAAACAGTGGATCGTTATATTCCAAAAATTTTTACAGATCTGCGATTCAACTCAACAGCTTACCACATGAGTATATAAAATTCTTCCTTAAATACCTGGATGAAATCTCATTTGTTGACAAAACGAAAAAAGTATTTTTTCTAGATGGGATGAAACTTACTCTAAAAGCTGTTTTGCTATTAGTAAACGAGCTTTTTAAGAAAAAATCCGAAATTTTTTTTTGATGACAAGGACATTAAACCAAGACAAACTTGAAAATATGTTTTCTATACTACGACAAAAAGGTGGTAATAATATAAATCCATCAGTGGCTGATATTAATAATATATTAGCACGCTTAATGGCCGCCAAAATTGTACAATTGAGTTTCCACAGCAATTGTGAAGAATTAAATGATACTACGCTTGAAACGCTTTCTAATATCGTATTAAATCTCGACTCAGCTCCTGAACATAACGAAGAAACTAGTCAAACCGGTGATTTCGAAGTGGATAATAATACAGCCATCCTTGCCGATTTCATATTAAATGATAATTTTCAGAACTGTTCTGAATTCACCATTGATTTAGCGTCTTTAAGATATTTTTTGGGTTATGTTGTTTACAAAATACTTCCCAAAATAAACTGTGAAACATGTGCAGGTGAATTGAGAAAAGAAGATGAGGTACTAACAGTTCCTAGTGAACTTTTCATATTTCACAAAAACTTTAACTCTCTCAAAGATTTCGGCAATCTTATTAGTCCATCGCAAATTCTATTAGAGATAAGCGAAGTACACATTTCAATTTTCCGCAGCATTTTTGAAATTGTAGGCATAAAAAATTTAATAAAAGTTAAATGTCAAAATGCTACACCACAATGGTTTTCCACATGTCCTGATCATAAACACACAATTTTGGATTTTATGATCTTAGTTCTTCTCAGGAAGCACTGTTCATGGGCCTCAGAAAAGAAAAATGTAACTAAACCCCGAAAACTTAAAATCCTAAAATCGTAATAAACTCTTGTTATTTTGACCAAAGTTATTCCCACAATTTGCGGTTTTTTTATCGTAGTATTGTGAGTCGTTGATCTCCTTAAAGAAATCAGCCAAAGCAAAAATGTATTCTAACTTCAGTTGTTAGCCAGCGACAACAACAACCACAGGCTGTCGCCTTTCCCCTGTACGCGTTTCCTCCATCAAAATGCATGCGGCACGTCGCACAGTGGGGCGTCCCCATATATCGCGTGGCCAAAAATAGTAAACGTGGTTTAATTTTCACGAAATTTGGCACCCGCCCATTTTTTAGCCTAATTAAGAAAAATATGAAAAATTGTGAAAATCGGACCACTGCCACGCCCACCCCCCATATTGAGAAAATATTTTTTATTCGATAACTTGGCCACTGTTAACACTAGGGGGATGAAATTTTATACAAAGTATCATTAGGATATAGTCTACAATTCTGCCAAAAATGGGCAGTTTGCCACGCCTACTTTAAAAGTTCGTACAAGCCTCAAATGAATTAATTGGTAAGGGAAAGGGCTGGGTTGTGAACCAGGCTGGGTTGCGAACCATTACTGTTTTTTCTTTCCCTAATTGACATATCGCCAATCTTTCAACTGTCAAGTTTGTCTTTTGATATGACTCTGCTTTTGTGGTTACACCGAAGTGTAAACACGTATTGCTTGTGGCAGCTACAGACATCGTGTTCGAAAATCGATTGCGAAAACGTTTTTGCTTTTTTTTAAAGTGCTATCCAAGTGACTGAATTTATTCCAAAACTGTAAGTGTAATACATATTTATTTAGGGTTTTGATTCTATTTTACGATCCAATATTTCTTTATGTTGAAATATGATTGAAAGTGTCGTTATTTTTAAAGTTTCCAAAATGGCATCGTGGTTGGGCTGTGAACCACTGTGGGGGCTGGGTTATGAACCACCTGTTTTTCGTAGTACATTTGTACTAGCACGGTCAAATGTCGCCGGATTTATTAAATTAAAGTAATTTTATGTAATTTTACTCGATTTGCGGTGAGTTCACTTGAAGTGCCCAATGTGAGAACCCGTTCGTATTTCACATGCAAACATTGCGATACCGATTAGGATGAAAATTCAAAAAATTGAGCACTTGCATTCAATGCAATTTTATGGCCTAAGTGTCATCTTTATAACTTTTTTTCACCTCTTGAGGCCTCCTGATTAAAGAAATTCTCAACTTATTTAAAAATTATGGGTGTTTTCTTCGTATTTTCCGACTTTAAGTAGGATTTGCCAGATGGTTCACAACCCAGCCACTTTTTTGGAAAAGCGAAAAATCACGTCCTTAGAAAATTGGACGTAGAGAGTTAAATTTTAATAAAAACGGTTATCTGTCTTCATAACAAAGTTGCGTTTTATGTTCACCTTTCCAACGGTATCTTCGATTTTTCGATATCTTTATTCTGTGAAAAGTTAGAGCCAAAAAACAAAACCCGGTTCACAACCCAGCCCTCTCCCTTACATATGTATATTTTCCCATTTTTTTTAAGTTTTCGATGGTTTCTCCTGTTGGCCCTTTTTCAATTCGCTCCTGAATTTATTTTCCACAAATATTTACATGCATTTGTGGTGCCAGCCGGACACAATGCGTTAAAAACGTGGCGATCCAGTACTTAATGTAGCCAAAAATAGAAGGAGACGAAATTTTTTGCAAATGATTTTAAAGACAAAATGTTAATGATAACCGAAAATGTTCAAGATCGGAACACGGCCACGCCCACCTCCCATAGAAAAATATTTAAATTTGAAATAACTCCAAAACTAAAAGAGATTTTTTAATTATATTTTGTACTCACCATTAGTACCACAAAATAGTTTTTTTTTTCAAAAATTAACTCAATCGGACTTCGAAAACTTCAGCATTTAATCTATAAATTACAATCGAACAGTATTTATATACATTTAAGTACTACATTAGTTAATCATCATCGCTCGAATCACTACAATCACTTATATCGTCTTCTTCTGGTACAATGTAATCTCTTATATCTATAGATGACCGACATTTAAAAGAACGCCTTTTGCTTGTTAAAAGCGGTTCAGAGGATAATAACAAATTTGACATTAAATCATAATTAGTGGCTGTTCGGGATATTTTTCTAGTATTAGTAAGGCGCAATTTTCGAATTTCCTTATGCTTACTCTCAATAGCTTCCTCTGACAAAAGTAACATTGGTATTTCAAAGCTGTTAACAACGAGGCACCCATGTATAAGAATTTTATGGACTGTACTGGGCATGTAATACCAAGGATATAAATCCAAGTACATTTCAAGAGTTTCATTGAGCAATTCTTGAAATGTGCTCAGTTGTTGCGTTCAAATGCGGATTTCAGTCGATGGCATTGTGTCCATCGTGTGTCGAATCTTAACGAAAGTAAATTAATTAATTTTTTCTCTATTTCCACACTTCTTCCATATTTTTCTTTCAAAAAGTTTGTCATCGATTCTATTTGGTTTTGTCGAGATAAATTTCGAGACGGCAGAAACACATAGAACAGCTCACGAATTTGTATAAGAGGTGCCACTATAAAAAATTGAATTACATGCGGGTCTGCAGGCCTCTGCAGCTGAAACTTTGCACACTTGTTCTACATACTTGTAATTTAGTGAAACAATCGAAATTGGAAAGGCTCCCTAGGGCTTTTCGAGATATTGAATTTTGAAGTTTGCACTTAAACTTTTACTAGGGCTCAAAATGACTCTACGTTCAAATAATGGTAGTTAGCGAACAGTAATAACCAAAACAAAAAAAAAGGCATTGCCAGACTGTAAAAACCTAACACATAACATAAAAATTCAGATATATTAAAATAATACTTTTAACCATAAGAAAAAACATCTTCAGTTTCGCAAGGTTAAATGTCTATTTTCCCTTAAATTTGTGTTTACGCAATATATAAAGTTTAAAACCTTCGTGAGACTACACAACTTAACATTTTTTTAAAATTCCTTTTGATATAGCTTAGTTGGAGATTTAGCTTCGATCGTGCTTACTTATTTTTTTCAAAATAACGATATGGTTTTTTTTATTTTTGGCCACGGACGCCCCACTGTGCGTCGCACAGTGGCTGATTCTGCCGACGTAGGTTGCAAAAGTCGATTTTGTCATGTCCGATTTGGGGGAAACTGTTATACTTGTCCAATAGATAAATGCTTGGACCTAAGAAACCCGAAAACCTTAACTAAATTGGACAAATAGTTTTGCTTGTAGAGCCCGTCAAAGTTGAGCAATTTTTAGAGTGTGAAATAATATCAGCAATTTGCACTTTTTCGGCAAAGCTGAAGTTTTAAAATACGGAAAAGCGCAAATTGATTGAAACTTTTTGCTCCAGCATCGTAAAAGTAGGCATTTGTAGTAAATAATTAAATATAGAAAAAAAAAAGTTGGTTGTTGTTGTCTTTTCATAGGCACTCACTTGAAGCACTGTTTTTATCACTCTTTTTGAACTTTCGATAGACTTAAAAAAAAAGGCCATACTTGCCACGGTTCCGTCTTTGGGAAAATTGTTCACTAGTCTTCTGTGAGTACTACCCTGAAGAGATCGGGTGCCCGATTTTGCCCGACTGGATTTTACAGCGATTTTTCTGTGGCCACCTCGCGCAATTTTGTGCTTTCGGGTGCGTGCGTTCGAACAAGTTCGTCAAGATTTTGATAGTGAATCACTTACACGCGATTATAATCGTTGCCAGGGCATGCAAATTTGGATTTTGGCTTAATTTAAGATGTGATACAAACTTGCAACTCCATATTAAGTCGACTTTTTTTTGGCGTATATTGCTGTAAGCTCGAAGTAAAGAGTACTTTTGCTGGATGCGCAGTTCGCACGTACGAAAAACAAGTTGGCTTTCATTTCCGGCAATCAGCTATCATGTATCCTTTGATGTAATGTTTTTGTTTTTAATAAAATACTAACACTGTGTCTGGCATAAAATTTTTTTTTTAATTTGAGCAAAACTCAGTCAGTCTTTAGTCTTTGAACCGCGCCAATGAAACAATTAGTTATTGAAAACCAAAAAGCAGACTTATAAGTATCTATGTGCACTGTCTAAAACACACTTATGTGTCTGGGCTGTTCAAAAATCCCACAACGCGGGAAAACCTAACAACTGTTTAGGTACCTGCTAGTACTAAAAGCTTAGTACCTGCTATTTGAATGCATATGCAAATCCTACTTATAAATAAAGGAGTTTGGAGTAAGTGAAGTTAGTTTCGAATTTAATTTGAACTAAACATCACTTCAACTCCGCCACTGCAACTAAACCGAAGAAGAAGCACAAAGATGTTTTTGAAAAATTCGAAGCTGTTTGAAATATTTACTATTTCGAAGACAAAGGAGAAGTTTGTTCTGGCTGTCACTAAAGAAATTGGTTACGTCGAAGGAAGTTTGCCTGCAGCCAACATATCTATGACTAAAGAGAAGATATCCAGGACTTATCGCACTACAAAGTTGAAATGGATTGCGGCAAACCGTACCAAATTCAATTTTGTCCAGAATAATGAGGAGTGGTTGGAAAAAACAATTTACTTCGATGCAGGAGATGCATGTAGCATAAGCGATGACCAACCATCGACATAAAAGGCGGCAATCGGAAGGCCGACAAAGTCAATTCAGGACCGTGCGTCATTTAATAAAAAAAAGGAAGCTTATGGAGGCAACGGAAACAATAACTACCACCCACCTGTCAGAAGCTTTGATCATAAAATAAAATAAGGATCAGGAGAAAATGAAAGGCGTTATAGTGGAAGCAGTTTTACCAGCAAGCCCGGGTCGTGTTAAAAAAAAAAAACAGTATTCCCACCCCACCCAATGTGCTACCCATCAAATATAGTCATAATACAACTTTAGCACTGTTTTTGTCCAAAGAAAAATTGACTTTTTATGTAAATTTTTCGAATTCTGGTTCTAATTTTGAAAGCGAAATTTATTAATTTTTATCTTTAAATTTGACTCTTTCAGCTTATTTCTTAAATTTCTTATTACTTTTCATCTTTTTTAATGCATTTTCATTAATTTTGCAACTAAAACTTATCATTGTTGCTCGCATTATTCTTATTTACAGTAAGCCGAACTTTGACAAAGTATTACGTAGCACCCTGTACTTCGATTGAGTTTATTTTTGAAAATACAATAGCCTGATGAATTGCTAATCAACAGCAAAAACAATTTTCTAATTATCTCTATTCGTTCAGGAGTTATTATTTTTGCAACCTGAAATGACAAATTGAGCCACTGTGCGTCGCTTTGTTGGCCAACAACAACAACCACATATATGGTGCGTTACTGTTTTGTACACCGGCATGCGTTCAATACTTTTATCTGTTTGCTCTTCGAACATTTGATTTTGCGCTCTCACAGCTTCTCATTTTACGCTCTCGCGCTCTGTGCGTTCTCGTCCCCTTTACTGCTTCCCCCCGCATCCACAAACGGGCCCTACCGCTGGAACCCGCTAAAAAAATTTTCTTTACACCAGATGCACATTCTGTATATTGTTTGTTCTGTGCTTTTTGTCAACCATATGGAAGAATATTTTTATTTTTCATGTTTAGATGCATTTTGATCGTGCCAAGTTCATAGTTTTTAAGCCTAGCACACATCTAGTCGGCATGGGATGAAGTCTACTAAAATTGTTGAAAATACTGCAATCTACGACACATTATGAAGAATTTATGCCTTGCCGAGGTTGATGCTAGTTCATACAGTTTATGTCTTCCAATCCCGATAAATATGTAATCAGAATATGGAAATGCGACGGTGCTAATACTTCCTGAAATGTCATACACATGCAAATACGGTAATCGAGGAGCTGTGGATCTTGCAAAAAGGGTGCTGAAAAACTGTGTGAACCTCACAAACACAAATGTAATAATGACCAACTAGTTCACCAGTAAGGTATTAGCAAAGAAAATAAACATACAGAATGCGCATGTCATACAAGCAAAAATTTTGTATGGCGGGTTCTAACATTGGAACCCGCGCTCTGCTCGCACAGATCACGTATGTGGTGAGAGCGTTACTTTACAAGCGAGAACGTAGTTTTATGTGTTGCGCTCACTGCAGCGAGTCTGCGTTAGCACTCTGCTGCGGCGTGGGATAATTCGGAGATGAAGACGATGTGCTGTTGTTGTTGTTGTTGCGCTGGCGAAAAGCTGAAATTGTAAAACTATTTCTATTTTCTGGCTGGTTTTTTTTCTTCTTCTATAAGCCTGCACGGCGTCGCATATTGCTCCTGAACTCATTGCCGACTGTAGTGTGCGCAAAATCATAGAAAAGAAAATAAAATATGGTTGGCATGGCGACTTATATGATCGCTACAAGCAATAAAAAACAAATAATCAACAATGGCAATTATAAAGGGAAATGAAAAGAAAGAAAGAACTTTTTTATTAGCCCGCAATAATTTATAAATTATATTAAATTTTTTTTCGGCCCACATACAATGTTTGCGAAAAAGAACTAAAATAAGAAAATCTAGGATTTTAAATTTACTGTCCCAGTATTCGTCACTGAATCATTCTGAATTAAAATTCTTGCATTGGTCGGATATTTGCACATATATGCCTCAATACCGATTTTTCGGGCTCCGACAAAAATATTTTGAAGCAAAACCAATCAGCAACACGAAAAGCATACATACAAAAACTACAAGAACAAAAATCATTAGCGCTGTTTTGAATCACGTTCGCTGAAACGGCGATCATTGCGCTGGCGTCCCTTTGCTGGCAACAAATAAATGCAGAAATTCACACAAAAAATGATTGAGCGACAAAAGAAGCCACCAACAAGTCAATGTACACACATGGGCGTACCTAGGAACAAATTTAGAGCGGAGCATAACTACATTTGAAAATTCATAATATACCCAGTCGGAAATTTGGTAAGGTGATTCCAAAGTAATGCATGATTTATGCCTTATTTCGTATGTTGAAAACAGAACCGTACAGAAGTAAGGTATTCGTAAGCGAAGTTATGAATACTTCAATTTTAAGCTTACAAAGTAAGCAAGGAAAAGTATGCATGAAAAATATAAAAAAACGACGACGCCCGAACAGAGACAAATGCTTACCCGGTAAGGTATTCGTAAGCGAAGTTATGAATACTTCAATTTTAAGCTTACAAAGTAAGCAAGGAAAAGTATGCATGAAAATTAAAAAAAGATATAAGCTACCAAAAGTAAGGTATTAGTAAGGTATGTTCCGAGTAGCTCCGAGTTTGAAAGAAAACAGTGAATGAACAAACGTAGCGGGTTGGGCTCGATAGTCTAGAGGGTAGAGCGCTGGCTTTTCATGCCAGACGCCCTGGTTCGAATCCTAGCGCGGGCTGTTTGACACTCATCTATTTCCATCGCTATCCACATGAAGCAGTTGAGAATTACAAGAAAAGCACAAGTCAAAATATCGCAGGCAATAATAAAATTTTTTATTTTTATTGGAAAAAGTAAATTATTTATTTGTAATCATTACGTATAGCTTACGCTGTAAGCTATATTGTAAGGCATACTGCTTACTTTGTATGCTATTGGTAAGCGAAACGGTAAGCATGTGTTCGTGCGATGCTTACTTTTTCAACTATGCGTAAAGCATGTTTGGTATGCGCTCACTTTTATAAAGTCGCATTACCTTATCATACGAAAAAGTAAACAGTATTTGGAATGCAAGCACGAAGTATTCCGAGCACTTTCTTTGCATTCCTTTCTATTTACAATAGTAAGTGAGAGGGTAAGCATATATGATTCTCTTTATACTTTACGAAATAATGCTTACGTCAGGCGGCCATTTCCTTAAAAAAGTAATGGGAATTCGTAAGGGAAATATGGAGTACTCCACAACGAAAAATAAGCATTCCCTAATGCATTGATTCATCGTTCCATTTCCGACTGGGATATGTTAGAATACAAATATAATAGAATACAGAATTCTATACTATATATGTATTTACAGAAAATTGAATTTCGAATTGTAGGGGCGCAAATACCGATCCGTTCCCCTACACTGATACGCCCACGTGTACACAGGTGAAGCGGCACTTTCATTTTATGTGTGTTTGTTGGGTGAGTGTGCTTCAGCTTGCACAGCCAATGAGCGCAAACTGAAGCGCTCGCTCTCCTGCTGGCACCGCTCTTTCCCTTTTGTGACTTCTCCCCGCTCTATGAAACTCGCAAACAAAAATTTGAATTTTTGAGCTCAGATGCGCCTTCTATACACTTTATATTCTTTGGTATTAGCCAATAGTTTATTGGATGCGAGGTTCGTACACTCAGAATAAACAAAATTTGTATGATGGGTATATCAAAAAACGCAAACCTAATGCATGGCCTCTAGCGCTGCAGTAGCAATTGTTTTCCTGTGGACCCTGTATTTACAAGTTCTTTATTTAAAATAGAAAAACTTAAATAGAAACGTCTTTAAGTAGTAACTAGATTTGGAAAAATAAACTAAATTTAGTTTTTCAGTAGTTTAGCTCATATGAGCCTGACAGTCTCACTTCTGGGTTTACGTTACTTTTATTCTTTAATTCTGGGAATTAGGGTTAAAGGAAGAAACAGCTGATTAAAAAGTTTCGTTTCAGATTTGAAGCTGAAGGGAAACTTAAGTTAAATCAGACATTTAATGCAATGCGTTGCGCTCAATCTGCGATTTTTCCTTTTCAGCTACAGCAGGTAACGCTTAGCAAGACGGTTGTGAGTCAGCAGACTTGCGAACCCACAATTTCTTTGCTGTTTCCATTTGCCTCCAAATGTTTGCAAAAAATATTTTTCTTTGCGGTCGATCATAATATGATGACCATATTATGGCAGACAGTCATATGTTTTTCTTGTTCTTATTCTTACTGGCTAAAAGTTACAGGACAAAATTTCTCCAGTAAAAACTTGCAAGTTCTCACGAAATGAACTGTCACTTAACGCTCTCAGTTTCTCTCTCGTTACTGGAGATTTGGCGTAAACAAACAGGATCCAGTAAAAATTTGTACAAATTCGTACAAATTATTCGTTGCCAAACAGACCTAGTGCTAGTACAAATGTAGTACGAAAAACAGGTGGTTCATAACCACAATGGTTCACAGCCCAACTACAATGTCATTTTGGAAACTTTAAAAACAACGACACTTCCAATCGTATTTCGGCATAAACAAATATTGGATCGTAAAATAGAATCAAAATAAACTAAATAAATATGCCTTACACTTACCTTTTTGGAATAAATTCACTCACTTGGATAGCACTTTAAAAAAAGCAAAAGAGTTTTCGCAATCGATTTTCAAACACGATGTCTGCAGCTGCCACAAGCAATACGTGTTTACAATTCGGTGTAACCACAAAAGCAGAGTCATATCAAAAGACAAACTTGACAGTTAAAAGATTGGCGATATGTCAATTAGGGAAAGAAAAAACAGTAATGCTTCACAACCCAGCCTGGTTCACAATAAAGCCCTTTCCCTTATTCATTTATAATTGGGTCAAGTGAGACATTAATATAGGTGCACAAATCAAACAGGTTGCATACTGGTTAGTTTTCACATTTGTTTGAAATCTGTCATAACTGATTGCATGTTTTTAAAGTGGCTAAATACATAAAATAAGTGTGCGGTATTGTGACAGTTGTCAGTCATGTGTTTCGTTCTAACGGCAGCTGTCATATTTTTTCCCTTTGGCGTTTGCCTCCGGAAATGGGGTCCACTACAAACCTATACTCGTACATACGAACGTGTGGCGAATTTAAAATTAAGTGCCTTAGTAAAATAAGCAAAACATAAACTGTAATAAAGATTAAGCTTTATACTTACTATTTGCTTACAACAGGGAAAGTTTTGAATATTCTCGCCTGACAAAGTTTGTGCAAAGGAAAAATGATCCACGCAAAAATTAATATATGGCTCCAGTATGTTCGGGTTTGTAGCTGAATGTAAGAACATACACAGCAAGTTTTGTTCGAATACATTGGTATTAAATTAGCACTTGTCGAAAATCTGCAAAAATTTGAAAACTTTGTAGTATTGTAATGTGGCTTTTCTTGAAGAATTATGACCAGTTTTCCCGATCAGTAAAATGTACGAAAAGTTTGTGGTATGCGAAATGAAAGGCGTTTTTAACCGTGATTTTGCATTTTGAAATCACGTGAGCTGAGTGGGACTCGAATACACTCGTGTTCTCCAGAGGTCCCCTTTATTTCCCATTATTAATGTTTATCAGCTTAACATACCGTTGTATCACCCAGCTAAATATTTTAATTAAGATGTGGATTTATTGAGCCGTTCATTGTAAAATATGTTGGATTAGTCTGCATTATCTGTCAGTATTATTTTTGCTAACGACGACAAACGACGTCAATCAAAGCTGCGGGTAAGAAATGGCTATGCGTCACCCATGTTCTGAACTGCTGCCGCACTTACTTGAACACTCGTTGCATACCTGCATTGCTTCATGCCAGTTAATGAAACCATAAGGCAAAGGAACCAAATATGGCAAGCCCCAATTTTCGTAGAGTCTGCTCCCGGGACAAGGTGCCTACACTTTGACGAAGTATCGTTGCTAAGCGTACCATGTGCCATATGCGATTATTGACGGTATTCCCTCAAAATGTTTGTTACGTACTGTAGTGTAGTACTAATCTTAGTTTCAAAAAATTTGACCTGCGACGTATCTCAAGGACATACTTATGTACATAGCATAGAGACTTGAAGGAATTTATGGAATGTTACAATGGAATTACTGCTCAATGCACACGTTACTACGTAGTTTCATGTTAATGGCCAATATAAATATTTGTAAAATTTCTCTTATCTAACTGTTATTTACCCTTAATGACTTGAGTTTGAAAATGGGTTTCTCACATGGGTCTCAAATGTCACTAACCTCTTTGAAAATAGAAGTACACTAGTATCTATCGAGCGAAACTTTATGCCATTAAAATGTGCTCACAATTAACCAATGCCAGGGCGTGAAAATATAAGAAAATTGCAGTCATCTGGGCATTTCCTTGTACACTGCTTCAACGAATTAAATATTCTTGGTTCGTTAAACAAAGTTAATCATTTATGCGTCCCAGGTCCTATTTTATTGAAGGTAACGAGATAGCCGGTGCATCAGAAAGAAAGAGCGTTTCTGTGCTCTTGATTCGAGCGGAACCAATTTGCAGTAAGGGAAGGGCACAATTTCTGACCCATTTAGACTTGAATTGGCCAATCTAAGGTAAACCAATTGATCGGGGATTCCCAGAGTAAGATAATCGAAGGAACTTTGGAGGTCGTACTATCTGGTTTCAATGCACTCATTGTTCGGTCCTACTGAGGACACTATAAACTGAATTCACATCTGCGGAACTTTCGATGACTTTTACAGATTGTCCCTGAAGGAGGAACAGACGTCTGTGTATAGCAAACTCAATGCTTAGCACTCATTCACGCTTGCAAAAAAAAAACGATCAGATTATAAGAGCGAAGAAATATATTTAATTCAATTTATTATATTTAGAATGCTTAAAGGGGAACTTTATTCCTTGAATTTAAGCTTCGGACGCTTAAACGCAACACAAATTACCACCAACTTCGTACACTACACACGTACACGGTTCACTGGCCCTATTAGCTGACTGAAATGACCTCATTAAAATTATTATTATAAAAAGTTATGCGTGTAGTTGTTTTCTTCACAAAAGTTCACAACGTGTGAAGGAAAAATGTTAAAATGTTTCTTGATAATTGCAAAATCTAATTCCGCTCGTATGCCGAGTTTATAATTTGATTTGTTTTCTTTCGTTTTGTTAAACTTGAACTTGTCACATTGTTGGCGCACTTTGTCACAACATCTAATTTGACGAATTTGAGTTGTCGTCATGCGAGGCGAAGTGGCAGAGGTCAACAGAGTTTGGCTTGCCACCGTGCCCAGCATTCGACTATTTCCTAACACGCGATACTTTCTGGCCATCAGCACTAACGTTGTTGAGTCTGATGTCAAATGTACTTAATATCTTGAGTATGGGAGGGGGGGAACAAATTGCATATATTGTTTTAATAGTGCACGATGCGAGGTGTTTTGTGAGCCTGGTTAAAAGTGTATGAGCCGAAAATTTAAGAAACCCGGCTATGTCCCTGATACACAGTGCAGACAGCTCAGTTAAACTGAAGAATGGTGAGCCAAGAAACTTAAGCCTACTTCTGGCAAGGTAAAAGCATTGACACAATAGCTACTCCTCAGAGTCACAGCCTCGGCAAAAGTCGTTATGTTGCACACCCAACCGTTCTCAGTGCCTTCCAATTAAGCCGTGGCCCGTGGTGATGGGGAGAGAGCACTTGCAGCCAGTTGTATCAAGTCTAGTAAGCAGAGAATTAATCACTAGATTCTAGATCATTGGAGAAAGCACCCCACCTTGCGGCGTAGCTCTTCTAACGAGCCTTTTAAATTGGGTATTACCACAGAATAAACAGTATACAGAAGGCGCATCTGAAATAATTTTGCGATTTCATTTCTGACGCGGGCGGGAAGCAACATAGGTGAGGAAAATGTAAAGGGAACCGAGAGAGTAAGCGCGAATTGATGTACACGCATAGATTCGATGGTTTTGTGCTTTATTCTCATTTCGACAACAACACGCAATGTTGTTGCTTTCCGCAGCAAGCCAGCTTGGCTAAACTCGTGCACATTGAAATGGTGGTTGATTTGGCAAAGCGATCGCCAAGGCAAATTCAATAGGTAGTTGAAGCACCAGAGCTGATTAAACTTTTTTCTTTCATAATTGGCACGACATTGTAGCAATAGTTTTCCACTTATTATCACTTTCTTAATGCGCCTTGGTTGTTCCAATATTTTTACACATATATTTATTTTCATTGTAGCCATTTTTACTTTTTACAACTTCCTTTTTACAAGCAGACCAAAAGAACTAATAAAATCCATTGAATTTTATTAATCCATATTAATGCTATTTATGCGCCTTGGCGATCGCTCAATCAATTTTTCTATGCAAACTTTACCTGTCCACTTCTTCTTCTTGTTTGTAAAAAAGCAAGCAGAGAGCAAGCACGAGCCACCATCAACATGCAAGCGGCACATCGCTTTGTTGCCCAACAACAACAACCATAGTGTGTGGTGCGTCACTGTTTCATACACCGCTCTCATAGCTTCTCAGTTTACGCTCTCGCGCTCTGTGCGTTCTCGTCCCCTTTACTGCTTCTCCTCGCATCCACAAACGGGTCCTACCGCTGGAACCCACAAAGAAAATTTTCTTTACACCAGATGCGCATTCTGTATATTGTTTGTTCTGTGGTATTACCTATCGAAGAGCCAACAATAAGTGTTTTGAGTAGTTTCTCAACGAACCCAACCAACTTAGATTCAATGTTCAATCCGGACAGGAACCCACACCCAGAGAAATTTGGCCGTTACTTAAGTAACACGATACATGTCCCATCTACATGATACAAAAAAAAAATGCAAAACAAAAACAATTTCAAAAATTGACACCACATTTTTAACACCATCCTGTGACTTTAATTTTTATAAGTAACTAGAAGTGACTAGTAAGTGTTAAATATGGAGAGTGGTTTGCAAGAGAATGACCAAGAGTCAGGTCTCTATTTGATTCTTCCTGGCGGTGACCTAAGAGAAATTGAGACTTCGCTGCAGCTGAGCCCGACTACTCCGGCACCATGCGAAAATGTGAAAACAATAATTTGTGAAAAAAGGAGTTTCCAGGAAGAAATTTGCAAAAGAGTACTGAGTAAGTACGAAATCGGCATAGTTTATAGTATTTTACTCTTCTGGTTTTAGTTATTGGCAAATTTTTACTGGGAAGGTATTCAAACAGATACATATACAGCTTGTATATTTTTCCATTCACAGACTGCTTCATGGTTGTAGAGAGTCTCTACTTACTCGTAATCAAAGATGAGGACATAAACGAAATTTTCCCTCTTCCAATGCTTGGAACTCGGATAAAGTTCCAAAAAGCGTCAAAATGATGTGAGTTTGCCAGCTTTTAAAACAATTTTTTTTTATAATTTAAAAAATATGTTTGTAGGCGGACAGCCTTTCTTTAGGATCGTGTTGCAGCTGGATGAGTCAAGAATACCCAAACTCTACAAGGAACCAAAAAATACAAGGAACATTCAGTATTGTTGGATTTTTTTTGGTGTTCCTTGTTCACTCCTTTCTAGAGCATAGGGCCTTGCCTTGTGTTGGTTACGTTAATCAGTTGTGTTGTTCTGCCAGGGTAGGTGATTGGCCTGCCGCAGGTAGTCCTAACAGTCAAACCTAAATTGGAGCGTTAGCGGCAAGCAACTGTCAAAATTGCTTCATGCCCATACAAAATGTATGGGCAAACCGCAATTGAAACGCTCTGACGCTGCGCTATTCGAATTTCCAATTTTGACAAGGCGTTAGCGGTTGAAGTTGGCTGTGACTAACAAAAATGCCTGTAATTTATATTTGATTTGATTTAAATTGTGAGGAATTTATTCAAATAAGAGCTAAGTTTTGCAAAATAATAATAATTTGTTGTTTTTTGGCAACTAAACAGATATTTTTTTACATTTCATGATTTTTACAATCCCAACGCAACGCTTGAATTTCGGTATGCCGCACTGAGCGAGAGCGTTGCGTCAGAAAACGCAACGCTCAACGCTCTAATTTAGGTTTGACTGTAAGTGATTGGGCTGCCATCTACGCCGCTTAGGAACGTCGCCTCCGTTATTTCGAGCTACCGCTCGTAGCGCCATCTGTTGTGTGAGGAGGTTACAGCAGAATGGTTGGAGACCTCGGTAGATCAATTTGGTGCGCTGTTTTCGCAGTTGTCCGCTTCCCCTTGCAGATGTCGCTAGTGCGCCGGCCTCGATAGTCCAGCAGGTAGCGCGCTGGCTTCTCATACCGTGGCCCCAGGTTCGATTTCTGGCGCGGGCTGGTAAAACGCTCATCTACTTCTATCGCTATCCACATGAAGCAGATGAGAATTACAAGAATCGCACAAGTGCGCTCTTGGCAAGCAATGGCAAAACCTCCAAGTGTGAAAGAAAAAATGCCAACCGCCGTTCGGATTCGGCGTTAAACTGTAGGTTTCCTCCCTCCCTTTCCCCATCCGTTTGAAATGTGTGTTGTATCACATGTTGGAAAAAACAGTGTTCCATACACATTTTAAACGGGTGGAATTTGTGGTATCACAACGGGCCCATATAGGCCTAAGTGTGTCTCATACAGAGGCAGCCACTACAACCAACCAACCAACCACTCATAGAGAGCACCCTCGTACAAGCCGGGTTCCTGGACTTCCTGGACAGATCTCAATAATTTAATAATAAGCATTTTGGATGCGCCTGTTACGAAACAAAGGTTTAGATTTCTGCAAACATCCAAATGATGCGTGTACTTGTACATTGGTACACAGATGGAAGGGACCAATAATTGTATGCCGATTTCGAACTGCGAGATGAGAGCTTTTCATATTCAACTATTTTACTCTCAGAGGTTTGTTATTTCCGCCGTGTTCACTACGGCGCACAGTGGGGCGTCCGTGGCCAAAAATAAAAAAAACAAATCTTTATTTTGAAAAAATAAATAAGCACGATCGAAGCCAAATCTCCAATTAAGCTATATCAAAAGGAATTACAAAAAAAATTTTAAGTTTTGTAGTCTCACGAAGGTTTTAAGCTTTATATATTGCCTATACACAAATTTAAGGAAAAATAAAAGTGTAACCTTGCTAAACTAAAGATGTTTTTTCTTATGGTTACAGTTATTATTTTAATATACCTGATTTTTTATTTTATTTTTTAGGTTTTTACAATCCGTTAATGCTTTTGTTTTTGTTTTGGTTATTACTGTTCGCTAACTGTCGTTATTTGAACATAGAGCCATTTTGAGCCCTAGCAAAAGTTTAAGTGCAAACTTCAAAAGCGAATATCTCAAAAAGGCCTAAGGAGGCTTTCCAAGTTCAATTGTTTCACTGAATTACAAGTATGTAGAACACGTTTGCAAAGTTTTAGCTGCAGAGGCTTGCAGATACACATGTTATTAATTTTTTTATAGTGGCACTTCTTGTACAAATTCGTGAGCTGTTTTATGTGTAGCTGCCGTCGCGTAATTTAACTCGACCGGCTGGCACTACAAATGCATGCAAATATTTGTGGAAAATAAACTTAGGAGCGAATTGAAGAGGGGCCAACATGGAAAAGTTCGAAAACTTAAAAAATGGCAAAATATGCACATGTAGCGATTAATGCGATTACGATTAATGCATACGAACTTTTAAAATAGGCGTGGTAGACCGCCCATTTTTGGCAGAATTATAGATTATGCCCTAACGATATTTTGTATAAAATTGTAACTTTCTAGTGTTAATAGTGTCCAAGTTATCAAATTAAGAATATTTTTTCAATAGGGGGGGTGGGCGTGGCAGTAGTCCAAATTTCACAAGTTTTCGTATTTTTCTTAATTAGGCTAAAAAATGGGCGGATGCCAAATTTCGTGAAAATTAAACCACGTTTACTATTTTTGGCCATGCGATATATGGGGACGCCCCACTGTGCGGCGGCTCAAACCTGGGGTCGAGGCCGTAGACTCGGCGACGCCCGAGCGTTGCCACGTACTTTTTAGTCCATCAAAACCGTAAAATCTTTCGTAATATTGCAAGCAAACATAATTTCTTTGCGATGTAATTTTGCGATTTTCCTTTACACATTATCGTTGGACCTCTCCATACGCGTTGTTCAGTTAATCTCACCCTAGCGATTTCTGTGAATAACAGCTTTTTACATTAATCGATGCGATAATTAGCCTTCATCACAACCAGACAATTCCAACTGCAGATTTTAGATGCAAATCGAGCCCGCAAATGTGTTCAGCTTGATGGTTTAAGGAGCACCAGAGAGTGTTCGTACTGCTTTCATTGAGGCCCCTGCGATGCCACTATTGACGGAGAAGCCTCTTGCATATACGGCGCAAGTCTCTTCGAACCCCCATCTATGCACGTCTTAACCACCGCGTTGACCGTTTGGTCATTGCCTTCGCCGATTTAAATAATTGCATCCGAAATGAGTTGGAATGTTGTGTTGAAGGGAAATCGGTAATAAATATGGAGTTTATGTTAAGACTTAAACTGATTATGAGTGAAGTAGAGGACAGTGGGAAATTAATTTTCTGCTCGCCACACATTGCTCTTGTAGAAAACTCAAAAGGGAGATGAATAAAAGTGAAGAAAATGTGAGACGGCGGCTTAGTTGGTAAATTAATTTACACCGGGAATTTTCATTGACGACCTATGCACTTGAAACAGTGAGTTGCCAACCTTTAACCCAAGGCCAATAAAAACGAATGAACTTCGGACTTGACTTCGAACTGTCTCAAAAATCACAACAAAGACTTTTTTCAAATTGAATCTCTGCTGCACAATTAATAGTTAGAGAAATAAAAACTATACAAAGAATGTTCCATAATCTTGATATAAAACACCAAGTAATATAAAATGCGAAAGACCCGCGTCGCGCTTAGGAATTGCCAAAGAGGTGACAGTGGTGATTGAAGAGTCGTGAAATATTTGCTTAATACAAAGGATCAAAATGAGTAAAGTAAGAAACACGATTACAATCTAATGGTCCAGCGATTGCCGACACCTGGACTATATATATTTTTCGTGAATTAGTAGGCTTAAGCGCTAATATTGATAATAGGCAAAAGAGTCTCCGAATATCTGTGCGAGAATGAATTTCAGAAACGCACATAAACGAATGCACAAAGGCCAACGAAAATAAGATAAACTGTGCCGGTGTGGAAAGTATTAGAGAAGTGTTTGAGTTGGCGTTTCATGCGGAAGAAATTCTTTTGTTAACCGATGTGGAAACTTGTTACAGAAATAAAAGAGCTGTAGTCGGCCGGGTCAACAATCTTACGCACCGCGCTTATATCGCCGCGTTGGCGCTTGCCCCGCAGACCCTGCGAGCTATCGAGCAGAAAGCGAAATCTCATCGCAATATGAGATAACAATTCCACTCACAGCCGCACAAATACGATTACGACACAAGCGGCGTGGGCTTGTTGCCGATGGTAAACTAATTGCATTCGTCTTCAAGGTCTTACTTTCCTCCGAGACTCTGTTCCAATTCACTTCACTTGCCGGAGGCTTTTGGCTATTAGCGCGCAGACGCTGCTCTTCGCAGGGGTCAAAAGAGACCCTAACCTTCATGCTTGGCTGCACGTTCTCATGACAAATTCATGCACATGCACACGAAGATTTAAATTTTAGTTTGTACTCTACACGCCTTTTGCACAGCACATTGTTTTTGAAGCTAAAGACATAAAGCCAAATAGGGAGAGTAGTGCGAGTTTGCGGTGGCTCATTAGTTGCTGCAGATTTTTCAAGTTGCTGCAGTGTTCAAGGAATGAAATACAGGGAAGATATTACATATACACAGTGGGTTTGCTGCTCGGAATGTCTCAGAGCGATTTTCGACTCTTCAGTTTCTGGGCCGATTGTGTTGGTTCTTGCCAAGTCTAAGAAAACTATGATTAAAACAAAATTAAATAAAAGCAACAATATAAATAAGAACACGAATTTTGCTACCCCATACATTCATTGCAGTCTAGCGGGCAAAAAAAGATGGAAATGGAATTAGATTTCTTTTAGGGGTGAATTTAATACAACTATATTGAATTATTAAACTATTTTTATTGTAATTTTTATGCAAAAGAGCAGAGCCAATCTTAGAAATCTCTTTTTTAAAACTCTTTTATAGGAGGACGGAATTCTGGTAAAGTAAAGACATGTTAACTTTAGCTAACTAACCCAATCTTCTACCCCTTTCAAGTCTAATCAAGTTTTCGCAGCATCAAAATGGCGGTAGGGCGCTAACTGTCGTGGGGCATCCAGTCGGATTTCCCATTACCACGTTGACTTACTAACTAAAGACGTGAAACAAAGAATTCAACAATTTTATAATCTCTATACTGTTGTGTATGCGACCAATTGGACGATTTTTGTAGAAGCGGTGCGCTTTTGAAGAAATGAATAGATTTTTGGGTGCATTTTTATTTATTTAATTGTTTTTATTGTTTATCAAAACAGAAGTTCACATTAAACCAAAACCGGCTACGTACTGGCACGGAGATTAGTTCTCCAAAATCCTATTGTGGAATCCCCTCTTAAGATTAGCCTACATCCCATAAACTTGGTTCATCAATTGAAAAGTTTTGGCAAAACTTTTACCAAGTTTAAGACAACACTGGACCTTTGCTCAATGCTCAATTTTGTACCGATGACACAAGCATACTGTCACTTCAGGTGCCATAACTCTTCTTCTATTCGTCCAAATGTGAAAGTTTTACAGTACATAAGTGAAGCATATGCTTTTCCAATGCATGTATTGCCTCACTAGAAATACTTCTTTTTTAAAACTTTTGCTTACGTTGGAAGGCCTCTTATAGATGAATTAGTGCCGTTATATATTGACAGATATGCTCCCCGATAGTGGGTGCGGCAACGTTCGGACTTACTAGCGCCCACCGCTTAAGGGAAGGTCTCGAATAAAATTGTACTCTGATTTAAACACGGCCAGAAGTGACGAAAAGTAAAGAGAATTATTGTTTTGTTTAAAGTCTTTACAATCTTTTTGTTTTTATTAAACGAGCCAACACGCAGGGGATACCCCTATAAATGCGAGGCATTGCGCTGGTTCAGGTTGGGAGAAAGGATGGTGGGTGAAGAATTTATGGACTCTTGCTTTGAACCCATCAAGATCATAAGTGCTGGGGAAAATATCTGCAGGGAGATCATTCCACAATCGCGCTGTACGGGCCAGGAACGAAGTTTCTCTGTAGTGCGTAGTGCGCTGGAATATCGTTTCGACGTGGAATGCATGGGCGCCAGTGTTCAAACGGATTGCCCGGGGGAATACCCAGAGTGATGGCAGCAAGCTGCTCATCTCCACTGAGCAATTACCAAAAAGTGTGAATCTGAATAAATATTTTACAGATTAGAATATACAGTGGTGGATTCAGGGGTTTGGGGGTTGAAACCCCCCCCCCCCCCCGAAATATTTGGATCGACTATAAAACTACATACAAATTAAAAGGCATTTTATAAATATTAAAGAATTACTTTTTGAAACCCCCCCGAAATATTTTTCTGAATCCGCGCCTGAGAATATAGAATAGAATAGAATTTGGATAGTTGTTTTGCATTCGTATAAAGAAAAAATGTAATTATAAAATTAAGAGCCCATGCAAAACAATTACGCATTAAAAGGTTCGTAAAATTAATTGAAATTTAATTGGATTATCGCTTACATCGAAAGAGCAAATTGCACATTCCACAAGTTAGGAATTGAGTAAAGGGCGACGAAAATGCACTAACAATTCCAGTGGTTCAATGCTTCTAGGATTTAGTGTAAGTATATATTTGAAAGTTGAATTCAATTATTTCAACACGAGCATCCTAATGATGCCCCGAATAAAGTCTATAACAAATGAAAACATACAGAATATTCTGCTCGCAGACGGAAGCGCGGCTATATGCGGCCGAGCATGGCGCTTCTTCCATAGAGTTATACATATTCGACACTTATGCGCTGCGGCAGAAACAATGAGAACATTGCATAACTAACTATTAGTACTGAATTATAATTACGTATGATATAAAAATGAACAGCATGAAATACACAACTCAGAACCTTGAGTGTGCCGCTTTATTCCGATATGCATGTGTGTTCCTCGCGCTTTTGAGCTCATGCTTAGAAATTAATATTCGTCGCGAAGAAATGCTTCATTCGTTGTGTATGAGCGTTTGTGTTCACCGCGCAAACTTACTCGTATTTGCGCACAAGTCCCAAAACGGAGTGTGAACACACCCCAATGAGTATTGTGCGAGTGCGCGCGCACACCACATACACTATGTACATCCGCATATCCATCCATTCATTCGTGCAGCCTGCCCACAGTTGTTTTCGGCATTGACGTTCTACACAAAAGTCGTATTTATTGAAGACAAGGTCAATTCTGCCGCTCAAATCTCAATCTGAGTAGAACTGCGGCGATGTACTTACTTGTTTACAAGCACAAACACATGAACATGCATACATGTGCACGAACACACGTACGAAACTTAGATATCGCGTATTTTATTATGCCATAGGTTTAACCCTTTCGGGACTACTGAAATTACACGCCCCACCAAGTTTTTAATGCTCCTCAAAACAATTATTCAGATCTTATGACCACGCAAAATATTAATTCGAATTATATGTTTCCGGATAAAAGGATGATTTTCAACACATCATTTCATATCATTTGTGTTGTGTTGAATTTGTGAACATGAAACACAATTTTGTAGCCCCAACTTTCAGAGCATGGGAATATTTCGACCAAGAGTATTTTGGTTTACAATATTAAACTCCGTCCCGAAAGGGTTAAGTACAGTAAAGTGTCAGTTGGTGTTGCTACAAATCGTCCTCCCTGAACTATTTACTTTTTCCTTTGGATCCTGTTTCTCATTTACTAGGATACCTATTTTTCATTTTCAGCATTGCAATATAGAATCTTGGGCCTCTTCTTGGATGCTCTGAAGATCATCTATGCCTTCCATAATTACATGACCGAAGAAATTGGTGTTTCTCTACACACAGATATATGAAGCGCAGCCGGTTTTTCGTTAGTTTGTGGAAAAACGTTGCAGGTGGATAATGCAACTGAGGCGGAGCAAGAGAGGCTACCTTCGAAAGTTGGGAGAATTTAAACATAAAAGGCTGAAGAATTGTGGTACAGTCTATAGTATCGAGAAATGGGAATCTAATGTTAAACAAAAAGCTCCTCAAGAGGGAATTTTTTGTGTTGCAGTTTTTTTTGTTTGCAGCATAAATATTAATGCTGTGTATAGTTGGAAATCGTTTTACTTTCAATAGAGTTTAAAATATTCTTGCGGGTACCGTCGGCCGTGCAAATAATAAGCTGGTAAAGTTTTTTTTAGAGCGTAGAGGTGTTTTTAAACGAATGGTCGATACTGAATGACATAAATGTGCAATAATGTAAATATTCGATTACACGAATGGCCGAGGCCGGGGAGCAGAGATACTTGTAGGGAGAAAATGTAAGGATAGGATTAGCGATGTCCTCGACACATCACTGAACACAGGGCCCATTTAGGTAAAGGTCTTGCCCATACATTATTTTTCTGTTACAAAAACTACAAATAAGTTAATCTTTCAAAAGTAAAATATTGTTGGGACTATTTTTGCTGCAGTAAAACAAACAAACATTAGGAAAAATCCAAGAACCCAGTGTGTACATTGTTTAGCCGTAAAGGGTGTTTTTTCAAGAAGTTTGTTTTCGAACCGGCAACTTTTTTCTATCGAAAGCCAGTTTTACAGCTGACAACTGTGCAAATTTTTTTTTTTAACTCTGATGCAGTTTGCAAAACTTATGGTGTGCGTAAAGGTCGAGAATACAAATGCGCGCCGCACAACATTGGAGGTGAGTCTATTCACATCACCACTATGACCACAAACTTTGCACTTTGTTCACGGCAGTTACGGCGCCTGTACCCAAAATTATATTTCAACACTAATTGCTTAAAATTAACTATTGTATTATATCTTAAGAATAAATCCAAAAATTTGTTCGTGTTTCACATATACATATCTCAAAGAACGCCCTATATAATCATTATTACAGCCGGAATGCGCTGGCAGCGGGAGTTAGCAATGCATGTACATGATGTGTTGAATATAAAATTGAGGCTCTCGTATTCACGAGGCACATAATTGTCTAGAAAGTACATAAGCATTTTGTGGGTGATTCATAGAAAACAACAAATAACACTGCACAACAGCATGTCTGTTGCATGGAGTTTTTTACATGAATCTGAATCGTTTTTCCACGCTGTTTTCAAAACCATACTCCGTTTTTATGTAACAGCTCTAGTTTTTGCTAAAAATGGGCGTGTCACTTTTTCGAATTTTCCTCGGCTTTTTTCCCGTTTTCGACTGTAATTTCTGAACCAATAATCCTATCGACATGATTTTTATAAATTTGCACTTACAACATTTCACGCCATTTTTTCTGAATTTCAAGGCGTTTTTCCTGATGGCGAAAATTGTACAGATGTTTCATAAAACAAGTTACGAAGTATATGAATATCTTAACCCTTTCCGACATGAAAATAAACCCGTTCTGTATGAATTGTATGGGCTGTAGTCCAATATATTGGACATTGTGACTGAAAGGGTTAAGAAGAAACATCAAACAATGCAACAAAACCAAATTATTTGGCGGAATGCACATTCGCATCGAAATAATAGCAAAAATGTACCATTGCTATTTTCATCACTTTTAATAGATTTTCCTTAAAAAATTTGGGGCCTAAAAATATGCAAAGTTTTAAATTTTTTTTGTTTACAGCAATTCAAAATCTTTTTGTTTTTTGCTTGTGTTTCAGACTATAAATGTAACATATAAAAGAGCATATTTTGAGGCTCCTAATTTTTTAAGGAAAATGTATGAAAAATTATGAAAATGACTATGGTAAATTTTTTTTTTTGCCGGCCTCGATAGCACAGCGGGTAGCGCGCTGGCTTCTCATACCGAACGCCCCAGGGCTCGGGCTGGAAAAAACGCTCATCTACTTCTATCGCTATCCACATGAAGCAGATGCGAATTACAAGAATCGCACAAGTGCGCTCTTGGCAGGCAATGGCAAAACCTCCAAGTGTGAAAGAAAAACTGCCTATCGCCGTTCGGATTCGGCGTTAAACTGTAGGTCCCCTCCCTTTCCCCGTCCGCTTGAAATGTGTGCTGTAACATATGTTGGAAAAACAGTGTTGTATACACATTTCAAAACGGGTGAAATATATGTGGTATCACAATGGGCCTTTCGGGCCTCCGAGTGTGTCTCTTATAGAGGCAGCCACCATAACCTAACCTAACCTATGGTACATTTTTGGTATTATTTCGATGCGAATGTGCATTCCGCCAAATAATTTGGCTGTGTTGTAATTTTTGATGTGTCGGCTTTCATTGTACACCTAACTCGTTAATTGATTTACGAAAATTGTGTATGTTTTTGACCATCAAAGAAAACGCCTCAAAATTCCATATTTTCCGACTTCGAGGTCCAATTACCGCGGCATTTTAAAACTTATAAAAATAAGTTGCATCGGAAAAGAAGCCGTGCGGTGTTGTTAATGCGATAAGGAAAATCATGTCTATCGGTTTTTTGGTTTAGAAATTACAGTACATTCCGTTTAGCTGCCTATTCGCTTAGGTGCATTTTCTGCTTAGCTGCATTATTTGGCCAAAATACTACTTCGTAAACCGAATTTTCTTTGAAAATTTCACATTTAGCTGCATTTCACTTAGCTGCACTATTCCGTTTAACAGCCCTGTTTTTGTGCAAGTTTTCTTTGATTTGTATGAAAAATACTTCGTTTAGCAGCACTTGAAAATTTCGAAAAGTTTTTTTGGAAAATAGTATCGAAACAAATTTCCACATTTTCGAAATGGAGGCAATAGTTGTGAAATTGTCAAAAAAGAAATATTCGCAGGGTAAAATTACCGATTATTTTACATAAAAGCATATCAGTAAGAATATGTATATAAATATTTTCATTATATCCAGTGTATACATACATATTAGGTATTCATAAGCATCTATAAGATAGCGGTTAATTTGCTAATAAAAATTTGTTCAGTCTTACACTGGTGTAATCTTTTCAAGAATTCAATCGATTCATTCATGCAAAATTTTGATATATACAATATATCAATATTGATATAATATATATATATATATAATATATATTTTGATATTTTTATATAGGTGCGCCAAGGATCTACTTTAAAAAAAATTTTGCTGTTTCCAAAAACTTTTCTAGATATTCCGCTTAGCTGCATTTTTCGCTTAAGTGCCCCAAATCATGTGCATCGAAGGTGAATGCAGCTAAACGGAATGTACTGTACAATCAAAAATATGGAAAAAGTAGAGGAAAAACTGAAAAAATGACACGGTACCTATATCTCACAAAAGAGAGCTGCTAGAAAAAATCTGAGGATAGATTCGAAATCAGCGCACCCAAATTAGTAAGAAACAGTAGAAAAACTCCATGCAACAGAAAAAAAGTGTTTTTTGTTGTGCTGTGTAATCCTTGCTTCGCTACAAAGCACCTGCAGAACGTACCTGTTTCATACCAGTTACTTCTTTACGTACCTCGTGACTTCGCCCTGGCCGTGTATGAGAACGACATCAATCCTAACTACTCGTCTAATAAAAGGGTTCACATTTACGCACTTTCCACAAATAATTTTTCCCAATGCTCGTGTAGTCGAAACGTCTGGAAAATACATTCGTACATATCTACTTATGTACCTACATACCTGACAATATCATTATAGAAAATGCATATTAAGTATCCAAGTTGATCGAGCGCCGCCGCGCCGATAATGTCAGGAAGAGGTGTCTGGGCAAGACAGAGGCGATTTCTTATCGATTTCAAAAAGTTTGCGTATCGAGAAATACATATTGGACGACCACATTCGAGAAAGAAAATGCTGCTGAATCAGTAGAGACGGGAGCATGTCCAATATTGCATGCGCACATTTGCTCGTCGATTAGAAGTTAGCCAAAAGGTTTCTGCAGATCATTATACCTCAATTAGTAACCTAATACGGATACGGGCCACCTGAAAAGTGGACAGTGGCTAATGACGCAAAGGTCACACTCAGAACAGCTCTAATTGCTGTCTTAGTCATCCTCTACACATTATCAAGTCGAATCGGAGGCTCAGTTCTTAAACCATGTAAGCGGAGCGAAAAGAGTCGAGTGAAAGACTCAATCGCTCTCTGCTCTTCCCGCTTGTCCATGTCCTTTAAGATCTGCGGCTGCATCAAACAGTTGTGGAATTTTCATAACGGAGGAAAGAAAACAATGGCTGAATGAGGCAGTCACCGCATTGCACAGTGATTCGTTCCATAGACAAAATTCAAAAAATTTATAGTCTCAGATTTTAATGATTTTGATGTTATTTGAAAGGTAAAACTCCAACTAAGAAAACACCAAAAAATCTGTGCAAAAAATTAATTTGTGTCTGTACAAAAGCGGCTCAAAGTTGAAACTTATTTTATGTTTTTTAGTCTATTGAATAAACAAATTGTAAAAATACATGGTACACAACACGAAGTTGCTTAAACTTTCAATATGGTTTAAGAAATGATGTGGCCATTTTAGCGTTTAATATTTTCTTAAAATTTGCAAAGCTGAGGCTTTTACATCACTTTTAATTCAAAATATTTTTCTAAATTAAAAATCTGAAAATTTGCAAAACTTAGAGTAAAATATCTAAAAAAAATCCAGAAAAATCTAGCCAACACACTCGTTGCTATAGCTCACCAAAAATTACGAAAATTGCAAATTTAAGTCTCAGACATTGCCAAACTACAACAGTTTAAGAAAAACAAAATTGAGATTTCAATTCAGCAGACCATGATTAACTAGTATACCAAATTTTATGAAGAACGGACCACTCCTTCTAATTTTGTCCCTCGGTTGTATGGAGTCGAATCACTGTCCATTGTCGTAATAACAACAATTCAATACGGTTGGGTATGTGCATGTATCTTGGAATTTTAAGTAATTTGTGATTGATCAATGGCTTATAGAGTAAGTGTGTGCATTAGCACGCACATTGTATTTTTCTTTATATACATATATACCTAATTATTATCTAAATTTTTGTGACCCATAATAATTACTTGGTGAAAGACATTCACGTGCTTTTAATATCGAGTCGAAATTTTAAGGCCAGTGCTTGAACAATTTCACTGCTTAACTTACTTAACTGGCCATAACAACTCGTTACCGGGTTACGGCAGCGTTCTTCTCCAGTTGATCACACCAAAGCCCGGAGACACGGCCTCCCTCTTCGCCGTCGACCTTCAACTAGTGCATCGAACATACTACTGTGTACAAAGAATACCCGGAATTTGTTTATAATTCAAAAAATCTTTATTTATTCTTCCAAATCAATTTCATCGCCTTCAAAGTAGTCCCCCCCGATGCAATGCACTTATGCCAACGGACTTTCCAATCTTCGAAGCATGCCAAATAGTCACCTTCCGGTATGGCCTTCAATGCGCGCGGCGATTCACGTTGAATCTCTTCAATCGATTCAAAACGGTGTTCTCGAAGTGGTCTTTTGAGTTTGGAGAATAGCCAGAAGTCACAAGGAGCTAAATCAGGCGAATACGGTGGCTGTGGAACGATATGAGTTGGCGAAATGCTCACGAAGAACCAATGCCGTGTGAGATGGTGCATTATCGTGATGCAAAAGCCAAGAGTTGTCTCTCCATAAATCCGGCCTCTTTTTGCGAATAGCTTCACGCAAACGACGCATAACGCTCAAGTAATATTCCTTGTTGACAGTTTGGCCCGGCGGAAGGAACTCATAATGCACAACACCACGATAATCGAAGAAATCGAATTCCGGGTATTCTTTGTACACAGTAGTATTTTCCGCCGGAGCTTCATCGTTCTTACGGCAGACATGGCCAAGCCAGCGTAGCCGCTGGATGTTAATTCGCTGTGCTACGTCCATGTCTCTATACAGCTCATACAGCTCGCTGTTGGGGCCGAAGAGCCGACGATTTTGCGAAGTACCTTCCTCTTGAAAACTTCAAGGGCTGCTATGTCGTTTCACGTCAATGTCCGTGCTTCTACATACGGAAGGAAGACAATAAGTTTTTGTTGTTAATTAACCTCTAACGGGTTAATGGGTTAAGGAGCTATAAAAAACATATGATTTAATTGGTCTCATGACTTCACACTTGGCAATAGTTCTCCAAACGTAAACTATTTGAAAGCCTATAGTAATTTATTGCATGTTTTCTAGTAGGTTCTGTCAGTAATATACGAAACGATATGTCTATAAAAATATACGAAAAGTTGAGACGTTAAAGATGGTCCGTGGGTCTCTTGGGTTTTCGTAGTTTATTTCTGAACAACATGTTTTGCGGTGATGAAGAAGTCGCTGCTAAATACTAGCGTCAATCATTTCTGCGTTTATTGTTTTCACTCTGGTGTTCTTATATGCATGCCAAGGTACATCAATGATTGTTCTCAGTATTTTCAATAGTAGTCGTTTTATTATTAGATTAAGTGGTCGTTGCGAGTTTTGTTATCACGTTTTACAAATTTAAGCTGCTAGTACAGTTTTCGGAGCTGGCAGATATCGTTCACATTGTCTGTTTTTTGAAGACAGTCTTGCTGCCGTTGGCGTGTCATGAGCAGCAGTGTTAAATAAGTGCACTTCTTTCTGGAATAAACTTTTTTGCAAAAGATGAAACTTTTCACCAGCTTGTTTGACATACAGATGATCATCTTTCTATTGATTTATCTAATGATCTGGGCAGCTTTTATTATATAAAAAATTTAAAACTTAGTTTCGGTAATTACTTATGACGTAAAACTTTAGTTATCAGGCAAAGTTTTTGTGAAAACAATATTGTAGTTTTGTAAGAAATTTAACAGTTGATGAGGAAATATAAATTTCACTCATAACAGCTTAGACGTTATAGGACATTGTATACAGTTTGAGGCTTCTGACAAGACTTTACCTGGTTTATGGGTGGTAATAATAAAGTATCTAGATGAAATGGAATGGAATGGATATGAGGGGAGCCGAGAAAGTGAACCCTAGAGAGTCCAATTTCTCAAGCACTCAGGCTAGATAGCCCATTGTGCTTAAGACTCGTGAGGAAAAGGGTGGTAGAGGAGAGTGAGATGGGGTTAAAGAAATAAAGTAGTAGGGTATAGGGACTACGATAAATCGCTGAATGAATGAATTTAATGAATCTCAGGAGATCGCGCAGGGTAAGAGAATGGACCTCGTCCATCCTCATAACTTGAGAACCCAAAATGCGCTATCTTGTTCTAGCGAAGGCGGGACATGCGCAGAGAAAGTGCTCTGTTCTGTCTACCTCCTCCAGACAAGATGCGACAGTTGGATTCTCGATGATGCCCATTGTGGCCATATGTTGACTCCAAGGATTGTCCTGTGAGTAGTTCGGCGATCCAGCGAAAATCGTTCCTTCTTAAATTCAGAAGGAATACCCTTGCGTTCCTGCTCGGGCCTAACACAAAACACTTGGCAGTCCCTCTGTAAACTGCTACATAGGATTTAAGTGCTTGCTAGACTGGTGCCGATTATTGGTTCTGGTACCAAGGGCGTGCCCCTGATCCACAGTTAGCCAATTTATCGGCAGTTTCGTTACCTTGAACACCACAGTGCCCAGGAACCCAGATAAGTTGTAGCTTATTATGTCGCGCAACCGACCTGAGCTTCATCTTACATTCTTGGACAATCTTCAAAGTCACTCGCGCGTTCTCCAGGGCCTTAAGTAAGATTGTAGTTTATTATTGTAGAAATAGTTTCTAGATACTAGGAGCTACTTAGCATGTCATTTTTAGCATTGCCACCACATGGACGTGATTCTGTTTGGAGTTCGGCTAGCATTAGTTCGTTGCCTAAAGCCTTTTCGGACGAATTTTGTAGCAATGTTTTTAGAATTATATATAATTTAAATAATAAAATTAGAATATTCAATATTAGCGCTGAAGATTACGAAAAGGATGCTGAACCGACAAGGCATATTTTTAGTTTTTACACCAGATGCGAGACCTCTCTGATCTTTTACGATCTTTTAACTAAATTGTTACGCATTGGGTTAATACATATGTGTACGTAGTAGTAGTTCCTTGTGTAATAATAGTAGTTTCCATGTGACGTTTCTTTTTCGAGCCAAAATCAAGCAAAACACTGAACCAATTTAGATGAAATAACTACCAAACGATTGTTATATGAGATTGACCACGCCAACCTCTTACGCCCACTGTGGCAATAAAACTCAACTATGGTATACTTTTGTAAGGCGATATGGGTATCAAACGATTACGCGTGTCATTGTGACAAATATAGAAAGTTCAGTTTTTATTGTGAACAATAAAAGGACTCAACTAAGGTTTGCAGTCAAATATACCCAATATGTATGCATGCAGTTGCCTAATGTCTGTGTGCATAGATGCAACACGTTCCACAACATCTGATTTCTTGTTTGGAGGATTAACATTGCTGCCAAAGCGTCATTCGAATTGATGCAATTCACTCGGGAGGAATTAAGTAACTTGCGCAAAAATCATTATAGCCATTATCGTTTTACTCGATTATTTTCTGTTGGCGTTGGAAATCAGCCGAGTGTAGTTTATCTTATCTTGCAGATTGAAGAAGCAACCCAAGCGCCAATGCACGTAAGTGCCCAGGTACACTGCTGCAAGTACGAAAATGCATGGAATCGGTTTGTGAAAAAGCGGACGGCAGCGACGTAAACAAAGTGTTCTGGGGGGTAGCGGCGGTCGGGGCTAAGTGCTAAAGTGCTTCAAGAAATGAAAATGACGCATGCCCACAACGACACCAAACCAATACATTTGCTCAACGTTACACAGATACACACACGCATGCATGTACACATGTATAGCGGAATGTCGCTGTCGGATGCGAGCGAGCTGCTAGTGGAGAGAACCCGGGAATGGAACCTACATATCTGGTTGGAAATATAATAACTCGAAGTGTTGGAGAATTTAACCTGTTTTTGGCTGGAAAGAAGCGATCTCGCACTATACTGGCTAGAGCACCTGTAGGCACAGCCGTAACAGATACACATACCTGTGTATCGATGGTTGATGAATAGATTTCTTTCTGAGCTCGGTCTGGTCTGAGCCACACAGGCATTTCCAGCGACACAGAAGGGAGAGATAGCGAGAGTGCCAGAGAGAGAGAGAGAGAGCATACGGTGCGCATGTGTAGTGGTGGAGCCGCAGCTGGAGTTCGGCCAGGCGGTTGCCGTCGCTACCAAGCCAAATCCAACGTGCACACACAGATACTAAAAATGCACACTTGAGCGCCGCAGTGCCAACACGGTGACCACGAATACCAGCGGGCGAGCGAACGATCAGTCGAGTTAGTCGTATTGGAAGCGTCGAACGTCCTGATTGTGTACAGCGCGTATAGACGTTCTTTTGGCTCGGCCGTGTCGTGTTTCCCTCATTTGAAATAAATATTTATACGCTTTTCTTCGCCCGAAAAAAGAAACTGGCAGAAACTGCTTTGAAAGTGCGGCGTAGCAAGTGCGAAGTAATGTGAGGTGCGTATCCACTGCGTGCCCAACGCGATTGTGTCGTTCGTCCCGTCTGCGCGGCTAACTGTGGAACCCAGTGAGCGCCGCCGAGTCGACTTCATGCGGATTTGACAGCATGAAATAGCTAGTTGGGGTCGCCTAACCTATGCATTTCGTTCATTTGAATTTCCGATGCTATTGTACGAAATCGGGTTGCGAATAAACGCTGAATGCCGAACGTCGACAGTTTGGTAAGCTATGGTCAGCTCTCCAGTGAATAAGCATCTTGCAGATATAGCTCGAGCAAATTCGCGAATTGAAACGCAAAAACCATATGTGGCGACTGACGGTTGCTCGTAGGATTGAGTGCTCGGCTGGCTGTGGTCCACACGGCCAATATTATCTGCGCTGTGTGCCTGTCCGTGTGTCGGTGTGTCTGTGCGTGGCTGTGTATACGAGTGTGTGCTGCTGTGAGTGTGTTTGGGGTTTGATTGTCTTAATTAAAGCCATAAAAACCAAAATCCAAAAATGAATAATGGAGACCAGTAAGACACCAAACTGAAACGCTACGAAACAAAGTTAAGCAAAGGAAAATGAACTAAAATGAAAATTGTCAACTAGCTGGGATCATTTTCACTTTTGACTGCGGCCACTGTCATTGAGAAAAGTGAGAAATGAGAAGTGCAAGAAATTAACGTAATTAACAAAAGTGCCGATTGCACGATAAAAGAGCATACCGTACCGTGTAACGCGCGAGTACTTGGCTAGTGAACGCTCGCCTACGGATTGCAACTACGTAGCTACGAATCGCCAACAATTGAGGATCGTGTAGTGGCAAACAGCAACTGACGGCGCTGTGAGGTAGATTGCAGTGGCAAGGAGCGCCTGCGCAGGCACCCTACACAAGCACGGGCGTGGACAAGTGCGCCAGTGCTTCCCCCTTGGACGCTTACTTTTAGGCAAAGGTTAGACTTGGATGCAGAAAAGCGAAAGCGGCCGCAAGCACTCACGAGCAGCGTCGAATGTTGGCCATCGATCGAGCGTTGGCAACTTGCTGCCCTGTTGCGCTATTACACCGCTGGCAGCCCGCGCGCTACACATTCGAAACGTGCTGACGGTGTTAATTTTTCTCCGTTCTGTTATCGCTCTGTTGCTCTTTACCTTTAACTAAAAGATACCTAGTAAGTACACACAAGTGCATCGTTGTGACGCGTAAAACTCGTTTCGACGCTTTAAACGTGCTTCGATGCTTCTTGTGCTGTTGCTGTTGCTGCTAAACATTGATGGCGATTCGGTGTTTATGAAGAATGAATACTCGGATATGCATAAATTTGTTCATTTATTGGTATTTTATTTGTCTCTTCTTACTGATTGTCTGTTCGCCAGCCAGCCAGTGAATTTTGCTGTCGTCGTGGTTTTCGCGGCTTCGGACGCGGATCAGAATCTAACTGCCTTTCGGGCTGCGCTGCGCGTGTGTTTTGCATAAAAACACTCGTTCATGCAGTCTTGAATTTTTTAACATTTTTGTTTGTTTTAGTTGTTCATTCCACTTCTTTTCGTTGAAGCCTCTCGCGTTGGTTATTTTTTCGCTGGCTACTGATCTTACGTGTGCGCTTGCCAATTTCAAGCGGCCTGAGCTTGCGGGCTTCTTGCCAAGTTGGGAATTTAGCGCGACAATATGTAAGACTAGTTTTTATCTTTCCGACCACGTTCGGCTTACAGTGGAAGACGTCTTCATCTCTGTCGCTCATTCTCCTGCTCTTACCTTTCGTTTGCGGCCTCCAACTCTCATCTAGCCATTTCTGCGCTCTCTCTATATCGCATTGGAAATTAATGATCATCGAATGGCAGATGTGTGGGCAGGGGCTAGGTGGCGAGACGGCGGCTACGAAGCAAATAATTTATTGACAAAAACTGTTGGCAAATATAAACTTGCATTCAATTGAATCATTATTTGTTATTACTTTGTGTGCGCGAAATGGGGAAACAGTTGATTCTATGGTATTCGGTCTGGTTTTGTTGGATTTTTGCTATAGAAATATGGAATTATCTCAAAAAGTAACTAAGTGAATAATCTTGTCGTTATTGCCGAAATAATTTCCAACTTGCAACAACCAACAGCAATCTCCAAGTCACAAACATCATCATTGTCTTGGGTACTTTCTTACTCATTCATGCATAATGTTCATATATATATACTATATACTTAGTTAGCTTAACTGCCTGCATGCCAGTGAAACGAATTCGTCTCAAACTGCAGCAACATCAACAACAGGCGGTTGCCTATCAGTCGCGGAGACAAAGTCTGCAAATCATTTCATGCTGCGCGACAATTGAACACTGACGAGCAATTTGAAGTTGGCGCGTTAAAAGAATTGTGTGCTGATTGACTGATTGATCGCACACAGCTCCTTAGCGCGCATAGTAATCGCTAATGTCGAATGCTTGTTTCTAAATGAAAACCCCCGCTTGTTCGCTTGCAGTTGATGGTTCATGCACAGTTTCGCCCGCCCGCCCAACGTGCTGCAGAACGCGAATTCAATCTAGAAACAGAGCCGGTGTTAGTTACGTAGCACGGCGGAACAATCAATCGCGAGTGCTGCGTGCCGCGATGTTTATTGCAGACTTTAAACGCTGACAATTGCAAATGCTCCTTTGAAGTTGCTGCGCTGGTGAGAAATTGAGTGAACAGGTGTGCAAATCAGTCAGTGGCGGAGTAATGCGCGGCCACTTTGCAATTTAAGACTTGTACTGAAGAACATCTGGTGCAGCAGCATACGGTAAGTGGCGCTTAAATATCAGCTTACGCTTTTTGTATTATACATGTATGTTTTACACTTAACCTTACTACGTTTCCTTAAAGATCCGGCTGCCCAATTGTTTTGGAGCATTTATAGCAAGTCTACATATACATACATAGCAATCAGTTATAGCATTTGTACAAAATCGCAAGTTTAGGTAGCAGTGCGCAGTGTGAACCATGATTGGTTTTGTGACAGGTGACTGCCTGATACGTAGCCACATGAAAGGTTGGGGCTGTTTTCTTATGATGTCTGCAGATTTCTGCAGATTTTTCCACTGTCTAAGAGAAACAGGACTCACTTGGGCAACTTTTTTTTCGATAATGTAGGGATCTAGACGATAGGATTATTCACAGTCAATATAGTCTTAGTTATTTAGTAGTTTTGACCTTGGTGAACCTTTAAAAATCAGGAGGCACTTTTATTTCCATAAATAAACTTCCATTAAATCTGGTTTGTTTTATTCAGAAGCTACAGCATTCTGCAGTGTTACACTTCTGAGAGCTAGCTCCGATTTTTGAAGGATGGTGCTCCCAAGGTAGCTAGCCTTGTCCGCGCTAGGGCTGGGCAGCTGCACAGGAAGTTCGAAATTTTCCCCTCTCATTCAGTTTATTTACTGTACATCGTTCGAAGCTCAAAATTGTTTTACCAGTAAACGAATCGGAGACTGGAACACTCGGTCCTATCTACTGACTTACTTTCGGCATATCTGAGATCTGTAAAGGGTATTTAACCTTCCGTCCTCCACTGCGGTTCACGGCATCCCAAGAGCGCTTTATAACGCATTATTTCCGTTATTCCGAATGGCATATTTATGCATTTAAATCAAGTGCGAACTGTTAATTAGCGAATGATTGTTGCTTCATTTAGAGTATTGTAAATTGTCAAACCAGGTATATTTAATTTTGTACAAAGTTTACGTTACAAAAGTAGTCAGAAGCAAATACTGTACTATCCTTGAAAAAAAAAAAAAAATTTATAATTAGTAAAATAAAATAAAGTGCCAAAAAAAAACAATAGATACAATTTTACAATTTGGAAGTTCTGGCTTAAATGAGTTTTTGGAGTAATCCGAAGGACATTTTTACCAGAACTAACCTAATATATCTACGAATATACGAAACATCTTAATTTTTTCTCTTGTTTGGAAAGAAGGAAGTACAACATTTAATTGAATTTGAAGAAATTTTATTTTTTGTTACGTTTTTTGTTATAATAATAAAATAATGATGCATAAAAATATGCATACTCGTATGTATGGAACTATGTACTTAGGTATGTTGAAAACATGAAGGCCAAAAAATACATTTCAGGTAACAATATATTTGAGAAAATTTTGAGAAAATATTTTACAAATGAGTTCGATTAGGCGTGCCTCAAGACGGGGTAACATAAGCTCTGTTTGGGTACGGATATTTTGTACAAATTTTTATTGGATGGCGTTTGTGTACGCCCAATCTCTCGCAACAAGAGAAAAACTGAGAGTGTAAAGTGACAGTTTATTTTGTAAGAGCTTGCAAAATTATACTGGAGACAATTTTACCAGTAACTTGTAGCCAGCGAAAAGAAGATTAAGAAAAACATATGATTGAATGCCATTTGGTCGACTGCCCAAAAGAAACAATTTTTGCAAACATTTGAATGCAAATAGACTACTGACCCACAACAGTCCTGCACAGCTTTTCCTAATGCAATAATTAAACATTAGTTTCCTTATAGCTTCAAACTTTAAACGAAACTTTTAAATTAGCTGTTTCTTTCTTTAACCATTAACCTTGTTTCTACCATTTTCCTTTGATTCGCTTTGCATGTGACAAGTCACACTGGTGTAAACAAGAGTTAAACTAATAATTTTTAAAAATATCTGTTGGTTTATTTTTTGAATAGTTTTCATTTTTGGAAGCGTAAGCTTGCTTACTCTGCTGATTTTAGTTAGTTGCTGACAAATTTTTTACTGGAAAGTACCCAAACAGAGCTATATAGTATACCTGTGATCATATGGAGGAGAGCTGAAGTCGAAATTTGAAGACCATGTGCACATAAGATGATCTGACCAATGCATTGTTGTTTGAAAATACTTAAGCTAATAAGTAAACGCACATAATATTGTTACGAAAATGACATTTCTATGTTCGTTTTGGATTGTTGCCGATGTTGTCGATGTTGCCTCATCGTTACAATATTGTTAAAAAAGGGATTTTTCAAAACTGGTGAAATAAATTTTAGCGCATTGACTTCTATAAAGCAACAATGACTCAATTCTCTTAAGGATCGACTTAAGCTACTCTTCCATATGGCCACATATGTTTTTGAAATGACAACTAATTCCAAAGACTTTTTGCTAGTATTTAATAGAATATTTCTCAAAGTGGTTTTCTGCTAGCAAATTGCGTTGTTTTATAAACAAACAAGAATACAGTTCACGCATTTGAAGGGTAACATCACGTTCAATGGGAACCGTGTTATATTTAATTGAATAAAATACTCAAAACTATTGGAAATCAAAGAAACTAGATAGTTTTTTGTTTGTTTGAATATTTACAGTTTATGTATTTTTTATTAACACTAGAATGCCCGACAATCTGACCTACCTAAAATACCCAAATGTAGTCATTTTGACTACAATATTGTTTACTGACTTTTTTTTAATTTTATTGGTTTTTAAATAGCAAATATGAATAAATGTACACGAGATTAAAATAAAATATGTATTTAGTTTTTATTTTTTTATGGTTTACAAAGTAAATTCATTTAAATATAATGGCGTAGATACTTTACACATAAATGGGATAAAATGGAATGAAATTTGGAATTTGTGAATGAATTTTGTAAATGAAATTTGGATTGAAAAAATTGGGAATCACAGCCTACTATGATATTTTTTTTTAAATGTTTGCAATTATTTGATATTTTCATATTTCGCAATTGAAGGTGAATATTTGTCTATTTATCAGTAAGATTTGCTGAAAAATTTATATAGGTAGTCAAAATGACTCCTTTTGGGCATTTAAGGTAAATTTTGCAAAATTGGGATGAACAATTTGTTTACAATATTTTTAATATATTTATCCATTTAGTTTTAAAAATTAGTAAAAGTCACGTAAGATATTTTTTACAAAGTTATTTACAATAAAAGACCTCAATATAGTCAAAATGACTACCTTGGGCATTCTAGTGTTAACCGGCAATAAGGCAAGTCTATTCCTATTTATTCCTGGAATGCAGTCAAATGTGATTTGATTCTATACGTTTTTGCACTATTTGTTAAGTTTTTTTTCACTATTTTGTGTGAATTGATATCGCCATCGACTAAATCAGGTTTGCCCGAATACTTGGATATTGATTGATCAAATCGAAAGCCAAGCAAAGCATAGATACATATTTGTTGTTTCTGTTTTTTGTGTCCATTTTATCGAAAGCGAAAATTCAACTTAAAATTTAAATTTTAATTCAAATTTCATTTATAAAACTACAAGAGCCGGGGCGCGACTTCGCCGGTACGACCAAATGATACGAGAATCTAAGAACAAGTCAAAATAAATACTGCGCCAACGATTGACTGACAGTGCACGGATCGACTTTGTTTCTTATTTACTTGCACAGAAAGCATTGAAAGCACTACAAACAAACTACAAGAAACCCATGAGTAATGTAAATAATTTGAGATACGCTTATCTTTAGTAACAACAAAAATAACAACAACTTCGGCACGATAAGACAGCAATGCGACGCATTGCTCGCAAAGTTTTCCGGCTCGTTGCCGGGCTGCTGTTATTATCACACAAGTGCAAGTGACTTGCAACATCGTCAGCGTCAATGGTGTCAAACGCGCGGCGCCGTGCGCGCTTTCCACCACTGCCAGCAGCAACACGCGCCGCTTGTGGCGGCTCTCCGTGTCCATCCATTCATGTCTTTTCATTTTTCTCACTCTTTAGTTCGCTTTTTACCACAAGCGCAAACATTTTTTCACAGTTGCCATACGAGAAATTCAAGTTTTTAATTATTCCAGCTACAAAGCACATAGCGCAGACAGAAATACATAAATATGTACATGAGCAGTGCCGTCTGTGGTTACAGGGCGCAGGGCCTAATCAATAGTAAGCTACAGAGTACTCGGAGATATTCGTTTCAGAAAGGGCTCCGCAATGCAAATCGAGGCTTTTATGATGTAGATAAGACGACCGCCTCTGAGGCGTCTAACATTGAAGATTGCTGGGTTTATGCCGAATGCGGTCCTGGCCTATGGTACTTTCATATGTATGCATACATATTTCCCTTTTAAGAGTCTTTTCAAGCCTACAGCCATATGCATACACACACACACACAAATAAATATACATTTGGATGCATATATATGTATGCGACTGGATGCAACACAATTATAATAAACATTGAAAAAGTGCATTGGGTCTGCGGCTGGCTTTAACTATTGCATACAGTGGCGCACACAGGGGTCGGATTGGGGTTTAAACCCACCCGAAATATTTTTAAGTTAGTACAGAAATTTAATTTAAAACCGTCGCATATATGTTCAATCATCAATAACACTACTCGACACAAAAAATGCACCTAAAAAAAATGTTTCTAGACTAACTTTGGGCCGCTGAACACGAAACTGAAGATCAAAAAAATTTTGTGAGAAGCGTTTTCAAATCTTGGAAAACCAGTTTTTACCCTGTTGTTTCAGTTATGAGCACATATCTTGTAAACGAACCATCCGACTAACACAAGATGTCCGTCGATCAGAAGATAATACCTTAGCTTTTCCAGAGATACACAGATTGTCCATATCAGATGAGATTTGGAGAAATTACTGACGATGAAATTTGTAAAAAAGTGAATTTTTCGACCATTTTCAAAAATCATAAATTTTTGAATGTTTTTTTATGGATAAAATAAATTATTTCCTTTGGTTTTAAAACCTTAGATGAAAAATATATTATTTGTGCAAATATTAAGCCTACCATCAATGGAATCGAAAGAAAAATTACAAAGCTATGATGCACTGAGTGAAAACACCAACTTTACATTTATTACACCGTGATCCATCCAAATGTTGATATAGGCGTGAAACTTGAGGTAATTTACCTGGCATAGTCAGTTTTTCATTTTCTGACCCAAGGTGATTTTTTAAGGACTTTAAAATTTTAAGGACATACACATTTCAAATATTTTTTTTTAATATTTGCGGTTGTGCAATAATGAAGATATGGGTCCCAAATAAAAGAGAAAAACTGTCTCCTTTAAATACATTTTCTATTTTGAACTTTCAGGACCAAAATATGTCAGGTAGGGGAAACATACATGTTTTGGATCTCAGTCTGTAGATTCATACATCTAAATTTTATTCTATTTCAAAGTTCTCAAAAAAATTACACGAAACCGCTTCCCCCCGAAACAAAATCCTGCGTGCGCCACTGATTGCATACATATGTAGATACCTAGAACGGCGGCAAGACAAATGGCTGCAAACAACCCAGACCTCGTATTAATAGATTCATTTAGGGTGTATAATGCTAAAAGTATCTGCTCCGTACTCCATTTCATGTAAAACATTTTGTGCACATGAACCTTTGAGTGAAAATGGTCATCACTGGAAATGGAATGATTTGATATGCCGGGAGATCTTCCCAAACATTCAAAGAATTCGGAAAATATTGACAGAAACAGAACAACTATGTTATACTTACTTACAAAAAATGTGTTTTCCTAAAATATGTATTGTATTTTTTGATCTTGAATCACAACAATACACTGAGGCTCAAGTCTGAAATAAATGATGCGGTCTGCTTCCTGTTTGCGCGTAGGGAAACCCGTTTTTCATTCGCGCATAACAGAGAGAAGAAAAACAATACGAAGTCTGCGTGTGTCCCGTTAAAATGCTTCCCGCACCTTCTTCGTCAACCTTGCCAACAGTTCTCAACTGCAAACAGCGTCTTTCACTTTTCTCTGATTTTAGTTTACATGCGGCCGCATTGAGATTTTCGCTTCTTCGAAAGGCTATTTCTGTTGCAGTTTCAGTGCTGCCGCCGCTGTTACTGTTCTGAGGCTCCCTGCTAACTTCAACGCGCCCAATCGCCGCCGCTCGTCATGCCAAAAATAACACAATGCTGCACTAATGACAAAGTCTTCGCTGCTAAAGGAAGGCACGGGAGCGTTTGTTCATGTTTGAGCTCAGCCAGTTGCCGTGCTGAACATGGGCGCAGTCAGCAGCAACACGGCAATGCTGGATCGGAAGTGTGCCTTATCGCAAAAGTTTGCCTACTAATGTTTTCGGAGTTATTTGTAAGCACGTGGGGTCCCCGGGTTCTCAGCCATGGTCACGTATTTCTCGGAGAAAGATATTCTTCAAAGAGCAGCCAAGTGTGGGTGTGAATAACATTAATCTTTACATTTATTATTATTCAGGTGCCGAACCTGTAACTCGACTAAATGCTGCTATAATACGATCTGCGGCAAGTCAGCCGACTTTTCAACCCACTTTCTACCTGAATTGGGTACACAGTTGGACATAATTAAAACGTTTTATTTCTCCTACGTGAGCATGTTTCATAAGTCGGGGCGAGCTTATTTGGCTGAATAAAAGCACGCAACCGCGAAAAGCACCGGCAGATGGCGACAACTGCCGGTTTTGGTGCGTTCGAAAGCGCTACTGGCTACCCTCACTGAGTCCAAATTCTAACAGAGAATCAGTAGCGGAGGAACACCTGCACAACTGTGTTTCACTTGTTTGTAGGTGTCCGCATTTCAATAGGTGATATTGATGTTTTTTTCCAACAGGACAGATACCAGCGGAACGACAGGTGACAGTGGTTTAGGTTTTCGGTTTCTCATTTCTGATGTTTTCGCGATTGTAAACTGTTGGCACGCATGTTAATAGTTGTGAGGGAGCAACCGATACACAACAAGAGTGTCAGCAAAACACATTTCAATAGACCACAAGGTTGCTAAAAACATTATTGGTTGTGAAAATTACCCGAACATTAGTCCTCTGCTTCCCGGCGAAATCTGCACCATTGTATTCAGATTAACAATCAGGACCAACACAATCACTTTTATTCTTGAACAACTCATCAATATTGATATCCTACTGCAGCTCGCAATTCTCATTTGGGATGCAATTGATACTCGTAATATGTTATGTTACGTACGATTTAAGAACTGAACACTAACGGGGCAGAAATGTACTATGTCTGTATAGGTATACTAGTGTCCGACCGAAGGTGGATTTTTGGCCGAAGCCGAAGCAGAATATTCGGCATAATAAAAAGTCTTTTAAGGAAAAAAACTGATCAAATTCTTCTTCTTTCTTTATTCATTTTTGTTTCATCTAATTTTAGTAAAAAAAACAGTCTTAGAGTTCAGTTCCTAACAAAAACAAAAAACTTAACAATTCAATTGACATAAATAGCTAATTAGAGATAATTTTTATTGATCGCAATCTTGATGTCCGCAATATCGATAAAACCCGAAAACGAAATTTCAAAGTAAGCAAATGTTAACATACTTCTTTGCTTTTGTCAGTTTCTCATTTTGTTTTGAATCGGTCTATTGTGATGAGGAATTGCATGGGGAATCGAGCTCAATTTATGGGAGATTTTTGTAGGATAAATTGAAGAAATGTCTTAATTGCACAATTTAGCTGGCTGTCTGAATAGGATATTACAGGGCGAAAACCTTCGGCTAAAGTATTCGGCTATTTTGGCCGAAGCCGAAGATTTAAATTTTCCCGAATACCGAAGCCGAAGACGAATATTCGGTCGGACACTAGTATATACATACATATGTACTATATGTCATGAATACGAATGGAAGTTGTTGGAACAGTATATTTTAAGTTGAAATTTTGCTGGGGTTTTTGTAATATTTGGAATAGCTTTTGTCTCTATTTTTAATTTTTTATTTGAAATTTTACATATACTACTAGCTGACCCGGCGAACTTCGTCTCACATGACATTATTTGTGGTTTTTATAATGAAATACGCGAGATGGCGAATCTATGGCGATAAAAATTGACGAAGAAAACCAACTAAAGGAATAGGAGGAGGTACTGATTAACGCAATCGAGGCCCACAAATAAGCAATGTTGCTGCTAAGTTTCAGTAAAGAAATGGACTGCGCTTGAACAAAAATTAAATGATATAGGCGGTGACGCCTCTTATGCAATACCCGCACAATGCCCTTTGTCGAAAGAGAAAATAGTTCGTACTAAGTTTCATTGCTGTGCGACTTATAGTTCAGCAAAATATTTGGGTCACAAAAGTGGCCACGCCCCTTGTCCAACGCCCATCAAATCTTACCAGTATAATGACTCATCTATGGGACGACGGGGTACTAAATTTCAGTGTTGTACGACTTACAATTTCAAAGATATTCTCTATTAAAAATTTGGCTTGTATGGGCGGTGCCACGCCCCCTTGTTCAATACCCTCATCATTCCCTCTCCCGAAAGATATGAATAAATGGTAGGTTCGTACTTAGTTTCATTGCTGTGCGATTTATAGTTCAGCGGAATAATTGGGTCACAAAAAATATGCCACGCCCCATTTCCAACGCCCATTAAATCTGACCAGTAGAATGACTCATCTATGGAACGACACTATACTAAATTTCAATGCTGTGCACCTTACAATTTCGAAGATATTCTATATAAAAGATTTGAGTTGTATGGGTGGTGCCCCGCCCCCCTGCCCAATACCCGCTTCATTCCGTCTGTCGAAAGATATGAGTACATGATATGTTCGTACTTAGTTTCATTGCTGTGCGACTTATAGTTCAGCGAAATAATTGGGTCACAAAAGATGTGCCACGCCCCTTGTCCAACGCCCATCAAATCTTACCAGTAGAATGACTCATCTATGGGTCGACGCTATATTAAATTTCAATGCTGTGCACCTTACAATTTCAAAGATATTCCATTATTAAGATTTGGCTTGTATGGGCGGTGCCACACCCCCTCGTCCAATACCCGCCGCATTCCCTCTGTCGCAGGACATGACTAAATAGTAAGTTCGTAGTGAATTTAATTGATGTGTGACTTATGATTCCAAAGTTATTATCTGAAAATATGCAGAATTCACGGTCAAATATGGCATGGATTTTCCGACTTTTCCAATAGATTTTCCGGAATTTTCTTTTTGCACGAACCTGAACTGACTTAATACGAATCGAACAAAACAAACCCCATGAAAATCGGCCGTTCCGTTTGAGCGTGATGCGGTCACACACATACTGCCACTCTCTTTTATATACATACTAGCTGACCCGGCGAACTTCGTCCCGCACGACATTTGTTGTTTTTTTATAATGAAATACGCGAGATGGCGAATCAATGGCGATGCAAATTGACGAAGAAAACCAATTAAAGGAAGAGGAGGGAGCTACTGATTAACGCAATCGAAACCCTCAAATAAGCAATGTTGCTGCTAAGTTTCAGTAAAGAAATGGATTGCGCTTGAACCTGATTTAAATTATATTGGCAGGGCTACGCCCCCTTATTCAATACCCGCACAATGCCCTCTGTCGAAGGAGAAAATGGTAGGTTCGTACTAAGTGTCATTGCTGAGCGACTTATAGTTCAGCGAAATATTTGGGTCACAACAAATGTGTCACGCCCCTTGTCCAACGCCCATCAAATCTTACCAGTAGAATGACTCATCTATGGGACGACGGGGTACTAAATTTTAGTGTTGTATGACTTACAATTTCAAAGATATTCTCTACTAAAAATTTGGCTTGTATGGGCGGTGCCACGCCCCCTTGTTCAATACCCGTACCATTCCCTTTGTTGAAAGATATGAATAAATGGTAGGTTCGTACTTAGTTTCATTGCTGCGCGATTTATAGTTCAGCGGAATAATTGGGCCACAAAAAATGTGCCACGCCCATTGTCCACCGAACATTAAATCTGACCAGTAGAATGACTCATCTATGGGTCGACGCTATACCAAATTTCAATGCTGTGCGCCTTACAATTTCAAAGATATTCCATTATTAAGATTTGGTTTGTATGGGTGGTGCCACGCCCCCCTGTCCAATACCCGCCTCATTTCCTTTGTCGAAAGATATGAATAAATGGTAGGTTCGTACTTAGTTTCATTGCTGCGCAATTTATAGTTCAGCGGAATAATAGGGTCACAAAAAATGTGCCACGCCCCATTTCCAACGCCCATCAAATCTTACCAATAGAATGACACATCTATGGGACGACACTATACTAAATTTCAATGCTGTGCACCTTACAATTTCAAAGATATTCCATTATTAAGATTTGGTTTGTATGGGTGGTGCCACACCCCCTCGTCCAATACCCGCCCCATTCCCTCTGTCGCAGGACATGACTAAATAGTAAGTTCGTAGTGAATTTAATTGATGTGTGACTTATGGTTCCAAAGTTATTATCTGAAAATGTGCAGAATTCACGGTCAAATATGGCAGGGATTTTCCGACTTTTCCAATAGATTTTTCGGAATTTTCTTTTTGCACGAACCTGAACTGACTTAATACGAATCCAACAAAACAAACCCCATGAAAATCGGCCGGCCCGTTTGAGCGTGATGCGATCACACACATACTGCCACTCTCTTTTATATATATAGATATAGATTAAAGTAAAGAAGCTGTGTTCATAAAATATTAAATAAATTAAAGTGCTACAATTAATATGTTCAAAATTAAAATCAAAAAAGAAATCATTGCTAACTGTGAAACCTGAATTGGAGCGTTGAGCCAAAGACAATTAAACAATAAGATGTCTTACGGCCATACAACCGAATGGCATAGGGCGAGCTCGAATTTGCAAAATTTTCATTATCGAGAGCAAGCAAGCGTCGGTACAGTGAGAGCTTAATAATATTAACGCTCTTTGTTTTGCTCACGGCTTTGATCACTGTCAAGCAAAAGCAAAATTGTGTGCGCTCACTTTACATGCGTTGAAGTCAGTGGCGCAGGCAGGACTTCTTTTTGGAGGGATATTTCACTACTAATTTTTGTATTTGAGGGGGTTTCCCGTCCCGTGTGCGCTACTGATTAAAACAATCAACCACCAAAAAAATCAACACAAGAGCACATTGAGATCACACGCATATTCATATCTCTGCCGACTGCAAGCAGAGAGAGTTGCTTGCGTGGCTTCATCGTTACGCAGAGAGAGTTGCTTGTGTGGCTTCATCGTTGTTCTCCGGACGTGGCGCTGCTGTAAAAACCACTCTCACGTGGCTTTATTGAAAAAGCCACGGCAAATTTTTGAAGCGCCACTGATTTGTATGAACGTAAGACATCTTATACTTTAATTCAGTGCTGCCGTTTTCAATTTTTCTTCAGTAGTATAAATTATAATTTTTGGGTAGTATTTATCGACTTTGAGTAGTACACATGCATATTTTCTTAACAGTGTAAAAAATCGCAAGGATTCATCAACTACTAAATCAGATACTAAGTTTCAAAACACATTAACAATTTTATTTATACAAAAGTGAAAGAAACAATATAAGCAAATTTTATATGTTTTTATTATATAGGTACTAATAGTAATTTTTTGGTGGCTCCCATTTTTCCGCAAAATTTTCTCCTAATAAACTTTTCGAAGTTAAATCGAGTGGAGAGTAGCCTTTAGTAAACAGTTTCTTTTCTAATCTTTAATTAAATTTACTTCGGACTACTATGCGGAAACGCAATTACAGTACCAATAAACTGCCGAAGGAGCGGAAACATATACCCCGTTTATACGACAGCTCAAGTCGCTTTCAATCAATACGCATCGACTCAATACAGGTGATGTACACGCATTTTTTTTGAGCATTTTTAACTAAAAAACAAGCAACACTAACAGGTAATTTTCATTCAGACGTCAAAAAATAGGAAAAACGAAAATATAAAAGCATACTTTTCAAACCTTCTGCAGTCAATTCGCTTCTGAAATCAATGTATAAACACCTGGCTCGAAAGCGTATCGAGTCAATGCGAATCGACTGGGACCGTCGTATAAACATGGTAATAAATTCATTAATACCGTTTTTTTGGAAACTTGACTCAAGTTCCAAATTTAGCAATGCCATCCATTCCGCTTCTAGAGCTTCAACATTCTGTTCTTCAATTAAAAGTGAGAATCTTTCAATTAGGGGAACTAGGGAGGGAGATAAATTTTTTGGATTTATACTTTCCAAGCACCCTTAACTCAATGATGTCTTAAGTCGACCTAAGCAATTATCGTTTTTGGCCACAGATTTAATAATACTTAATAATACTAATACTTCTTTTTCGATGGACTTCAATGGAAAAAGTCTATGAAGCTTTGATAAAATACTTAATTACTTAAATTTATTAATATGAAATATCGTTCGAATTTTACTTTTAGCACTTCAAGCAAACAACCTTGAAATGGCTAATTGGGAATGGGACAATTTTGAGCAAACTTTAAATTGATTTTTTAAATTCAATAATTAGTTTCTTTTGATTAACAATCCAACGATTTGGCCCCAATTTGCGCTGGTCAAATAAAAATGCCAATCCCAAGAGAATTTAGAGATTTTATACACTTGTATCAGGATATTCCAATGATTACGAATTACATGTTTTTTACATGTTTAAGTTTTCTGACTCGTCGACGTCCCATTGACCACTTTATTGTCTTTATCAAATTTTAAAAGATTCTTACAAGAATATGCAAAAATATTAAGTTATTTTGTATTTAAATACAGTAATATTACTCTATTATTTCACGATTTTCATTTTTGGGTATCGCATCCGTTGCGCTGTTTCCAAAGTTTAACACTTTATCAAAAGCTATTGTACGAACAGCATTTGGCAACATAAAAAAGGTCCAATTGTCACTTTAGTCGCAAAACGGTAACTCTACGACGAGGTCATTTGCTTGATTGCAAAAAATCCAGCAAAAAGTGAAGCATACGGAAGCACATTTGTTAGAAATAAAAAACGGCAACGTTGGTTTAAATTTCGTGCTTTGGCAATGTTCAGTTCGGTAACATATTTGTATATTCTTTTCGAGTAGCCTTACTTAAAATATGAAAATTAAATTGCTAAAACTTATATTTCAGAAAATAGTAGTACAATCGGCCTGTGGGTAGTACGGTAGTACAGATGATGAAATAGTAGTAAAATACTACTATAGTAGTACGTTCGGCAGCACTGCTTTAATTGTGTTTGGTTGAACGTTGCGTTTTCTGACGCAACGCTCTCGCTCAGTGCGGCATACCGAAATTGAAGCGTTGCGTTGGGATTGTCAAAATCATGAAATGAAAACAAATGTCAAAAAATATCTGTTTAGTTGCCAAAAAAAACAACAAATTATTATTATTTTGCAAAACTTAGCTCTTATTTCAATAAATTCCTCACAATTTAAATCAAATCAAATATAAATTACAGGCGCTTTTGTTAGTCGCAGCCAACTTCAACCGCTAACGCCTTGTCAAAATTGGAAATTCGAATAGCTCAGCGTCAGAGCGTTTCAATTGCGGTTTGCCCCATACAATTTGTATTGTTATATAGTTATTGTTATTTGGCATGAAGCAATTTTGACAGTTGCTTGCCGCTAACGCTCCAATTTAGGTTTCACAGTTAGTTATCGTAAAACTCGCAGATATACGTTTTTTTAACGAGCCAACGCGCAGGGGATACCCCTATAAATGCGAAGCATTGCGCTGGTCCAGGAAGGATATATAGGTTAGGAAAAATTATGTTGGGTGAAGAATTTATGTACTCTTGCCTTGAACCCATCAAGATCATAAGTGCTGGGGAAAATATCTGCAAGGAGACCATCCATCCACAATCGCGCTGTACGGGCCAGAAACTTCTGAACAGTGCAGTGTGGCCAGCCTGCAAAGTACTCATGAACTTCCTAATACTAACTGCACGAAGTGTGGTTTAATTCTGCAAGTACCATTAGTACTGAGAAGGGCTAAGAGACTAGGTGGTAAGGGCCTAAGGGATACGTGTGTAAACTAAAGTCTCGACAATCGACTGATTTTTATTTGACTTGCTTTTGCGACCCCTTGACAAGAGGTGTAATCTCATCCTGTTGGTAGGCCGCGTACTGTATGTTTGTGTGAGGAAATATTTAACCACTGCGCTACCAATGCGATTCGATTGCGCACACGCCAAGCGCAGCTCCATTTCTGAGCCGCAACCAGCAATCTTTGTGCTCGTATCTGCAACAAGCCTGTAAACGCGAGCGTGCAGTATTGATGAAGAGCAAAATTAATATCTACTTACGTGCACGCACAAGTGTCCGCAGGTATGTGTAATCATGCGGCTGCGGCTTCCACAGCGATGCGAATAAGTGAATAGTGGCACGGCCGACTCGTCTTCTGCTTTAATCGAGTGGGCTCAGCTCAGCTCAGCGGCTGCTGCTGCAATGCAATACGGGGCGATCGCGAGTGGTACATATAAATAGTATGCACGAGTATGTACTATAACGCGTGGAAGGTTAAGTGGCTGCGACCGGCAGAGGAGCGTGTGGTGAACCGCCACAGCATGCACACTTGGCAGCTGCCGGCGGCAGCACTGGGGCCAACATCAAACTCTGCTTGTCTCCATTTTCAGTTTAAGCCTTTCTATTTCCTGCTGGCAACCGAAGTACGTAATAACACTTTGTTTCATTATCGTCCTTATTACATGCCATTTATTTCGCTGGCCTGTACGGATCGTTTGCGCTGCGATGGGCGTAGGGCTGTGCCTGCGATGGTCACTTGCCTGACTAGGCGTGTTAAAACCGAGAACAAGGAACTCATGCGGCCTCAAAGAATGAGTCATGTGCGTTTCTGTTGATCGATAGAATGCATAATGGCAATGCAAATCGAGAAGTGGGTATTCCAGTCGACTTGGTTGCAATTACTCTTTAATTTATTAGCCATCATAGGTGGTTGCTTTGATCACTCCGGCAAACACACAATTTCAATAACGCATTACAATAGCTCGAAATCCAAAATTGCAAACCAGCTACTAATTGTAACTAGCAGCAGTGTAGTTACTTTGCATGACAAGACGGCAGCTGGTCGGGCTGAGGTCTGAGTAAAGAAAATTTGTCTGTAGTATGTGTGAAATCGCAAGTAATTGGTGGGGAAACAAGGAGCCTCTACTTTAGTATTTACGTATGCACATATGTATATGCTAATGTAAGAATGTTTTACTTAAGATGTAAAAAACTTGGACTGTAGAACGTAGTAACTGGAAACGAGGCTGCACAGTGCACTGTCTGTAAAGATGTAGCTACAAGCTACATCGGCCGCAGCCCGCGCTCGGAGCGAAGCAGTAGCTGGCGGTGCATTTCCGTCGTTGAACTGATAAGCGGTTGCTGTAGGCGCTGCTAGTTCAACGATTGTGCACTTGCTGCCGTTTGTACTCAGTGTTGCCACTAAGAAATTTTTTTCCCTACCAAAATTGGTCCAAAATCAATCTCAGCCTACCAAAATAAATTTGTTGAACAAAAATTTAGTTTCAAACACATAAACATAAATCCATTATTTAAAAACAAAAACAATTAAATTCAGTACAAAAACAGCACAGCTAAGCATATTAAATATGCTGCAATTAAAAGTATTACATTAAAATTAACAACAACAAAAAACATATCACTTTTTTGAGAGATCTCTTTTTGCTGACAAGACATAGTGCGCTTCAGTCTTTTTAATTATTTCTTTACATAACAATGTTATTTATTGTAGTAAATTCCAATTTTGCTTCTATGCTTTATAAGCGAAAGTTCGCAAAATTTACGTTCAGCAGCTGCAGAGCTGTCAAATTAAATACAAAATTTGCGAGATAAATAAAACAAAACTCGTTTAATCCATTCTTAATGATGCTAACCTCGCGCCAAAAAATATTTATTTACGTGTCTCTTTTTAAACCAGTATTGCTTAATCTAAGTAAATTCCACTGCGTTATAATTTTATTTGGATCGCAGTCCACTAAATTTTGAAATTTTGAAATCAAAGGAAGAAGAGTTGAAATTTCTTCAGTAAGGACTATATGTGGCGTTATAATCTCCAATAGCTTTAGATCTTCCCTGCAGTGATGTTTGAACTTTTGCTGTACAATTTTTTCACAAGCTACAGAGTCATTTTCATATCATAAAAAAATTGTGTTGCCTACCAAAATTCCTTGAAAATCACAACAAACCAACCAATCTACCAAAGCCTTAATTTATGAAACGAAGCTACCAATTTTGATCCAATTGGACCAAAACGGCAACACTGTTTGTACTCCGTTTTCCTTTCGGCGCAGGATTGGCGGGTTCGGGGCGATGAGCAGCCGACAGCAACAAATTGAAATTGTCGGGCAGCGTGCAATGCGCTCCCGAACTAAATGCACAGTGTTGCGAGTTCATAGAGCGAAAGGACTAAAATTAGTGTCCGACCGAATATTCGGTTTCGGCCCAAATAAGTGGTTTCAGTTTCGGCCAAAAAATGCTCGAACGGCCGAAACCGAAACTTTCTAGAATATTTTTTACATTTTATTGTGTAGCGAGTGAACAGCCGAGCAGATATATAGTGAAAGGATGAGAAGGAGAATTTAGATGCCACCAATGTAAATAAACTTCTTTTTTTAGAATATAATACTAAGTTATTTAATTTTGAATATTAGCGAGTAAGGTACGAAAGGATGATATTTTTATGTTTATGTTTTTAAAAAATGAATGAATTGTTTTTATTAATAAGTATTCATTTATTTATGTTATGTTTGTTTGTTCTTTATTTACTTAAAGCATATATGTAATACTTCTATATTGGCACTAAGCTCAAGGTACATTCGCCAACATCACAGTACAGCAATAGTGAAATATGAGCGAGAAAGCGTATAAACGAATGTACCTTGACATATGTCAAAAGTCAGGTGCAGTGAAAATTTACTGGAAATAAATAAAAATTTGTCGAAATTGACTGAAAAGCCTACCTTTTTCTTCAACCGCCCCTGGAGCAGTTTGACAGTTGTTCATGTGTAGAAGTGCACATGTATACACGCATAGAAATACATTCGCAAAATTTCGTGTTTTCTGTCTCATCGCTTGTCTCCCTTTGATTTCCGAATGAAAACACATTGTGAAGATAGGTTAGTGCCAATATAGAAGTATTACATATATGACTTAAAGTAAAATTCGTTTGTTGAAAGAAATGCTTGATATGAGGATTTTTATTTCAACTAGAATGTTTCGGTTTCGGCCGAATATTAAAAAAAAACCGAAATTCGGTTTCGGCACAAAAAAGAGGTTTCGGTCGGACACTAACAAAAATAGAAGGAGTCGTACATAAATTAATTTTCGCATACAGTTGAGTATGAAAATTTAAAGCAAAGGGAAATCGGAGCAAAATACGAACACGATTTAAAAAATCTTCATATTAACAATGAAAATTAGATATCTTAGGTCACAAAAGCTACATAATAAGTATCGTATTTTTATATAAATCTATTTATAGATGTAAACACAGATAAAATACGATCACTCTAAAGCAATCGAAATTAAGAACTCTTTTAATAAATATAGAAATAGGTTAAGGTTATTGTTGCATACTCAACACTTTAGAGCAATTACACGGCTAAAATTGCATGTACATTAACCATGATTTAGTATTGTATGGAGATTCATAACAATGGGTCCTCCATGCTCCGCAACCAGTGGTGCACACAGGAGGGTTTGGGGGTCCAAACTCGCCAAATACAATAATTGCTGGTGCAAAATATGGTTTCAAATGGAATTGGACTCAACAGTTGTACGAAAATCTCCCCCCAAAAGAAATCCTGTGTGCGCCACATTTCAAAGTGCACGAGCCAAAACATTGGGGAGCTTGAGTGGGGTTTAATGACGTCGCATCGAGGTCAAAGTTCACAAATTGCTCCACAGATGCCCGGAAGTTGCTCTTAGATGTTATGTTACCTACCCTCTATCTCCAACTCTTAAAGGGGCTGGTAATTTTCTATGGAATTGGCTCCTCATTTGTAAATGTAGTTGTGTTGAGTAGGCGAGGAAACATTGTATCTTGGAAACTACTGAACCGATTGGAATAATTTAACCACAATCGGCAACATTCTTGAGTACAAAAAATACAAAATGAATTGAAATGAATTCAAAAATTTACCACCATAGAGCGTCCCCCATACAAACGAAGTTGTGAGCAGAGAACTGCAATTATCCTCTTTTTTAAGTCATTGGTGGAATAACACAAGAAAGAGTATTAGTGGATATGAGTAGAGTCCGACCGATACCAAATTTTTTGGCCGATGCCGATGCCGATTAATCGGCATCGGCCAATTCTCAGGCCGATGCCGATTAATCGGTCAAAAGGCCGAGAATCGCCGATGCCGATGCCGATGCCGAAGCCGATGCCGATGCCGATGCCGATTCCATAGAAAAAACAACACGAATGAATTCAATCAAAACACAGTTTATATTTTTAAATAACAAAAGGAATTATTACATATAACAGTACATTTCATTTCATAACAAATTAACAAACAAAAATAAGAAAATAAACAATTAAAAACTAAATAAAATTATAAAAAAATTCAAAATTTGAATACATTAACAATGTATCTATCATCTATTACAATACCTTTAATTGCTTTGCAATTGGTTTGCATTCATAAATTCATAAATTCATTGTTTCAAAAATAAATATTTCTCTAGTGAAGAAATTTACAGATGCGAAATTTTAATAAATGAACAATTGAATCAAAATGATTGTAATGAAACAGTTCAAACTGCTTCTTCTAGTTCCCCTCATGGAAAAACCCACTCCCAAAAACTCCACCCCTTGTGAACTTTTATCACAAGGGGTGGAACTGGAAGAAGGCAGTTCGCCTTTATAAAAACAGTTTGAAGCATATCTGGCGTAACAACGCATTCCTCGAGATTGTAATATTTTCGAATATTGGCATCAAAGATGCTATTTCCTTAAAAAAGCAGCTAAAAAGTAACTGGGCCTGCTTCAAGCGTTGCAGGCGAACAGCTATTCAGTGCTGCAGGTCAGTTGTATAGCGATAGACACACCAATTTACTCGGTGAAAATGCGAACAAACTTCTATTTCTGATTTACAATATAAAACTATTTAATTTTGATTATTAAAAATAATTAAATTCGAACTATATAATTATTTATTTAATTTAATTTAATTATTTTAATTTTTAATTTAATTTTTAATTATTTAATTTAATAAAGAATTTAATTCTTTTTAATAATTAAAATTAAATAGTTTTATATTGTAATGCAGAAATAGAAGTTTGTTTGCATTTTCACCTAGTAAATTGGTGCGTCTATCGCTATACAATTGACCTGCGGCACTAAATAGCTGTTCGCTTGCAACGCTCGAAGCAGGTGCAGATAAATACTTTTTAGCTACTTTTTTTAACAGCAAGTAGGAACTTTGATGCCAATATTCGAAAATATTGGAATCTCGAGGAATGCGTTGTTCCGCCAGATATGCCTCAAACTGTTTTTTTAAAGGCGAACTGCCTTCTTCCAGTTCCACCCCTTGTGATAAAACTTCACAATCGTGAAAGTCCCACAGATTATCACTGTGAGTTTTTCCATGAGGGGAACTGGAAGAAGCAGTTTGAACTGTTTCATTACAATCATTTTCATTCAATTGTTCATTTATTAAAATTTCGCATCTGTGAATTTCTTCACTAGAGAAATATTTATTTTTGAAACGAGGATCTAGTAGTGTTGAAACAAGCAACTCTAGATTTGTCTTTATGAATGCAAACCGCCTCAACAATGATTGCTTTAAGTTTTCTTTTAACATTGCAATTTCTGTGTCATCATCATCTGTTGCATCGAGCTTTAATTGCAACATAGCAATTAAAGGTATTATAATCGGCATCGGCATCGGCAAAAAAAGGCCGATGTGGCATCGGCCAAAAAAGGCCGATGCCGATGCCGATTCTTTTTTTTTTGGCCGATGCCGATACTAGCCGATGCCGATACCAATTTTATTGGCCGATACTAGCCGATGCCGATGCCGATGCCGATTAATCGGTCGGACTCTAGATATGAGTGAAAGAAAAACATCCAACTCATATCCACGCATACTCGTTTACGCAAGCACAAATATTTTGTGTGTGAACAATGAATAAGTTCTTTGCTGATATGAACCGGTGCATGCTCAGATCTGTCATTGAGTGAATAGGTTTATTGTGTTATACCGTAATCACTCACAACACCAAGAAACACCAATGGTTCAATGGAATGATTTAAGTCATTGGAGTAATTTTCAGTTTCGCTTTCTCCTTAGTTGAAATTGAGAATATTGCAACAAAAGCGGAAAACCAAAATGCAGGTCAATAAATGCAAAACTATTAAATGAACTTTTTGTTAGTTTTTATTTGTAAATAACAAAATGAGATCAAATCCATGCTTTTTAAATATAATTAAATTAAAAGAATTCATAAATATTAAAATTATACTTAAGAAAAATATACACGTACAAATAATACTCATTCTAAGTTAAATAACTAAAAACTAATTATTTTATATTTTTTTTGTTGAAAATAGAATTTAAGAAAAGAATATTGTCAGCATCAATGCACAGCAGCAACCAGATACGCGTCCAAAAGCAAAAAAATTACTGTTTAGCAAAAAGCGCAAAGCACAAAACGAATTATTACTCAACTCATCCATACCAATTTTCCTCTCACACGAACAAGTGAGTCAAATTAGATTATGAGCCAGTAACCAATAGATACACAAAATACCGGTACACATTCGTGTAAGAGGATTTTGAGTATTTTGATGTTTTGGTGCGAATGAGTAATAGTATTTTGTTGAATTGGTTTGAGTATTCACTTGCACCAATTGTTATGGCTCATGACTTAACCCCTTCCGGTACGATTTAATAATGAAAAGGTGTGCATGAAATAACCATTTAATTTTTATTTAAAAAAAACTCGTTTCATTTTATAATTCTTACATATTCTTAATAAATATTCATTTTTACATATTGTTAAATGACATTAAAAACGGTAAAATTAAGAAAAAATCGGAGCAAAAATTTAATAAGGTATATCAGGGGCGTAGCCAAGGGGGGTTTAGGGTGTCAGAACCCCCCCCATAACCTATACTTTGTCAACATTTTCAATCACTATGCATCGTATGTACGTTCCCACATTAGCAAAAAGGTCTTTTCATCTTGGAATATTTAAAAGAATATTAACAAAACCCTTTTTTTACCGAAACTAATTTGTTTTTTTAATAGTCACGTTTAGGCGTAATGCAGCGATTTGCATGTCCTAAAAACATGTCTTAAGAGTAGTTTAGTTCGTCGACCGGAATGTCCTTCAGGATGTCGGTACAAGCCTTTTGGATGGTTTCTACGTTCTCAAAACGCTTTTTTTTCATCGGCAAATGCATTATTTGAAAAGGTGAAATTTGCACGGTGCCACATTATGTGAAAACAAAAAAACAGTCAAAACAAGTGTCAATAGATGGGATGGCATCCTTCGATAGCCAAATGTTCAGTTAAAATGTAATAAATTTATGCTATTGAGATGCTTAACCTTCGCTTTACTAAAGATGATCCCAGGCGCTTCCGCCGCTATTTTGAGTAAAACTCACAATAAATATATAATAATTTATAAATTTTTTTCATACTTCAGTATTTAGTATCTTCCTCTGGCGATAGTTCGTATTTCGAAAAAAGGCCTAACTTTAATGATTTATTTTGAGACTATGGAAAATATTAGAAGATTTCTTTCCAGAGGGTTTATTGAACACATAATGAGGTACGCAAAAAAAATTTATCGTGAGTTTTAATCAAAATGGTAGCGAAAGCGCCTGGGATCACCCAGGTACATTTGTATAAAAAATGACAAAATTCAAGTTTAAACATGAACAAAATTTCAAAAATTTTTTTTTTCATGTTATTGAAAATTACCTTAAAATTTGTGCAGATATTAAACATGAATATTAAAAAGATCACCCGGGTGGGTATAAGTAAAGCGAAGGTTAAATCCAATTTCATGAATTTCAATGAAGATTTTGGCTTATCTTTTATGAATTACCGCCCAGTTTTGATCTACGGTGATCGCGGATTCAGTTGGCTAACACTTTGGTCATCATTTATCTTCTGACAATCGTTTTTAAATCGCTTTTACCACTTATGAACTCCACCACGGTATAAACAAAAATCACCATAAACTTGGTTCATCAATTTAAATGCTTCGGTTAAAGTTTAAACATTTTTTAGAACAATAGCACTGTGCAAGTCGAAAATTGAGACATGGGGGGGACCTACTGAGCGACTTTTCTATAGGTATACTGAATTGAAATCCACCAGCCGTTTGGCTGGATTTTCTCTAGTTTAACCCATTCGGGACCGATTGCACACCGTGTGTGCAATGGCTTTCCGAGGCTATAAGACAGTAATATGTAATTATCAGTTATTCTGAGTAAACTAGTCGTCGAAATAAGATTTTTCTGGAACTAATGAAATCTGCAAAGTACAGGAAAAATAAATTTGGCATTGTTTTTACTGTGTACAATACAAAGAAAAATAAAATTTCGCTCCTGTCCACCGCGTTCGAAAAAAATCGTCGTCTCGAATGTGTTAAGAGAAATCCGACTTTGAAGTTTGCTCATTTTAGTCGAGTTCGTCGCTTAAGTAGGTCCTAAATCGTTTCGAATATCGCTTTACTGTCTTCGGCAAGTTTGTAGATATTTTAACGACCAACAAATTTGCTTAAGACACCAATCCAAAAAAAATACATTCAAACTGTGTAATTGCGATATGTGCATTTTTTTGCGCAGCGCAACGTGGCGTATGAGTGTCATACGCCACGTTGAGTGTTATAATTAAATGACACTTATACGCTACGTTGCGCTGCGCAAAAAATGCACATATCGCAATTACACAGTTTGAATGTATTTGTTTTGGATTGGTGTCTTAAGCAAATTTGTTGGTCGTCAAAATATCTACAAACTTGCCGAAGACAGTAAAGCGATATTCGAAACGATTTAGGACCTATTAGCATTTAAACGTTCGAAGACTTAAGCGACGAACTCGACTAAAATGGGCAAACTTCAAAGTCGGATTTCTCTTAAACTAGAGCCAATCCAGCCAAACGGCTGGTGGATCTCAACTCAGTATACCTATAGAAAAGTCGCTCAGTAGGTCCCCCCCATGTCTCAATTTTTTAGGGTAAATTTCACGCACAGTGTAGTTAATATTGGATCTTTGTTCGATGCACATTTTTGTACGATGACACAAACATACTTCCACTTCAGATGCAATAACTTCGCTTTCAGTCCACCAAATTTCATGAAATTTTTACTAAAAATCAGGGAAAAAATTTAGTTTTTAATGCATTAAGTCACATAAGCCATCACAAAATGCCCTATTTGAAAAGTGCATTTTAATTTAAAAAACATGTAATACTAAACTGGCAAACATTTTTTTAAAACCCCCCCCCATGACCAATTTCTGGCTACGCCCCTGAGGTATATGGTTAATAGTCTTCAAGCGGGTGGTTCGTGCTTTAGTTCGCACAGTCAATGAGCGTAAACTGAAGCGCTTGCTCTCCTGCTGGCACCACTCGTTCCCTTTTGTGGCTTCCCCCCGCTCTATCAAGCTCGCAAACAAAAATTTGAATTTTTGAGCTCAGATGCGCCTTCTATACACTTCATATTCTTTGCTTGTACCAAGAAATTCTAACAGTAAACAATATGTGATAGGATCTGTGATATTTCCACAAGTTAAAAAGGTGTTGCCAAATTCAGTACACTAGAAATTTTAAACTAAATTAATTATCATATTCAACAGTATGCATGACGAGTGTAGCTCGTCATTGTGCGATATGGCATGAAAAACCAATGACGATCTAGACTCGTCATTTTACCGGAAGGGGTTAACTATACTAATTTTATTAGTACTCATTGCCAGTCTCTGGTTGTGAGGATGTCAACTTTTTGGGTTTCTACGAAGCAAAAATCAAAATGTATTGTCGAAGCGCCATTAACCTCCCTTTTCGAATATACACTAGTCAGAAAAAGTTTGCGTACAGGCAAGTCAAAATTATGTTATCACCAATTTTGACTTCAAAAATGTGTTCTCTTTTTACCAAAACTTATCCACATTATTCATATATGCCTGAACTGCACTTTTTGATGTGTTTTAGATGCATTAAAACAATAATTTTCCATATGTATATTCGTATTTATTGACAATATACTCACAAAACGGTGCAGAATAAGTTTGCGTACAAAACTAATTACGGGAATTTCCAGTTATGCTTTTAATTTTTATTTGGAAATTTGCATTCCATTGAACAGTAAACTGACTTGTAAATTATTTTTAAACGTATATGTGCTTAAAATTATATAGAAAACAATAGAACCCAAGCGAAATAAAATAAAAATGGATAAAAGGATAATCTTACTAAATCTTTCCCAAATTGACAAAAACTTTCGTGAAATTAGAGAAACTTTTCGAAGAGCATTTCGCCATTTCGAAAAGCCATCTCAAATTTCGAAAAAACCAGAAATTCTTGCTTCTTTGCTACGTTCTGGCCATTTTCTTAAGCTACCCAAGCAATAGGATCAGATTGTTTTGCGATCAGTGCATCATATCGAGCCCTTCCCGCGATTTTATCGTATGAGCCATTTTTACCGAAATTATTTTTTTTACCGATAACGATAGCACTATAAATTAGTCATCAGTCCCTAAAAGCTCACATCTCTACGATGAATCGCTACGAAGTTAGAGGAAAAACAATTTTATCGTATGCCCACTTCATATTTTTCCTTCTTTTTTTGTGCCCGCGACTAGCTATGCGTTACGATAAAATTGCTCTAGTTGCAAAAAGTTAATTTTTAACTTTATTAAAAAAGTGTGTTAAATTTTAGAGGGAGAGTTAAAAAAACTGCTTGTTCTAAATAAATCGTACAATAGTGAAAAGTGAATCTATATGCATATAATTGTTTATCCTGACTGACTGATTCATCATCGCCCTGCTCAAACCGCTAAAGCTACAAATATGAAATTTGAACTGTAGGTACATATTGAAAAATCAACTTCCGCTAAGATGGGATTTTTTTAAATTCGGGGTCTAAAGGGGCAAATCATGGGTTAAGGTGTTGTATGAAGAAATGCGATTTAATAGGCTTATTGATTTAAAATTTGGTGAAAACACTTCAAGGAAACACTTTAAGGATCGTATACGGAAAGTCTACAAAAAAATATGACTCGATAGGCCTTTTGACTTCAAAGTTGGTGAAAACACTTGAAATCAAAAATATTTTGACACGTGTTTCTCATCTTTTTCAAAATATACAGGGGTGAACCAAGGGTTAAAAGTTTGTATGAACCAATATGTTTTTACGCTTTTTGACTTCAAACTAAGTTAAATGTTTTTTTATTTCAAATGTGAAATAATTCGATACGTGTTTTTCATTTTTTCGAAAATCGATATCTGACGAGGTCAACGATGGGTTAAGAGTTTGTATGGCGAAACATGATTTAATGCGCCAATTGACTTCAGATATGGTGAAAGGTGAAATTATATCTCAAATGAGAAATAATGAGATAAGTATTTTTTCATAAAAATCTAACGGGATCAACAAAGGGTTAAGAAGAACTTGATTTATTGGCCTCATTGACTTTAAAAGTGCGTGCAAAGCCACGGGGCCCTGCTAGTCATGAATATTTAGATTTAAAAATTGATGGAATGACCAAAGATGTACTAGTTCAAACATAAGAAGAAGATAGTATTTAATTTTTTCTGAAAGAATGTATCGTATTTCATAAATAAAACTACACTAGATCACCTATGAATTACACTATATCAATCTGAAAGTAACAATATTTTGTATTCAATAATGAAAATACATTATACCAAGGAAAACATTATATTTACTTAGAAACGATTTTATCGTATGTGCCACTGCAATATTTGAATCGCTCATAATAGTGCCCGCACAAATTATCGTATGTCCAAAATAACACCGTTGCGCTTTGTTGAAGTCACTAAAATTACCTATTCCAAGTGTGAAACCCTAAATAAAGTGTGTATACCAAAAATCATGCAACTATGTTGCGCCAATGCAGAGAAAACCAAAAAATACGTCTCCTGTAAAATTTGGTTTTTGGCTCATACGATAAAAACGCGGGAAGGGCTCGATATTGTAAGGCTAGTTGCATCCAATATCTTCAGAAATGTACAGAAATATTTTATAAAACCCAGTAGCAGTGCCTTTATAAGAAAAGTCATGAAAAAGACATATTTCCCCTACATAACAGGATGTAAGAAGCCCATATTTAGCTTACTTACAAGGAGCACAGAATTTCTTTCGTGAAAGAATCCATCAAAGAGTCTAGAAAACCGAATTTCCGGGACTATGTATTGTTATCTATGGAGTAGGAAGATTTATTATTCTCTGATAATGGTTTGGCATATTTGGCATTAAAATGCATCAACTAATTTGAAGATGATTCAGTTAATAACAAAAATCTGGCATTAACAGTAAAGCATAGCATTTGAGGGGGTATGGTATGGGGCTGCATGTCTAGTAAAGGAGTGAGCACGCTGTGTTTTTTTATTCAGAAATGGTTCCGAGGGGTTATTTACATATTCTAAAACCTTATGCAAGCCAATGTTTAAAAATTTGCTATTAACTGGCTCAAAAAAGTTGAAACAGTTCCTCCCTAGTCACCTAACGTACATTTAATTAAATATATAAGGGTTTACTTGAACCCTGAGCCCAACAACACTCCATCTTCAAAGATATAGTAAACAAATATAACAATTCAAGGATATATCAAAAGAACAGCTGAAAAAACACATAATTTAATAAAATTTATGCCGAAACTTCTGCAGAGAGTTTCAATAAGAGAAGCATATCCAAAAAGTTATTAATTTTTGGACAAAACTTAGTTTGAATTAAATTTTTGCTATATAACCTTATCTTGTACGCAAACTTCCTCCCGTGTACGATTTTGAAATTTTTATTTTGTTCCATTTTTACACTCACCAATAGACCAAAAAACATGGTCGAAAATCAAACTTTTTACAAAAAACCTCCTAGTTTTGAAAATTTTCAAAATAAAAAAAATCGTACACGGGAAAACATAGCCATATGTCTCCTGAATAACTGAAAAAAAAATTGATCGAATTCGATTAATATTTCTTGAAGAAGTCTTACCAACAAGTTTAAAAAAGGCAAAAACCTCAAGGTCGTTCTAAAGTCGCGAGTGTGATGACTTTTAATTTCCAAAATTTGATCAAAATTACTGGATTATCTCAAGTAGTTCCTTCGCAATTTACTCCGAAAAATAGACTTAAATTTTCAGCTCGTAACCAGAAGACCCCCTTAATAGAATAAAAGAACTAAGTTTATGGAAAAAATAAAAAAATATTTTGTTTTTGAAAAATTACTTTAAGTGATTTATTTTTCATATGAAAAAACTATGTACCCCTTGTACGCAAACTTATTCTGACTAGTGTAATTGTAATCGTAATTGATTTCGCGAAGCTACATATCTTCAACAAATTTTTCCACCAAAATTTGACGTGCAAACGGTCCTGCATCATGGCATGTGCAATGATGATGCAATGCAATGTGTGATGCAATGTGATGGCAAATATTTTCAACGCAGCAACAAAATGTGCACATTTGCACTTGCCCCGCTGCTTCAAATTTGCAACACTGAAACCCTATTGCATATTGTTGTGTATGGGCAACACAGATTTGCCAATCAATCAGCTGTCACAATTGTCACGATGAAGCAGACCAAGAAAGAGAGAAAAACCAAATAAAAAGTGGACGGAGGAGGAGATTCGTACAATTTGGAGTTATTTGCAAGAAGCGCTGGAGTTAGAGGTGTGAATTGTTTTCAGATTCCACAGCGGCAGCATAAGCATGCATAAGCTCTTTAATCTCGCAGGCTCCCACGGCGCAAATATTCTATTCTTCTTCTTCTTGATTTATTCTTCAAAAACAGCTGTGAATTTGTTCTGCAACCGATTTGCCATGCAATTTTAAAAAGTGTGCTCAGTGTTGATGGCAAATATTTGAAATGCCGTGCATTTGCCCAGCTATTTGCACGTAATCGCGAATTGCCCTATAGTTTATGTTTACCATGCAAACCGAAATGCAACACCGAATTGCACAACTGACAGCTGTTGAAAAGAAAAGAAATTGTTTAACATGGAAAAGAAAGAAATAAAGAAAATAAACAAAAAGTGGAGTGAGGAGGGCATATGTAAATAAAATGCTAAATTATCTCCAAGGAGCTCCTGAAATAGCAAGAACTCTGTGTTCCTGCTGTAGCTGGCTGCATTCACAGCTGTGAGTTTCGTAATTTTCAACAAGTATTGCAAACTAAACAGAAAAAGATCGTTCATAGTTGATGGCATGATGAAATAAACAGTCTTGATTGTAATTGTATCGTGACTCAATGGTAAATGTTTGCTATTGCGCAGATTGGCAATCTCAAATGTTTTAAAAGGCTTTCCGTATTTAGTTTAGGTGCCTTTTTTATTGTATCATGACTTGCCATAATAAAATATGAACAACTTCGAAAGTTATGTATAAAATGTGTTTTTTTAGTTTCAATTCAGCTTTTATTTACTTATTTTTTTATTTAATTTTTTTCACAATGGTACTGCAGAGGTGAAAAGAATCAGGAAAATATTGATCTTGCCAGACCTCAACTATAAGAAGCCTGCGACAACAGTAAGTTTTAGGGACTGCCTCATAATTTATTTTGAAATATTAACCCACAAATTTCAAGCAAAAGTTTGCTTTTTGTGGACATTTTTTTAAAGCTGTTAGAGCTTACCTTAAGAGCTCATTACTTCTGTGTTGTCCAATGTTTTTTCTTTAAACTTGGGATTTATCTTAATTGAAGTATTTCCAACAAAACCTCATACTAAGATTTGTGTGGTTATAATATTTAATTTTGGCATTTTTGTCACTGCATATTAGCAACACTGTGCAACGTACAAACGCACCAAACTAGAATCGAGCAGCAACAACATAATTATACATTATCTGCAGGTTGTTATTACCGCGGATGGAAATACGCGCTACCACGGTATCTGCTTGGTGGTCAGGAATCGGTTAGTGGTGGGCCGACAGTGGCAAGGCAACCCAGGAAGGGCCTCTCGTCTGCTGGCAGTGGCAACAACAGGTGAATGGTGAATGGTGCGACGACGAGCGAGAACAACATATTGCGTACAATAATACTAGTAGTTTCGAAAGTATCCGCACTTGTTTTACCATGATTCCGTCGTGAGTTGGTGCTAAAGTGATGGGGCACTCACATCACAGCCGGTGGTTTTTTTTACTGAGATTAGCATGAAAAATGCAATTGTATCGACTGGACGTGACATTTGGAAATCTTTGACACACACTCTTTGCACATCCCTACAATTTGGAACATATACATATATGGATGCTTATATGTCTGTATGAATTCATAGTATTTGGACACTTAATGTATGCAACATAAATTTAGGCATAATTGAGCACAGAGCGTCTACGTTTTAGCTAACTATTGCCTGTCGACAGTGGCGCACGCAGGATTTTGTTTCGGGGGGGTTTCGTGTAACTTTTTTGAGAACTTTGAAATGGAATAAAATTTAGATGTATGAATCTACAGACTGAGATCCAAAACATGTACAGTATGAAGGTATATCAGTATGAAGTGAGACTCAAGATACAAATGTCTCGATAGGGAATATTTGTTGTGAACGAGCCTTAATTTTTTTTGCTTTGTTGCTATGACATCTGTCAAGCATATTTAGTATACATCAAGTCATTGAACAAACAACATCATATTTTTTCATCGTGTTAAAAATGTCGAATTTTGTACCAGATAGTGATGATTTGCGGAAAGCATTAATTTTTTATTTTCATTTGAAGAAAAGTGCTGCAGAGTCGCATCGAATGCTTGTCGAGGCATATGGTGATCATGCTCTATCAAGAGCAACATGCAAAAGATGGTTTCAACGGTTCAGAAATAATGATTTTGATGTGAGAAATGAAGAACGTGGAAGACCACCAAAAAAGTTTGAAGACGCCGAATTGCAAACGATATTAGATAAAGATGACACTTTGAGTCAAAAGCAAATGGCAGAAATGTTAAATGTTGCACAAGGAACAATTTCTGTCCGGACACGCATTGGCTGAGCAGCACTTCGATTCCTACGAGGAAGTCGAAAATTGGGTGTCTGATTGGTTTGCTTCAAAAGACAAACAATTCTATTGGCGCGCTGTCTACAAATTGCCTGAAAAATTGACAAAATGTGTGGCTAGCAATGGCCAATACTTTGAATAAAATGTTTTTTACTTTCCCATTAAAAATTAGTGTTTTATTTTCGCAAAACAAGGCTCACTTCATACTGAAATACCTGATATGTTTCCCCTACCTGACATATTTTGGTCCTGAAAGCTCAAAATAGAAAATTTATTTAAAGGAGACTATTTTTCTCTTTTATTTGATACCCATATCTTGCACAATCGCAAATATTTGAAAAAATATTTGAAATGTGTATGTCCTTAAAATTTTAAAGTCCTTTAAAAATCACTTTGGGTCAGAAAATGAAAAACTAAATAAATAAAATTCCAGGTAAATGACCTCTAGTTTCACGCCTATATCAACATTTGGAAGGGTCACGGTGTAATATATGTAAAGTTGGTGTTTTCACTCAGTGCATCATAACTTTGTCATTTTTCTTTCGATTCCATTGATGGTAGGCTTAATATTTGCGCAAATAGTATGTTTTTCATCTTAGGTCTTAAAACCAAAGGAAATAATTTATTTTATCTATAAAAAACATTCAAAAATTTATGATTTTTGAAAATGGTCGAAAAATTCACTTTTTTACAAATTTCATCGTCAGTAATTTCTCCAAATCTCATCTGATTTGGACAATCTGTATATCTCTGGAAAAGCTAAGGTATTATCTTCTGATCGACGGACATCTTGCGTTAGTCGGATGGTTCGTTTACAAGATATGTGCTCATAACTGAAACAACAGGGTTAAAACTGGTTTTTCCAAGATTTGAAAACGCTTCTAACAAAATTGTTTTGATCTTCAGTTTCGTGTTCAGCGGCCCAAAGTTAGTATAGAAAACACTCTTTTTAGGTGGATTTTTTGTGTCGAGTCGTGTTATTGATGATTGAACATATATGCGACGGTTTTAAATTAAATTTCTGTACTAACTTAAAAATATTTCGGGGGGTTTGAACCCCCAAAACCCCGCCCCCCTGTGTGCGCCACTGCCTGTCGATGACTTCTGACTTATAATTATTTGGTGACAAAAAATCTAAATTTGGATGATTTATTCTGAAATACCATTTTCAGTAATACCAACACTAATTTTTAATTAAAATCTTGCTATTCGCGAGAATTTACAGATCAGTTCGGTCACACTGCCGCCAGCCCTGTTTTTTCTAGGAAGCACAACATTTGCTTAGGTTAAACTGAGCGACTGCCCCTGTAAGACCCATTGTGATGCCAGGCAAGAGGTGGGTGAACTCCGTTCGTTTCTCTACGCGAGCCAGTTGATGCTGTTAATAAAGCTTATTGTAAATCGTTGTTCTATTTGATTATTACCCAAAAGATTAAAAATATTTAATGCTGAAAATATGAACTTTGCTGTCTCAGGCACCTTCTCCATCTACTCAAAGCAAGCACACTGGACACGGCTTTTTCTAGTTGGCCTAGAATGCTTAGTTGGTTAAATGAATTTCACTTTATTTGCTTCACTTCTTCACTCTGTTCGCTGGTATGTTCGATTTCCACACACGATGGCAAATCAGAGCAAAAATAACAATTTTGTTGTTGTTTAGCTGTTAACCATTCAGCATTTAACTTAAAGTATTTAAGAACAAAAGTAATTTTATTAAACAACAACAAACTTACATTTCTACTTAAATGCCATTGAAGTACAAGAAAATAGCATTGCAAATAATACGTTTAACAAAATTTAACACATATACATAAATGAGATCAATATTTAAGTTAAGGTATTGTTACGAAAATGGGTTCTGCGTTCTTGCTTTGAATCACATTTTAAATTGTTGAATACTGAATACTTGAAAAGTAAGAACACATTGATCACAAAAACAATAACCAAATCGGAAAAGTTTAACCGAATAACCGAATTTCATAATATAAAATAAAAATAACCAAATTTAGTTAAAAATAACCAAAGTACGGATCATTGTTGAGGGTAAATGCGAGCGCGAGAGTTGTTTCCGATTGCTATTTGAATCATGTTTTCACAAACCGGTTGTGCCAATTAATTGTGATCGTTTTTTCAGTACTGTATATCCAGCAATTTCAATGAATTAACAATAAGTTTGTGCGTACGAGTTGAGTAAATACAAACAACACTTTGTGTTGAAAATCAACAACAACACATTTACTTACATACATACAACACAACACAATGAGAAACTTTATGAGGGACCTTGACAAGTATGTTCGTTACTTACTGTTGTGTGTAAACGTGCGTATGTGTGTGTGTGTGTGAGTGTACTCGTTGCAATTACACTCCGCTTAGAAGCCGAAAGGGAATTAAACACTGACTGATTTCGATAAGTTACCTAATTAATTTATCGGTCTGCCAAACGATAAAGTATTCACGATGCACTTAATTTTGGCGAACTACCGAGTGAGGCATATCAGCTGGTCGCCTTGTGCAACATAATATCAAAATTTTTGTGCGATTTTAATGCTCGACACAATTTTGTGATTGACTGCAACAGTATGTGTTTTTATTGCTATTCTGAATGATTCCCATACCGAATTCTTTTATGGAAACCATGCGATTTGTGACAATTGGCTCCAGCAAGCACAGAAAATAACTCAGACCGCTATGTGGTTGTAGCGCCTGAAAACTGAAAAACAGAAAACTGATATTGCAGGCATGTAAATATTGATCTGTTGCCAATTGAGGCCAACTTGAAGCAGAAAGTGTGTCCAATTGAGTTCACTGGTTTGCGTCATTTGCAGCGCGCACGTTTCACAAAAACCAACCCAAAATAACATAACCGAAAAATATTAAGAAGGTAACAAGTCAATGAACGTTCGAACTCCACATGCGGCTTAGGGGAATCTCCTCATGCATTCCGTACCAACGTTATATTTTGAGGCTAAGCCCAGGCTCCGTTATGCAGGGCAGGGTGAATGTTTCCATGTTTGTCTTAAACAAACGAGAGCACCTTAACAGCAGTCGACAGAATTCAGCGCAATCGGTCCGTATTGAACACTCGAACATTGCCAAACATTTCACATAAAACTTTGAATTTTGAAAAACTTGAAGTAAATCACACTCCCTGCTTTGCTTTGACTGCCTTCGAAAAATAGAGGCTGGCTGGCTGATGCCGAACCATCGTTCTCAGCAACGCAGCAACGTGTTTTGGGCGATAAGAAATTTTTTAATTTTTTTTTATGTAACTAAATATTTGGTTCACTAGAAAAAATGTGTAATTGCGCTCGACTGATAAATTAAGTGAAATGTCAAACGATCTTCCTCTACCGTAGAGAAAAAAATGTCGGTAAAGCGCGTGGTAGAGCTCTACTAAAAATTTCTCTACACCAGCTCTGCGTAGAGCGGTAGAGTGGTAGAATCGCGCTGTAGTGGACACACAACAGGTAGAGACTCTACATTGTACACTCTACAGAAAAAACTCTATAGTGGACACTTTGCTTTCAATCACATAATATAATATTTGAATCTGAATCAAATTTTTATATGAATAAGTAACCTGCAAAGCATAAAAAATAAAATGTACTTAATATCTGTGCAGACGAGACAAAAATTAAATAACTGAGTTCTACTTGCACAAAATGTTTGGCCAATTAAAAAGGGTTAAAACCGACTTACGCTGAAGCCAATTAATTGGCCGAACACCAGCGTATGCACATTTGTCGACGTATAAAATCTGCTCATGTTCATATTGTGTTCAAGAGTGACAATCATACGCAGAGTGCTATTTGTCGGCACTTCCAGATTCCTACGTACCAGTCAGATGATGCCAGGTAGGTACTGGTTTTCGCAGATTCCAGCGCATTTGTTGTTTTTGCTTTTCATTAAAATTTTGGTGTATCCGCAACTTAAGTGTGTTTGGCGTCAGCCTTGACGCATTGGAACGTACACACCCTCCGTAGAATGCGAGGAGCAGGGGAACAAAAGAATTTTTATACTACACACACGGCGAAGCCAAAGCCACACAAATCTTTTTACACCGAGTTAATTTGCATGCGTGTGTGAAACGCATTTCCAGAGAGTCGGTTTTGCGTTTCTCTGTGCGGCACTAATGACACACCTTAAATTTTGAGATAAGCACACATCAGCTTGTTGATTTTTGCATTTTCCCCTCTTTCTTTCGAAAACAATTCATCTTTTGTGATTTATTGCAGGGCACGGCGCCCGCAACAAAAATTCCTACCGAGGCGAATAAAAATGTTTAAAGCGCAAATATGGTTTTACTTATGTTTAAAACATGTCTGGAAATAAGTAGATAATTGCGTCAAATACCAGCGAGCCATGATACCTAGATCCACATTAAGATCTTTGGCCTATGTATTCCAATGGCTCGCAGCATTTCCTAGAAATGAAAGGTTGAGTCGCTGTCTTGTTGATTGAAATTTGTAGAGCTGAGGTTAAAGGTTGGAGATTAAGTCGGCTAAATTTATCTTATTTTTTTTAAATTCATTTTTATTTTTTTTCAATCCGCAGAGGGCATTGATCTGATAGCTTTGGCTCAATATTTAAAAGTGTATTTTAGTCACTAGTCGACGGTAACTAATCGATTAGTGTTTCATCGATTAGCCATTAATGTAAGCGTCTTACAAAAGTGTCTACTGTCACCTCAATCATAAAGTACCTGTGTTTGGAGAAGCTACATTCGTAGTTGCAACTTCAAAACACTAACCATAACACAGGGGGCTAAAAAAGACTTTTTTCTGGGCATGGGTTTGTGGAGTAAAAAATACACGTCTTTTACTATTCTAATCTCATTAATGTGACTTTTTCGAAGCATAATGTGATAAACACTCGTCGTTGTTCCATATTTTAATGTTTCATACTTTTAGCTCCTTGTCAATAGTTTTTCAGTGTCGAAATATTTATCATTTGAGTTGGTTTTACTAAGTTTGAAGTCGAAAAACCCAATAAATCATGTTTCTCCATACAAACTTTTAACACATCGTTGAGCGCGAGAGATTGCGATTTTCAAAAAGTGAAAGACACGTATCTTATAATTTTTTGTTTTTTCATAGTCTTCTTGTATACGAACCTTGACTCCGTTAATTTGTTATTTTCAAAAAACTGAAAAATATTCGTCGAATTATTTTTGATTTGTAGTATTTTCACCCAGTTTGAAACAGGTCTGCTTAAAAGCGTTTCATCATATAACACCTTAACCCATAGTTGTCCCTTTACACTCCGAATTTCGAAAAATCTTGCCTTAGCGGAGGTTCATTTTCCATAAGGTACATATAGTTAAAATTTCATGATTGTAGTTTCAGCGGTTTGGGCTGGGCGATGATGAATCAGTCAGTCAGGACAAGGTGTTTGCGAAATATTTCGAATCAAGTTGGGTGAAAATTGATCAAAAGTGCCGTATGATTAGAGCGATAAATGGCAGCACTATCTCAAAGTGGTTATCTCTTGATGATTAAGTGGTTATCTTTTGCTCTTGTGGTCTTTCCTTGCCGTTGTACGCAAAATGTGCTGCACATTTACCATCTACGCCAAATATTTGTGGTTCTCTTATCTTAGAAGCATTGTAAAACAAACAATTGAAAAGTACTGAAAACATGATAGGCAACGACCTTGTGAAGAACACAATTCAAAATTCCAAAAAGAGTTCAAGAAGCTTTTCATTGTTTTACAGAAGCACATAAAATAGAGTTTAGCTTTTAGATTCGCTTTTGATATGATCAATGTGGAAGTAATATCAAATCTCGTTTGAACCAAAGTTTGAAAGAAAAAGGAAGATTTGGCTGGCGGTTAAAATTGTATTCGATTGCAACTAATATGATTTTGTGCCAAATACCGAATGTTGAAATTTTGTGCACGACTATACTTCTGCTTCCAATTGTTAATACCAGATCGACACTTTTTTCGAGGTGTCGCATATCACATATTATTTTGGGATCAACACATGTGGTACTCCACTCGGTTTTTCAAAATATTTAATCTTTGAGCAATAAACAAAGAGCAGCTGTTGTAAAACAGGTTCATCCCCTGCAGGTTCATCTTCAACTTTATAACTTTAGTATTTACTTTTTTAACTGGTTTAAAGCTTGGCCAATCTGTAGTAGCAGATAAAGTGAATAACGCACCGGAGCAAGGAATTCATTGAGAAAGTCTGAGCAAAATTATCGGAATTCAAATTGGTGCACTACAATATAAAATTAAATAGTTTTAATTTTGTTTTGTTTTGTGCCATTTGTAATCAAAGATTTAATGCGTCTGATCCGAAACGTAAAAATGTATTTTATTTGATTTTTGAAAATATGTTAAGTGCAAAACCAATAATAATGATAACAGCTCAAGAACAGATATTGGCGATACTTTCAAAATTAAATAAATATAAATCTGTTGTTACTTATGTTTCTATTCTGTTGGAGCATACGCACAATTGAAACAAATGTTCCGCATTTCTATTCACAATTCCCAAGTCTTCTTTATGCTGATGACTTCAAGATTTACACAGCTAATTGTAACTTGTCCGATGTGGGTCTGTCCCGGTCTCTACAAGTTGTCTATAATTTAAAGAAATTCTAATTCAAATATAATGAATGATAGATTAAATATAAAACTAAATTGAATTCAATCTCTTGAACGATATATAATATCTTTTCGAAAATGTATCAAACAACTTGTGACCAACCTTTGGGCCTGGTAACACAATAAAAGCGAATTTCACTTTTCAACCAATGGACATGTACAGTAAAAGCGCAAACAAATGCTGCTCACTTTCTCGCTAATCCATTAATTTTGACTACTTCATCGAAAAATGTTAGCTTCAAAAGGTATCAAATTAAAAACACAATTACAGACTGTGGAATCTGCAGTGCAATCAAAAACAAGAAATAAAACTGCGCTGAGCTGATATAAATTAACGACAAAATAATTCGTGTCAAATGGTTGAAAAGGCCATTAATTTGAGTTACGTTTGAAGTGGAAGTTTAAGCTGCATAAATCCATTTATACTCGATGTCTTCACGTGCAGTTTCAAAAACGGAACACGTATCCGAAGAGAAGCCGAAAATAGGTACTCATTTTTCGGTACTTCTAAATTGTCGAGTAACTGCACGTTGTTACTCGACGCTGAGCGAGCAGCTTCTCGTTGCTACTCGACGCTAGCAGACTTCCTTCTCGTTGTTACGCAAATACTCGCGGAAGGTGTCGAGTATGTCGGAAGGTTTGAAACTGCATGAGGTACCGCAAATACTCGCGGAAGGTGTTGAGTATGTCGGAAGATTTGAAGCTGCATGAGGTTCCGCAAATACTATGTGAAGTTTGAGTTGAATGTGCTTCAAAGGAATGTTGCAAAGCATTGCGCGCATTGCGCGAAGCATAATTTTTTTAATTTTATATTTAATTAATTATTTTTTAACGAATAATATGAACAAATATATGTTATTGTAAATATTAATTTATAAAAAACCTTTCCCTTCCCACATTAACAACATTCATTGATTTCAGCTTCCACGCGTAATCGCTCGAATTTTGATTACGGGATGATAAATGAATAAATAAATAACTAATAAATAAATATTTTAATTTTGATTTATATAGATTTAAAAATATTTAATTATAATAAGTATTGAAAAATTAATAATATAACTATAATAAATAATATAACTATATTTTAAGATTTTAAATCAATTTACTGCATAAACATAGCAAAAATATTCTAAGTCCAACCACAACGCCATTAGCAGCAGCAATATCTGGTCTGCCGTTGACCTTGAAGCTGCAAAAATTCTCGAGCTTCCGTAGGAAGGGACCTCATACTCGCGGATGTTTTGCTATTATGTTCCTATTTTTTCATGTTCCGATTTTTCGGCTACCGCTTCTTCGCGCCTTCCTTCTCGTTGTTATCCGAAATTCTGAGCTTCTCTTCTCTTCTCTACGCGAGAGCAAGTGAGCGAGTAAGAGCAGTATACATACTCGACGGCGATCGAGTAAGTTGTCATGTGCAGTAAAAAGCAGTAAAAAGTTTCCGATGCAGCTCTCTAATGCCAATGCTACTCGCAGCTGATTTGGACACGGACTTGGTCGCCGTGGCATGTTGATTAGTGCATTGACCCAATTGAATATCATCGCAAGTTATCAGAAAACTCAGTTCATGTCGAACATATTTTCGAAAAACTGCAATCAACGTCTAACGAAGCTTTGGACGGCGAGTTCGAAACGACAATACCATTTTCTTGTTTAACTTCAGAGGTCGAGTAACTACACGGTGGACGGAAAGTTTCTGCATAAAAAAAAACACCGTTAAGGGTCATTTGTATTGCTTTTCAAAATTTTTTTCATTCAAACCACTAAATCATATCCTGGCAAAATTCAATTGATCATTAATATTGTGTATGTGTGCCATTTTTTTCGTAGCACTCTAGGACTCGTTTTCGAAAACTTTCGCACAAGACCGACGTTTTGGCCAATGATATGGCATCCCACTCTTGTTTTACTCTCTCAATGAGTTGAAGTATATTAGCAGGTTTTGGACTCCGAAATACTAATTCTTGAATCCTGGACCAGATATGTTCAATACGATTAAGATCTGGCGAATTTCCCGGCCAGTCTTCCCATACTAGCTTAAATAGACTTTTAGCAGCTCTTATTGACTGTTTCGCCGTATGTCATCGCGCACCGTCCTGCATTAAAATCGCTGTAGATCTACGAGGGAACTGCTTAGGATTTTCATACCATCACATTATTGGGGATTTCCCCATTTCGTTTTCAAATAAAACAAGCAATCAGAATTTTAAGTATATTACAATTGAAACGATGTATGCAGAAACTTTCCGTCCACCGTGTATATAAAAAGTATTTACAAGTTTGCTCCTTTCATTTTAATGAGAAAAATGCCCTACCAAAAGTGAACTGTGTAAAACTGAGTCGATTCTTGTTTTTGGGATCTGATTTACGCATTTGTCTTACATCTTATTTACGCATTAAATTTGTAAACATGCGCAATTAAAGGAAATTAAAAGCCATAACTTGAAAGCTGGTACCAAAAATTGGTACTTACATTCGAAAATTAAGTATCACGAATTGGAATAATCCAAAGCTACTCACACTGTATAACCAAATATCGGGTTGTAAGTTCGTCTTTATATCAACTAATGACAAGTAATCCGACTAAGCATCAACGTTAATAGTGAATTTCGAATTTAGAAACGCCCTGGCAGTATTTCCAGAGCGGGCGATTTGCGGAAGCGTTTCGTTTTTTGTGAAACTTTCTTCCATGAAAGTGGGTTTTGAGTGAATTCCACTTTCTGAATTGGATTTCAACGATATTCCTTCAAAATTGTGTCACATAGGACACAAATTTGAGAGTGAATGTTCAAACTAAAGTCAACCGGTCTTCAAGGTTTACGCATCACCATTAACTCTGCAAGAACTGAATTGGGTTTTCAGCGCTTGAGAATCGAACAAAATGCACCCAACGCCATTAAATTTCCATTTCGTGTCGTTTTCAAAATGATGAAATATATTTTTGAGAAAAAGCTTAACTTATGCCTAATTGAAAAATAGATTGTGGTATTTTCGTTTTAATCAAGATTACTGTTTCCTTTGGGCCGGCAGTGTCTCAACTTTTAGGCTTAAACTAATTGTCGTATGTATATGAGTATAGATGAATTCGCTCGCACAGTGCGAAAGTATTCCATCAAATTTGCTTGACAATTGAATGAAATCGATGATTAAAAGCTGCAAATATACTCGTGCGAACATAGTACGGAATTGGAGCTGTGCATTGTACTTGAGTTTTCGATGGCGTTAAAGGCAGGCAATGACCTGGATGCGCTTACACTCAGCAGGGGAGTTGATGAATCGAATCGCTGCTTCTCAAATAATTTGCCATAAGCAGCTCAGTACGTCGATAGATTTTCGATTTAATTAATGTTCGTGTTGTGTTGTGGAGGTTTTTTTTTAATTGTAAATAAATGCTAGCAACAAACTGAGGAATACACAACACTCACGGATGCGCGAACGAACAGATACAAATCTGAGCAACTCGAAACGAGTTTGGGGCGACGCTTGTTATTTATTTGTTGGAAACGACATTAATCGGTATATTTAATTAGTTTGCCGAAGTGAATACAACAGCAAGCGGGAAGGCGGCAAACTTGTTCGCCGATGGATGAATTTGCATGTGGCTCGATACTCACCAGCTCGAGTTTTTTGTCGATTACCGCGTATAGCTGACGGCGGGTGACTCATCGGGAACCGACAACAACTGGTCGGAAACTTGGACGTTTTCAAAGACAAGTTCAGCGATTACAGCCATAGCTATTCGCAATAAAATGCGAAATTGTACTCAATGAAAAGCTGACCGCGCACAAAGTTGACGAATGAAGGTCACTATGATGTGTCGTATGCTTTTGATATCACTGTCACTGCCATACAATCGACATGTATGATACAGATCATTGCACACTCACGCGATTAAGCCATGGCGCGTTTCAACGGACAGCCCCCATCATTCCTCCGTGCAAACTGTGGAAAATCGGGAACCAAGTCATACAGTGCAAGAGAGTATAGAGTTCCTTCCTTCTCTTATTTTGTTCGTCGTATTGGACCGAGTAGGTAGGGTAGGGTAGTATTTCTATGGATGAGTGTGAAACCTTGGTATCCGGGTTGCGAAGGACGTGTATGATATATGTTATGCGCTCTCTGCATATGTAAGAAATCTTATTAGTATACCAGTCTACCACAAAAGGGTAAAATTCCAACAACAATTTTTTTTAATATATACCTACTTATTCATTATATCTGTGGCCGTAAGGAATAACAGCCAAAGTCGATTTTATGAAGTTTTCAGGAGAGCACTTTTAATTTTTGAATCATTGCCTGAAATCAGGGTTTTAAGATTTGATTAATATTTTCCCACTTATTGTAAGCAAATAAGTAGTTTTTTAATTTATAGTTCGATTTTCAACGTAAACTTTGTTTTCTTAAGAGATATAGACAAAATAAACAGTTTAGCTTTTTTTCCTTATTTCTTATTTACAAGTTTTGAATCTTAACTCGACTTTGGCTGTTATTCCATATGAAATTGTTTTTCCCCCGCAAACTTATCTAAAGATAAGCCATTATTCCAGCGATAAAAATTATGTTATTGAAAACTAAAGTTTACTTTGGCTGTTATTCCAAGCGTAAGTAAAAAATAGTCGATTTACTTTAGCTATTATTTCAATTATATACAAACTTTAACCTGATTGCTTTTACTGTAAAAAATGTAATTAATTAGAAACAACGAACTTCCTCTTGTAAACAAATTGTTTTTATTTAATACTGCACATTACTTACTACATTTATGCGTCAGATTGCTTACTTATTATTAATATTTGTATTTGTATGTTACATTTCATTTACATTTCAGTTATAATACTGTTTTAGTTTGTTTGATTTTGTGTTTTTCTATCAGTAAGTAATGTTTAAATTTTCATGAGCTGCGATTAAATCCAAAAATTAATATAAATATAATATTGATTTAAGTGAATTACAAAAAAATTAACTTCATATTATAATTGATTAATATATAATTAATTTTATATTATAACTTTATATTAAGTGAACAATAAAAAACTAAATTTTATATTATCTTACGAAGATTTATTTGAAAGGAGTATAAATTAAATACTATTAAGTCATTTGTTATTCAATTCGGTCGATTAACATATAAGTAAAATTATCTTAGAACCATATCAAAGTATGTATTGTGGAATTGATAAAAAAGAGAAATTTGTTCTATCAGTAAAACTGATTTACAAGTGATCAGTACCGTCTTAACCACGTCACAACACCATGTCTAAAAAGACACAACGAAGTATCTTAATTGATCCAGAATTTCACGCTTTCTACGAAAAGCTTAATGCAAATTCAATCGAACCAAACAATATCCATCCAAATTTGCTAGATGAAGAGCACGAAGATACAACTTATTAACACATTCCATTCCATGTTAATAAGTTGTGTCTTCCTGTTCTTCATCTAGCAAATCTGGATGAATATTGTTAGGTTCGTTTAAATTTTCATTCAGATTTTCGTAGAACGCATGAAATTCAGGATCAATTAAGTTTTTAATAGCAATCAAATCTTTCTTCTTTTCAGCTGATATTTCTGGAACAGTACTTATGACTTGCAAATCAGTTGTAGCGACAGAACTAATTCCTCTTTTACCTATTTTAAGGACTCGAAATGGCTCCTCGCTGTCCAAAGAGGTTTTGTAATAAATAGAAGAAATATCTTTTGTATAACGTAGCCATCGCACTTCGTTCCAAATGAATTTCTCACCATTTTCATTGAATCGTCTCCAAATAAACTTCGATTTCAATAGCTCTGAGAAATCAAAAAAGTTGTTTGCTCTCATTTCAACAACGTGCATTTTTGAGTTAATAGATCTCACGAATTGATACCAATCCCTCGGAATTTGAATCACAACGTTGGATTTTTTTTTTTTGCGTTCAATTAAGGCATGATCTGAATCACACTCCATATGTGTATGCCCAGGTTCTAAGAACTTGTGATCTATATATTCAATATGCGAGTTGTTATGCACAAAAGAAAGAAACATTGAAGACACATATGAGTTTTTGTTTTGTCCAGTGCAAGAATCGCTATAAAAGTACATTTTGGTGACGTTTTTGTCAACCATTTGTAACTGTCTGTAGACACAGGACGCAATCTCGTTGCCACCTCTACGAGCAATAGCTTCATGCCACATGAAACACTGAACGGAATCGTCTTCTAAGTCATGAACTGTAAGATTATACGTCCATAACTGACGCTTGTAAAAAGTAATAGAGCTTCTTAAAAATGGTGTAGGCAAACACTGTTGTAAGTCGAATGTAAATGCTTTTGTGTTTATGTTTTCCTTCGAGGACTGCTTATCTGCTCGCTTGTGATTGTATGCATTATCAGCTTTCTCAACATGATGTTTTTTTAACTGCATCAAATCATGTTCTTCTTCTCCAGTGGCAAACTTTATTTTCATTTGTAGCGAATCACAAGTGAAACAGGTGTCTAGTCGTGGAGATTTGAATTTCAGATTCATAGTCTTGAATACTTCGGAGTATTTAGAAAGGCTCACAGGATTGTCAGTTTCATCAGTATACAACTGGTGCATCTTTGAAAGTGTCAAGTCCGAGTGAAGATATTTTTGGCTTGTGTCACGTCTAGTGTAATGACTCTCATAAGCAGGGAATTTATTTATATGGTTTTTAATCTCCTCCAATTTTTGCGAATTTATTTTATTTGATGGTGACGATTTTCCACGAAGATTTTTGAATGGTATAGATGGACAAGCATTTTTTTTACGAATTACGCTTTTCACAAAACTATCTGTTTCACCAAAACACTGAGTAAAGTGTCTTCGACATACCTTCATTGTGTTTCCATCAATATCTAAAGAATATTCTACAGAATTATCTCGTTGCCTTTTTCTGTTACTGGAGTTCACTAAAGTATCACATTTTTTGCCTTTAATGTCCATTAACGATCCAATATATATTACGCGAAGATCATATGAACCTAGACACCAATAGTGATTAAATAGTTTTTTACAGGATTCATAACTGACTTTTGTCTGACACTTCACTCGGCATATATCAAAAGGCTCACAAACTCTTTCTTTGACAACTTTTCCTGATAATGTTTTGTACGACTGACCATTATTACGACATTTTTGACGAATAAGTTTGTTATTTGTTTTTGTCGTTTCGTTGTTCAGTTGCTCAGCGTCGGAATTATCTGACGAAACACAATAATCTGGATCTTTGACTGAATCATCGGAATCTTCAGATAATGATAATGAAACGTCACAATTTGAATCTGAAAAAATTGCATTTGTAACGCAACTGCGTGGATATATGAATGCAAATGAGGATATACCTTTCAATATTTCACTTATATCAAAGGAATTTTCCTTGATACATGATCCGGTCTCATTCTGAACTAATGGTTCATAAAAGGTTTCCATGAAAAAGTCCCCCATAACGTCGAGTTCATCATTTTGTGTTTTTTTTGGCCACTGGTTTATCTTTTCCTTGTTCATATTTTCTAAAAAATATTATAAAATATTATAAAATAATATTGATCAAAGAAAATTATAATTTACAACTTACCTTCACCTTGTTTAATAGCCAATTCTAACATTTTCTTAGCACGAGACATTTTCGACTTCACTCGTCAACAACCAAACTCGAAATAAGCATTTTTGTTTCGTATAATATAATTTGGAAAAACAATCCTAATTCTAGATAGGCAATTTTTTGAATAAAAGTCAAATAGGGAAAACCAGCCAAACTCAAGTTAGCATTCAAAAAATTTGAATTTGAATTTTTGAAAAGTGACCAAAGCCTACTTTGAATTTTCAAAAAAAATGTTTATGTTTTGGAGTAAAGACCGAACTCGACTTTGGTTATTATTCAAAATTTGAAAAATTAAAAAAAGAACTGAATTTTGACTAAACTCGAGTTTGGCTGTTTTTCCAAATTGTTAGATGTTGTAATAAATTAAACGGAATAACGACTAAAATCAACTTAGGAAAAAAGTTGGCACCGGGATTACCTCGCGACACGATTGGGAATAAAATCTTAATTATACTTAAGCAACTTTTTTGAAAAATTTTTGAGTTAGGCTGTTATTCCAAAATCACGAACATAGAAAACCGACTTTAGCTATTTAGATTTTTGGGCGTTAAACATTCATTTTATGAGCAAAAGCCATAGAATTTTGTGTGGTAGTACATTTGAATACGACGAATGCAATGGTGGTAATAACTCAATTTTGTCCTAACTCGACTTTGGCTGTTATGCCTTACGGCCACAGATATGTGTTTGTCTCAAGTCGACACATTAATACACAAATACAAATATTTACATATTTTCTGTTCTTTCTAATCTCAACGTTGAATATATATCTAGAAATTCAGTGCAATGGCAATAAAATAGAAATGACAAACGTAACGGATGTTTAAGTTAACGATCTGAAAATTTAGAGGGAACGAGGAACTGTTGCCGACCGTTCGATGCAATAAATGCCCATCGCGTGCTGGTTGCCGTATGCAGGCAATATGAGTTTTGCACTGACGGTTCCGGTTGCGGTTTTGCTCCGAAACCTGCCTTCAGCTTCTTAGCCAAATTGCTGAACGCCTGCGAGTATTTGCAGATCCGCATGTCTGAGTGCATGGCGTGCAAATTTTCACACATTAAGCAGCTTCAGCTTGGGTAGCATGAGCAATTCAAATTGTGATAGCTATATTGGCGGTATGCACGTTCTCAGAGAACCGCACTGGCAAAAATCACATTTATCCAACGAACAACTAAAATCTTTGATTGCTCTTTTGTTCCTCTAAAGTCCTTGGTAGATTTTGAGGGTTCCGCTGATTTTATAGCCACCAAAAAGTTAAGATCTAAATTTACACCGACTTATTATTTTCTAATTGGTAGTAGTCTGGTAGTACAATGTTTGAAGTTTTGTAAATACACTGATGGCAATTCCCATAAACTCACCTAAATCTGCATGGATTTTGTTACATTTTCCTTAAACAATTTATTCAGAAAGAATATTTTTACTTAAATGTTTATAGCAAAATAGAGTCTAAAAGAATGAATTGCATTTAATTAACCGTTGTATCAATTTACAGTCGTGTCTGGATATAGTGAACTAATTATTGCAAGGCCTGTTCACAGTATTGAGATTGTTCACTATATTAAAGTTAACATTTTTGTTCAAACACTTGTTTTTTTTGCTCAAAATAAACTTTTTGCTTTTTGCTTGAAATTGCTTTCAAAATTTTGTTCATGATTTAGAGGCTCCATGTCAAAATTTGGGTGTTCACTATACCCAGACACGACTGTATTTACAAAATATACAAAGTGGTAGAGAAGCGACAGGAGGAAATAATTTTAGTTTACAAATATGTCTGATGACTAGCACTAAAGTTGCCGACTTTTTCACCACATTTCTCTGTGAGGGGCTGGTAGATTTTGAGAACAAAATCAAAAATAAGTAGTATCGCGTACATTACATCAGTATTCAGCAGAAGAAACCTCTGACACAATCTGAAATATTAGTTTGTATACGTTTCATGGTAACTGGAATGTTGTGCTAGTTGGTGTCTTAAAAAATCGTCCGACCGAGATTAGAAAATGTGGTTAATACTTAGATATGGTATTCTCCAAAAACAGTTTTTGAAGAATGGGCGCCAGAAATGTGGAACATTGCTTGAAATGTGTGGCCTCAAACTGCGGTAATTTTTAGAGAGTTCATTTAATTAATTTATATTTGTTGCATTTTTATTAAAAAAATTTGTTTGATTTGAGCACGTAAACCGAGTTTCACTTCCACTTCCACAACCATTTAATTTTTATTTATGAGATTACATTTTGTTGCGCATTTTTGCACACACAATTGTGCATGCATAAAAGAGATATATGTACATATATAAGTGCGAGATTATGCGCTCATCAAAACATAAACATGAAGGTGGAGGTTCTGCATTATGGGTGCCCACAAGTAGAGGCGCTTAAAAAAGCCCACTTCGCCAACACAACCTTCACCCTCTGGCTCCGCTGACCCGGTCGCATCTAATTACTTATTCTAGACAACAAACACACGATGCCTACCGCTGGCAGCAACTCAGCAGAGCGAAAAATACCAAACTTAAATGAATGCAAGTCAAGCACAAGAAAAAGTCAGTGCGACTGGCTGGGGAAGCGACAAATGAAAACAGAATCGTAAACACGCAGCCGAACTCAAAGTCGATGTAGAACCAGTTGATTCGTCAAACACTTCACTCGAATTGACTTCAATGTCGTTAGTCTCTGTGTGCACGAAGCAAAAAAGCTTGGAGAACCGTCGGCTAAGTATTTTGCATTCGAAAGTTGGTTGGCGATGATTTTGTTGTTGCAATTACTTGACTGTGGGCAAATGCCGCGCCTGAGCGCTTAATTGATCTGAGAGAGCACAGCTTTGGCTCCCTTCGATGCGTTTTGGCCTAATCCACTTTGCCGTAGCCGCAACCGCAACGCAGCCCAGTCACCTATGACAAGTTTGTACCAGCGATTGTTGCTGGGTTTTGGCTCGTTCCGCAAAACGTCAGTGGCGAACACTTGTAACGGTGTTCGAGCGACAAGCTCTCGGCCGAGAGACGTTGACCGGCTCGAAAGGCAGATACAACGGCGTAGCCGCAGAAATAACGGCGAGTGAAGATGGGCGAACGATCGGCAACAGAGAACGAAAGACAATTTACTCGTCGCGCTGGCGTTGCTTCCAGCGTTGCCACAAGAAAAAACAATTTATAACCAGGATCAAAAATAAAAATAACCAATATGTAACAAAAATAACCAAAATGTTTATTCGACATAAACAAAATAAATAACTCATACATAAATTTCAAGATTTAAGGAACATTTAAAAGGCTTTTGGCACATATGTATGTATGTGTGACATAAAATAAATAATTAACACGTTCACGCACAGTAAAAATTTCAGTGAGCTGCAAAAATAGACAGGCGATATAATTTTTAATTAGTTGTCAACGTCCGCGACTCCATGTTGTTGACGCTTTTTAAAACATAGTTATCGATTTACACAATGCTGCTTTCTTTTTTACGAAAAACAGCAATGGCTATGAGTTGCTACTATGAATCAATATCAATATTATTGCCACTCCCAATAATATTGTGGTAGATGATACATTTTTATACGCGTGCAATATTCTAAAACTAACCAAATGGGATCAAAAATCACCAAATAACCAAAACCCATTTTCAAAAATAAAAATAACCATTTTTGGTTAAAAATAACCAAAACGGCAACGCTGGTTGCTTCTCGGCCTGTCTTTCTCTTTCTTTCTGTACATGTACTCAAATAGAATTTAAGTTAGGAAAGGTAAAGAAACGGTTTGAAGTTCGTTTTGGATGAAGTATGTTGTTGTTCCGGGGCATGCAGTCGCAGCTGACGCTGTCGTTGTTCATGGTGTTTGTGGCTGTGCCGGCAAGCAATTTTCTGGGTGATTAGGCCAACTGTTGGCCAGTGTTTCGGCGCCAAGTCTATTCTCAACAGCAAAAATAAGCTGGAAACCCGTTTCTGGGCGCCCGTGTTCGTATGTACCCACCGTCGTTGTACAAACGCAATGAAATCACTGTTTACTTTGCGCAGTTGTATGGCTGTGTGAGTGTGCATTGGATGGACGGAAGGTTTATTTAATTACTTTGCTTATAAAAGCACAGTTGTATTTGTTTGTTTTAGCTTGGTCAAGCTGAAAATATACTTACGAATAGTCTTTTGCAATTTGTTGTTATTTTAATCCTGAATGCGCACCTCGCCGCTAAGGAGCGCATTAATGACAATCCAGCGTCTTATTGTCGCATATTAGCTGCGTCTGTTGCCCACAATGTTATGGCCGCGACTATGAAGCATACGGTAAATCCTATATATATACGATACTAGCTGGGCCCTGCGGCTTTGCACGCAAGTTCTCTTGTTTCCCCCGATACAAATGCTTAACCCATTGTTGACCCCGTCAGATTTTGATTAAAAAACAAAAAAACATGTGTCTATCTTTGATTTCAAGTGTTTCCAAAAATTTGTAAGTCAAAAGGCCCATTAAATCATGTGTTTTCACATTTCCTCTAAACAAATTCTAAACCCTTGATTTACCACGGTAGATTTCGATTTTCAAACAAATTAAAAGCACGTTTTTATTATTTTCCGATTCCCGAAATGAAGAAAGTGAAAACACGTTTCAAATTATCCCTAACTTAGAGTAAGTTAAGTTTGAAGTCAATCGGCCCATTAATTCATGTTTTTCACAATTTATCCACACAAACTTTTAACCCGTCGTTGATCCAGTTAGATTTCGATTTTGAACATAATGAGAAACACCTGTCTAATTTTTATTTTTGAAGTCAATAGGCCCATTTTCATAAACAAACCTTAACCTATTGTTGGCCCAGTGAAATTTTGATTTTCGAAAAGTTATAAAATACGTGTCGAATTATTTTTGATTTAGAGTATTTTCAGGAAGTTCGAAATCAATATTTCTATTAAATCTCGTTTCTCCATACAACACCTTAACACATGTTTCGCCCCTTTAGACCCAGAATTTCTAAAATCCCGTCTTAACGGAGGTTCATTCTTCAAGATGTACCTACAGTTCAAATTTCATGTTTCTAGCTTCAGCGGTTTGGGCTGGGCGATGATAAATCAATCAATCAATCAATCAATCAGTCAGTCAGGACAAACAATCTATGTATATAAAAACGGAGGCGGTACTACGCCCCCTTGTCCAATGCTCAAAACTTTCTTCTAGTCGAATTGTGCTACTAAGTGGAAAGTTCGTATCAAGTTTCATTGATGTGGACTTACAGTACTGCGTAAATGTTGGGTCATAAAAAATGTGCCACGCCCCTTGTCCAACGCCGATCAAATCTCACCAGTAGAATGACACATATATGAGACGACGGTACACAAACTTTCAATGCTGTGTGGCTAACGATTCCGAAGCTATTCCATATAAAAGATTTGAGTTGTATAGGCGCCCCCACGCCCCCTTGTTAAATACCCGCCCCATTCCCTCTGTGGAAAGATATGACTAAATGGTATTTTCATGCCAAGTTTCATTGATGTGCGACTTACAGTTCTGCTGAAATATTGGGTCATAAAAAATTTGCCACGCCCCTTGTTCAGCGCCCATCAAATTTTAACAGTAGAATGACACTTCTATGGGGCGATGTCATATTAAATTTCAATACTGTGCAGCTTACAATTCCGGAGCTATTCCATATAAAAGAATTGAATTGTATGGGCGGTGCCACGCCCCCTTGTTACATACCCGCCCCATTCCCTCTGTGGAAAGATATGACTAAATGGTAAATTCGTGCTAAGTTTCATTGATGTGCGACTAACAGTTCCAAAATGTTGCGGAAAGTTTGGGTCAAACAAATGTGCCACGCCCCTTGTCCAACGCCCATCAAAATTTTACAGTAGAATAACACTTCTGTGGGAGGATGTCATACCAAATTTCAATGCTGTAATGTACAATTCCGAAGCTATTCCATATAAAAGAATTGAGTTGTATGTGCGGTGCCACGCCCCCTTGTTAAATACCCGCCCCATTCCCTCTGCCGAAAGATATGACTAAATGCTAAGTTCATACCAAGTTTCATTGATGTACGACTTACAGTTCTGCTGCAATATTGGGTCATCAAAAATTTGCCACGCCCCTTATCCAACGCCCATCAAATTTTAACAGTAGAATGACACTTTTATGGGACGATGTCATACCAAATTTTAATGCTATGCGACTTACGATTCCGAAGCTATTCCATTTAAAAGATTTGAGTTGTATGGGCGGTGCCACACCCCTTTGTTCAATACCCACCTTATTCCCTCTATTGAAGGACATGATTAAATACTAAGTTTGTACCAAATTGAATTGATGTGTGACTTATGGTTCCAAAGTTATTGTTTAAAAATGTATTCGTGTGGTGCCACGCCCCGTTTTCCCGACTTTTCTTTTTTTATAAACCTTCACGTAACAATTTCAAACAAACCCGCTGAAGTAAGTATCCAAGTTGGTCCAGTCGTTTTCAAGTTATAAGCAGTCGAACGGAATTTTATATATACTTGTCGCGTCCTTGCTGCTTCTTCAAGAGGTTCCGGTGGGCCACCTGCTCGCTCTACAATTTCACAATGACTGAATATCTATGCTTAAATTCATTGCTTACTTTATTTCATTTTCATTACTTGCTCGAATTCATTTTCATGGCTTACTCGATTTCTAATAATTTTCTTTGCAAGTAAAACTACTTGTTTTGCAACAAGTAGATAACTTCTATTAACGACTTTTGCTACTGGTGCCCACCGCAACTCCCTTCGAGCAGCAATGTCATTATAGCATTCACCGGCTACGACACGGCCATTCTGACAAGTCACACGTCCCTGTGTGAAACCATTGTCTGTAAGTTAATTCACCCATTCGGTCAATCCTGACCACCAACTAACAAGTAAACGATTTCATCACTTTATCTTAATGTTACAATGTCATTATTGTAACAATCAGTCAAATGTTATAACACTAACCTACAACCACAACTACCACAACCTCTTTGCGATAGCACATAAGTGTCAATGGATGACACAACCCTCAAACACGGTCACCTCCTTCCGATGATTCACCAGTGGCACTATTTAGCATTATCAATCACATTCACCTTCATCTGGTGAAAAACAGGACCTCTATGCGGTCCCATAATCACAAAATCACCTCCATCCGGTGATACACCAGGACCTCTATCCAGTCCTATCATTACACATTCACCTCCATCCGGTGAGACACCAGGACCTCTATCCGGTCCTATCATTACACATTCACCTCCATCCGGTGAGACACCAGGACCTCTATCCGGTCCTATCATTACACATTCACCTCCATCCGGTGAGACACCAGGACCTCTATCCGGTCCTATCATTACATGACTTCATCGCTGTTCAGCGATACTGCCATCCTGACAGCTCACACGTCTCAGTGTGAGAAGCCAAAGAAATTGTAACCAATTAAATCTTCGTTTATCAAAGTTTATTAACACGAGTAGTTACAAAATTACAGATATTTCTTAACCTGGTTCAGTTATTCGTATGTGTGGACAGGTCCTATTTTCTAAGTCATGTGCTACTAAGTCTCTTCGTTCTGTAACTGCTCATCAACTACCGTTTCACTTTCAGTTTCATTATCTAAATCAACGTTGACTAAATCTGGCATTCTTCTTAACCGATCATGTGCGTATTTATACGTTCGGTCAGAGCTCAATGCTTTAAGTATGTACCGATACCCATCCAACACCTCTACGACTTTGAATGGACCTTTGTACTTTGGATCTAATTTGGTTTGATTTCGCTCTTCGTTTTGCAACAAAATAAAATCATCAATAGAAAATCTTTGGACTTTGGCTCTGTGGGAATCAAATCGTTTTTTGTCATATGCAGAACTCTTTTCAATATTGCAGACAGCTTGAGACCTTACTTGTTCTATATTAACTTCTTCCTCAGTGTCATCAGCAAACATCAATTCTAAAGGTCTGCCAGATTTACCAACTAATAATTCTAGTGGTGTACATTTAGTAACACGATTGAATGAGCAATTTAAAGCTAATTGCACTTCAAGGAGGACATCCTGCCAAGAACGATTGGTTGTTTCTACAGCAGTAAGCATGTTCTTTAACGTACTCATGGTACGTTCAACTTGACCATTTGCACGAGCGCTACCTGTTGCAATTAAATGCAAGTTGATACTATGTGACGTGCAAAAATCGCGGAATTCGAGACTGGAGAAACATCGCCCTTGGTCAGCAATTATCCTTTTTGGTGCACCAAATAACGAAATGCTTCGTTTTAATGCTTCAATATTACTAGATGTATCAATATTTAACGTGTGATGCAACAAGACATATTTTGTAAAAGCATCTATGTGAACAAATATGTATTCCTTGACATCATTTTTCCCACTTAACTTGCCGGTGGCGTCTATGTGCAATGTATGCCAGGGAATAGCTACCTTTGGTATGGCGTGCATTTCGGCTTGTACTTTTCCAGTACGCGTTTTAGAAATTTTACATGTGATACAATTTTCGACAAACTTTCTGACGAATTTTGACATATTTTCAAACCAGCTTTTCAAGAGTTTTTTCACTACCTAGGTGCATCAACGCTTCATGGGTATTGTGTACTATAGACCACCTCAAAGATCTGGGAAGTATTGGTAGACAGCGGGTCTTTCCGTGACGTTGTATCTTACGATATAAGATACCAGAACGCAGCTCATAAGTCTTAACAATATCATCCGCCAGCTTATTATCATTAAGTTCGGCTATCAGCTTTGAAATATCAATGTCCTTTTGTTGCTCTGCTTTCACCCAATCGTTAGACAAATTGGCGATGTTTACTAACTTATGCTCTACCTTTTTAAAAGTTTTGCTGTGGGTGGGCGGTAGCGGATTTCTGGAGAAAAAGTCAACATGGCTCATGTGCTTCCCGTCTCTATGAATGATGTCAAAATCAAATGCTTGTAGAAAAGCCCACCACCTGTGTACTCTTGGGGTGAGGTCGAGCTTCTTGCGAGCGGACTGTAGAGAATTGCAATCTGTATAAACGGAAAATTTACGACCGTATAGGTAATGTCTGAAATATTTCACTGCATTAACCACTGCTAAAGTTTCTAACTCATATGAGTGATACTTTGACTCCGCAGCAGTGGTACGTGTACTAAAATAAGCTATTACTCGGGGCAGTTTTTCTTTAATTTGTACTAAAATTGCACCGTAGCCTATCGAACTTGCATCTGTATAAAGCTCTGCAGGACAATCTGGGTCAAAGATTGTTAACAAAGGTTCGCTAGTTAGGATTGATATAATCTGCTGTCGTATTACCTTCCGCTTCCACTCTATTTTGCCACTACCTGAAGTTAATGCATATAAAGGTGCCATAATCTGAGAGAATTTTGGTACAAATCTTCTGAAGTACGATGCCAACCCAATAAATTGACGTAATTGACTAACAGTTTCTGGTGGTGGCAAGGCTGTAAGAGCTTCAATCTTTCTTTGATTAGGCCGTATTTCGCCTGCGCAGATCTCAAAGCCAAGATATTCAATGCGGTGTTTAAGAAACTTGCATTTTTTAATGTTTAAAGAAAAGCCCTTACTTGTCAAAACTCTAAGAACAATACCCAATCTTTCGCAAGCTTCGTAAAAAGTTTTTGCGGCAATGAGTATGTCGTCCATATAAACAACAACAAATGAATTTGCAAGGTCTCCCAGAGCCCGTACAACTGCCCGCTGAAAAACAGATGGCGCATTTCTAAGGCCAAATGGCATAGAAAGGTACTCATACTGTCCTTCAGGTGTAACGAAGGCAGTATATTCGACGGAATCGGGATGAATGGGGATTTGGTGAAAGCCAGACGCCATGTCCAACACCGTAAAGAAATGTGAACCATGGAGTCTATCGATTTGATCCGCAATAAGAGGTAATGGGAATCTTTCTGGAACTGTGTTGTCGTTTAACTCACGATAATCAACACACATCCTATCAGTACCGTCATTCTTCTTTACCAAAAGTATTGGACTTGCAAAAGGTGATGAACTTACACGAATAATATTGGCTTTCAACAACTCATCCACGCGGTCGCGCACAATTTTACGTTCTTCGGGACTTAATCGGTACGGCCTACGACACACACATCTATTGGGATCCTTAAGGCGAATCTGCATAGGGTCTACCTTAGCGCTATTTTTAGGCATATTGCTTATGAAATTATCTTTAAACTGATTTAGAATTTCCATTAAACGTGGTCGAAAATTTTGCGGAATGTTTGTATCTACATTTTCAATATTATATTCTACTGATTTAGCAAGTTGACAAGAATTGACCACTTTAGATTTTTCAAGCCGCAAGGTGTCGGATGCCATGAGTACGGCAAGACCCAAAGCCAATACATCTTGTCCAAGCATGACGTCACTACGGAAGCAATAGTCTGGTAGTACGTGGAAAACAACTTCGAAGCAAATTCGGTCAACCTCAACCGACGTTAAAATTTGTACTGTGCTATTTACGCTTGTTTGTCCGATACCAGTCAGAGTTATAACATTAAATAAACGTTTTCCATGAAATTTATTTCCTACTGATTCTTTAACAAGTGAACACTCAGCTCCTGAGTCGAAATGGAATAAATACGTCTCACCCGAATGTCGCAATTCTCCTGTTGGTGCCTTCATGGTGCATACATCAATTCGACGTTCAACTGGTGTGGCACCATTCCGTTTACCGTCATGCTTCTTAATTGCTTTCGGGCAGTGTGATGCATAGTGACCGACGTCTTGGCAGTTGAAACACACTACCGATTTTATAGGAACCTCACGTCGCCCTTCACGTTGTACATCACGCCTTCCAAATCCTTTTGCCTTGTTTCTGCAGTGCGCCGCTTTATGTCCAATTTTGCCACATTCAAAACAATTCAAAGGAAACGGCGCTGGCTTGAATTTCTTGAAAGCTGGAGCTTCTTCTTCAGTGGTGATCTTCCTCTTAGGTATTGCCATCGACTTCAATTCCTGTTGCATACGGCTCCTGCTTCGAATATCAGCGGTAAAGCACAAACGTCGGACTTGTGGCTCAAACTGGGATATGTGAGCCATGACCATGGATACCGCGATCTCATCCGCCGACAATTTCTTCCAACGGGACATGATTGAGGTCAGCAACGTGGCAGCATATGCAGCAATGCATTCTCCTTCTTTCGGCCTACTAGTCAACAGATCTACTAAAAAGGATGCAGCAGTTTCCGCTTGGTCGAATCGTGTCAGGAACGCTTCTCTGAATTCACACCACTTCATTCCAGGGAAAGAGACTTGTGACAGCCAATTGGATGCTTGGCCCTTAAGCGCGTGGTTGAGCATTATCATCAATGCTGCATTTTCTGGGGGTGAATCGCCAACACACATGTCTGCCATTGCTATCCAAGCAGATGCATCCGCATGCCCGCTTTCAGGGTCGAATTCCGGCAGCTTTATTTCAGCTTCCCTCGGAGTGTTCATAGCTTTGATGACGGCCAAAAATTGTTGGTTCTGCTGCTCGAAAATTCTGTCCCAAGCAGGTGCAGGATTTTGTTGTCCATTAAACTGCCCGGTAGGCTGGTTGCATCCCACTTCTGATGTCGCGTCCTTGCTGCTTCTTCAAGAGGTTCCGGTGGGCCACCTGCTCGCTCTACAATTTCACAATGACTGAATATATATGCTTAAATTCATTGCTTACTTTATTTCATTTTCATTACTTGCTCGAATTCATTTTCATGGCTTACTCGATTTCTAATAATTTTCTTTGCAAGTAAAACTACTTGTTTTGCAACAAGTAGATAACTTCTATTAACGACTTTTGCTACTGGTGCCCACCGCAACTCCCTTCGAGCAGCAATGTCATTATAGCATTCACCGGCTACGACATACTTATATATACGAAATTTTTATATATATAGAAGATATGTAGGTATATACGATATATGTTTGTGTATACCTGTACTTGTAAATGCTGCGTTGGTTAGCTGCGTGGGCTGAGAGTGCACTGCACACACTGCACATTGTGTGAGCTCAGGCGTCAATTGACATTGTAATGCGAAAATTGGCAAAATGATTGGTGTGGATTAGAAAAATGCAGAGATGCATGAAATGCAATGAATAGGATTTTTAACTAATAAATGCCCATGAGCATAGATTTTTATGGAAAACATATTTGTGAACAATAGCAGAAAATAAAAAAGAAATACAAATAAAAATTAAATACCGATTAATCGGAATAATTAATTTAAGAAATTCATTTGGTTAAGGCAGGTTCTAACCTTGTGGGGGTTTGCCTTATCGTGTAGATATATGTTTCAAAAATGTGCTCCAGAAATTTCAGATCAAAATCTGAAAAATTACAAAAGTTACAGGCCGTTACATAGAGCAGTGTCGAGCACCGGCCGAGCTGAAGCCAAAATTTTAAACGCGTTTTTCTGAGAACCACATTTTCGGACCTAACGGAAGTGATTGAAGGCGCTGGAATGAACCAATCGTCACCAAATTTTTTTAAAAATGTTCCTTAGGGTTTTTTCTAATAAACGAACTACGATCAGCCAAAAATATTGAAAATTGTTTATTGAAAAAAAATATAAGTGAACAAAAAAATGCGAAAATCGTAATTTTTTTTTCAAAACCTCATAACTTTTGTAATTTTGATTTTTTTTCATGATCTTAGTTCATTCAATAGATAATACGGTACACATTAAGAATGTGTTCGATTTTTGTGTTTCAGATCACGGGTTTTGACGAAATCACTTCCGGTAGCGGGACACCTCCTCGCCGACATGCCGCCACTGATGGACGCCCCCTCCCCCCTTTTTTTGATTCATTCAATTTGAAAAATTGTATTCTCTAAATAAATGTGTGTTCATATCCAGAAAAAAGCGTTGTATCTTTAACCGTTTTCTCAAAAAAATTCCTAAAAAAAAGTGCACTTTTTCGGATCCTTAATTTGAAAACAATAAATATAATATAATTAAAATTAAATAATGAAAAATGTATGAACATTCTAAGTATAATTACAAAATGTTTTTAAATTTCGTTGGCTAACCTCAAATTTTTTCATTTTCAACTAGAGTACGAAAATTTGTTATTAATATGGATTAAAAAAAAAATATTGTGAATTTCGCATAGCTTATGGGAAGAGCTTTTGCCAATTAATTGAAACCTTCTCTTTGAGAAAAGTAAATGATAATAATTGTATATTTAAAGATACAATGAGCATTTGCGGCTAAACAACTTCAATTTTGAGAACAAGCGCTCCTACCTGACACCGTTTATAAAAAAAATTGATTGAATTCACTGAACAAAGGAAAGCGTTGGATTGGGTTTATATTCATAGAAATTGGAGATATCCCAGTCGCATCGGGTTCCCAACGCGCCCAGTGTATTTCAAGCTGAGCTACTGGCCCTTTTAGAAGCGCGCTAAGAAATCGGATCTGCGCCGGATGGTCAAGTAGCTTCCAAGGTTCTGAGCTCAGGCTCATCAAAAAGTGTAGAAAGGAAATTGCCAATATAGGAATCCAATTAAATTGGATCCTCCTTTGGGTGTCAGGATACAGGAACATCGGCGGCAATAAAAAGGCTGATTTCCTAGCCCGACATCCAACTTGACTCTCTTGACTCTTGACATACATATCTATGGCGAAAACCGTCGCAACAGTAGTTGAGGTATGTGAATGGGTCCAGGCATTTGCTCTAAGTTTGGGCGACAACACAAAGACAGCAAAAACCGTGCTTACGAACCTAACTCGATGGATATTTATTTATTTAAAGGACCTCCCGCCTCTCTTCGCCGCTTTAATCGTTTGCTAGCTCCGACGTGGACGTTTCGACATGTGCGCAGACACTACGAATTTTCGCCAAATCAGCAAAGAGTGAAAATTGTGTCAATGCACAAATGTACTTGCGTTTAGCGATTCGCAAGACGTCTGCCGCATTTCTTACGGTATGCACTGCGCAACAACGCGACGGCGAGCTCCGCAGTTGCGCACGAACCATAGAAACCGCATTTATTGTGTAATTTATGTGCATAAAATTGCAACGCCTCCTCTAGCGCCGAGCCCGACTCCAATGCTATCAATTTTTCATATGAAGCAATGAAGAAGCAAAAGGTTGTTAATTAGACAGAAGTTGAATTTTTTGTGTGAAGTAAAAAAGCAAAACAAAAGGTAAAAATCTACTGAAAGGTGGGCGGCGGCGCAGCGGGGCTGGTTGGGCAGTTGTGTACAGTCGAGTGCACAAGACGTGCGCGCCACGGTGCGCCTACTCACTGTGCTAAAAACCAGGAACGAATCGAAAAAATTAATATATTGTAATAAATACAACTGAAAATCACTGAACGTAATAAAATAAACTACGAGACAAACCGGAGCGCGACTCGACGAAATTGAATGGCGCCAACAAGAAGCAAATGTTACAAAAGCCAATAGGCGGATCAAAACGGGGTTTATTTATAAAATAATAATGGTTTGCAATGCGGATAAAGCCCATCTCCGACATCGAATCGTTGTCTCATAGAGAGGGAACCTGCAAAAATTTACGATACGGACTGTGTCTTCAGGAGAAACTTGAAATGTTCAAGATTGACGTTTTGCTGGGCGTTTAATACATGTCACATACGTTAATGCATATATAGGGCTGGCCTGAGTAACGATCATGGCTACTGAGTCGACCGCGTTTTAGCCAACATTCAACAAAGCATTTGGTTGGGCTTTTCTTGCGACGTCTGCCTTTTCTTCTGGCAAGATTTAACCTCTGAGAGTGAAATAATTATAACTGAATAGCTCCTGATCTGCCATTCGGCATCAGTACTAAATTGTCGGTTCCTTACATTCATGGATAAAATCAAACCGCTACACACATGGTTGCTTGCAGCTCGGACTTGTTTACGCGGACTGATTCAAGCCCATGGCTCTCTGACTAGTAGTGCAACACATAAACCACCAAGTCTTTTACGCATTTTCTTTATTGGAAAACAAATGTTATTAAAATTTGCTTTGTTCTGCACGAGATTCTGTTTATAATTCGAAGAAATTTTTAACTGCATACTGAAACTTTATTTCAATTGAAAACAACTACAGTCTATTAGACTATTAGACAACTATTTACAGTCTATTAGAGAATCGCATATAGTTGGAAAATTTTTCAAAACTGGCAATGCGATTGTTGAGTTATGTTTGAATGCTCCCTAAAATTAATTATATTGTCGGTAAGCACAGGGCTTTCAACCATTCAAAGCCACGATGCACTTGGTAATTGCATAAAATTACACAATATCAAAGCCCATCCACTCAGAAGCAAGGTTTCGAGCTGGAGCCCAAATGTTGGCCTCAGTCCCAAAGATTGTGAACGAAAAAAAAATAATAATAAATAGAATAGAATAGAATTGAAATACAAAATAATAGTTCCTTTGTCATCATCATCAGTTCTTAGTTACACTCGCAAAACAAATCACATCGGCAATTGCCTCGAAAATTATTACACAGTTTCAATTATCGAGTTAACCAAATATTTTATTTTTTTGACAACTTCAAATATTGCAAGTTTGCGAAATTCGAAGTGCTGGACCAACTTGCACAAATATTATGTACACACTAGTGTCCGACCGAAGGTGGACTTTTGGCCAAAGCCGGAGCAGAATATTCGGCATCAATAAAATATTAGGCCGGGGCCTAACCGAATGCTAGTAAAAATTATTTTAAGGAAAAAAACTGATCAAATTTAGCCGTTCTTTCTCTACTTATTTCTTTACTCCACTTAAGAATTAATAAAATAATATAAATATATAGTTTAGTAAAAAAACGAAAAACAGTCTTAGAGTTCCGTTTCTAACAAAAAATCTAACAATTCAATTGACATAAATAGCTGAATAGAGATCATTTTTATTGATCGCAATCTTGAGTCCGAAATATCGATAAAACCCGATATTTGATAAAATACTTCGAAACAGAACAAATTGACTTGCATTACAGGGCGAAAACCTTCGGCAAAAGTATTCGGCTATTTTGGCCGAAGCCGAATATTTAAAATTGGCCGAATAGGCCGAATACCGAAGCCGAAGACGAATATTTGGTCGGACACTAGTACACAAAGATTATATGTAGATGTTGTGTGGGAAATTCGACGGCAATTGCTGTCGCGTTGCTGAAATCTGTTAAGTATAGGTACATATACAATTAGTAAATCGTCCGCTATATGCGCACTCTATACAACATTTACATGCACAATAACTGCACACAAGCATAAAGTGCGCATACGAGTAGTAAATCCTACATACTATATGCATATATATATTGCAATTAAGTGCAAGTGCACCGGGAACGAGTGAGTGGTGGAAGCAGAAGACAAACTTTCTCGTTGCACTTAATGAATTGGAATTATGCTAATCACAATAATTATGATGCTATTGCGCAGAGGGTTAAGAGTTCTGCCTGCCGCTTTTGCTCTATTTGCCTTGGCTAATTATTTGCTCGGCAGTAGTGATTAATGGTTGGGATGGGGGGCGCTATGAATATATGGTCGTATGCACTTTGGAATACTCAATTACACGGGTAAAAATAATTCATAAAAATCTTATGAACGGTGTTCATAAACCTTTATTTTGAACTTTTTATGAAAAATTCATAATTTTTTTGATTTTTTTCATAAAATTTATGAAATGGTATACATGTTTATGAACGCGTTCATAAAAATTTTGAAACTTCGTTCATAAATCGCTTCATAAAAGCCGAATCTCACATTTTTTGTTCGGGTACGAGCCGAGCGGGAAAGCTATCTTTATTTTGAACTTTTTGTGAAAAATTCATAAACATTTTGATTTTTTCATAAAATCTATGAAACGGTTCATACATGTTTATGAACGCGTTCATAAAAATTGTGAAACTTCGTTCATAAAGCGCTTCATAAAAGCCGAGTCTCACATTTTTTGTTCGGGTACGAGCAAGCTATCTTTATTTTGAACTTTTTGTGAAAAATTCATACATTTTTTGATTTGTTTCATAAACTTTATGAATCAGTTTTTGAACACGTTCATAAAGTTTCTGAAATTCGTTCCTAAACCATTCGTTCGGCCACGCCGAATCCGAACGGCGATTGGCAGTTTTTTCTTTCACACTTGGAGGTTTTGCCATTGCCTGCCAAGAGCGCACTTGAGCGATTCTTGTAATTCTCATCTGCTTTATGTGGTTAGCGATATAAGTAGTTTTTACCAGCCCAAGCTAGGAATCCAACCTAGGGCATCGGTATGAGAAGCAGTGACTACGTGACGCGAAACTCGGAGGAGAAATGATTTTCAGACCATTTTTTGCTTTTTCCAATCGTCCGATAGTGTACGGGTTTTTTTACCCAAACATTCGCACAGCACCGGTTACCAGTCAATTGTTTGCATCTTAAAGTGCTAACTTTTCTTATTCGCTGTAAATATAGCATTGCAAACCAACTTGTTTTACTGGTCTAAGTAATTGTGATTGTAACGCGTACAAAAAAAGCAGAAATAAATTATTTCATACGCTGAAGTCAGCAGATATTCGGTTGCTTTTTCCTTCAGTTCATGTCTCATTGAGTTTGCCGTTTCTAGTGCAGCAAGAAACAGTGCTGGCAAGTTGAACTCTTTTCAAACGCAGAGCTGCAACTCAAGCAATGCAAACGTTAAGGCTTTGAGGGCAGTCAGCAAAAACTGAAGTAAAATCATATTAAAACACGAGGCAGCATACTTATGACGTTTTTCAGCAACAACGTTTTTTTGCAATCAATTTCCTATAAACGTACTACAGAATGAAAGCAAAACAAAACCAATTATTTTATTTGCAAATAAACATCGAACGCACCAGCAGCCCTTGCCCTGGCGTTTGTATGGCGAATATTTTGTACGAACCCTAATCAACTCTGGGGCCTGGTTTTACCGAATTTGCGACTCTGGGGCCTGGTTTTACGGAATTAGCCACCGTGACCCCTCCGAGTTTCGCGTCATGTAGTCATTGATGAGAAGCCAGCGCGCTACCCGAGACAGGTAAGCGAGACAGGTAAGTCGGATTCAATTAAATAAATTCTTTATATTATTTTATTTATTTTTAAATTATTTCACTGCTATTAATTGTCAATTTCTTTTTAGCAGTCAAAGATGCGGGTGGCGGCCATATACTGTTTATTATAAAACGAAAATTTATTGAATTTTTATATCATTATTAAAAAATTAATTATTCATATTTATAATTAATAAACAAAATATACCAATGTTTTCAATTTTTATGGATTTTGAATTTCAGGAATTTTTCTTATGAAAAAATCAAACATTTTATGAATTTCGTTCATAAACGTTTGGGTTTATGAACAAGGCTTATGAATGCGTTCATAGGGTTTATGAACGCATTCATGAGCGTTCGGGTCACCCGAAGGCTTATGAAAGCGTTCATAAACTTTTGTGAATGCATTCATAAACTTTTTATGAACGCGTTCACTGGTTCAAAAACTATGAATATGTTCATACAGTTTATGCACAAATTCACAAATTTTTTGAACGTTTTTCGTTCCGTGTAAAGTTTTCAGACTCACGCATGCTTAGCTTTTGGCTGTAATTTGATTTTCAGCGCCACGAAATTAGTGTGAGGAGAACCGAATATGGATTGAATTTAATTTGTCTGTGTTACTAACTGTACTTTAGATTGGCACTTTCATGTGGCAAAAACATGAACTTCGTTTGATTGTCTGGGGTTATAGCTTTGTGCCGCTAATCGAGCCAATATTTGTGATGCAAAGAGTGACATTTAGTGATTTTGGCGACATTCCACTTTTAATTTCTGGTTGTTTTACTAGAAATTAAGCAGCAAAGAGAACAACAGCAGGGCACTGTTTCGTTTTTTCGATGATTGTGCAGCGAAAGTAAAGCTACGCCGGCGGTAAGGTGTTTATCCTGCCAGGACAAAGTGGATCAGGTTAAGATTAGATCTGAAGTTCTCAACTGTGGAATGTTTTTGAATGTTTCGAAATAATCGATCGATGCGAAAACGGCTAATATCTTTTTCAAGCTGGTTTGGCCTTTTCATTTTTTTCCTTGGGTCTTCTTTCATAGTCGATTGGTGTTGTATTTGTGGGGATTGTTTGTGGTCCAGTATTGTGTATAGCACCAGCCAGTTGTGGTTTTGAGTATTTCTTTTTTGCGCGAATCTGATCGAAATGTCCAAATTTACAGGTATTGTTGCTTTTGAAAGCTGTACATGCAGTTGTTTCTGTCTTTCCACAGTGCCGAAGAGGAGGCAGGGCGTGCAAAATCTGGACATTTTTAAATTTTTTTCCTTTCCAGTTCCTTTGCAAACGTACGTGTATGTAGAGTATATATGTGAGAGTTGTTGTATTAGTATGGAAATGTATATGAAATTAATTACATATTTAGAAGTAGTGTTTTTAGTGTGTTTTTTCATAATCACTAATAATTAATCGTGTTTGCTCTTTTTAGATTTCACAATTGGATACAAGAACTTACATATGGCAGCGCTAAGGTAAATGTTTGCAAGAACATGTTTGCTTTTTTTTAAAGTGCCAAGTGACTGAATTTATTCCAAAAAGGTAAGTGTAAGGAATATTTATTTAGTTTATTTTGATTGTATTTGACGATCCAATATTTTTTTATGCCGAAATATGATTGGAAGTGTCGTTGTTTTTAAAGTTTCCAAAATGGCATCGTAGTTGGGCTGTGAACCATTGTGGTGGTTGGGTTATGAACCACCTGTTTTGTACTAGCACTGTCAAATATCGCTGTCAAATATCGATTAGGATGAAGATGAAGAAAATTTAACACTTGTGGCGTCATTATAACTTTTTTCCCCTCTTGAGGCCTCCTGATTAAATAAATTCTCAACTTATTTAAAAATTATGGGTGTTTTCTTCGTATTTTCCGACTTTTATAGGGATTTGCGTTTTGCGATAGCCAGATTGCCAGATGGTTCACAACCCAGCCACTTTTTTGGAAGAGCGAAAAATCACGTCCATAGAAAATTAGACGTAGAGAGTTAAACTTTAATCAAAACGGTAATCTGTCTTCATAACAAATTTGCGTTTTATGTTCACCTTTCCAACGGTATCTTCGATTTTTTTATATCTTTATTCTGTGAAAAGTTAGAGCCAAAATACAAAACTCGGTTCACAACCCAGCCCTCTCCCTTACATATTAACATATATACATACAATATTTATTGTCTTAAATAGATTGAAATTAATTAATTTAAAGAATAAAAATCTAAAGAGACAGTGCTGACATTTTTTATCCTGAAATGACATTTTTTATCCAAATGAAAGTTTGCTTCAAATTGGTCCTCTTTTAGTTATTCAGTTTATGGGATGGAATTTATTTTGACAAGATAAAAGCATTCTCTCCACGAAATAAGGTTTACAAAATTTTAATTCGACGTACAACTTTTGAGGTCAATACCATTTCAAACCATATTTGCTATCCATAGTTTGTTTAGCAAACACATATTTTGAAGGTTTGAATCCCCAAATCCCCCTTGCGTGCGTCAGTGTGTATTTCTAGAACATATGTGAAGCTTATGAAGTTTTACCTAATTTGCAAAAAATGCTATACAACACAACACTGTTGAACTGACTTTTATTTTCTTAAAATGAAGAGAACCAACTTTAGAGGAGACAAGTGGAGGCAAAGAGCTCGATTCCTTGATTAAGTGTGTGTCGGTCAGTAGAATAACTATTCCGTACCTCAAAGAGAAGAAGCGCAACCTGTTTACCGTACATTATAGATTTCGAAAATCCTATGTTGTTTGAAGAAGTAACCCATTGCATAAACTACAAAAAACGCATAAGCCCCAGACATGGGGGTTTTGCACTAAATTCATAGTTCACTATGCTTTTCACTACCACTAAATAAATTTAGTGGTAGCTGAATTTTTTCCACTAATCACTGAATTTTATTTAGTGGTAGTGGTAAAAAGTACCACTAAAAAAAAATTAGTGGAAGAAAATTGCACTACCACTAAATAAAGATCAGTGATTAGTGGAAAAAATTCAGCTACCACTAAATTTATTTAGTGGTAGTGAAAAGCATAGTTCACGAAACAAAGACATCCATTACCATTAAATAAACCACTAACAACGATATGCGCAAAAATATATGTTTTATTTAAACAACTTATTTGCTTTCATCAAGACTAGACGTTCAAAATTGTCATCAGTGAGATTCCTTCTACGAGAGAGTCGATCACGATACGAACCAATGGAAAAGCAAATGAACGAAAATGTTGAAATGTTTGGTTATAACCGTTAGCGATGTAACATTAGTGGAAAAGAATTAGTGATAGTGGAGGAATTTTCAACTATCACTGAATTTTATTTAGTGGTAGTGGTAAAAAGTACCACTAAAAAAAAATTAGTGGAAGAAAATTGCACTACCACTAAATAAAGATCAGTGATTAGTGGAAAAAATTCAACTACCACTAAAATGTATTTAGTGGTAGTGGAAAATTTCCCAGCAGACCTCTAGTGGTAGTGGTAGTGGATTTTAGTGCAAAACCCCCATGTCTGATAAGCCCATTGATTTTCTTCCAAATTAGATTGCTGTTTTTCGTAAGAAAGACTTCCAGTTTTGTGCTCCACATAAAACCTACACTCGACGAAACAACTCGCAGTTGAATACGACATTAATACTTACCGTCGTTGCAGATTGCATATGCGAGTTGGGAGTATGCACAGTTTTTACTTTTCAACAAAAGTGAAAAAGTAAAAAGAGCAATAATACAAATGTTTGTAAACATTAAACTGTTTATTTTCCAATTTGCTGCAACAATTTGCATAAACAGCTGTGTCGGGTGTACTGCAATAGGCCAGCTTGTTCGGTGTGTAGCTTGACACCGAAGTTAGGTTGTGGTAGTGCGGGCACCCAGCCATTTTCTCGCATTTCTACACGTGTACACCGTGAAAAATCGTTTAGTGACAACTGAATAGAGTCCGGGTATGGTGAAACAAACTTCAAAAATTCGCAGAGGAATACGTTGGCTATGATTGTCGTTTGGCATTTTTAAGCCAGCAGAATATTTTTTATTTTTAGAAACTTATTGTTTTTTAATAAGTATACTATAATGCATACACAAACGCTGATTTCTTTTAATCTATTTTCGTAGCAACATCTTGTATACAAGTCGACGATTACCACCGCCACAGACATCGTTCTATTATAATTCTAATATAATATAATATGCTATCCAGCAATAATTATCAGTGTAGTGTCTGCCAGTCTAAAATTTCGGTTGGCTGCTAGCGATCATGTCGGTGTTGATGTCAAGGTGCTTTCGATGCTGGGCTTGCAGTTTAGTAATTATTTTTAGTAATTCTCTTGATTTTTTTTGTTGTGAGTGTAATTGCCATTTTCCAAAGACATTGTTTGATGCATTTGATGATTTGATTTATACAAATTTTTATTTAAATGCAATGCAGTCATTCTGTACGGTTAAGATGTAATTTGTGATGATAGCATCAACTTTGAACTGAAGATCGTTCGGCCTACCTAAATTATTTATGCCAAACCCGCTAGCCTAGCCTACTTCTACTTTCAACTCCAAAGATAAAATTAGATATTTACTTATATAGTAACACTCGTATAAATTGAAATTAAAAATTGCTTAACCTAATCGCTTAATGCCATGCTTTGATGTTGTACGATTCTTGATTTGTGAGGTATGACGATAAACGGTTACTTTTCTTTAAAGGATAAATTGAAAGATAACTCTAAATAATGTTTCTTTCTAAACGGTTTTTCTGTTCAAACCCCTGTCTCAAACCCTTGAGTGAGTTCCCGTAAGACGGAATTTCATGGAATTATTTTTCACTGTTATCGGGTTGTCCCGGGAGGTAAAAATTTAAGAACGGTTTAAAGTTCCCGTTTAAAGATTTGAATGCAAATAAATTTTCAAAAATTAAATATCAGAATTTTGGACTAGTTTTTAATTGTGAAATAGTTACATCTTCAGAAAATTGAGCTTGTCGCTGACAGTAATCGATATATTACATGCATCCACTCTCTCATTAGCAACAGCTGTTTTTCATTTCATTCATTGTGTGCTTTTTTAAAATATTGTTTTTGGTCAATAGGACAAAATATAGTTTTTTTAAGTTGCTAAGTTGTTTTGTTTTGAATGTGTACGTTGAAATGGTCTCATGATTTTATGTTTTTGTGTTTTTTATGAAACAAATGTACTTATATGTACATACTATACCAGGTGCGTAGCCAGAACTTGGTTTTAAAAAATGTTTTTGCCAATTTAGTATTACATGCTTTTTAAAGTAAACTAAACTTTTCAAAGAGGGCATTTTGTGGTGGTGCCACCCATATGTGACTTAGTGCATTGGGAATTTCATGAAATTTGGTTCACTGTAAGCGAAGTTATTGCGTCCGAAGTAAAAGTATGCTAAATTGCAAAGAGCAAATATTAAGTTTTGCTTTAAAGTTGGTAAAACTCTAACCGAAACATTTCAATTGATGAACCAAGTTTCAGACTTCATGTGCGGTACACATGATTTAAAAACAATTGTCAGGACATAAATGATGACCAACGTGTTAGCCGACTGAAACCCGCGACCACCGTAGATTCCATCAAAACTTGGCGGTAATTCATCATAGATCAGCCAAAATCTACTTGAAATTGGATTTAACTTTCGCTTTCCTTATACCCACCCGGGTGATCTTTTTAATATTCATGTTCAATATCTGTCAGAGTATTTATCCAATGTAGTTATGATTTCGAATTACTGAACAAATTTGAAAGTAGTTTTCAATAATATAAACAAATATTTGTTTGGAAATATTATTCATGTTTTTTGTTATTTTGTACACCAAATACCCACACGGGTGATACCAGCCGCTTCCACCACCATTTTGAAACTCACACAAAATTTTGTTTACGTACCTCAGTATGCGTTCAATAAACCCTTTGGAAAGACATCTTCTAATATAAATCGTTAAAATTAGACCTTTTTTCGAAAAACTACTGAGATATGGAACAAATTATTATTATTTAATTATTTATATAGAATTTTATTTAAAAGCACCTGGCGTCATTCTTGTGGGTATTGGTCAAGGACGAATACAAAAATCTTTGGCAAGGTGAAGGTTAAGCATCTCAATAACATAAATTTATGGCATTTAACAAAACTTTTGACTGTCGAAAGACGCCATCTCATCGATAGACACTTCTGACTGATTCTTTGACTAAAAAACGAATTTTAACCATCAGCCACTCCTCGTTTTCACGTGATGCGGCATCGTGCGACTTTCACCTTTTAAAAAAATGCATTTACCGATCAACCAAAGGCGTTTTGAGGACGTAGAAGCCATCCAAAAGGCTTGAACCCACATCCTGAAGGACATTCTAGCCGACGATCTAAAACACTCATTAGACATGCTTTTAGATCATGCAAATAGCTGTACTGAGCCTGAAGGGGACTATTTAAAAAAAAACCATATAAGTTTTACCAAAAAAACTTTTTATTATTCTTTTAAATGTTTAAAGGTGAAAAGACCTTTTTGCTAATGTGGGAACGTGCATACCATGCACAGTGATTGAAAATTTTAAATAATTATAGGCCATGGGGCGTCCTGACACCCAAACCCCTCCCCCCTTGGCTACGCCCCTGTACTAAACATATTTATATAAAAGATATGTCAAAATACAATTTAAAGTTTTAAACAAGGGCGGTACAAGAGTATTTACACAATAATTTCACCGAAGTGTCCTGGTTTTGCAATAGGCATATCTGGCAGCCGTATAAAATATATTTTTCATATTTTAATTTTAAAAGTCAACGCTTTCAAACGTTGTTGTTATTAGATTGACGGACCAAATGATCGGACAGGGCTAAATGCACTGTCCTATTTGCTAGGACCTATTTGTGGCTGGTATAGCCATTTCTTCATATAGAAGTTTCAAAACCCCATTCCAAAATGCAATCGGACCCTAGTGAACCATAGCGGACCATAGTGAACCTAGCGGACCATAGTGAATTCTGTTATAGACGGATTTTGACCAATTTGTATAAGGTATATTCAAAAACCTCAGCACTGATAACTGTCGATACGCATTACAAAACGTACAAAGGTGTGTCGGGCGGACTGCGATTAACCATCATCAGTGAACCCCTGATCGACTCAATTTGCCAATGACGTTCAATTCGAAATTAATTTTAGCATCTGTTTCAAGAAATCAAATTGCACTCGGTTTTCACACTAAGTGTGACGTTTATTCGATATTTGTGCATTCTCAAGTGCGGGAACCGGTGTGCGTTTGTGCGTTTGCTTCATACACTGTTATCTTTATGAAGTAACGAGGTATAAAATTTGGTCGACTTGTGAGCGTGAGGTGTTTGCATGCGTTGCAGAACGTCTTTATCTGAAAATACTTCGTTTTATAAACAGCGCAGGTAAAAATAACTACCCAAACAATAATAAAATGTGATAATTGCGCTACACTGTCAGAAATGTGCGTAACGTTAACGCAAATGTCAAATGACGAACAACAACACGAGCACTGTTTCAGCTGATGCGGAAATTGACACTTTGCTAAATCAGTGACATACATTCATACTCACACTTGCACCAGAGCACGTGGTGAAATATTTACCGTCGAACGGTCAAAAGCAACAAATACCAGAGATGAAAAAATTAAAACACAGTGTGACGAACCGAATTTGCATTTGGCCGCATTCGACCGAAAGAGGAACGCAAAAGACGACGTAGGAATTCAATGTGTGCGGGCTTAAAATGGAAAAAATGGGAGAGAAATTGAGCGAAAAGCCCTATCACATAGAACAAACAGAATGTCCACATCAGTGTTGCCACTAAGAATTTTTTCCCCTACCAAAATTGGTCCAAAATCAATCTCAGCCTACCAAAATAATTTGTTAAACAAAAATTTAGTTTCAAACACATAAACATAAATATATTATTTAAAAACAAAAACAACACAGTTAAGCATATTAAATATGCTGCAATTAAAATTATTACATTAAAATTAACATAAAATATATAAATATCACTCTTTTGCGAGATCTCTTTTTGCTGACCAGACATAGTGCGCTTCAGTCTTTTTAATTATTTCTTTACATAACATAATGTTATTTATTGTAATAAATTCCAATTTTGCTTCTATGCTTTGTTTTTATAAGCGAAAGTTCGCAAAATTTACGTTCGGCAGCTGCACAGCTGTGTGGAAGTGAAATGAAATTAAATACAAAATTTGCGAGATTAATAAAACAAAACCCGTCTAATCCATTCTTAATAATGCTAACCTCGCGCCAAAAATATTTATTTACGTGTCTCTTTTTAAACCAGTATTGCTTAATCTAATTAAATTCCACTGCGTTATAATTTCATTTAGATCGCAGTCCACTAAATTTTGAAATCAAAGGAAGAAGAGTTAACATTTCTTCAGGAAGGACTATATGTGGCGTTATAATCTCCAATAGCTTTAGATCTTCCCTGCAGAGATGTTTGAACTTTTGCATGTAAAATTTTTTCACAAGTCATTTTAAAATCATAAAAAATTGTGTTGCCTACCAAAATTCCTTGAAAATCACAACAAACCAACCAACCTACCAAAGCCTTAATTTATGAAACGAAGCTACCAATTTTGGTCCAATTGGACCAAAACGGCAACACTGGTCCACATGTTCCTCTGGCACTGTGGGTTTGTTCGGCTGGGCGGCGCACAATGTAACGACTTTATATAGGGTGTCCCAAAAGAAAATTGCATTTTAAATTGGCTGAAGAATAATGAACGCATAGGTATTTTTCCAAACGGGTTTTTTTTTATTAGAAAGGTACATCCATGCCGTTATGTATGAAATACAATAGGTCTGTTTGGGTACGGAGAATTTGTTCGAATTTGTACAAATTTGTATAAATTTTTACTGGATTCTGTTTGTGTACGCCAAATCTCTTGCAACGAGAGAGAAACTGAGAGCGTAAAGTGACAGTTCATTTCGTGAGAACTTGCAAGGTTTTACTGAAGAAATTTTGTCCAGTACCTTTTAGCACAGAATAAACAGTATACAGAAGGCGCATCTGAAATAATTTTGCGATTTAATTTCAGACGCGGGCGGGAGCAGCAAAGATGAGGAAAATGTATATGGAACCGAGAGAGTAAGCGCAAGCGAGCGGAGAGCTGCTTTGCGATCCTCTCTTGCATTCTCGCATTCATTCGATGGATTGGTTTATTCTCATTTCGACAACAACACGCAATGTTGTTGTTTTCCGCAGCAAGCCAGCTTGGCTTTACTCGGGCCAGTGTTGCCGCTAGAAAATTTTAAAAAGTCGCAAAAAAAGTGTCGCAGCCGAAAAAGAAGTGTCATCAAGTGTTTAAATTTTTTTATACAATGTATATATATACTTTCATTATTTTACCTTTCGAAACTCATTATTTATAATAAATTTCTAAAGGACATAATTTTCTGTGAAAAAAACTGTTTTCCTCTTAAATTAATTGATGAGGGATATATTAAAAAGTCCCAATGTGCATATTTTGTATTTATTATGAAAACATTTGCATTTCAAAGCATATGCGTGATATACTTACTTATCCATTGGGAGCCATCAAAATTAATTTAGCACAAATAACTTAGGCAATGCCACAAAAAAGCGCGTTAATTCAGATTAATTTTGTACATTTTTGCGGGGAAACTCTGACATAATCAAAGGGTTGCAATTAGTGTAAATGTTGCCAGAGGTGTAATTTTTAAGTACTTAAGTGTTACCTTTGAAAAGTGAATACTAAAAGGAAGGCATATTTTGAGTATTTTTAAACACGCAAAAATAAATAAAATTAACTTTACGAAACAATTTCCAAAATCTACATATACATTTTTTGATTAAAAAAAGGGGCAAAAGTCGCATGATTTTGAAGAAAAGTGTCAAAATAAGCCTATTTTTAAAAAGTCGGTGTCAGGTGACATTGGTCTCCAAAAAGGGTCAATTTGACACTTTAGTCGCACAACGGCAACACTGACTCGGGCACTTTGAAATGGTGGTTGTTTTGGCAAAGCGATCGCCAGTCACTTTTCTATGCAAATTTTGCCTGCCCGCTTCTTGTTTGTAAAAATGCAAGCGCAGAGCGAGCACGTGCCGGAGAATTTGTTTATTGTCATTATCAATCGAATCTTCGAGCTGAATGGTCGTTTTTTGTTCATGCTGCGCTTAGATTAATTGATATTAAATTTTGCAAATATTTAGACGTGGTTGATCCAAATTAAAAATTTGTACAAATATATTTACAAGGCTAGTTCCAAGTATAATTATTTGTCTAAATTTTGACGTGGTTGATTCCAAGTTTGAATTTTTTTGACGTGGTTGATCCAAATTGAAAATTTTTACAGATATTTTGACGTAGTTGATCCTTTCTGGTCATTATATTACCTTTGATTTGGCATATTCATTGACTTTACAAGTATACGAAAAATGGATCCGGATCCGAGTAAACATTTTTATTTAATCACTTCGCAAGTTCTGACATTGGGAAAAAATATTTAAAATCTGGAGCAGTTCCTGTATTTAATTTGGAAAATGTTGAAGAAACTTATGAGTTCTCAGAGCCCGATTCAACTAAAAAGAGACGAAAAAGTGAGTCCGTAGATGGGTATTGTAATAATTGTGAATCATATGCTAAATCCGTAAATTTTTACAGGAAGAAGTATTACAACATTTTGGGAAAATACAGAAACATTAAAAACCAGAAGAAATTACCAAAAAAGTCAGATGTGCTTCAACGTATCGACCAGCGATTAAGCGATGTGAAACTGGGAGAGCCGGTAGAAATACATACACAGAATTTCACTAATATTATTGCAAAATTGCAACCTTGGGGCCTACTAGTAGGCCCCAAGCTTGATCAGGAACGTAGTTTTTCCTCCATATAAATTTCTAAAACGGGGTTGTTGTTCTAGTTCATTTCAATTTCCAGTGTTGCTGGTCTGAGTCATTTTTTGTGACCAAAGAAATATTTATTTTTATTTGTTTTTTTTTTTGGTGCAATTTCGTAATACGTTTGTATCGAACTAACTATAAAAATATATTATTGCCCAAAAGTGTAAAAAGAACCGTTTGGTATTCTTTTTATTGAATTAAATTAAGGTTTTATAAGCTGCATAAAAAAAAAACAGTCCTGCGTTCGAACTCGAGAATTTAGCACCAAAAGCATACCTGCTCTGATCCGATCGTCAACCCTGTGTTAGAGATTCGCTAAATGAAGAAATGCGAAATAAAAAGGACGGCAATTGACCCTGTCATATTCAATGCATTTAGCTTTGTGTTCTTTGGTCTATTTATCAATAATATTTACATAATGAAACCAAAAAAGTTCATATGTTGTGTATTTGATGCAGAAAATTAATGAGAAAATACTTTAAAAAGCAAATAATTGAAAGGAAACTGGCGGAATTTTGGTTTGCACAATAATCCCTAATATCGGGATAAGAGCGGAAACAGTGAAGAGCTGATCACTGCCAGCACACACAGACTGTGTACGTGAATTGCAAAAAACGCACAAAAATCGGCTTACTCTCCCAGTTTCACATCGCTTAATCGCTGGTATCGACTCTTATAATAACGTGAGCAAAGAATCAAAGGTATTTTGTTCTTCTTCTTCTTAGTTCCCGTGCTAAAGAATATACGGAACATGTAAAAGATTTGGCTCAAAATATTTATTATGTCTCGCAGTCGACATATCAATTTTTAAGAAATAAACTAAATCTGCCACATATCTCGACTGTTAATCGATGGGCCCCTGTTAAGTTCCTGCAGCCAGGTTTTAAGAACTCTGCTTTTGAGGTTATAAGAAAACGGTGCTTGGATTTGACCCAGAGCGAAAAAAACAACATGATTCTATTAATGGATGAAATGGCAATTAGAAAGGAATTACGATATAATCCTAAATTAGATTTGGTTGATGGATATGAAGAAAATGGGGTTGAAAGGACAAGCCAAATAGGAAAACAATTATATGTTTTTATGGTCAAATCAATGTTTTCTAACTGGTCATTGGTACTAAATTACTTTGTTTCCAAAAACGGACTTTCTGCAAATATGTTAAAAAATATAATTCTGGAAAATTTAAAAATTCTTAATAGTTTTGGCATCACAGTAAAAGTTATAACTTGTGACCAAGGGTCTTCCAATAGGAAGTGCTTTTCGGATATGGGTGTAACTTTGGAAAGGCCTTTTTTCATGTATAATGATGGAAAAGTGTTCTGTATATATGATTTCCCGCACCTTGTTAAATCATTGAGAAATGGCTGGCTCAAATGCGACTTAGCTACACCAAATGGAATTGCAAGTTTTAGGGTAGTTCAGGAACTATTTGAAATGGAACTTAAATCAACAACAAAAATTTGTCCCAAACTAACCAGCCAACACATTTTCCCAAATTCTTTCGAGAAAATGAAAGTAAAACTGGCAACCCAAATTTTCAGCAGGACTGTTCAAGCTGCTATTAGGACAACTGCTCAAACTATAGGTTTCAAAAGTTGCTCTAAAGAATTGGCTTTATCTACGGCCAGCTTTATAGAAACTATTGACAAAATATTTGATTGCCTAAACAGTGGATCGTTATATTCCAAAAATTTTTACAGATCTGCGATTCAACTCAACAGCTTATCACATGAGTACATAAAATTCTTCCTTAAATACCTGGATGAAAGCTCATTTGTTGACAAAAAGAAAAAAGTATTTTTTCTAGATGGGATGAAACTTACTCTAAAAGCTGTTTTGCTATTAGTAGACGAGCTTTTTGAGAAAAAATCCGAAATTTTTTTGTTGATGACAAGGACATTAAACCAAGACAAACTTGAAAATATGTTTTCTATACTACGACAAAAAGGTGGTAATAATATAAATCCATCAGTGGCTGATATTAATAATATATTAGCACGCTTAATGGCCGCCAAAATTTTGCAATTGAGTTCCCACAGCAATTGTGAAGAATTAAATGATACTACGTTTGAAACGCTTTCTAATATCTAAGCAATTGTGAAGAATTAAATGATACTACGTTTGAAACGCTTTCTAATATCGTATTAAATCTCGACTCAGCTCCTGAACATTACGAAGAAACTAGTCAAACCGGTGATTTCGAAGTGGATAATAATACAGCCATCCTTGCCGATTTCATATTAAATGATAATTTTCAGAACTGTTCTGAATTCACCATTGATTTAGCGTCTTTAAGATATTTTTTGGGTTATGTTGTTTACAAAATACTCCCCAAAATAAACTGTGAAACATGTGCAGGTGAATTGAGAAAAGAAAATGAGGTACTAACAGTTCCTAGTGAACTTTTCATATTTCACAAAAACTTTAACTCTCTCAAAGATTTCGGCAATCTTATTAGTCCATCGCAAATTCTATTAGAGATAAGCAAAGTACACATTTCAATTTTCCGCAGCATTTTTGAAAAACAGCCACAATTTGTAGGCATAAAAAAATTTAATAAAAGTTAAATGTCAAAATGCTACACCACAATGGTTTTCCACATGTCCTGATCATAAAAACACAATTTCGGATTTTTATTTTAGTTCTTCTCAGGAAGCATTGTTCATGGGCCTCAGAAAAGAAAAATTTAACTAAACCCCGAAAACTTAAAATCCTAAAATCGTAATAAACTCTGGTTATTTTGACCAAACTTATTCCCTGACTTATTCCCACAATTGGCGTTTTTTTTATCGTAGTATTGTGAGTCGCTGAGCTCCTTACAGAAATCAGCCAAAGCAAAAATTTATTCTAACTTCAGTTGTTAGCCAGCGACAACAACAACCATAGGCTGTCGCCTTTCCCCTGTACGCGTTTCCTCCATCAAAATGCATGCGGCACGTCGCTTTGTTCGCCAACAACAACAACCACATATATGTATGGTGCGTTACTGTTTTGTGCACCGGCATGCGATCAATACTTTTATCTGTTTGCTCTCTGAACATTTGATTTCTCGCTCTCACAGCTTCTCATTTTACGCTCTCGCGCTCTGTGCGTTCTCGTCCCCTTTACTGCTTCCCCTCGCATCCACAAACGGGTCCTACCGCTGGAACCCGCAAAGAAAATTTTCTTTACATCAGATGCGCATTCTGTATATTGTATGTTCTGTGCTTTTAGCCAGTAAGAAGAAGAACAAGAAAAACATATGACTGGCTGCCATATGATCGACTGCAAAGACAAAAAATGTTTGCAAAAATTTGGAGGCAAATGGAACCAGCAAAGAATTTGTGCGTTCGCGAGTCTGCTGATCCACAACCGTCTTGCTCAGCTTTACCTGCTGCAGCTGAAAGGGAAGAATCGCAGATTGAGCCCAACGAACCATTTGCCTTTTGCATTAAATGTCTGATTAACATTAAGTTTCCCTACCGCTTCAAATCTTAAATGAAACTTTTAGATCGGCTGTTGTTTTTTTAACCCTTCTGTTTACATCCTTTTTCCTGTATATTGTAAAGTGGGACTTGGACCACTGGTGCAACCAAGAGTTAAAACTTGCAAATTCTTACAAAGTTCTGTTTGTTTACTTTTTCGGATAGTTTCATTTTTGGTAGCGTAAGCTGGTTTACTCTCCTGATATTTTTTACTGGATAATTTTTACGGGAAAGTTCCCAAACAGACCTAATTTCATTCATGTAACTGGCGTTGCTGGCTTTATGGTACGTCATTCTTTCGACCCAAGTTTTCACTACATTTTCCAATGCGGCTCTATCTCATCGATGGCTTGTCGAATATTGAATTTCAAGCCGTCAATCGACGTTGGCAGGTCCACATAACAAAACAGTCTACCGGAGTCAAATCGCAGCCGCGCGGTGGCCAGTGCACATTTCCAAAACGTCTGATTACACGATTTCTGACTGTATCAGCGACTGAACATTCATTCATTTCATTCAGTTCAACACTTCCCAGCGTTCTTCGAGCGAAAAGCGATCCATATTCGTTAACCGCAAACAATAAACTAATCATCTGTCAAAGAATGACAGACGTAAGTGCTAGTTCAAAATGCAACCAACAGATGGGACACCCTATATAACCGATGGTCAAAACTAGTTAACGTTGTTCAATTTGGCTCACTTGGTGAGCCAACATTTTGTGGTCAAAACTAAGAAATTTACAAAAAATAATCAAAATGAGACCACTGCCACGTCCACATTCCATACGAATCGAACAATAATTTTGGAATAATTTGCTTAATATTAGTGATAGACATCCCGACCTAAAACATCGCGGCGAGATGAAAGACCGACTCTGAGTGGTTCTCCAAATGTTGCATTATGTACTCCACGCGCATGCATTTGTTTTAGTACGGTGCGATCTCTACGATGCGATATTCTACTTTTTTATTTTGGGGGCATCTTATGAAACGCGTATATTCAGTTCGTCACATTTCGTTCCGTATTGCAGTTGAGTGAGGAATAAGTTAAATGCTCAGTTAATCCTATTTCCAGAGATATGACTCATTTATTGTAGTAAACGCTAGCAAAATAATGTCAATAAATAGATGTTCTCTACTACCAATCGATGTGATCACTGGCAGTTATACAGAATCGAACATTAGGAAAAAGATTTTTCATCTCCTTTGCTTGTGCCCCAAACTCGCTCTAAAACGGTTTGAAATTAAAACAATTATTTCTTTGAGTTGAATTATCTGTAAAAGATCATATTGCCTCTTTACTAACACAAGTCGCCGATGTGCTACGACGCGCTAGTTGTAACCATTTGTAGCCATTTGCCGAGCTAACCCAACCTAACCGGTTATTCTCTCTGAAATAAAACCGAAATAAGATTTGGTTTTCAGAAACGATCTGTTTAAACACAATTGTCCGTTTCTGAGTGTACTTGTGTATATATTTTTCACTCAATAATTTCCCATAAGTCTTTTGGCTTATCATTACGGCTGTGGCATTTATGTACACACTATATGTTGGTTGGTTGGTTGGTGCAAGTGGCGATGTTACATCCAACATGAACATCCAATTAGCGCGTTGGCGCCGTTTTGTTACCACTATTCTCGGTAGGTACTTTACGGTATACTGGTGTTTTGTCTTCTGGACCCTTTACAGTGTATATCCTATATCCAATCCGTGAGGTTGGTGAAAGAGAGTAGCAAGTGTATGGTGCACTTCGCTATCTCTTCGAAATTCTGGAATGTTGGTTTTCCCATCGTTTTCCATCTCCTTCTTGACAAGGCCGGACAGGCGCAGAGATAATGATGGACGGTTTCTTTCTCGTTTGGGTTTTCACAGCTGTGACAGCTGGTATTGAAGGGAATCCTCATTTTAGCCGCATGCTCTCCAATGGGCCAGTGACCTCTGAAGACTGCCGTTAGTCTCGCACGTCCCGGCGGCCCTTGTTTAAGAGTTCCGCGGTCCTGTTCTTATCATATTGTTACGAATATGAGTTTTAGTGGGCTAATACGTATCTCTGGATTGCGTAATTTGAAAATAAAACACACTTAGTTCCTCAACCGCAGTCAATAAAATAAACCAACAATCACTTTATTTCACAGGTTTACACTTTACTGTCTTTACACTTAATTATTCGCTCAATTACTCCGTGTGGCACCTTCACTAGTCAAAATCAGACTGACTCGCTGCGCCGCACCCGGCTGTCTTTTATACCTGTCCGGCCATCGCGCAGATCGTTCTCGCACATTCCGGAGTGGACTAAAGGTTTCCATGATGATCGCGACCATCATTGCCAGATTGGACTAAAAGTTGCCATCATTGTCGCGGCCGTCGTTGCCAGATTGAATTATAGCACGGCGCGTAGCGACAGGGTTGCTTTGCACAGCGACAAACTGTCTTATCGTTACAATATGCTGGCCATAGTGATCTACTGATTTTACAGGATTCCATCCTCTGCCATCTAGTGTTAGCTTTGGCGAAGAAGTCCTTGGAGACCTCGCTCTTGATAGAGCCCAGTGGGGCGAGAACCGTCAGCGCTCTCAAGACGGAGCCTCTTCGAGCCAGTTCATCGGCTCGTTCGTTCCCGTCAATGTTGTTGTGCCCTGGCACCTATATCACACACACTATATGTAGTGTACAATATATCGCTACGACATGAGTCCACTTGATGCGTGTATTCCGACCGGTAAAAAGTTCAACCACACCCCACAAAAGTCAATTAACTCCAAATGGATTGAGTAAAGAAAGCAGCAGAGTTAGCTGAGCTGGTGACCGCTTGTGACGGCCTTACGCCGAAGTTTTTGTCCATTTAAATTTCACTTGATTAAATCCATTTGCAACTTCATAATCGGTGAACATGAAAGCGGCATTAGCATATGTAGCGCCTCAAAAATGAATAATGTGCGTACATACTTAATACATTCGAACAAGAAATGGAGAGCGGAGAGAAGAGAAGATAAGCGGAATAAAAGCGATAAAAGCGCCAGTAAGCGTGTGAGCGCGTTCCATTAGTTCATAAATTCGAAATATGCGGTGTGGCGTAGATATGCGCGCACGCGTGTGTGCATTCAAAGCGCCAAGTGAGTGAACAGTTCGGCGTCGCTTCCAGTTCGATAAAAGGTCGTGCTCGCGCTTGGTGTCAGTGGGTTGGCAGTTGTGAGGAGCTCGGCTTGCGGCGGGCTGGCCGCTGTGTGTGTAAACGTGTTTTGTGTAAATGCGTTTAAATGTGCGCAACAAACCGCTGCCCTTACGGACCCCGCGCTACTCTCTCACTCGGCGTACCGTTTTCTCTTTTTTGAATTAAACATTTACTTAAAAATCACCAACAAATTTCAATGAATTTAGGTTATGCGGTCCGCACAAATCGGTTGCTCAAAAGCTTCGATTCCACCGGATGCGTAAAACTTTTTTTATTTTTTTAATAAAAACATGTTTTATATCTTTACTGCAAGCCGGTTTCAATTTTTAATTTCTGCCTTTATTAACATTTACTCGGCTCTTCAAACCTTTCTGCTCACACAAAAAACTATGTGACGCCAATGACGATATCTTGCTCTTCTCTGGTATCTCGGAAAGGCTCATACTTGATCACCGCTTCTAAATTTAGCGATTTCATATTTTTGTAGACTTGAATATGTTTCCTTCATGCCAGCTACTTACTTACTTTACTTACTTACTAACTTCCGAAAATCCGTTGACGTACTCGTAGTATTGAATGGTGCACTTTGGCGCAACAGCAAGCAAGCTATTCGTGATACCATGCAGCTTCAAACACTTCTCGTAGAGCAGATATTAGTTTCATTAAGGAGTATTATTAGGTAACAAAATGTAAGTAAGTATTTGGAGCTTGTTTACACATCGCACACTAAATACGAAGTAATCACAATTCAAAATTATTTAAATTCGACTTTTTTCCATAAGTGAATTCACACTTCACATCTCTAACTACTTCAAATATGTCATTCTTATAGCTTTCTTGTTTAACTGTTTTTATATTAATCGCGTTGCGTCTGCAGGATCAAATGAAAATTTTAGATTTTTGAGTTGTGCGTCTTCTGTATTTGGTGAGCGTTGTATTTGCCATTTCTTTAGGTCGTGCATATCATTGACTTTTATTAACTGAATTGTTTGTAAGAAATCATTGGAAATTGATGGAACTCATTCACTCGTGTTGGCTTGCAACGATTCAGCCAACATGTATAAAGTCGCATTAAAGTTTGATATTTTTCGTACTCGTAATATTTTTACACTCTTAGCCAATGCAAATTATTACACATTATGAATGTGAAAATATTGGCCGCCAGTTGCTACTGGCCGCCATTCAATTGAAATGTTTAGCGTGCTGGCATGGAGGAAAAGCGAAACAAACTGAAGACCGAGGGGGCACCAAGTCGTCACTTGTAGGAGCACCTAAGCTTCGTTCCGGCAGTTGCGTTTCCTACATGTTGCAGCTAAGCTGTCGTCGATCGGCGCTGGCGAATTTAACGCGTCATAAAACAAACTCGGCTTTTAGTCTGATGGTTAGACGGTTTATTTCTACAAAGGAACTTATTATAAGATTGAACAATAATACAACATTACTTACCGCAGTGTAAGTGTGTGAATAGATGTGTGAGTGTAGACAGTGTGAATAAATGTCGCTCAAAAGAAAGCGCTGCACGAAGGCTCGGCTGCAACGCATAACGGGGACAAACAAAACGAATGACGAGAAGACAAACGGGACAGCGGCTGAGTGTACACTGCGGTAGGTAGGATAATTTAATTTATTTAATTTATTTATTTCAAACAAACTGCAATTGTACAAAGTAAGACCTTAAGGTCTTTTAGCAGTACATCAATGTGCGAATATTTAGATTATTAATTATACAATAAAATTAAGACTAATATGATGACCTTAAAACTAATACAAAGGAAAGAAATTAGAGCATGAAAGCAATAAGTGAGGGAAAAATAAAAGAAAGAACTTAAAGCATAAAAACAATAGGTGAAGGAAAATAGATAAGAGAAAAATGTAGGAGGGGAAATGAGAGAAGGAAAAGAAAAAAAAAAAGGAAAGGTAAACTAAATGTTTAGCCAACACTCATCAGAAAACTTAGCCCGGCTTGCTAAAGTAACTCAGGAGTTGCTTTCGATAGTTGCTTCTTCTCAGCGCCGCCCTACTTCTCACAGGAATTGAGTTCCAAAGTCTTATAGCGTTAATGAAGAACAGCCTTGATGCAGTCAAGGATGAGTACTTAGGAACAATCAAGTTATGATGCCTACGCGACTTGGGTAGTTGAAGCTTGTTCCAAAGATATGCAGGCTCTTTAAGGTCAAGTATTTTAAATACAAACATGCAGTTTCTTGCTGCTAAATAATTCAGGATGCTACACCCAAGGACTTTGTTTTTCCACAAAGAGATGTGATCAAATTTATGGACACCATAGACGTAACGGGTAGCATTGTTGAAAGCCACATCAATTTTGCGTGATGACTGCATATCAAGTTTACTATAAACTAGCTCTGCATATGTTATGTGGGGAACAATTAGCTGAATAACTAATTTACGCCTAGTTTCAAGTGGAGTGAAAGATGCAGATATTCTTAGCCGACGCAGAATGACATATATACTACTTACAACTTTGTTGATGTGGTCATAGCAACTTAGACTTGAATTGATGATAAAACCTAAGTTTTTTATTTTGTTTGTAAATGATAACTTAGTTTTGCCTATCCGTAACAAGGGAATATTTTCAATATCAATAGTTCTATTACATATGGGCATGACATACGATTTAGTTGCATTAAGACATAAAGAATTCTGGGACGACCAATCCGAAATAGCCAACAGATCGCAATTAACTTTAAAACATAAATCCTCAATAAGACCAACACGACTAGACAGGTATAGCTGGATATCATCTGCATACGCATGGACGCTAACAAATTTACACACAGAAAAAACATCATTAACAAAGAGACTAAACAGAAGAGGGCCAAGAATAGATCCCTGAGGGACACCCGCGGTGACGGCTTTGAACTGAGATGAGGTATACACCCCTTTCACTTGCTGGACTCTGCCGTCTAGATAGCTAGTCATTAGTTTAATGGAACAGTCAGAAAAATGGAAATAATGCTTGAGCTTCTTGCACAATAGGTAATGACTGACTGAATCAAAAGCTTTTGAAAACTCTAAGAGGCAGAGCAGTGTTATTTCACCGTTGTCAAATGGAGTTCTAATGTCATCTAATATTTTGATCATAGCAGTGGAGCAGCTATGTTTTTTCCTAAAGCCAGATTGTAGTGGAGAAAGTAAGTTGTTCTCCCTTAAAAAGGTGGAAATTTGTTCCGCCATCAGTGATTCACATACTTTTGAGAAGACTGGCAAAATGCTAATTGGTCTGTAATCGCAAGGATTCAAAGAAGGAGAGTTCTTAGCCACGGGCAAAATAACGGCCCTTTTCCACGCTGCAGGGAAACATCCACTAGAAAAACAGTGATTTATAATATGAGTAAGAGGATTTATGATAAACTGCAGCACAATTTTCACAAACTTGAGCGAAATTCCATCATCTCCAACTGCATTTGACCTAATACTCATAATAGATTACATCAGGTTCAGTAACACCAACAAATAGAAAACTCTTATGAATGCTGGTAGAAGACAAATAAGTTTTACGAGGGGACCCGGTGATGCTACTTTTGCTAGCACTTATGAAAAAGTCATTTAGGGTGTCAGGGTCGATATTGCACTCAGAGCTAGTTTTACCACAAATATTTAAGTTTGCTAGGTTTCTCCATAAGACTTTGGATGGAAGAGAAGCATTCAGTTTGGCATTGCAATACCTTCGCTTCGCCTGCCTAATAATAGCTGTTGTTTTATTCCTGGCCGCTGTGTATAAACCCCATAAAGAATCTGTCTGCAGTTTTCTCCACTTGGCATGTAATTTATTACGATTTTTCATTGCTAAGTGAACCTTATTGCTATACCACGGGCATGAGCTATTTCTGACATGAGCAGTACGAAGGGGTACATGTGCATCAAACAATAAGTTTAAGTTGTTATTCAGAAAGTCAAGCTTTTTGTCAACTGTTTCATAATACCAACAGTCATTCCAAGACACACGAGACAAGTCAGTAAACAGAGCATTAACATTCAGAGACCGAAAATCACGATACAAAAAAGTAACACCAACTGTTGACCGATCAAAAGCCACATCCACTGTACAGAATATTAAGTCATGGTCAGATATAAAAAATATTTGGTCAAATTTAAGAATATGGGAGGGATTGGAAGTGATGAACAGATCTAAAAGACTAGGACTGGAGTTATTGGCATATCTTGTCGGAAAAGTTGTATTGATAACAGCAAGACCTGCAGCTGATACATGGTCATATAACTTATTGGTAAAAGAGTCATTTGAGAGCAAGTTTACATTAAGATCACCACGAATCACTAAATGTTCATAATCAATTAAGAATACAGACAAATCAGCAAAGACACTATCTAACGGATAAAACTTATAAGGGTTATAAACACAACAGATTAACATTTTAGTTACACCATCGGATACCTCAGCAATTATGTATTCAGTGTCAGAATCAGCAGATTTAACCACTGGCTTGAGTTTTAGTGACTTCTTGCAGTATATTGCTACTCCACCCCCCTTTGTATGCCTTCTGTCATTTCGAATGATATTATAATTGTTAATAGAGTAGTGATAGTCAGATACATCACAGTTGAACCAAGTTTCAGAGACACATATAACATCAACACTTGACCGTTCAAAAGTATGCCTAACATGATCAAGTTTGTCCGAACTCAGACTTCGTGCATTGAAGTGGACGATGTTAAAGCCAGCATTTTGCTTACAAAGAATATCTATCAGCACTTTATGCTCTTCATTAACGCCAGAGATTGTCCTACCAGTTATGTTGAGTGTAGGGGAGCTGAGAAGTAAGCAACTTTTATAATAGACTCTTGGCTAGTACATGTGAGCTTGCAGCAAAACATCAGTGTAAAAGAAGGGAATATAATTAATAAGGAGAAGGAGAGAGAGGTAGTATGCAAGAGCAGAGAGTAGGGGAGCATATTAGAACAAAGAGAGGAGGGAAAGGTAGAGTACAAGATCAGAGAGTTAGAAAAGTCAAAAGTTAATAGTAATAATGGAAAAATATAAATTTGTGATACTCATAATAAATATAAAAGTGAGCAGAAAAGTAACTAAATAACGTTGAGAACATAGTTTAGAATTGTAGATAATTGTCATGGCTGCACAGTGCTGACGACTTCATCAACGCCCTTCTTATCGAACACGCGAACAGCACCACCACCCTCTTTCCTTCTCACTAAGACTTGTCCACGCATTGAGAATGCCGCTGAGAGTAGCTTTTGACGTTTGAGCAGAGACGCGTAGCGCGTTAGCTCACGATTATCTCTCGTAAGGCTTTCATGTACATAAAAGTTTGTATCTCCACTCACATTAATATCTTTTAACATCAGCGGCCTTTTGTTAGTTTTACAGAAACCAGCAATAGATTTGAGCAGCTGACTGCGAGTATGAGCAGAGAGCAGCTTAACAATGATAATTGAGGAGTTGTTGCTATTTTGTTTTGCAGGTGGTCTAAATGCTTCACGCACCAGAGGCATTTCATGCTGTACGACTTTGCATATGTTCGCAAAGAGCTCAACACAACTGCTATTGACTGCATTCGGAATACCGCTAATTATTAGATCAGCAGCAACACTCTCGCTCTCAAGCCGCGCAGCATCTCTCTTCAGATTTTCAGATTTTAGTCCTCCAAATTCCTCACATGAAGCTTCAACTGCATTTAGTCTGACATCGAAGAACTTAATTGTGCTTTTGATGTTGAGTAACTCAGCTGATAATTCACTAATTCTCTGCATCAACCTCTCTTCACTTTTCTTCACATTTTCACTCAGCTGCTCGATGATGGATTCCTTCTGCTGCTCCAGTTTTACTTCCAATTGCTGTAACCAAAAAACAGTTGGCGGGCTGTCAGCACGCCGAGGTCTTATTTGAATAGGAGTGTCGTTTTTGAGTGGAGACAGCTTCGTATTTCGAGTGGTTTTTTTTGCAGCGCCAGACATGATGAAAATCGAGGTAGATTTAAACAATTTTACACACTATTTCAATGCAGGAACAAGATGATAGTATCAACAGCACACAGCAAATCCGTTTGCACAACTTTGATCAGATTTTGGAAAATTAATTGAAGACTGTATGTGGTAAAACGAAGATTCAGTCGGCAGCACTGAATTTGCACGTCTACTCGCAGGTCATAACAACTCAAGACTCCAGATAACGGACAGAAAGAAGCATAGGAGATACGGGGAGCGTTCCGCAACATCCCCACCCCCGTGAATCAGCCCGATTCACCACATTCAGTGTCCAGAACGGCCAGCTGGGAGGCAGCGCGTCTCTTCAACCCACTGCTGGTGCGCACGTCCGCTCGTCTGACTTCGCCATCGGATCCGAGGTACACACGCTCCACCTTGCCGCGACACCATTCCCTCCGTGGCACGTTGGGGTCACAGATGAATACCAAATCTCCTTCTTGCAATGGCTTCGTCCTTTGGCACCATTTTACTCGACGTGTTAGCGTAGGAAGGTACTCAGCTATCCACCGCTTCCAGAAGTGATCACGTAGTTGGCGGGCAATGCGCCATTGTTGGCGCAGGGCGCGTGTTTCTTCGATGACGTTTTTGGCGCTGGGCGTGTGCGCCGTGTTCCCATACCCCAGCAGGAAATCATTCGGCGTTGGCGGCTGTTCCTGATCGACGGTGATTGGCAGGTGTGTAAGCGGGCGGGAGTTGACAATATTCTCCGCCTCGATAAGAAGGCAGTTGAGCGTATGTTCGCGCGGCGCTACCTCTTTTAACGTACGACGCAAAACTCGTTTTACACACCGCACAATTCTCTCCCACGCCCCTCCTCCGGCTGGATTAAAGGGTGGATTAAATATCCACTCGATGCCCTTCTGCGCCATCTCGCTCTGAACCCGTTGGCAGTCAAAAACTTCAGTGAATCGCCTCGCTTCATTATCAGCTCCGACAAAATTTTTGCCATTGTCGGACCTCAGTCGTGCCGGTACGCCTCGTCGATTCACGAAGTTACGGATGGCAACTATACATGAGTCGGTACTCAAATCGTGAGCGAGCTCAAGATGCACGGCTCGTACAGTGAGGCACGTGAAGAGTGCCACCCATCTTTTTTCGGTGCTGCGTCGGACTGTAACGGAGATCGGACCAAAATAGTCCAGGCCCGTATAGGTAAAGGGCCGTACATATGGAGTGAGCCTATCTATAGGAAGCGGTCCCATTAAAGGCGGAACGGGCGTGACCGCACTCAGGCGACATACTGCACAGCCGGCAATTACGCTGCGTAGGAGACGTCTTAAGCGCGGAATCCAGAAACTGCGGCGAATTTCGCATATAGTGGCCTCTGTATTCTGATGGTGCATAAGGCAGTGATGATGGGCCACTAAGAGTTTGGTGAAGGAGTGGTTGTACGGCAGTATGATGGGGCGTCTGGCACTAATCGGGAGCCAGCTGGCTGCATCAATGCGCCCGTGAACGCGCAGAGTACCCTCTTCATCAATGTATGGCAAGAGTTGGAGTAGTGCGCTGCTGCGAGAGATTTCTTCACCTTTCTTGATTTGTTGCAACTCCGTGCCGAAAGCTTCAGCTTGAACGACACGGCACAAAGAACGTTTGGCGGCTTCAACTTCAGTCGCCGTCAAGCCAAAGCATTGGCCGGGATGCACATGTCGGCGGCAAAGATCGACAAAACGACGAACCCAGGCTATCGTTCGTGTCAATCTGTCGAATGAAGAGAAACGATTAAATTTTAGTAGGTCGCAACTCACAATAACCAGAGTACGCTTAGGGCGCAACTCTTCGTCAGGCTCTTCTCGCTGACTGGTGATGATGTCATCGTGTGGCCAGGAATCCTCTTCTTGGCGTAGAAACGAAGGGCCGCATACCCATCGAGCTGTCGGGCTAAACTCGACACGATTGTTTGATCGCGTTGCCTCGTCGGCGACGTTTTCTGTGGTTGGTATCCACCTCCAATTAGCGCAATTTGTTGCTGCCAGAATTTCTGCCATCCTGTGTTGCACGAAGGACTTATAGCGGCGATGTTCACTTTGAATCCACTTGATGACTGTCTTTGAATCGCTCCAAATGACGTAGCTATCAATGTTGACGGAGTGCTCCTCACGAATGCTTTGCATTAGACGCGTTCCCAGGACCGCGGCCTGAAGCTCCAGGCGTGGGATGGTTAACGACTTTAAGGGCGCACATTTTGACTTTGCGCAGATGAAAGCTATCTCCACCTCATTTTGCGCGTTTTTGGCTCTCCAATATGCTGCAGCGGCGAAAGCGTCTTCGCTGGCGTCAACAAATATGTGAAGCTGCAATTCCTGTGGCGCCCCGCCGCGGAAGTAAAAACGAGGAATGGCGAATTCCACGACGGCTGGCATTTGCCTACGCCATTTTTCCCATGCCGCGTTGACAACATCGGACAATGGCTCATCCCAACGAATATCGTGCCTCCACACCTCGCGCATGAGAAGCTTGGCTGCAATAACAAATTGGCTGAGGAAGCCCAGTGGATCGAAGGTCGACATAATAATGCTTAAAAGCTCCCTCTTTGTAGGGCGTCTTTCACCAGCGATCGCCACCATGTCAACGTTGTTAAACTTTAGCTTAAATTGGAAGCAATCTGATATTGGTTGCCAGTAAAGGCCAAGCACCCTTTCAGTCGTCATGCCTTCCTTTTTAGATATCATCAAGGCGGTTTCTGTGCCACCCAGAGCTGCAGCTACTTCTGGCGAGTTAGATGTGAAGTTGCGAAGTTCGAAACCGGCGTCCAAGTGGATCGCAACAACTCGGCGCGAAATGGCGATTGCATCTTCCTTCGTGCTGAAGCTGTCAACAAAGTCATCGACGTAATGATGGTCTACAATGGCTTTTATCGCGCGCTCAGTGACAGCCTCGTTGTTGTGATGCTCCACAGCGTTCTTCGTCTTGACGTAATGTGCAGCGCATGGCGAGCATGCGGCACCAAACGTCATCGCGCACATCTCATAAGTGTCAGGCGGCTTCTTCGCGTCGCCGTCACGCCACAGAAAGCGTTGAGCTGATCTGTCTTCTGGTTGAATCAATATTTGGTGGAACATGTCCTTAATATCGCCGCATACGGCGATGGCTCCTTCTCGGAAATGGAATAAAATTGATGGCAATGACCGGTACTCCTGAGGACGTTTTAGCAACTGCGAGTTGAGGGAGATTCCATTCACCTCTGCGGCGGCGTCGAAAACCATGCGCAACTTTTTGGGTTTATTTGGGTTCACCACAGCGAAGTGGGGCAGATACCAAGTTCTGGGCGTAGTTAAGGCGGCTTCCGCTGGCGAAAACTTGCGCGCATAATTTTTCGACACGTAGGAATCCATTGTTAGCTTATACGCTGCGGCGAAATCGGCGTCCCGGTTCATTCGCTTTTCAACACTCACCAATCTCCGGAGCGCCATAGCGTAGCTGTCAGGCAATTGCACGTTATCTTGTTTCCATATGAGTCCCGTTTGGGATCTTCCTTCAACGCGGTGTGTGGTTGATTTAAGAATTGACTTCGCGCGTTCGTCGGCTTCACTTTCGATTGGCGGTGATGGTCTAATGCCGAAGTTTTCAACCTCGAAATAGTCCGCGACCATATCGTGCAATGTCTGATCGGCAGTGCGGCTCGTGAATAAGCATGACGGCGGCGTCGACAATGGCGTAGTTGTTGGACCGAAAATCACCCAGCCCAGCTCGGTATTTGCAGCGAATGGTCCAATTTCGGACAACTTCATAGTGGTTGTTGGCAGGCCCAGATGGCAGTGATCGAGGCCAATCAGTAACTTTGGCACAACCCCAGAGTATGGTTGCACTGGCAATTGCCGAATTCGTTTGGCATCACAACGAAGATCAGCACTGCGAATACTTTGCTAAGGCAGTTGTAAGTTTGTCACACCGTACACGTTGTGCAATTTGTGTTTTCTCCGCATGCCTGTGCCGCTAATGAGTAGGTCAACGATGACGGCTGGCTCCTGAACTGCACGTCCTCCAAACCATTGAATGTTCAAACACCGCTGTTGCCCATGTAGCCCTAACTCTTGGATGAGCGTACTATCAAGCATCGTAATGGATGATCCTTCGTCCAGGAGGGCGTATGTATCAACGCGCTTCTTATTACCATGGAGTGTCACTGGCAGGATACGAAACAAAAGCTTACGCTCACCTGAATTAGCACTGCAACTAAGGACAGATCTTTCCACGTCATTTGCTTGCTGTGACTGTTTAACGCTGTCAATATGTCGTTGGCGCGGCGCTGGCTGCGCCGATGTTACACGAGCCGCTTGTTGTTGTTGTGGCGCTGACTGCGCCGGCATCTCAGTGCTGCTGGAAGATTCGTGCAACAGTTTGTGATGCATTCTTCTGCATCCATCAATAGCGCATGGCTTGCGCCGCCTGCAGTCACGTGACGTATGGTTCGCATTCAAACATGCAAAGCATAGCTTACGACGCTTTACCTCCGCCCACCTACCAGGCACCGTCTCCTCGATAAGGCGCGTACACTCGGCTGACCTGTGTTGACCCTCGCATATCGGGCACCGCTGTAGCCGTTGATTTTCGCCCGCGTGTAGCACAGTGCGACGCTTGAGATCGCGACCTAAATCGCCATCGTAGACAGTGCATATAACGTTGGCAAGTGCACTGAGCCAATTGCTAAAATGCATTACAGTTGCGCGCGGCTGTATGGTTGCGGCGAAGCTTGCCCACTCGATCCGTTTACTCATGGGCAGCTTCGCTACGAGTTCATCGAGCAGCGTTGGATTCGCCAGGTGCTGCTCCCCATTGGCAGACTGCAAGAATACTGAAATATTATTTACTTTTGTCGCAAATGGTATTAGCTTTGCCATTGCGTTCTCAGAAATTGGGGCGATTTCCCGCACCAGGGATAGCTGGCTACGAATCAGCTGCTCTGGTCGGCCAAACCGGAATCTCAGTTGTTCAATAACGCTGGCGACGTTGTTCGGGTGAATAAGCAACGACTTGACGGTCTCGCGCGCTTCACCCTTTAAACACTTAATTAACCGTTGATTATTCTCCAAATTGCTATAACCGTAGGCAGCTGTAGATTCGGCAAAAGCCGTGTAAAATATCGGCCAGTTCTCAGGCCTTCCGCAGAACTCCGGCAGATCTTGAATTTTCCTTGGCATGTACGAACTCTGGCCCAAATTTGGCGCGGCATGATCACTCGTGTTGACAGAAACGGTTGGCGTAATGGAACTCGGAGTGTAGGGCAGTGGGTTGTTGTTGGCCGGTACGGTTATATTCCCGTACAGATTATCTAGCGTCGGCATAGCAGTACGAGTAACGGTTTCAACAGGTGGGTGGCAAAATACGGTACTTGTCTCCACTGTTACGGCTTGCGGGGCTAGTGGCACCGCAGTCGATGTTTGCGCCGTTGGTGGCGGCGCAGTCGTTATTTGCGCCGTTGGTAGCAGCGCAGTTGACTGCGGGACTATGGCTGCGTTAGGCGCAGCAGCCGTGCTGCTAGCGCCTTTCTGCAGCGCTGCCTTGCGGGTTTCGTTTTGTAAATCGCGTTCTTTTAATCTTACTTGCGTATTCCTCAGCTGATTCTCCAGCATCGAAATCCGCTTCTGCATGGCTTGGAGAGCGGTATCGGGGCGAGCTACGTCAGCAGCGGCTACTCCGGCGGCAGTGGGAGCAGCCGTTGGGTCCCTGGCTGGGACGGCGGCGGTTGAAACGGTTGCCGTCGCTTCGACGGCTGAAGCGGCGCTTGCTTCGTTTGGTGGCTGCTTACTAAGGGGCATATTGCTCTCTAGAATATGGCGCGGACTTCGGCGTGGTGTGTCGCGTCGCATTTGTCGACGCACAAATGCAGTAACATTAACTGTGGCTTGCAGTATAAACTGCGAAATAAAGCTGATGTCGTCGATCGGCGCTGGTGAATTTAACGCGTCATAAAACAAACTCGGCTTTTAGTCTGATGGTTAGACGGTTTATTTCTACAAAGGAACTTATTATAAGATTGAACAATAATACAACATTACTTACCGCAGTGTACCTCTCAGCTCTAATTCAGATCGACGAATAAATGTCGCTCAAAAGAAAGCGCTGCACGAAGGCTCGGCTGCAACGCATAACGGGGACAAACAAAACGAATGACGAGAAGACAAACGGGACAGCGGCTGAGTGTACACTGCGGTAGGTAGGATAACGGACAGAAAGAAGCATAGGAGATACGGGGAGCGTTTAACAACAAAAGCACAGAGTTGAACAAGTGCAAGTGTAACATGGCAAAGATATCAAACAAAACCAATGTTTTGTTTTTCTTTGGCGACTAATGGCAGGGAATTCGGGATCGAAGTGGGTTTCTGGGCCCCATTTGTCTTACTTACATACAGGGTTTTCCAACAAGAGGTGTTATTTTGGTATTCAAAGAAAAATGCCATTTTTTGAGATAAATTATCGGATGTTTATTTCATAATAAAGAGGAAGGTATGCCGTTAATAATGAAAAACAACATCAGCCAAATGGCCACCACGACCACGCTTACAGGACCATATCCTTTTCATGAAATTTTCCATAACCAAATCGCAAAGTGGCTGCCCTATTTCCCCGTAAAAGAGCAATGGTTTCGTTGCTTGTGTGGCACGTAGCGCCGTCTTGTTGAAAGTAAACGTTGTCCAGATCAATACCATCCAACTCCGACCATAAAAAATCATTAATCATCTCTCGATAGCGCAATCCATTCACCGTAACTGTTGATCCAACCTCATTTTCGAAAAAGTAAGGTCCAATGACCCCGCCGGACCATAAACCGCACCAAACAGTCACACGTTGAGGATGGAGAGGCTTCTCAACAATAACTCTTGGGTTTTCCGAGCCCCAGATTCGACAATTTTGCTTGTTGACGTAGCCACCGAGGTGGAAATGGGCCTCATCAGTCAAGATGATTTTTCGATGGAATTCCGGATCATTTTCATGCATTTCAAGGACCCAATCAGCAAAGACACGACGTTGTTGATGATCGGTCGGCTTGAGTTCTTGTGTTAACTGAACTTTATAAGCCTTAAGACCCAAGTCTTTATGCAAAATACGGTTTAATGACGTTTTTGGAATGCTCAATTCCAAAGAACGACGAGGAATCGACACACCTGGGGTTTCTTCAACACTTTGGGCTACAGCAGCAATATTCTCAGTTGTTCTTGAGCGACGTGCACGGGTTTTATTCTTCACATCACTAACTTGTCCCAACAGCTCGAATTTTTCCACCCATTTCTGTATTGCGGTCCGACAAGGTGCTTCACGACGACCCAAAAATGCTTTAGTTTTGCGAACTGTAACTGCAAGATTTTCACCATTTTTGTAGTGAATTTTAATAATTTCAATGCGTTGTTGAAGCGTGTATCGTTCCATTTTTAGTAATGGCGTAGTTTCTACTTGTCAAATGTCAAAGAATAAAAGCTTCAACAGTGACAGCTACCGAAATACCGGGTGATTCAAAATAACACCTCTTGTTGGAAAACCCTATACTTATGCACATTAAAAGCGAAGGCAAAAGTACACGATTTTTGCTGTTTCGTATCGCTCGTAGCGCTCTTGTCGTCGCCGATCGCAGTTTTGTGTCAAAAACTACGCCTTAGTGCGCGTACACGCGTGAAGCGGTGCTGTGCTGTGCGGCCCTATGCTTCACCGAGCGCTGCTTTCAAACTGCCGTTATCAAATGCGAGTGTTCACACATGCTACTTTTTCAGCAGCGCCACGCAGCGCTTGGTTTGAAACTTTCAAAATATTTGATTTCGTCGCCGCGTGACGCTGCTGCAGCAAGCATGGACTGTGAAAATTTAATATCGGAAATTGTTATTCGGCGTGCGTTGTGGGAGTTAATGATTTTTAATTAGTTAATTAATGATTTTTCTTATTTATTTTTATTTAATATGAATTAATATTAATTTTTTACTATTCCTTCATTATTATGAGTTATCCTTTTTTCACAATAATATAAATAAACCTTCTTTTTCAATAACTGAGAATAGTTATATTTGAAAATTCACTTTTTATGAAATTTTTTTTGAAACATCAACTAATTCGCCCACTTTATAGGGGCTGAAACCTCGTTGATCCCTTTTCCCTTTTCACGTTTGGACCTGAAATCTCTTAAAAACAGTCCATTTCCTGTTTTTGCTTACCAACTTAGCTCAAAAAATGAAAACTGTCTTTGTAAAATGGATGAGAAGAAAAATATTAACATGTGTTTATAGTGTCGGTTTCCGTATATAAAAATTGGTGTCGGTGTGAAGGTTAAAAAAACTGTTTTCACTGAGAAATGACAAATCTTCACTGCACAGCCACATGTTGACAACGGGTTGTTACTTTCAAAAGCTTCGCTCCGCACCGCGTTAAGTGTGAACACTGAAAGCTTAGCATAGCGCCGCTCCGTGAAGTACAGCGCCGCACAGCACAGCACCGCTTCATGTGTGTACGCGCACTTAGTTGCTTTAACAAACGAGCGTCGAGGACTGCAGAACATTGACAAGAGAAAGGGCCGGACTCGTCGTCGCCGCAGATGGGCGCGTCGCGTATTTCGCTGCTAATGCTTGTTTCGCAGCCGATACAACATTTTTAGTTATAAAAGTGCACGGCGCACGTTTCATTTCCATTCGCATAGGCACGCAGGCGGCCGAGGAGCGCGTCTCCGACAGTTGCAAAACAGCCACAAAACGAAGAGAAACCGTTTAAACGATGTGTTGTTGTAGGCGGGCCATCGCGCCGCTCAAGGGTTGTGTGACGGCTAATGCGGTTAATAAGCTTGTTGGGTGGTCGTCAAATGAAGTTTGATCGAATTTTTTGTGTTTATCATGTCCAAAACCAGTATTTTTTGTAGGAAAAAGTATACATATCCCCTAAAAATTATATTATAGTTATAAAAATTATTATTATGTATATAAGATATGTTTGCATTGAGAATGAGGTTATACAAGTCTTAGGTAATATACACAATAATCAAAAATTCAACAAGCGACTTCGATGCGGGTAGTCGGTCAATTCATTAATTTTCTATGTGCAATCTAACAAAGCCAAAGAAGTTCCAAATGAACGTGGAGTGTCGACAATAACAAACGCAGTCGCTACAACAGAGAAAAGCATTCAACTGTCAACCGTAATTTTCCACAAGAGTGCCCCGTACAAAATGAACTTCCATGCTAGGGGAAAGCGGGTGTATTCGGCTTGACGAAGTGCTCTTTTCGTCAATTCTGCGTATTTGCCAGACACAAGTTTGTGTTCGGAAATTGATCCTTATGTTAAAGATTTAATTTGGTTCTTTATGGTTTGGATATTTGTGTATGCGTAAAAATTCACTGGCGTCCATGCATTCCACGATGAAACGATGTCCCAGCGCACTATGCGTTACAGAGAGGGTTCGTTTCTGGCCCGCACTGCAGATATTTTCCACAGCACCTATCATCTTAATGGGTTCAAAGCAAGAGTCCATAGCCACTTGAGTCTAAACCATGATGTTCAAATTTTTCAAATCGAGTAATAAAGGATACTTATTTGAATTTACGTTCAAATTTTTCATATTACATCTACGAATATTTACAGACAAATTTAAAGCATGTAGTTTGAGAGAGTACGCTTGTGCACATAGTTTTTGAAAATGATTATTTTACTATTCTTATTACAAATTATTATACTATTCCAACATTCTTAACAGGGAATAATTGAACGAACAGCGAGTTGGTAAGCTTTTTTTCTTTACATTCAAACCTTTTGTGTCACCACTTCTTTTGGGGCACAATCGCAAACAAATTGTTTTTGGCTATCTTAATACACTTGCAAATAAAACAAGTACCGTAGAGTAAGAAGTGCAATATATATTTACGTATCCAAAGTTTCCATTTACTATTTATTAGCCAAGTGCTAAACTCTTTTGTTTTAGCATGAGTATATCAGGGCTTAAGTCGCCCCAGTCTCCCCTAGCTATTCATGATTTTCAATGCATTGTTCAATTAGCTGCACCGCAAAGCATAATCTCTATGAGCGGAATGTGTGTGTCACAGGTGTACGCCATGAAATTTTACTGTTGGCAAAATAACAAAACAACTTAACTTTCTCAGTTGCATTTCACTTTGCTGCAAATGCGCTCACTGTAATCCGACGTAGTTTTTACTTTCTTTGGAAAATTCATTAACTACCCACACACGAAAAGCGGGCATGTGTCACTGTGTATGAATGGGTGCAGTCACGAAGACGCAGGGACAAGTAATCACTCAAATATATTAATATATATATTTATATACATTATAATGTGCACACATACATACATAAGTACGTACATATATGATGCTGTGTGAAGGGGTCAAACCAAATGGGCAAGTTTTAAAGGGACCACAGGTTGCGTTACCCGAAACCAATCGGGGTTGTGCCTTCCCTGCCAACGGTTGCTTCGCTCTGTAGGGTTCCGCTTCGAGCGCGACCCAACGGTCCGCACAATCAGGCTGTAAATATGTGTTTTGAATGCTTACCAAATCAGTTCTATTTGCCAAGTGCAGCGCTTTTTGAGGCATGCTGGCGCAGTTTCCTCTGCATTTGAGCTAGTTGCCGGTTTGAAACGCCTAGAGTTGACCGCGTGCACGCGAACGCTTTCCGGGCAGTACGACATTCATTAGTCGCGCCGCCAATAACAGTTCGCCGTGTGCATATCGAACGTGTAAGCCGACAGACCAGCTAGACACGATAGTGTTTTCCAGAAGACAAACGAACTTCAATGGACAGACAGTGTGTGCAGGTGTGTGTGTGAACAAAAGGCAAGTTGAATTTGTTGAAGGCAAGCAAATTAAACAAGGCTTTCACTTTCGTCGGGCTTATGATAGAGACGTTGGAAGCAGCGTCAAGTGCGTGGCGTTTGTCCACGCTCTAGCCGGGGATGGGCGAACGATATCGATGATTTTAAATCCGACGCAGCGTCAACGACATTATCGCCGGCAATATCGCAGCGGCGGCCCCAAGTCAGATGAGCCGTTTACTGTGCCAGCGATCACAAGTGCGGCAGTTGTTTTGCGTTGCTGTTACTTGTCATTTGGAATGAAAACGAAACTGAAACGAAGCCCGACGACAATGCGACAGTAAAATAATAATGTGTCCATACCAGTGGCGCACGGAAGCGGGTTTCTGATGCACAAATTGTGGACGGCAAATATGATTTCAATTGGCATTAGGTTCAAAAGTTGTGTAAAAAAAATATCAAGGAAGTAAGCCAGCTTGCGTTCCCGAAAATGAAACTTTCCAAACAAACAGAAATTTGTAAGAATTTGCATGTTTTAACTGTTGGTTACAACATTGGGACTTGGCACATTCACAATACACAGGAAAAAGGGTGTAAACAAAAGGGTTAAAGAAAGAAACAGCTGATTTCAATGTTTCATTTGAGGTTTGAAGCTGTAGCGAAACTTAAGTTTAATCAGACATTTAACCCTTATTCTCATACCCGGGTACCCGGGTGCCCACTGCGATGTATTTTCGTGAAAAAAACTGACAAATAATGAAAATTTTTTTTTTACCTTCCGGATCCTCGTTATTTAGGTGAAAAGCGAACAAATCATATATTTAAAAAATTTTGTTTTCTATATTGAAAACTTAAAAATTTCATGAAATGGGTACCCGGGTACCCCGGGTGCCAAACGACGTTAGTAAGTTTGGGTATGAGAATAAGGGTTAATGTAAAAGGCAAATGGTTCGTTGGGCTCAATCTGCGATTCTTCAACAGACTCACAACCAATTTCTTTGCTGGTTCCATTTGCCTCCAAATGTTTGCAAAAATTATTATTTGTCTTTGCAGTCGATCATTTGGCAGCCAATCATATGTTTTCTTATTCTTCTTTTTACTGGCTAAAAGTTATTCGCAAAAATTTCTCCAGTAAAAACTTGCAAGTTCTCACGAAATGAACTGTCACTTAACGCTCTCAGTTTCTCTCTTGTTGCAAGAGATTTGGCGTAGACAAACGGCATCCAGTAAAAATTTGTACAAATTATCCGTACCCAAATAGACCTAACGTTAGAGCAACTCGGCGCAAATATCAAACAAACATATACCAGTACCAAGGTTTATAAAATACTGGTTACGCATTCCGGTTGTCAAAAAATGACAGCGAACGTTGGGAATGCGCAACCTCTATTAGCCTAGGCGTATACGGAGACGCAGGCCGCACACGCAGCACAACTCAACGCAGTTTAGTTTTTTGTAAATAACGCAGTACCGTACGATATACTGCGTATACTCGTATAACGGCGTATACAGCAAAATAGCCGCGTGCGGCGGAGAGACGTGCCTGCGCACAACTGCGTCGCGTTGTAGTTGAAATACAGTTTCCTACGCGCAGCCGACACGTTAGCTTGCAAAAATTTAAGAACTAATTGAAAAAGTGCGTGAACAGCCGATATTACACCCATATTATATTGTATAGGTTCTATTTTAAAGTCTAATTCAGACAAATAACTCGTATTGCTGGGTTTATGGAATGAATACGGAACACGTGTGCTGGTTTTACGAGATTCGTATACGCAGTTCACATATTTTCTGCCTCACAAAGTTTAATTTTCGCTGCGCTGCCTTGTGCTGTGTTGCGCGGCCTGCGTCTCCGTATACGCCTAGGCTTAACCTTGTGCGGATACTGTGCGCTAACGGGACGGAATGAGCAGCACTTGCTACTAGGTCTTTCGGTTGTTGGTGATGCTATAGAAATCAAAATGATAAATTCCGGATTACAGTTTCAATTTGTTATTTAGGCTCTGGCAATTCTTTCTTTATTCTTTGTTTTTTCGCCTAAAAAATTGGAAAGTCCTTTCCATGTTTTCATGTTTCCCCGTACGATGACGTTAGAGCCATGAAATAAAAAATGATCAGAAATTCAAGAATTAAACTTGGACCAGCTCTGGTTCGAGTAGGATGGCGCAATAAAAGCCGTGTAACAAAATAGCTTTTGCGCAGATCTTATCTGTTCACAGGAAAAGAAAAATATTATATTCTAACTCTATAGTGGACTTCACTCTTTATAGCATTTTAGGTGTAAAGTTGCTATCGTAGCAATATGTCGCTAATTCGAAAATTCACAAATTGCTATGAAGAGTGAACTGCGATTATCAGCGAGAATCAGCGACCACCGCACAGTGGTCGGACTTATATGGGCATAGCGGTCAAAAATACTTCTAGCAGAGATATCAGCTTGAAACTTTGGTCACGTGTTTCCGAAAATGTGGCAATGATTGCATGTGAAAATGGGCGTGGTCGGACATCTATACGCCTGCCCCCTTGTTAGGAAATGGTAAAAAATTGTTTCCGGTTTTTTTTTTAATGAAAAACTAATTGTTTCCACGATTTTGCTCGACAAAATTTAAATATATACAGGCTCAGAGGCGCACCCGGGGGTTTGGGGAGTTCAAGCCCCCAAAAAAAAAAATTTCTGGTGAAAATTATGGTTTCAAACAATATTGGGCTCAAAAATTGTACGCAAAACTTTATTAACTCAAAACGGAGTGTGAATTAAAATTTTATGAACAGAAGGTGGAAGATAGTACCACAGATAACTCATCAACTTGATGAGTTGTCTGTGATAGTACCATGGATGCATCTCTGTCAGCCTCTTAGCAGTATCGACCGCAAAATTCCTAAATTTTTCAACATTTATTTTTTAACTTGAAAGCATAGCTTTAGCTTTAACATATAATTTAGCACTTGTATAAATCATATTTTAACTTTAATGCTCCAAATTTGGTTAGAAAAAGTTTTGAATACGACACATTTTTAACTGATCGTTCCTATGGCAGCTATATATGATACAGTCGGGCAATCTTGTTCAAATTTAGATATACGATTCAGTATTACACATAAATCTAAAATACGATTTTAGTGAGAATATCTTTAAATATGCACTTGTTATGACATTTCTTTTGCCAGATTTACTAATTCGCCAACTTTGTGGGGTCTAAAACCCTTTGCTCCCATTTCACCTTCCACATTTGGACCACCACATTTGGACCTCTTGAACATTACCAACTGATTTAAAAAAAATTAAAATTGTCCTCATAAAACCTATGAAAACAAAAATATTTACATAAGTAAATAATTTCAGTCACCGTATACAACAAGCCGACAAGCATCACGTTCCTATTATTCTAGAATGTGAATTCTATGTTTTCCCCTTGTCATCGAGTAGATCTAGACCCTCTTTCAATTTCTCCCATGCTGACTTTCCCACATTGAATAATTTGCTCCTTGATGTTGACTGGAATATTCTTTTTGCGAGCTTTGATGTCTCTGAATGTTTCTCTGCTTTCAAATCCAAAGTTTATATGTTTTGTGTTGATAATATTCCGATTATAAAAAAGAGGAAGTATAAAATTCCTTGGCATACGAAAAGACTTAAACACCTTAAAAATCTAAAAAGTAAATATTACAAGAAATACAGACAAAATTTTAGTAATTATTACTATCTTAAGTTTCTTAGTGCCCAGAAGGATTTTAATTGCCTCAATAAATTTTTGTATCGCAATTATATTTCCAACTTTGAAGCCAACATCAATTCCAACCCTAAGGCTTTTTGGCGTTTCATTAATTCTAAAAATAACAGCTCATCTATTCCCTCGTCTGTCTTCTTCAGAGGTAAGTCCGCCAGTTCTGCTCCAGAGGCTGCAGATCTCTTTGCGGACTTTTTCTTTTCTAACTTCGTTTCGGATTCTGCGTCCAGTAGCAACTTTTCCTTTAAATCTGATTCATCAATCAAATTCGGTTCCCTAACTCTATCGCCAACTGACGTGCTTAGTGGTATCAAACGTTTGAAACCATCAACACAAATCGATGCCGATGGTCTTTCACCCATTCTCCTGAAGAACTGTCCCTCGCTAGTTTACCCTCTACTATTAATGTTCAATATGTCGCTTTCCTCTGGTGTTTTCATTGATGATTGGAAATTAGCGGCAATTACTCCTATTTTTAAAAGCGGGAACAAAAACGACGTCTCTAATTATCGCCCAATCTCTAAGCTCTCCACGGTTTCGAAACTTTTTGAAGGCATAATCAAGGAGAAATTGTACTTTGCTGTAAAGAGCTTAATCTCACCTAACCAGCATGGTTTTGTCTCGTCCCGCTCAACTGTTACTAATCTTGCGGTCTTTAGCAATTACTGTTTCTCTGCATTTCAGAATAATTCTCAAGTGGACACAATCTACACCGATTTCTCTAAAGCTTTCGACAAAGTTTCACATGACCTACTCCTGTTAAAGCTTTCGATTTTGGGTTTTCATTCAGTTTTCCTGGATTGGATCAGATCCTATTTAAGCAACCGACAGTGTATTGTCGTTGTTGATCATGCCACCTCCAAGCCTTTTGTTGTCACTTCTGGAGTCCCGCAGGGAAGTATTTTAGGCCCTTTGTTCTTTGTTCTTTTCATAAACGACATCAGTGCGTGCTTTTCCTTCTCCAACTTTCTGCTCTATGCCGATGACTTGAAGATTTTCTCCGTTGTCCGTACTTCGTCTGATTCTTTAAACATCCAGTCTGACCTCAATAATGTCCTCGCGTGGTGCAGTAAAAATCGTTTATGCTTAAATGTCAGCAAATGCTTTCACTCAACTTTTTCCAAATCCACTAATACAGTAAAAACTTCATTTGAAATTGATGGTACAATGTTAGAAAAGGTGGCTGAGATCAAGGATCTGGGTGTTGTCTTCGATTCAAAGTTTAGCTTCACCTCCCATGTTAACCGCATTGTCTCACGTGCCTACTCTATGTTAGGTTTTGTCCGCCGCAATTCTTCCTCCTTTTCCAATCCCTATACGCTCAAGCTCTTGTATACTACTTTTGTTAGGTCCAGACTGGAGTACGCTGCTTTCATCTGGAGACCTTATCATGCGTCGCATTCTAATCGCTTAGAGCGTATCCAACGAAGATTCTTAAAGTTTGCCCTTCGCTCCATTCGTTTTTCTGAGCCCCAGCCTCCTTACAGGTCTAGATGTCTTCTGCTTGATTTAAAATCACTTGAAACTAGGAGGTCTGTCATTGCCATGGCTTTCATTTTTGATATAGTCAATGGGAATATTGATTGCCCCTCTCTCTTGTCCAAAATAGCTTTCAATGTGCCATCTCGTTCCCTCAGACATTTTTCCCCTTTTTCTGTTGAGTTCTCTAGGACGTGTTATGGCAGTAATGCTCCTATTCCTCGAGCTTTAGCCGAGATAAATGCGTTGTCGACCTTTTCAATGTTTGATTTATCTGTTCCTAAACCCTTGTTCATTTCCTTTGTTTACTCTCACATTCCTGTTTAAGTTTAAGCTTAAGTGCCATTTTGTTAATTAGTCTGTAAGATTTGTTCAAAGACTTCTAAATAAATAAATAAATAAATAAATAAATAAAAATTGGTGTCAAGGTGAAGGTTAAAATAGGGAAGTAAAAAAATTGCAAAACACATTATATTTACATCACTTGATTTAAAAACAACAACATAATAACACAAATAAACAACAACATCACCGCACAAAATGCCAAGTTTCTTTTGCACTTCTGGGTTTGCGCCCCATTTTTAGTACAGGCACTCACAGTCTGTGGAAGATTGCACGAAGCCTGGCAAATTCTGGCAGCTGAAACTAACACATTATAATCTTAAAACGTGGCTTAGTATTAAGAAAAAAAGATCAATGGGGGCAACGAGGGGGAACACAACTAAAACTTTAAGTGAAATTCTAGGAGTCAGACGAAAAACACAGAATATAGTAGTTGTAATTTTTGATTTTTGTTTTTAAGTACACTTCAATTTAAATATATCTCATTAATTAAAATAAAGTTCAATACCTGTATGTTCAATACCAATTTTTTTAATTTTAAATTTGGTGATTTTTTAATAAAGTTTTTAACACTTCAAAATTGATTATTGTAAAACTCTGCTCACACTGCACTAACCAAGTGAACAAATGTTCTCACTTCTGATGCTATTTTCAAAAAGTACCGCAAGAATCAAACCAAAAAAAATTTACCGTTAGAAAGCTTGATTATATAGGAGACTATGTAGTTACTTTTAATTTTAAAATTTTGACTTCGAATTTTTTATTTTTGGCCTATGGCAGCAACCACTGTGCACCGTAGCCATGAAGGAGATGTTGCGAATGTGGTAGCTATAGGTACCAGAGTATAGCACGGTTTTGCGCGATATCACAATTAACCAAGGATTGCAAACTTCGGCTTAACTGATAGGTTTGCACTTAAATACCGGCTTGTCATACTAGTGCCCTGAACTAGTTGCCCAAACACGTTCGTATAGTCATATAGTTTAAGTAAGGACAAAAGCCTTTCATCCTTAGTTCGTACATTTAAATTTATACATAACATACTAAGGGTATTCACACCCAGCTCGTTACTTTCTTAGTTCGGTACTCGGTAGTTTTGTATGTGTATTTTGTTTTTACAAAAGAATCGAACAAAAACAAAATACACGTACAAACCTACCGAGTACCGAACTAACGAAGTAACGGGTTCGGTGTGAATACCCCTACTATATATGTATTTGGCTGCTTTCGCAACTAATTTTTGTGTGTTTAGATTACCACTCCGAGTGGATTGAGGAACAGACGGATACCAGTGAGTGTCTGAGTTACTCAATCACGAGCATTCATTTGTCGATTCGTAATTCATTTATATTAATAAAGTAAACATTTAAATCGCATTAAAATCACACACAATTGGCCACTACGGATGCCGCGGTCGACTCAAACGAAAGCGCAACCAATTGCAACGCTCACGCTCACAACTGGAATCAATCAGAGGTGTTGGAATGGGACTGGGGGCTGCCAGCAAGCCAATCAGCTCCACGACAGTCACGGCAACGGTGGTAACGTAACGGTAACATCGTTTCCACCAATTACCAATCACCAATAATTGCAACAAATTAATGAAGCGGTTGGTTGCATCAAAGACTCCGCCGGATCGGCGCTGTCGCGGCCGGACGCTTTGTGGCCTTTGCGAGGTGCTCCGAAGTGAAGCAGCTCGCGATCTAAATCGCTTGCATTGAAACGAGCGGCGTTCGTTGCCCAACGTCTTGCACAGAATGGCAAATAGATAACGTACAGAAGTCTGAATGTAGAAAACAAAGAATGTTAACTAATTGCCAATTGCCGTTGCATTCCGCACCGCACGGTAGCAGTAGTGACGGCGGTCATTGCGACTACCAGCTGGCGTTCGCGTATGCGCGCAAATAACTAATGAGCGTTCCAACCGCGATAGCACCAACAGTTCGCCAGCTGTGGTGGCCGATGCAGCGCAGCGGCAGCGATCCACTCGTTGGCATCTGTTATTGGAGGAAAACGCGGCACCGGTGCAGTGTCGCGAGTGCGCTATAATAGAAAACAGGTCATGTTTGGATTTTAACTAAATTTTAATGGGAGTTTACTGGAAATACTTTCAATTTACTAGATTCAAAATATCTCTGCAAAAGTTGTGTAAGTATTAACTTATACTTTTGGGTTTTCAAAGTGTAGGATTGATAGCCAACCTTAAGTATTTATGACAAAAATTCAATTTCTTTAATGTTTCCGCCCTTCGAGACAATTTGAAACTTTTCTCCATGATACAAAAAATAAAGGTAGAGCCAATGCTTCTTCTCAGCCACCATGTTGCACATGTGACACTAAACGATTTTTTGGCGTTCTCCTTTGAAAATGTGCTACCGTACTGTTGTTAGAAAATCGATTGAACATTTTTTTAATACTGCAATGTATTATCTGCTGTTGAATTCGCATTAACATTTTTATACTTTCGCCTAAAATATATTAGTCACAGTGAAAGGTCTATTCCGTGTTTATTTTAAAAAAGATCTTAAAATTCTTAGAATCGTAAATATGTCGTATTTCATATTATATCGAAGCGGCATCACGACTCAAGCTTTTTACGAATACGAAGAACGTCAATAAAAACGTTTAGTGTCCAAAAATTTGACAATGGTTCTACCTTGATTTTCTGTATCATGCTTTTCTCCAAGCTTCATATACATTTCACATATATATTTCCTACAGGGTGTTTTATTTTTGTTTTTCTATGTATGACAGTTCGAAAGTACCGTTATTTAAAAGAAATCATCAAAATAAACATTTAAGTTTGTGTAGAAAAATACAAAACTGCTTGCATTCGCCAACGGAATTTTTATACAATTTAATAAGCAGAAATAAATATGTATAACGAAAAAAAAATGCAAATCTTCATTGCAAATATTTGTGAGAAACAATAATAACTTGAAAAAGTTCGAAAACTTAATGGACTTAAATCTTGGCGTAAGTGCAGTATAGCGAACGCTCGTGAAAAAATAAAAAAGTATGCTTTTACATAGAGGTTTGGCTTCTGAATCTAACGAACTAAAAGGTTTGCCTGGGAAATGCCCACAAAAGGCGTGGCTCGGGGTCAAAGTTCAAAGTTGGTATCAAAATATCTCAATCAATACTCAATCGATTTACACGATATGGGTATCAAACGAAAGGCCTTTTCCATACCTTTCTATTGGTATGCAACATTAGGTACATAATATGTATTAAAAAGAAGTTATAAGCAACAAATACTTTTTGGTATAAAATATTTTTAAAAATGGATTTTTTTCTCGAAAAAATCCATCATCAAGTTATAATACATTTGTTACCACATATGCCGATTTGCAGTTTTTTTCATGAGGGTACGCTATACTGCACTTGTTTCTAAATCTTTGACGTAACTTAAAAAAGTGACAAAATAGACAAAGTTAGCGATTAATTCAATTGAGACTTATACGAACTTTTAAAGTAGGCGTGGTAGACCGCCAATTTTTGGTAGAATTATAAAGTATGTTCTTATGATCTTTTGTATAAAATCGCATTTTTCTAGTGCTAATAGTGGCCAAGTAATCGAAGATAAACTATTTTCCCAATAGGGGGCGTGGCAGCAGTCCAATTTTCAACATTTTTCGTAATTTACTTAACCGTAATTCCCAGAATTTTAAACGTAACGTAAACCCAGAAGTGAGGCTGTCGGGCTCATATGAGCTAAACTACTGAAAACCCAAATTTATTTTACTTTTCCAAATCTACTTACTACTTAAAGGCGTATTTATTTAAGTTTTTTATTTTTAGTACAGAAATTGTGAATACTGGGTCCACAGGAAAACAATTGCGACTGCAAAATAATTATATATAATTAATTAATCCAGGTATTCACATCTTTGTCAAATTTGGGAGGAAGTGGAATGGAGATTTGTTTAGTTTATTGTAAACACGTTCCTGCGTTTTGGAGATGGGTGGTGGACAAATATGACACCGACTTTGTTTACGTGTACCAGAATTTGGCGCCTGCGAACTGACCTTTTGCAGTAATACAGCATCTATTGTTGCCTGAGTTATCGCTCGTAGATATTCTTGGCTACACAAAAAAAATTCCCCAGTTATCGCAAAAACAACTATCTTTTGCTATCTATACCCTCATTCCAGTAAGGACGTGTTTTGAGTCATATGACATATGTATGTCGCAATAGCAGCAGCATCAATCAAATGTATAAAGAAAGCTAGAGGCCATTCATTAGGTTTGCGTTTTTTTATATAACCATGATACAAATTTTGTTTTTTCTATTTCTAAACTATCGGCTAATTCCTTACTGGTGAACTAGTTGGTCAGTATTACATTTGTGTTTGTAAGGCTCACACAGTTTTTCAGCGACCTTTTCGCAAGACCCACAGCTCCTTGATTATCGTCTTTGTATGTGTATGGCATTTTAGGATGTATTAGCACTATCGCACTTCCATATTCTGATTACATACTTACTAACTAACATCAACTTCGGCAAGGCATAAGTTCTTCATAATATGTCGTAGTATTTTCAAAAATTTTCATTGACTTCATCCCATGCCGACTAGATGTGTGCTAGGCTCAAAAACGATAAACTTAACACGATAAAAATGCACCTTAACATGAAAAATAAAAATATTCTTAAATATGGTGGACAAAAAGTCAAGAACTTCTGAGTAAATTTGAGTTTTTTGTTCAAATGAGCTTCTGAGGCTCACCTTTAGGGTTTCGTTACAATTTTAAGAAATTGTTTAAAAAAAGTACACAAAAAAAAAGAACAAAAATGTTAATTTTATAATTGCAATATAATTCTTACGCTCAATTAGAAGATTACATAAAATATTGGATTATTAAAATATCTTTTTGTATAGGATTTATCACCATTTAAAATCTTTAGTGAGACTGTGAGGCTCACTTCTGGGAATTAGGGTTAATAAGGCTTAAAAATGGGCGGACGTTTACTATTTTTGGCCACGCGGTATATGATGACGCGGCCCGTCCTCTTCCATTATCCGTTACTATAGCAACAACACATCACAATTCGTCTAACTGCAACGCCTCCATGACATCGTACATACGCATTTTTGTAACCATCCCAAATTCTTTGCTCTTTTGCAGTTGAGGACATTCTCGTACGCGTAGATACAGTCATAGCGGTCGCACTGACAACATGAAGTAGTACGTCAGCGGCAGACACTGCCCACAACAATCACTTGAAGCCACTCGGCAAGTCAGCTATTGATTCCGTTCTTGAGTGAGCGCAGCACAACTTCAACGCACCCGACCATCGAACTCTCTCTCGAGTTTGCCACTGTGCCCCCAACACACACTACCATTAAGTGATCGAAGCAACAAAATGCCATATTTCCCAAATATCAATAAGAGCAGCCACAGCAAAATGACCAGCAGTAACACGTCACTGGACAACACGTCAGACCAAGACTACAGCGAATTCCTGAATGAATACCAGACCAACTCGCCCAGCAATGAGCCGGAGACCCAGTACGAAGGTAAGCTTTGATAACTTCCAAATTCCACCCAACCACAAAGACTAACCGAGCACGTCTTATCGCTTGCAGAGGGCGAGTTGGAGGCGGAATGGCTGACATCCGCTGGATTTCCGCAGTTGACGAAACCATTTGAGCAAGTAAGTACACCTAGAATTGAGAATCAGGATGGACGATGGGCGAGTAACATTGGACGTATGGACAACTTCCAGAACAAATTGTTCGCTGGTGAACTCGATTCTCGTTTGTAGTCGCAGTCAGGCACACATACAGTGCACTAGAGAGGTAGTGGGTTTGATTCCACTTAAGTCTTGGCCCCCTCACTTTTTCAAATTCTCCAATTTTTCTTGCCTGTTTATTATTTCCCATCCCATCAATATTACCCTGTTCAATCCATTACCTTGTGACAAGTTCCTATCCTTCACACTCCAATCAGTTGTGATGAGCAGTACAACCTATCAGCAACGGAACCTCACCATACGGAAGTGTCTCTCCTAGGACTGCTGGCAATTGATTAACACAACCAACGCAATACATAATTAATCACTAAAAAATCTCTATGCTGTAAATAAGTAGCAGTTTTGTTCTAACCAGACCAAATATATCGTTTTTTGGGAAGGGTTTTTGCGTGAAAACTTCCAGTTTTGCGCGAAATTTACTGCTTGAATAATTCAGGTACTGAGATACTGTGTAAATAAATACATATATGTGTTGTGCGTGTTAATTTTCACAGATGGAAGGAACTTTATGCCGATTCCGGAAGGCAAGTTTAGAGCTTTTACAAACACCATGATTTAATCATTTTTGAATCGTTCAGCGCGGAGCGGAGGAGTAAAAGTCGGTGGGAGTTCGGGTTTGTGTGTTCTTTATTGAACGACGTACGAAATACAAGTAACAAGTAATACAAGAAACATTAAACGATACAAACGGCCGAAGCCGGGTAGCAGAAAATAGGGGGAACATGAGTACAAAGGGAGAAGGAACGATTAGGATTAGTGATGGGCTCGACGGATCACTAAATACAGCACAGTACATCTGAACATCGCGGCCGCCATTGCAGATTGCAATTATATTAGGGTGCCGGGGTCGCGTCCAGGGTTACGGCGGACGGCTGGCTGGCGATAATTTGGCGGTGATGTGCGACTGCCTGGCTGTAGGATGGGCTGACGGCTGGGGGGTTGTCGCCGTTCCGCGATGCCGGAGCGCTGGGGAGTGCGCTGAGGACCTCTCTGCTGTCGATGCTTGGTGCGGGCAGTCTGGGGGGCAACTGCTGGGGTGGTCGCTAGCGCCAGATCTGCAAAAGAGGAGATGTCAATTGTGAGAAGTGATTATGTTGACATCGTTAGTGTGGGGTCTGATCGGCTTGTCAAGCGATGGGGTTCGCTTGAGTTCCCGTCAGAGGAGTGAAGGCGCTTGGAGCAGCTCGCACGGGAATGCGCTCGAGGTTTATTGTATGGGGGGTGCAATGTGGAAATGCGAGGGGCTGCAGTTTCCATCAGTTGCTGTGCATATTGACGCGTGGCGTCGAGCCAACGCTTGTGTCGTACCCTTTTTCGCGGTCTCATTGGGGGCGATAGCCATCCTGCGGGGGCGAAACGTTTGGCAACGAAGGGGGGTGTTTGCCGTTTTGAATATGAGTGTGCAGGGATGGTGGGTTCTGATTGATTTGCCTTTATTTCTTTGGATGGAAACCCTACGGGTTTGAGGGCGGCAATCACGTCAGAAGGGGCTTCCTTTGGAGTAGGAAGATTTTTTCGAAGGGCGGGACCAGTGTGCGTATGGTGATTTGGCACCATGGCAGCATTTGTCACATGTGATGACATGGGTACTGGACCGCTTAATATCCAACCGAATACTGTGTGTTGAGCAAGTAAGCTGCCACATACATTTCGGTGGAAACCTTCGAGCATGATCTGCGGGATGAGATCACTGCCAATCACTATATCGATCTGCGCTGCCTCGAAGGGGTTGGGATCAGCGAGATCTAGCATGGCGAAATCGTTGAAATTGGGTGGGTTTATTTTGGAAGGGGGGGAGCAATTCCGTTAGCCTTTGAAGCAGGATTGCGTGCACGGGGAAGTTTGTGCTCGTTTTGGGGACTGCCAATGTCAAGAAGCATATATGATTGGCGTTTTTCACAATCTGTCCGCCCATGCCCGAGATCTGGAGGTTAGATTTCTCGATTGGCAATTTTAGGCGTCTCTGGACCGTCGAGGAAATGAAGGTGTGCTGAGAGCCTTGATCGATCAACGCTCGAACTCTGAACAACTTTCCTAAATGGTTAATGGACACCAGTGCCGTAGGCAGAAGAGATTGGGTGCCATTATTTGAGTGAAGGGCTGGTACTGGGAGCGTACTTTGCCTTGAAGATGTTGATGAGTTGTTGCTCGGTTGTTGGATAACCGTTGAGACCAGAGAAGTGGCCGAAGGTGATCGATTGGGGGAGTGAGTGGGGTGCGCATTACCTTTGGGGAGATGAAGCAAAGAGTGGTGCTTTTTCTGGCAATATACGCATGTGAAATTGCTTGTACAGTCCTGAATTAGGTGAGATGTAGCAAGACAATTTACACAGATCTTGTGCTTTTTCACATATGCTAATCGACTCTGGGGGGCGAGCCTTTTAAAGCTTTGGCAAGTCCGTACGGAGTGATTTGCGTTGCAGAGTTTGCACGCGAAGTCCTTTTTCACTTCAGTGTGAAAATTTATGGATCTGGGGGGCATTTTTTTTGGGGGACATTGGAAGATGAGAATTGTGGTTTCGACTTGGTAGGCCGAAAGAAATTCAGCCGTTCCACTATCTCGTATCTGCAGGTCAGAAACTCATTCATTTGTGACCAGGGTGGCAGATCCTTCCGGGATGTCAACGATTGTTCCCATAAAGCTAGAGTTGCTTCGGGCAATTTGGTAGAGCATATATATACCAACAGCGGATCCCAATTGTCAGTATCTACGGCCTGAGACTTGAGAATAGACAGACAATTGTTTATAGAATTCTGGATCCGCTGTAGTGCCTCACTATTTTCGGTCTGGGCAGGAGCGATATTCAATAGAGATCGAATTTGGTTGTCAACGAGGATGTGTTTGTTTTCATAGCGGGATCTTAGGGCTTCCCACGCGAGTCCGAAATTCTCATCGGTTATTGTTTAACAATAGCACCGGCTTGGCCTTGCGTTTTGTATCGGAGGTGATACAATTTTTGGGCTGGAGTGAGCTGGGGGTGGTTAATGTATACCGCAGTAAACATGTCCCGAAAGGACGACCACTGCTCATAGCCCCCGAAGAATGTTTCGGTGTCGCAAGGAGGAACTTGGAGGCAAATGTAGGAAGTATTTGCTGGTTCTAGGTTGGACCATCTTAATGATGTCCAACATTTTAGCCATGCACAACTCGTATTGGTCTGTGCAGGCATCAATCTTTTGCCTAGCCGACTCTTTGAAACCGTCGGGCTGGCTGTTGTCTTCAGCAATGAAGACTGCCTGATGTGCGCGCATTAGCCTCTCCCATTGGTCTTGCAGATTTTTCTGCTTAATTTGGACCAATGATTTGGTCAAATCCTCAATGGGAGCCGATGAAAAAGTTGTGCATAATTGCACGAGTCTCTCGGACTCAAAACCAAAAGTGGCAACACTGGGATCGGTTGCTATGGGACTAGGTGGCTTGGGGCGGGTTTTAAGTGCCTCGCGAGTGACAGGAACTGTCAAATGTGCCTCAGCCGACTTCGAATATCTTGGAGAAGGAGACTCCATTTTGTTTATTTGACGCTTGGGGGATCGCTAAACAGGCATTTGAATGGCTTAAAAAAGCTCGAAAGTGCTTTGAAATTCGTTTGAATATAAATATAAGGCTTATGGGGAATAAACCGGAACTATTACCGCGTCCGCGCGAACGATAATTCAAAAATGGAAAAATGTACACGAAAGTGTAAAAAATTTCAATACGAACTTGTATTTCTGTTGAGGATAAAAGTTTACAACTGTGTGTAAACGCGTCGAGAAATTGGTATATATATATTGGGACTACACAAGAAATATGTAAATAAGAATTGGGGATATTATTATTAAACAACAAATTTTTCGTTGAATATATGTTTGTATGTAAAAGTATGTTAATATATGTTAATATATATTTGTGTATTAGCGCGGGTTATAATAATAATTAATTCTTATTATATTTTGTATAAGGGAAACCAAACAATAATGGGGTGAACGATTACAATTTTTTGGGTACAGGTGGGGGTTTTTTTTTTTTGTTTTTTTTTTTCGTAGGAGGTGGAAATCTTCTTAGACACGCTTGAACCCGTGTTCAACCGCGTGCCGGATTTTTACCGGCTAAAACCAACCCCCTTTATATCGCCAGCCCGTTCATCCCCGCGGAACTGCCGCTAAGCATTGCATCGCAGGGCGGGCAACTGACCCTATTGGTCTGGCTCGGGTCTATTGCGTGGGATTAGAGCCCTACGCTCTTGCTCTTGCCTCGCTGTGCTTATTATGATTGCAGCGAACTTGCAAACTGCTTCCCACTTTTCTGCGCATTGAAGCATTTGTGGTACTAGATTTTGGACATTTATTGGCGTGCCGAGTGCGCGTTCCAGCAACTCTCGCTCGACCCTGTAGCGAGGGCACTGGAATAGGACATGCCCCGCGTCCTCAGCCTCGCCAACACGGATTGTACAGTCCGCAATTTCCTCATGGCCGAACCGACACAGGTATGCCATGAAGCAGCCGTGACCTGTAAGCAATTGGGCGAGGTAATGGGTTACCTCACCATGCTTCCGGGGCAGCCAGTCTTCCACCTTAGGTATAAGCTGGTGTGTCCACCTTCCCTTCTGTGTAGTATTCCAACGTTGTTGCCATTCGCTGATGCTCTGCTGCCGTTGGTGGCCATCTCCTGGGCCGTTTGCTTTCGTGTGCGCATCGCGTGCCAGGATATCCATTGGGACCATTCCTGCGACAACACATGCTGCTTCGTATGACGTGGTACGAAAAGCGCAGCATACTCTCATGGCGCAGAGCCTGTATACAGACTCAAGCTTCCTCCTATAGGCTTTTATAGCCATAGCCGGAGCCCAGATTTGCGCCCCATACAGCATTGTTGAGCTTGCCACCTTCGCCAGCAACAACCTCGTTAGATGTCTTGGTCCTCCCATGTTTGGCATGAGCCTTGATAGCGCAACCACCGCTTTTGCCGCTCTCTCGGCTGTGTGCTGTAGATGCTGCTTGAATGTTAGCCTGGTGTCTAGAATAACACCCAGGTATCGGATCGCACCACTTGACACGATTGTGTGACCGCCTACGCGCACTTTTGCTGTTTCCAGCTTTTTCCTGCTAGATATAAGCAGTACTTCTGTTTTCTGCTCCGCTAACTCGAGTCCAGCTTCCCCTAGCCAGTGCTGTACTTTCGAGACTGTATCATTGCAGACCGTCTCGATGTTCTCTATATGTTTGCCAGTCACGACTATAACTATGTCGTCTGCAAATCCTATAATTTTGGCTGATCTATGTATGTCTAGCTCTAATACGCCATCATACATAATATTCCAGAGCATGGGGCCCAGCACCGACCCCTGTAGAACGCTACCGGTAGCGATATGCGTCTTCTCACCTACATCAGTGCAGTAGATAAGACGCCTATGCTTAAAATAGCTGGCTATAATCTGCACCAAATATTCTGGTACACTTTTTTTCCGAGGAGCTGAGAGTATTTGTTCCCAGTTTGCGGAGTTAAACGCATTCTTTACGTCAAGCGTTACTAAGCAGCAGTATTCCTTACTGCCACCCTTCCATCGCTTGCCGCTAATTGCCTCTCGTGCCACTTCAACTACCACTCCGATGGCGTCTATTGTTGACCTGGCCTTCCTGAAACCATATTGGTGTTCAGAAAGTCCGCCTGCTGCCTCAATAGCTGCCTCCAATCTGTTGGCAATAACTCTTTCTAGTATTTTGCCAGCTGTATCTAATAAACAGATCGGGCGATACGCAGACGGATCTTCGGGGGGCTTGCCGCCCTTCGGCAATAGCACTAACCACTGGATCTTCCACAGGTCCGGGAAGGTCCGTCCAAGAAGGCATGCATTGTATGCATCCACGAATAAATTCGGATGTAGCCTAATAGCTGCCTTAAGCGCAACATTTGGGACGCCATCACAGCCGGGAGCTTTCCGGTCACCTATTCTGTTGCACGCCGACACGATTTCCTCCACCGTTACCTGCTGGATGCTGTCGCAATCTTCGCTTGCAGCAGTGTCAATATCTAATAATGGCCGCTGGCTAGGAAATAGACAACTGACTATCCTAGCCAGAAAAGGCGCCGAAACAGGAGGTGGTGGGCAAAATGAAGAAAGTTTCTTCATCACCACCTGGTATGCCTTTCCCCATGGGTTTTCATCTACACTGCTTAAGAGATCTTTAAAGCTCTTCCTCTTGCTCTCCTTTATGGCAAGTTTTCAAGGCGCGTAGCCTTCCGAAAAATTTCTTGGCAGTTGAACCTACTATTTTCATCTCTGGCCCGCTGGTATTGCCGTCTGGCTCGGTTGCACTTTGCTCGCAGATCGGCAATGCCAGGGTTCCACCAGTAGACGGGCGGGCGGTGCGTTGCACTGCTCAACCTCCGCATCGATGCATCACATGCTCCTGTGACCCGCCGCATCAGCTGCTCGACCTTCTCCGTCGCTGAGCCTTCCAGCGGCGAGCTGTCTAACGTCAACTGAAACAGATCCTTGTCAAACGTACTTTGCTTCCAGCGGTGCAACTGTTTTCTGCGGGCCCCCTTTGGGCGGGCGCGTTTGTGCAATACACTGCCAATTATCGCCTGGTGGTCGCTGTGCGTATATCTTGGGCTTACCTCCCACGCAGCTGATGGCGCGAGGCCAGAGCTGATAAACGTAATATCAATGCAGGAACTTCTGCCATTTTTGCTAAACGTTGGCTGGTTTCCCGAGTTTAGCAAGATGACATCGAGCGACGCAAACGCTTCCAGAAGAATATTTCCTCTCGCATTTGTCCTGGTTGATCCCCATTCCACAGCCCAAGCGTTAAAGTCCCCAGCAATTATTTTGGGGGTTTTGCCTCTCGCATCAGATACAATTTCCGCAATCATATCTGTATATTCAGTTATCGTCATGCTGGGCGGGGCGTAGCAGCTATAACAAAAGATGCCATCAATTTTCGCCCGCACAAAACCTCTGGACACCTTTGCTTGCTCTTCGGAGGGGTTTTGCCCACAGAGCCAGATTGCCGCCTTCCCCGACTCATCCGACGCCCATACGCCATTACTGCGATGCTCGTACGGTTCGCTTAGAAATGCTACATCTGCATCGCATTCCACCACTGTTTGGGCGAGAAGATCCTGCGCCGCTTCACAGTGGTTGAGGTTAAGTTGGATAAACCTCATTTTTGTTGCATATTTTTCAACGCTGCCTGATACACCGGGCATTTATAACTGCCAGTGACATGATTTGCGTTCAACTGGCTTGCAGTGCAGTGCATACATTTTGGCGCCGAGGTGCACCCGCTAATTTTGTGGCCTTTTTCTCCACATTTTATGCACGATTCTGACCAATTATTTTCACTTTTGCAGTGTCTGGCCATGTGCCCAAAGCCCAGGCAATTATAACAGCGGCGCAGTTGGAACACTCCCGTATGCGGCACACTACCCAACCAACTCTAATTTTACCTGCTCTTAACACCACATTGGCCGTATTTGTAGGTAGCACAACCTCGGCTATCTGCGTGCCGGCAAAACCCGGTCTCAATGACTTAAGAGCTTCTGCCGTCAGGCCTGCCGCCTCTGGAAATTGTCGTTCCAGCGCTGCCACTACCTCCGCCTCTGTTGTGACTTCATCCAGGTCCTTGATCATTGTTTTGACTTCCGTTTCACTCTGCAACAATTTTTCCACCGCCCGCTGCAGATCGCCTGTTGAGGAGCATGTTGCCCTCTTAAGCTCAAAAAGCAGCTCGCCCTTCGCCCAGGTGGAGTGTTTTTGCCCCACTGTATTCACTTGGGGTGACAAAAGCTGTGCAGTGAATGTGTATGTGCAGCACTATTGAAAATTTTCTAAGTCTCAGAAAATTGTTCAAAGTGCCGCGAAAACAGGCTACTCGTCCCACTGTATTTGCAGAAGTGCGAATTTGCAATTGCACTTGGAAGCAGCAGCGGGAGTGCTCGCTGCTCAGTGCTTGCGTATATCGCACAAAGCAGACGCGAAAATGCGTGCAAGTGGGAGAGTGGGAATGCAGCGGCAGTAATGCTGCGTGCCTATTTACTGCACTAGAACAGTGCGTATTTGCTGGCTGCAGCGGAGATTTTGCTGCTTCGGCAGCGAAGGCCGCACAAAAGAGACGGCCAAAATGTAAAAAGCGCCGAATTATGTGCAGTAGCGGGATTGCTTACTGCACTGCGCTGTTTTGTAAATAGAAAATATGCACACGATAAGCGGAGTACAGAATGTAAATTTTTTTTTCTGGATTTTTGGGGAGTGGGTATATATTTGGGGGAAATATATTTGTTAGTTAGTCAGTGTTATTTATATTTAGTGAATATAAATGTTTCGCATATCTTTGTGAGCCCAGTGCCCGAGAATGGGGATCTCCTTTCTGGAGGGGTGTGTGCGCTGCTGTTGTGCTACGTTGCTTGTGCTGTTGTTGTTTGTGTAGTTCTCTTCCTTCCTTTCTTCTGTTCTGCTCTACGTTGTGGGGGTGTGTTGTTGTTGTGTTTTGATGTGCGTGTTTTTGTTGTTGTAATTTTCTTTGCACTTCACTGCATTGTCCAATGTGTCGCGGAGTTTTTTTTGTTTTTACTTTCAATTTTTGAATTTTGTGTACTTTTTAGTTATGTATTTTTGTAACACTTTTTACTTTGTTTCTTGTGGTTAGTTAGTTAGTGTTTCATTGCACTCTTTTGTTTGATTTGTGCTGTCATTTTCCCCTTGTTGTAACTTTTTTTGTGAGTGTCTTTTCACTTGTAGTTTTTACTTGAAATTGTTGAAGTTGTTGTGAATTGTTTTGTATTTTGTAATGTTGAAAATCGTATCACTGTTTGTAATTGTTAATTGTTTTGTATTTCAAATTGTTTACTGTTTTGTGTCACTGTCTTGATTTTTGTTTTATATTATTTCGCGGGTTCGCGGTGGCTCGAAGGACCATGAATCGTTCAGCGCGGAGCGGAGGAGTAAAAGTCGGTGGGAGTTCGGGTTTGTGTGTTCTTTATTGAACGACGTACGAAATACAAGTAACAAGTAATACAAGAAACATTAAACGATACAAATGGCCGGAGCCGGGGAGCAGAAAATAGGGGGAACATGAGTACAAAGGGAGAAGGAACGATTAGGATTAGTGATGGGCTCGACGGATCACTAAATACAGCACAGTACAAGTTAAAGATCGGGGTATTTATTTTATAAGTGCTATGCACTTCTTTATTAACCGAATTTCTAGGGTGCTATGCCCCGCTTTCTTTCTCAGTTACTTACGAACTAAAACTTAAAGCTAAGGCTGCGGCCCAGCCAGGCCACAATGCCAAATTTACGGCTGGACGCAGCAAGCCGACTCCTATTACGCTGTCGTTGTTTGCACAACGTCAGCGTTTTTGGTGGGAACGTACCGGTGTGCGGGTAATGACGCAGCGTCAGCGTTTTGGTGTGAACGTTCTGGTGTTCACTCGTAGCGTGGAATGACGCGCCGTCAGCGTTTTGGTGGGAACGTGTGTGGATCACATACCCGTGTTAACTCCTCCCTCGCTTAAATTCGGAGCGTCCCTGCTTCGACCTCTGATGTCTTCTATGGCGTTGCTGATATCTCGCACGGTTTCCTTTGACTGCTTTTTTCGCAGTATTATCATGCCGGCCACCAGGATGATCAGGGTTAGTCCCATGAGGATCAAGAGCCACCAGTAAATTCTCTGGGATATGAGCTCTTTTTTTAACGTGGAGATGTGGTTTGTATTATCGATATGTATCTTATGGAGGTATGGCAATGATAATTTGATTTCGTGGTTCAAATATTTGACGTCTAATGTCCTTGGGGCGTGTGGTTCAATGAACGCCTTATTTTTTATAGTGCGATAATTTGTCCCATTGATTTTGACGGAATCAGGGAAGGTAATTAAAAAGGTACCTGATAAATTAAAGGTGCTGACGTCGTGGACCGTTGTGTGGTAGACATCGTTGAGAACTATGGCGCCTTCAGCGACTTCCTGAATCTGTGGCAGGTGGTGTGCAGACTCGGTTGCGCAGGATGCTGTGTTGTTGTTCAATAATTGCGACAGGCAATCGCATGCAACGGGTACACAGATATTTGCTGTCGGTGTAGCGGTGCAATTTGCTACTGGTATCATGACGCCATCGCAATTTGCTGCTTCGTCGACCTCTAGCTTAATTATTACATTGTTGTGGCTTACAGGAAGGATCTTAACATAATTACAGAATTTTGAGATTTTAGGGATTTTTAAGACATAGTAAATAGTGCTACTGTTTTGGAGTACATTAATCTTTGACGCACTTAGGATACTACTTATGCTAAGTGGTACATTTTCGACGTCCATCAGATGATTAATCTCAATATTATCTAGGATAAGTGGATTTATTATATTTTGTTTTGCTAGAATTACGGATAAAACTATGGTGTTGAGGTGGCTGATTACTTCGTTATTCCGGCTGGCTATAATGTTAAAGAGAATCCCTTCCCTGTCTAAGGGGTCGTCCATAAATTACGTAACGCTCCTGCTCGATGTGACAGTTTGTGACGCCGGGGGGGAAGGGGGTCGAGCAGAATGTGACGTAACAAATTTTAAACGTATTCATATAATCTTGATCGAAGGGGGGGTGGGGGTCAAAAAATACTAAAAATTGCGTTACGTAATTTATGGACGACCCCTAATGGGTTATAGTTGGTGTGTTGTTGAAGTGTGTTGATTCTGTCTGTCATGTCATTAATTTTTTCCTGTATTAGCGAGTTGATCTTTGTCTGTCTGTTATTGTTTTCTATCAGCACATTCTCCTTTGTCAGCAAGAGTTCGAAGTCCTCGTGATCTGGCGTGCCTGCGACGAACTTTAGAGCGGAGCCTAGGAAATCAATTGCCCTGGCATGCCTTCTAGCCACTTGTAGTGATCCAATTATGCATCTTATCTCCGCTGATTGGTCCCTTAAGATGCCCTTGTCTTCTGATAAGTCCGTCAGTTGGTATGAGGCGTCCACGCTATTTTGGGCTATTTCCTCGTATTCTGTTAGGTTGGTGGTATGGATAATGTATGCGTATGAGTCGTAGATTGCCACCTTATTTTGAGTTATCGCGATGAAATGCGCGGGGGTGTAATTTATCACCGTCGTCTCTGTCAATTGACACGCACACAATATTCTGAAAATACTTAGCGGAGGTTACTTTTATGAACTGTTCTATTGTTAATTAGTACCGTCGTACCTAAGTCTTTTTGAACTGTGTTTTCTATAAAAACCTTTTCGAGCTTGTTCCCTATTTTTTCGAATGAATACAATGTCGCCGGGTTGGTAAGTTCTATGGTCAGATGATTTGTTGTGTCGTTCTATAGTCCTTTCCTGAGCTGTTATTAGTCTTTGTCTAATGTCTTTCAGATCGCTGTTCGTATAGTCATGGATTATGTCGGTCGGTCTCTTCCCGGTGACCGAGTGGATGCTGTTATTGTATTTGAATGTTGCCAGTAGAAGCAGTTCTGTGATGTCCGTTATGTCTTGTTGCCTCTTCACACAGCGAGCTACTTCCAACAGTGTGGAGTGGAATCTCTCGATTTGCCCGTTGCTTTTGCTGTGCATGGGCGGTACGAAGAATTGCTTCGCAGAAAACTGATCCCTTAGTAAGGTGCCAATTATATTAGATTGGAAAGACTTTTCGTTATCTGATACTAGTAGTTTTATATTTTTGAATTTGGGCAAGATTTGTAAAAGTGCTATTTTAATGTCTATGGCGGATCGTGAGGCGATTGGAGTGATGATAGCGAATTTGGAGAGTTTGTCAATACAAGTCAAAAAGTACTGTTTGTTTGTAAGTGTAGTATGTCTAAGTGTAGTATTTCGCCTGGGGTATCTGGTATGGGTGTCTTTTCCATTTCTGTTTTTGGGGGCTTTCTCTGATATTTATTTTCCCTACAGATTATACAGTTTGAAATGATAGATTTCAGCCTTTTCTTTATACCTGGGAAATAATAGTTATCTATTATTTGCAAAAAATTCTCCTGAAGGGATCTATGCGCGCGATTGTGCTCAGTTGTTGTTATTTCTAGTTGGTCGTCTTCGTTCGTAATGTCTATTACAAATTTCTCAGTATGGATAAATTTTGCTGATGGAAATGATGATGTCAAGGGTCCTTGTACTTCGCCCAAAGTTGGTAGGTCACAGTGGATTGCGTTAATAGTGTCGGGTTTATAACGTCCGACAGGTACCTAACAAGTGTTTCGACGCTTGCGAAGTTAATTGTATGTCGTAGAAATTTTTTGAAGATTATTTTTTTTCCTTTATAGCTGTGGTCAGATTTTGCGAGGATGATTTGGTTCTTAAATTGGTTTACCGGATATTTTATTGTCTTGATAGTTTCTGTACGTGACGCCTCGCTATGTACAGTTTCGTCTGTATTGGTTTCTGTTTGGTTGTGAATGTATTGTCTAGAAAGTGCGTCGGCTACGACGTTATCCTTGCCAGGCTTGTAGTGGAATTTTGGCGAAAATTCCTCTATAAAGGCGCGCCATCTTTTAATTTTCGTATTGGGGTTCTTGTCAGAGATGGCGAATGTCAATGGTTGATGGTCCGTAAAGATGTTTATGTCCTGTATGCCGTATATGTAGTGTCGTAATGTCTTGAGTGCCCAAACAATTGCGAGTAACTCGCGCTCGTTTGTGGCGTAATTCTGTTCTGTTGCAGACAATGTACGGGATATCATTGTTATCGGTCTGCCCTTCTGGGACAGTACTGCACCCAGGGCGACTGACGAGGCGTCTGTTGTTAGTTCAAAGTGTTGGTTATAATCGGGATAATACAAAAGCACGTCCTCGGATGCCAATATTCGTTTTATCTTTTCGAACGCAAGTACGGCTTCCTGATCGAGTGTTATTTTTACACTCTTTGATCTGTTTGCTGCAACATGACCATTTTCACCCTGCAGATGTTTAGTCAAAGGCTTGGCGATGGCCGCATAATCCCTGATGAATCTTCTGTAATAGCCGGCGAGGCCAAGGAACGAGCGTAATGCTCGGAGAGTTCGTGGGGTTTGATAATTTAGTATGTCTTTAACCTTGTCCGGGCATGTCTTAATGCCGTCTCGTGAAACCACGAATCCCAAAAACTCCACTTCGGATTTAAAGAATTTTGATTTCTCTGGTGACACCCTCATTCCCGCCTTTTCTAATTTTTTCAGTATTCGGTCGATGTCCTGGAGGTGTGAGTGTTCGTCGGGAGAGTAGATTATCAGGTGTACGACTTTGCTTCCGCCGTTTTCCGATAGGTGGCTGTACCGGCTGAGGCTGGTTGAAATACATAGATGGTAATGCCTTTAAAGTGAGTGTGGATAGTGCCTAACGAATTGTCATCGCCGTTTCAGTGACAGTTGTTCTTGTTTTCGTATTATTCACGCTATTCAAAAGTTTTACTTTTCTGTTACAATTCGCAAAAAAATGCAGCTGAAGCGCATCGAATGCTCTCAGAAACTTACGGTGATGCTGCTCTGAGTGAAAGAACGTGTCGGGAGTGGTTTCAACGTTTTAAAAATGGTGATTTCGATGTCGAAGACAAACATGGTGGTGGAAGAGAAAAAACCGGTGTGATTTACTACGAGCTCTTAAAACCGGGTGAAACCATCACAGGAGATCGCTACCGAACGCAACTGATGCGCCTTAGTCGCGCGCTAAAAGAAAAGCGGCCACAATATCAAGAGCGACATGACAAAGTCATCCTCCAACACGACAATGCTCGGCCTCACGTCGCAAAAGTGGTCAAAAAGTACCTGGAAACGCTGAAATGGGAAGTCTTGCCCCACCCGCCGTATTCCCCAGATGTCGCCCCTTCTGACTTCCACCTATTCCGTTCGATGGCACACGGCCTGGCAGATCAACATTTTCAATCCTTCGAAGAATTGGAAAAATGGATTGCTTCATGGATAGCGTCAAAAGAGGACTCCTTTTTTCGAGCCGGGATCCGAAAATTGCCGGAAAGATGGGAGAAAGTTGTCGCTAGCGACGGACAATACTTTGAATAATACATCTGTAAGCACTTTTTCGCAATAAAGCTTTTAATTTTGGAAAAAAACGGCGGAAGCAAAGTTGTACACCTGATATTATGTCATCGATATAGACGTGGCAGCTTTTCCCGATGTCTTCGCGCAAGACATCATCAATCGCTCTCTGAAAGATGCTTGGCGCATTTTTCAGGCCGAAAGGTAGGCGGCAAAACTCATATTTGCCATTGTTTACGCTAAAAGCTGTCTTTTGTCTATCGTTTTCAGACATTATAATTTGGTGGAAACCCGATTTTAGGTCTAAAGTAGAGAAATATCGCGATTTCCCTAGGTTTGACAAAATGACGGATGCCTCGGGGATAGGATACCGGTCAGGTGTGGTCTTATCATTTAACTTCCTAAAATCGATCACCATTCGCATTTTCTGTTTGCCATTTTCGTCCAAACCTTTTTTGTTTACTACATGGACTGGCGAATTGTAGGGTGAGCAGGATTTTCGTATTATACCGTCTCTCAGAAGAGTTTTGATTTCATTATTTATAAACTCTGCGGCAGAGATTGGGTATGGGTAGCTTCTGCTATATATAGGTTCGGTTGTAGTGGTACGGATGGTACCTTCTACGGAAGTATTATAAGGAAGTGCCCTATCCGGGTCCGCGAAGGCATTAATATTTTCCTTGATCATGTCAAAGAATTGGTTTTGAATGTGGTTCGGGATCGTTTCGTTCTCTATTGTAATTAGATTGACCTGATTGCATGTAAGATGTTGCAATTTTGTGTGGCCATTTCTGTGAAATAGGTATCCCTCCTTCATGTCGAGTTTTGCGTCGATATCTCTCAAGAAATCGTATCCGACAATACCATCGATCGTGCTGAGGCTTGGGAGTAGAAAAAATTTTGCGGTATGGTCTAGGACGTTGATTAGGCAACTTTGGTTTATTGCGTTGGTGCCATTAATTGATTTCAATGTGAACGGGTTTTCTATCGGTTTGACTCCTTGGAGGAATGGAAGGTTTTTTATATAGTTTTTCGCTGTGCCGGTGTCGATAAGAATTTTGAGCTCTGTGCCGTTTTTTGCTTTTTTCGTAAAATACGGCAAGAGCGATCTCATTCTAAAAAATTGATCTCCTCAAAGGTTCCTGCGTCGCACACTGGGGTAATTCATGCCGATTTTGGCGATTAATTCACCCGGACTATTTAGACATGAAAAAAGTATTAGGTTTAGTTAATTATACATAAAGAAATAAAAAATAAATGTATTTGAACATACTTTAGTGGTTTTTTTTTTTATTTATGACCAAAAATCCAAAATTGTTGCAAAAGGGTATTATACAGAATTCCTCGCTTATTTATTAATTACTGTCGGAATCATCATCGTATTCACACCCACGCTTTCACCTTCGCATCCATCGTTATCATCATCATCATCATTGTTCATATCATCGCGTTCTTCTTCCGCAATTATCAACAAATCCAATGCTTCCCTTGGCATGCGCGTAACTGCTTTATGCAGCAATTTCGTTTCTGTCGATATAATGGGATCAGAACTTACAAGCAGTCTATTTAGAACGTCTTCGTTGTTTTTTTCTCGGCTACTTTTTCGAGAAAAATATTCCCTGAAATCCTTAAAATCTTTATTTCTCGCTTCCTGCGCTTCTTCAGATAATTCACCGATTGGCAACAAGGCGTGAGTTATGACCTCTGGTCCATGAATTAAATATTTATGAACAGTCGTAGGTATGTTATACCAGGGATAGTACTCAACGAAAGATTTGGCACAATTTAAGGCAAAGAGTTGGTCATAATGTCATAAAGACTTTGACGGGTATACCAAATAATATTTGGATTAGTTCCTACATGAAAAAAATCACCTTTTTTGAAAAATTAGTCATTTACCGTTACCGTTTACCGAATTAGTTTAATGCACATCACTGCGGTTATTTCAATCGATTACACATAAGTAATGCAAACAATAACAATGCCCAATACTGCAACTTCTGACAAATAAGGTCGGTTGACCTAGTTTTGCACACACCCTACAACAAAGACAAATGAAAGAATCCAAGATATCAAAATTGTATTTGGTTATGCATCATTTGAGATGATTTTGTATTGTGTTTCATAAATATCTTAAACACCAAAAATATTTAGCTTACGCGATATCCCGCCTAATATGCTGGCTAATATAAATCTAATATGCCGGCTCCCCGTAAAGTAGGGTAAAATGCATAAAGCATTACTAAAAACCATACATTGAACAACAAAAAAACTAACATAAAATGTTTCATCTGTTGCTTATCTTATATTTTTTGCATTTACATTTATTTCTTGACTATCTTTTCACGGACCGCGTGCATATTTTGCCAAGAGTTCACATACAAAAATCGAAATGCTGCAAAAGTGCGCAACAATAGCGCAACTTTTTTTTTCATAGAAAGTTGCTAGAATATCCACAGATTACGCTTATGACAATATTTTAGGTGAACATCACTGAACAAACAACTATATGTCTATGAATAGGGTCAAAATAAGGCAATTTTTAAGCTTTTTTTTTAAAAAATAACAAAAATATTTACGAACACTTAAAACAAAAAAAAATTAGTATCACATAGTATCATAGCCTCCATCATCACTTTTATGCTACTTTAAAAACTTGCTAAAGAAGTTTAATTTGAATAATTGGAAAATTCACGTTTCACGCTGCGCGTACGACAAATGAAAAGAAATGTCAACTTTCAGAGTGGATTGCAGGAATACGGTAAATCATTTTACAACAATTCTTTCACCTAGTGATGCGGAATTTTATCTACTTTAACCCATTACCAAAAAAAGATCAGTATCTTTAATTTTCATTTTTGAATTAATCGCCACTTTACTTATATATTACCCCAGTGTGCGTCGGCCGGTTCGTCTGTAGAGCGATGATCAATGTCTTCATTGTCGAAATAGAAGTCATTGGTATCGTCTGTGTATGATTGCTGGGGTATTGGCATATAATTTATGCGTTGATTTTTCGCTTGGGGCACAGGGGTACGCTTGGACGATTCCAATTGGTCACGCATGCGTTTGGGGAAAGGGTCGTTAGATTGGTGTTGCTGCTGTTGGAACTGGTGTGGCCTAACCGCACCGCTTGCGTAAGCGGTTGAGCGTCTAAAAAAGGATGACCCCGGGTCAACCTCCATTGGGGTTTGTGTGTTGTTGGTTTGGTTCGTTCTATCACTATCGAAAGGTTTCTTAAAAACAAAAGATGGGTGAGTGTTATTGTGTTGGTGTGTTTGTGTTGAAGAGCGCTGTAGGGGTCGAACCGATTTTACTTGATCGCCCGCTGCGAATCTTTGAGCGAAATCATATCGCCGTTGATTTGTCTCGAGCTCTTGAGACGTGGCCAAGGCTGAAGGCAAATCTGCTGGCCTCGCAGAGAAAAGGATGTCACAAAGTGGCTTACGCAGTACCGATATAAAGACGCGTAGGGCATCCTCTCTGGCTCGATCGTTTAGAGCCGTCACTACCGACTCGTTGCTACTATGACTAATAATATTTTTTTTTATGATAAGTGTTAGTTGTTTATCCACCAAATCGAAGTAGTCGTTCAGGGACAACTTGCCCTGATGTAGGAGGCTGAGTTCGTTTTGGAGTACATGGGCTATTATTGCTTTAAAGTTAAGGGTAGTGTTGAATGCTGATAAAGTGGCGTTAGCTGAACCCGAAATCTTATTTCTTAAAATGCCCATGGCTACGTAAGAATTTTCCGAGCCCTCCGGATAATAGCTCATGGCGAAATGGGCTGCCTCCCGCCATGCTGGGTATGCTATTGCCTCGCCCTTGAATTCGGGTAGAGACTTTATCAGGTCCAGTGTGGTGTTATTATTAGACACCCCTGGCCTGATAGCGACGGGCTGATAAGATTCGACTTGGGGCGGTTGTAAACTGTTGACTGTGGAAGCCAATGCTTTGATCTGCTGGCTTAGCTCGCCTGTGGATACTTCCATCGCTGCCTCAATAAGACTAATAATCTGATTTCTGTCCATTTTTTGTTTTTTACAGCAATAGTTTTTGAATTAAAAAAATTTCTTTTATTTCCAATTATAATATCGTTTGATATTTTCCCTTTTTTTCTCTTACAGGTAGGTAAAATTTATATAATTCTTAATTAGTTGGTTAAATAAAATTTTATTTCCCTTATTTTCTATTACAATATCGTTTACTTCTTAATTTCCAAACATCTATGACGAGTCTTAACTAACACAATTATAAGTATCATTTTGATGCGAAGGCTGCTGCTGTACGTCAGTTGATTTGGGCTGCTTTCTTTTTGGAGGAAATTTTCACTGTGCAAAATTGTTTTTTTTCTTTTTTTTTATTTAATGTAAGTTTGCTCTTTTTTGTTGTACGCCTTCCAACTGATCAGCAATTGATGTTATCAACGAATTTAGCTGCTTTTTGTACGCGAATGTTTAATTGATTCTGAATTTGCACTTCCATCAATATCATTATTTCGCTGCTTAAATTAATAACTGCTTAAATTAGTGGTCCCACGCTGCAGTCCTTCACTTTTGTTTTTCTGGTTTTTCGGATTTTTTGTAACTTTATTTTATGGTTTACAGTTCTCTCTGTTATGCTTTATGCATTTGCTTTTGTTTGTTATAATTTTTTGTCTATGCGAAACTTTTTGCACCTTTTCCACTACGTGGAAGTTTTTGCACTTTCCTTTTTCCGTTGGGCGCCAGTTAAAGATCGGGGTATTTATTTTATAAGTGCTATGCACTTCTTTATTAACCGAATTTCTAGGGTGCTATGCCCCGCTTTCTTTCTCAGTTACTTACGAACTAAAACTTAAAGCTAAGGCTGCGGCCCAGCCAGGATACAATGCCAAATTTACGGCTGGACGCAGCAAGCCGACTCCTATTACGCTGTCGTTGTTTGCACAGCGTCAGCGTTTTTGGTGGGAACGTACCGGTGTGCGGGTAATGACGCAGCGTCAGCGTTTTGGTGTGAACGTTCTGGTGTTCACTCGTAGCGTGGAATGACGCGCCGTCAGCGTTTTGGTGGGAACGTGTGTGGATCACATACCCGTGTTAACTTACATCTGAACAATTTTAATAGGTTCCTTCCAGTTAAATCGTAACCTTTCAACTCAGTGCTCATAAGAGCAATTTAGCTGACGAAAATTCTATCTGATGAAAATTCTGTCTGAAATATGTATGTATGTATTCCTTAAAAATGTGAACCACACCTTACTCTTTGTAACATTTTAAATTTGGCGGTTTTGTTTACATTGATTTCTTTTACATAACTGAAGAACGTGTGTATGTATATGTAAAGAAATTTATTTTTTTATTGAATCACGGGATTCAATTTTTCAGTCCCAAAGCCAAAAATCGTACACCGCTTTTATTGCAGCTCTTGCGAAACTTGGTTGACTCCAAAAAGATTCAGCGGTTTCAAATTCAGTTCCTAAACAAAGTTTGCAACCGTAGCGTCAATTTTTATTTATTTATTTTCCCAGTACTGCTGTACCACTAATGTGCAAATGTATAATACATATATCGAAGGCTGCACTGTGAAAAACTTGTACCAAATAAATAAATTTCAAATTTTTAAAGACAGGGCCATGTCTTTTTTTCGCGCAGCATTTATGATATTTACGACTTTCAAAAATATTGAATTCCTGATTAACAAAAGCAATATTAATTCCTGATTATTGATTAACAAAAGCAAAAATCGATTAGTTAGTCAAATCGTGTTCGAGCAGCACTTCGCTTAATGGCGGGTGGTGAGATGTCGCAATGAAAGAAGCTTCTTCTACCTCAAATTAAAATTCAGGCTATTTCAGTGTATTGCCTTGTTGGTTCTCCCTTTTTGGTTTAGATGAAAAAGAGTACGCATGTATGTAATATAGTTATAGATAGTTATTTTGCTTTGTTTTGAATTGTGGGCTGTCCCAGAGCATCGAGCGCGTTGAGCTCCCAGTTGTGTTCAGTTTGAGCGTAGTACAGTCCAGACAATTACATTGCTCTCGACGTCGGATCATCTCGTTACTACTTGTTTTATCTCATAAATACAACATGTTAAAGTCATCGGGACCTGTTTATTGGGTAAGATGTAGTAAAACTCCCTAGACCCATCTATAGCATCGGATAAACCAAATAATACGAAATATGGCAGAGTAACTCTTTCTCATGTACATTTAATGCAACAGCGTACTCAGAACTTAGTCAATGGGGGGTCACCTTAGTGCGTTGAAAAGGTATATAATAGGTATATAAGGTATAAGGAAAAGATATATCTTTTCCACATTGTGGACATTTCGTTCACTGAAAGAGCCAATATTAAGTTTTGCTTTAAACTTGGTAAAACTTTGACCGAAACATTTCAAATGATGCATCAAGTTAATTATTGTTTATCCCGTAGCAGAAAACATGACTGGTATCCGCGATAAAAAAAACGGTCATGAAGACTTAAATGATGGCCAACGTGTTGGCCCGCCGAAATCCGTGGTTACCGCAGATTCTATCAAAACTGTGCGTGTATTCATCAAAGATTAGCCAAATTCTTCATTGAAACTCATGGAAATAGCATTGAGGATCGTGTGATGTTTACTTATTCGGAAAATGCATTTCCTGATCAGAGGAATGAGTTTTAAGTAGAAAGCATCCAAACGGCTTGTACCAAAATCGTGAAGGACATCCCGGCCGACGATCTACTTAAAACATTCATTCGTCATGCTTTCGAACCATGCAATAGTTGGATTAAGTCCGAGGCGGAACTATTTTGAATAAGTTAAATAGGTTGTAGAATTTAAAACATACAAGAAAGCATTATACATTATAGAATTATTTATAAATTTTTTATTAGAATATATAAGGAAATGAATGCACATCCATTGTTACTCCCGCTAAAAAAATCATACGCGGTGTTTTTAGTTTTGGTCATTGCGTCTAAGGCTTCTTCTGGAGTAATGTCCATATCTTTGTGCATGGAAAAGTGATTCAGAAAGTTAAATAATGATAGGGTATGGGGTGTTTTAACACCCGAAACCCCTCCCTTGGCAACGCGCCTGATTTAATTTATGTATGCATGCATACTTAGTTTTGACGAAAGAGTTGAGAATTTTATGTATTGGATCATCTTTATTTCATCATGTATTGGTTATGCTCTCGGTATAAGTAAACGATTTGACGACGGACATTTTCTCGTTTGCAGGGTCTTGAGCTGCGAACAGCCGAGCTTGAGCCCATACTTGCATCTCTGTCCAAACCCCATGCCGAAGCGATCAAACACCGCGTGCGCGCGCTTAACCACACAGTGCGAGGACGGACAAAAAATCGGCAGAAACGCAAACCCGATATACGCGATGTGTTTCGAGATTTTGACGTAAGTTGCAAGTTACGTTCGCGAGGCACAAAGCATTATCTTACAGCTGTTCTTGTGTTGCCGTTGTTGTTCGTCTAGGAATCGAGCACCGGAACACGCTCACGCAGCGCCACGCCAGACTCCCTGGACTCTATTCATGGCGTCGAGACCTGGGGAAACGCCTCTATGTAAGTTGAACTGACGTGATTCAGACGATTGCGTATTCCAGTTCTCGTATGTATTTTGACGACTGGCTCACGTTTGGCAACTAAATTAAATTTCAATTGAACAGTTCAATTTGTTCCTCTTCTGACTATGTTTACATTGCTATTATCTCTATGCAGACCGAGTTTCGTGAGCATTTTCGATCATGGCACCGGCACAAACACAGAAAGCGGACACCAGACACTGCAGTTGGGTAAGAACCAGAAGCAGAAACTTCGTCGCACGCCCAGTGCGCCACTGAAGGGTTCAACAGACATCTTTCGGGGCTCACACGTGCGCTGCGACATTCCCATGTACTCGGCAGACGGCATTGAGCTTTTGGGCTTCTCTCGTATCGGCACAATACATATACCGCGCAATCGATCGGGCTCAGATCCCTCTTGTTCAGTAGGGTAAGCTTTAACGAGCGTTTGCCTTCGGTTAGAGAAATATTAACGTTTTGTCGCGCCTTCTATGTGCAGCCGCGCTCGTGGACAGCTCATGCAGGATTCGCAAAGCGACAACAACACATCTTCAGGGGATTCAAGTGATGAATGTTTATCCAATACGGCTCGCTTGTCGAACACGTCGTCACCGGAGAGCAGCCCGCAAAAAATATTGAACAAAATTCATTTGGATACTCCGCCCCAGAGTGTGCAGAACTCGCCGTCTTCGCGGGACGGTATTAGTTTCGAGAACATGTGCCGTGAGACTTCTAGTCAGGATGGAGTGGTAAGTTTAGACATAGACTTTGCCTGAATATCGAAATGCATAGCTATTCCCGTTTCAGGATGTTGTGGACAGTAGTGACGCATCTTTGGAATTTTGTACGGACATTGATACGATCAATGAGACAGACCTGAAGCGGCTGCAGCCGGTTTTCTGGCTGGAATTGGCAACAATCTTCGATCGCAATCACGTCTCGCTGGATAAGCGAAAACCGTTCAAGCGACGACGCAAGGAGGAAGGTAATCTATTCGGTGTCTCACTGAACGCGCTGATAAGGCGCGATCAGCAAGCAACTGGGAAGGACTCTACGCTGGTGCCGCTATTTCTCGAGGGTCTATTGGAAGAACTTACAAAGCGAGGTGCTAGAGAGGAGGGCATACTACGTGTCGCTGGACACAAGCAAAAGGTATAGAGACGCGCCGAGGCGCCGCCGACAACACAAACACATTACAAACCGTCTACTATTATTGTTCGCAGACTGAAATACTTTACAATGAATTAGAGTCGAGTTTCTACCAAAAGCCGAAGAAGTTCGCCCAACTTTTGAACTCCGCCAGTGTACACGACCTAAGCGCTCTGCTGAAGCGATGGCTGCGTGAGCTGCCGCAACCGCTACTCACCAATGAACTCATACAACTCTTCTACCAATGTCATGCTTTGCCGCTTGCGGACCAGTCCAAAGCATTGGCCATTGTCTGTCAGATGCTGCCGCATGAGAACCGCAACACACTGCGGTCGCTGCTGCGCTTCCTCAACCACGTCATCGAGCAGAAGGAGTGGAATAAAATGAATATGCACAACGTGGCAACTATAATCGCACCGTCGTTCTTCCCGCCGCGATACATACACCCTACGGACAAGAACAGCATCGAGGAGCAGGTGAAGATGGCGGCTCAGTGCTGCCGGCTGACGAATATGCTGATAACGCGTGGCGATTCGTTGTTTCAAGTGCCAAATAACCTGATTGAAGAGTCCAAGTCGAACAAGGCGCGACAGGTTGGTTCGCATGCAATGTGCCAACATATGGCATTCAGTCTCACCCTAACTTTTTCGCCTTCTCTAATCTCTTCTCGAAACTCAGGGCAAACGAGGTGTGCACCGCCGAGTCAAAGCCACGACTTCTCTATTACACGTGGGAAGCGGGAACAACAACCTAGGTGTCGACAACCACAACCAACAGCACGGCCACATGGTCAACGTGGTGAGCGTGGATAATACCAACAGCGTGAGACGCCAACAGTCAATTAACCCGAGCCATGTGCACCGTTTAATCATCTGATCCTTACGTTCCTTTGTAGTGCTCGGACGCGTAGAGCCACAAAAGCCCCCTGTTTCGCGCCGTCTGCCGATAGGCGCATCGCGACTGTCTAAAACTCAAAACTTAACCCAATCAACTTGTGCATGTATTACTCGCAGATAGTTATAACATTTTTCAAAATTTTCAGTTTAGAACAAATGCTTAAAATTATCAGTGATTAGTGTAGAGGAGCCTTCGTTGCCGTAGCTTCCCCAATTCTCCTTTTGCATTCGAAATTATGTATATTCGTATCGATAGGAAGCACCGGTAGGAATTTCGACGCGGTCTTCCATTTCGATTATTAAGTTCAAAATTCTGAGGTACTGCAAATTGTTTACATTCGGCGACATTATTTCAATAAATTCGTTCTCTCCAAACACTTTTAGATAGTATTGTGTGCGTGTGTTGTTCTGCGTTAAGCATACAACTTATTAGCTTACAATGGCCCTTGTTCTTCTTCGTCTACGTTATTATTATCATATAACTCTTATCTGCTAACATACATACATATGGTGACCGTATTATGTCATACACATAACGTACGGATGCGCACTTCGCGAAAGCGGACGCGCGAGACACAAAACTTAAGTTTAATGTACATTTAAGTGTGTACTATTGTGTGCATCAGGTATAACGAACCAATAAAGATAATTTTTATAATGCCAACCGCTTTTTATTCTGTGGCCGCACTGCAAAAGCTTACGCTGATGCTAGCACAACCGAGAGTGCTGAGGTGCTCTGGTGAGTTTAAAGATGACCTGAAATATGTGTCATATAAATATGAAATTCATACGATAATAATTTCTTCCACAACAAGCAGTTCCTTTTATGTGCCACGATCCAGGCCTAGCTTGTGGCAACTTATGTTCTACATATATACGAATCAAACGATGACGAGTAAATGAAAATGAATAACTGACCCAGCGTTACCGAGCGGTCGTTCAAATTCGTCGCCCTGAGGCCGGTTCAAACTTCTGACCAATGTATGCATACACCTTATCAACCGTACAAAGCGAATCGGCACCCGTTACTGAGCAGGAAGAAATACAAAAGTTTAAAATTTCGATATAGTTCGTCCCGTCACACTTGATATATCTGTATGTATGATTTAGTCATATTTCAATAGCGACGACAGATAATAAGCATTAACGCCATCCTAAGGTCAATCGTACGAAGTCAGTACATACCATTACTTTTGCTTATCCTTTTGTGGCTTAGCCGTTCACAGTAGTACAGAGTTTTCGTTTTTACGGTGAATAACACCATCTACCTAAGACTCAAACCTCGAAGGCAAACAGGTTCAGCAAAACGGAGAAAAGCAAACCAACCCGCCAGCAGTCGAGAAAGCAACAGCTGTTTTTGGCACTTGTTTAATTTCACTTTTTAGTTTTGAACTGTCAAATCGTCCATGTTTTTGGATTTTGAAATTAAATCAAAAAAGTTTGAAATTTGATAGAAATTATTTGGAAATGCAAAATTCTCTTCCATGTCGACACCCTCAATGGCGGCTTTTGCAGTCGGCGTAAGTGTGCGTGGCAACTAGAATGTCGATGCGAAGTGTAAGTTTCTATTTTTGAATGCGCCGACAGGGTCCGGTACCACACCAGTCGCAGTGAAACCTATTACGACATCCTGAAGGTGCGGAACGATTGCACTAACAAGGAAATACGCAATGCCTTCGTTCAGCTTTCGAAGCAGGTAAGACAACAGACGGTGGTTGCTGTTTGAGGTGATGAACTTGCGGGCATGCCTGTGTAGTATACACTGTAGACGATTCCTGTAATGTAGTAAGATGCGGATTGTGCTGTTATAGTTCCACCCGGATGTAAAAGGTGCAACCGTAGATCCCAAGCAAACTGAAACTTTTGTAAAAATCTCTGAGGCTTACCAAATCCTGAGCAAGCCCAAACTGCGCAAGCATTACGACCAGCATCTGTGGGACTCTGTGAAAATGAATGTGCGTGAAAAACCCCGAGATAATGGCTTCCAAACTGCGGATTTGCACAGGTACCCGTGCTGGCAATTAATTCGTATTAGACTGTAGCGAACTTGTTTTCTTTTCCTTTCATTTTATGTGCACAGACCGTGGGAGGTGAAGCCAAATTTTGATTCCAATCCTGGCCCTTACTACGGCGTTAAAGGCCTGGATAGGGTGTCAAATTCAAAAGTCGCTTTTGCTCTAACCGCTCTGTGTATCTTTGGTGCAATGTTTGGATTTGCTTCTGTGAAGTAAGTTTGCGCAAGGCATGTTGCAACATCTTTTAAATCCGAGCTTGTTACTCATTTAGACACTCCTTCACATTAAACCGCGAAAAGCTAGACGAAAAGTCTGCCGCGGCGGGTAGCCATCATGCTGGAGTACGTGCCGACGCCGAAAAGTACGGCAACGAAGAACAGTTGCGCCGAATGGTGAACCGAATGTCAAAGGAAGACAGGTGAACGGTGGTAACCAACTTTCGAGTCTATGTATTTCTTTAAGTACATTTTAGAGATTTATTAAAGTAGAAAGCAGTGAACAGATTAAATTTTCCTTATTTATGTACATAAATTCTCAATATGTAAATAGCTTTTTGGCACACCTAAATTCTATGCGCGAAATTGTTATTGTAGTTTAATAAATGTGTATATGTTTCTGTAAATATATGCATATGCAATTTTTACATTGACGAAAGAATACACTCATCCGTGCTTGTTATTGCAAAACCTTGTTTTTTAGCCCCTTAACTGTTTAATTATTTTTCAGCGAAGACGAGTATACTCGACAAGAAAAGAGTAAGAGTAGTCTGACGACTAGCGGAATGTAAATTTTAATAATTTCGGAAAGGTTGGTTATTAACAAATAAATTTCTAATTTCTAAAACGCCGCATTTCACAACGGAAATGAGTGGAATCAATTCGATGTAGCTCTATACTCGACTGACATCGCAAGGACCATATTCAGTGTGTCTTCAGGTGTTAGATCTGAGTGTTCTGGGTATATAAGTTTTACTTTAGTTACTGTGCAATAGTCCGGAAAGACAGAACTATGGTATAGGGCATGGTACTAAGGACGCTAACCTCGAGATCGTGGGGTTTCGAGATTTGCGATTCAGCTTTCACGGGTAACTGTACACGGTCGAGCGCAGCCAGTGCTCTTACTGCGATCTCTAATGCTAAGAATTTGACACCATTATTTTTAAATGGCCAGAGCGCAAGCTCTTTTGGACACCTCTAACATTTAAATCTGGTTGATTAGCACTCTACTACATAGTACAAACAATTATATGTTTACATTATAACAAGTTTAAGACTGAGATATTTAAATTGAATGTCCATATTTTTGTAACAGCACATTTGCTACGGAACCAAGTAGTAAACTAAAATAAGTAAAAAAATAAATTCATAAAAGTGTAAATTAACTAGTATAAATGTATTGATTAGTATGAATGAATAAACATAAATATCAATAATGATCAAAATTAAAAAAAAAATTGGCTATTCCTACCTAAAATTCCTTCCTAGAATTCTACCTTCTGCCAAGATTTCTTCAGTTGTCATTTAAAAAATAATAATATTTCACATATTAAAAGCCAAACATACATTATCATATCATCCACTATGATTTTATCTGCTAATTTTCATCTTATTCATTTTTATAATATTTCAGTTGCAATACTTTCTATCTGTTTCAACAACGCAAAAAGTTTAGATTATTAAAATTTGTTTGCATGTAGGATCTAATGGAATGCTTTTATTAACATCCTGAAACGCCGTTTTTTTGCAATTTGCATTTGCAAATCTATTGAACAAAAGTGTCTATTGAACAGAAGTGTCCATTTATTTGTATGATAAATAAATGGACACTTCTCCTCAGCCCATAGAAATGGGCTGAGAAGAATTGAAAAGAATGAGTTATAAAAAATTGCATAGTTCAATTTGTTTATGTCATGACGCAATAATAGAGCTGGTAAAAATATACAAGGTGATGTTATTATTGACAGTTTAAAAGAGTCATAGTCAAACTGTCAAACATAATCATTTTTGGAAGAAAGAAAAAAAGGTATCTCAACTCAAAGTGTATTAATCCCATAGTGAAATAAATAAAGTGAACCAGAAATAATAGTGATAAATCATGATGCAATTATTAAAGGTGATGTACGTTGTGACAGCCGAGTTTTGACACTCCCTTAGCTCAATGTTGTATTTCAGAAGCAGGGGAAATGGGGAATAAATTGAGGCCTTTTCATGAAAAGGTATTTAAAAACTGCCTAAATGTAAGACAGTCGAATTGTTCGAATTTAACATAAAACATAAAAAAAAATGCGTGATGTGTGGAAAGATGAAATATAAAAGAAAGTTATTAAAGAAAATGTTACCATCAGTTTGAAAAGAAAAGAAATTCAAATATTTTTTGCTGGTTTTATTTTTCATGCACTTATTTAAATATTTGATGCGAAAGTGCATTCGGCATTTAAAAAATAATTTTTTCACTTCAGAGTTTAGAGTGATATCTTCACTTTTTTTAATAGGTTTACCATGTAGCTATTGCAGCATTTGATTATTTCGCCATTATATGCCGCAAATACTTTTTCTAATTGTTTTATATTAGAGTGTATTTTTTTCGACCTGGAACGCATTAATTCATTTTACATTGATTTATATGGGAATAATGGTTTTGCTTAACGAACGTTTCGCATAACTAACAAGATGCTGGAAGCAATTGTGTACGTTAACCGAGGGTCCACTGTATTTCGTTACGCAGTACTTCAGCACCGCTGGTTCGCATATGCTCGCGGCAGCCTACTTAACTGTTTAAAAAAATTAAGGAAAATAACTATCAGTCCAGTTTTCGGGGTCAAGATCCGACTGTGACCAGCGTTTTTGTGCTAAACTGAATGCGGGAAGTGCTGTCATTGGCATCGTTCGGTGCGTGTAATACATATATTTGAATTTGTGATTACTGCAGTCACATTTCACGTTTAAAAGAAAACTCAATATTTTCAATAGAATTTTATTTCAGTTTACATAACAATTTGCAACTCAAGTATAAAAATGTAAGCAGCATTCGTAACGCAAAGTCCATAATCTAAAGTGCTAATAGGATCGATAATAATTACAATGTGTAGTAGACCTTCAATAATTCAATTGAGCAAAATATTTGCTCGCGAACGAACGCTTAGTATTATCGATTTTAACATTAGAATCTATATATTTACAACGATCCTTAACTACAATCCACACACATACTGGAAATCAACAGTTTGGAAGCTACTGTCTAACAGTTTTCAACTACATACATACATACTACATACCCAGTCGGAAATTTGGTAAGGTGATTCCAAAGTAATGCATGATTTATGCCTTATTTCGTATGCTGAAAACAGAACCGTACAGAAGTAAGGTATTCGTAAGCGAAGTTATGAATACTTCAATTTTAAGCTTACAAAGTAAGCAAGGAAAAGTATGCATGAAAAATATAAAAAAACGACGACGCCCGAACAGAGACAAATGCTTACCCGGTAAGGTATTCGTAAGCGAAGTTATGAATACTTCAATTTTAAGCTTACAAAGTAAGCAAGGAAAAGTATGCATGAAAATTAAAAAAAGATATAAGCTACCAAAAGTAAGGTATTAGTAAGGTATGTTCCGAGTAGCTCCGAGTTTGAAAGAAAACAGTGAATGAACAAACGTAGCGGGTTGGGCTCGATAGTCTAGAGGGTAGAGCGCTGGCTTTTCATGCCAGACGCCCTGGTTCGAATCCTAGCGCGGGCTGTTTGAACACTCATCTATTTCCATCGCTATCCACATGAAGCAGTTGAGAATTTCAAGAAAAGCACAAGTCAAAATATCGCAGGCAATAATAAAATTTTTATTTTTATTGGAAAAAGTAATTATTTATTTGTAATCATTACGTATAGCTTACGCTGTAAGCTATATTGTAAGGCATACTGCTTACGTTGTATGCTATTGGTAAGCGAAACGGTAAGCATGTGTTCGTGCGATGCTTACTTTTTCAACTATGCGTAAAGCATGTTTGGTATGCGCTCACTTTTATAAAGTCGCATTACCTTATCATACGAAAAAGTAAACAGTATTTGGAATGCAAGCACGAAGTATTCCGAGCAATTTCTTTGCATTTCTTTCTATTTACAATAGTAAGTGAGAGGGTAAGCATATATGATTCTCTTTATACTTTACGAAATAATGCTTACGTCAGGCGGCCATTTCCTTAAAAAAGTAATGGGAATTCGTAAGGGAAATATGGAGTACTCCACAACGAAAAATAAGCATTCCGTAATGCATTGATTCATCGTTCCATTTCCGACTGGGTAGGTTAGCGAGCAGGCAATCACAAAATTGCGTCGCATAGCCACAGCATGCTCAGAATTTGTGCAGCTCGGCGTGCGAACCCTTGACACGAAGAGGTGTCGAAACTGAAATTGGGCCGGCCAAACACGCAAGCGAAAAGTCGGTTTCGCGCTCGTGTTTTGCACTTGTACTTGTTGGTTCGCTTGTGTACGCTAAGCTAATTATAATATAAGCTAAATTAAACCTTCACCAAAGATCAGATAAAAAATAGAATCACATCGTTCTTTCCCACACCCAGCGACAGCCTGCTTACAGAGCCAATGTGCTCTTCACGTCGGCGATCTCCTTAACCAGGATACGTGCTGCCACGTGCGGGTGGGCGGGTGCGAGCACCACCTCGTCGTTCACTTTGTAGTCTGCGTAGTTGAGGCGATAGACCTCGTGGAAGCCCAACTTCTCCATGACGCGTGCCGAGTAGTGGCTCGAGCAGAGCACGTGCATCACTGGAATATTGTGCTGGCGCATGTAGTCCAGCGTGCACTCTGTCAGACGCCCCGCGATGCCGAGACCACGGTAGTCCGTGTTCACGGACAGGATTTTGCCGTCCAGTATCACGTCCGTTTCAGGGTACAGATCGAATATGTTGAAGTTCTCCTCAATCTTGTCCATCAGCGACAGAATCTTTTTAAATTTCGGATGCTCACAAGAGTCCGCCGACTTCTCGGGCACGGCGTCTTTGGCCTGCAAAGAGATTCGAAATAAAAATAACTTTAGATCACGGTTCCATAGGCTGTGTTAAAAGTCAATTACCGGACGCTTCATGAGGCCGTTCAGAAACACGCCAATAATTTCACCGTTGTTGTGCACCGCCTTATAGGAGCAGTCATCCTTGATGCATTTCAGCGAGTATTCTTCCAGCTCTTTGCACTCGCCCATGTTAAGAAACGTGTTAAGCGGTTCATCCTGGAACGAAAAAGAACAGCCGTTATTTTCAATCGAAGCAAAACGGTGACCGGATACAAGTATTATGACATCTGAGCAGCAGCGTTTTTGTTTTAATCGACAAGTTATCATCCGAGTCTTTAAATTCGTTTTTAACCTTTGTTCAATTATGTTAATTTGTGTTGTTATAAACGTATAGCAGAACAAGTGTCAATGAAAGAAAATACATTACTAAGGGCCAATTTTTCAGTGCGAGTTTAACTAAGTTTCTAGTTTAAACTTAGTTTAAACGCAAAATAGAATTTTTCAGTCAAACTTGACTGAAGTTTAAACTCAGTTTAAACGCCCAACCCTGCACGGTTAAACTAAGTTTAAACTGTCAACAGCTTCTGACTGTTCATTTATTTTTTGTTTTGTTCAGCTCTTGCCTGTCGTGAGCGAAATTTTTTTTTTGCACTCTTTTTTAAATTCTTATACTTTGTGCGCAACGTTTTCGCGCACCGGAACTTATCAACAAATTTTGAATCGAAATCGTCCTCAATTTCTTTCCATTTGGTTTGTTTTTCCTCGGCACTCACACGGTCTGTCTTCTTGCACTTGTTAATTTTTTTCACAAGTGCAAGAAGACATTCGATTTCCCCGAGACGAAAAATTTGGACTCCGTTTGCTTATTTTGAATTTTTTTGATGAAATACATTATTTGAGTGCAAAGAATTTATTTACGAATGACAATCAAAACAAAGGAAAATTATTAGCTAGATAAAAATATTGCCAGTATTGCCACACTCAAATGACAAATATTTGCTCCAGTTAAACTAGCACTGAAAAACTGCTTTGTCGTTTAAACTGAGTTTATATTTAAACCAAGTTCAAGGAAACTACGTTTGAACTGCGTTTAAACTCGCACTGAAAAATTGGCCCTAAATGACATTACTAAAATTGTGAAACCTTACATCGAGTCGTAGTATGCAACACAAAAACTTTTACTTTTGCTTTGCGACTATACACGTCGCGTCGTACGCAGTCAGCTGGTTAAAGTTCAGGTTTGGTGGCAATCGTCGTGTCGGATTTCTAAACAGTCTTACATAACTGCCACAACACTCATTTAACAAGACTAAGGCCTGAGTCCCGTGAACATCCGTGCAGTACATGTGAATAGAGGGTCTCACCGTTTCATGCTGATTCGGAACGGCGCACAGTGCTCCGAAGTGGGACAAAAATAGAAACATTTTATGTCACCGATTTCTAAGAAATTTGTGTCATTTGAAAGATAATACTTTCAATAAGCAAGATCTCAAACTATTTTTTAATCGGGTAAATTTTGAGAGAGTTATAGCATTTACAAGTTGATCAAAATCAAGAAATATGGTTTTGTGATAAAATGCAGTTTTGTGCGTCAACAATTGAAAACGTAACCAAAACACTATTTTCGCTTCAATCGCAGAAAGTGCACTTATAAGAGTCCAAAAATCATTTCATGAGCTATTTTGAAAAAAAAGTTTAATAACAACGGGGTTGTACGTTATTTAAACAAAAAATTTTTTTTTATTTAAAACTATAAAAACGATATATTTTTGTGGATCGAAAATGTCTAATTGCGCATTATTACACCTACTTTTTTACGTAATCCTCTAGAATGGACTTTGTTCTTTTGGATCATGAAAAAAAATTCTGCGATTTTTTGCGATCTTGGAAAATAATAGAATTTTTTAAACTACTCTAGCTAAAAAAAATTGGATTTTGAAACCCTACATTGAGGTGCCCACCGGTACATTCACTTCGGTACGGAGCTTGTAACGCCCAGAAAGTGATGTAACTGGAAAGGAAAAGTATAGTAGCACAGTCGCTATTTAAAATGGGCATGGTCCGCCCACTAAAGGCAGAGTTGCCATACGGAAGTCTTTCATAAAATATGAAAACTTCTATATTAACAAAGCCAATGTCACAATTTATGAATGTTCTATATAAAAATGGGTTTGGCTTACCCGTTTAGAGCCATATTATCCTAGTTTTTCCCATTGCTAGGAAATTTTTTGCTAAAATGTGATTTTAATGCTCATATTTTTTGAGAATATGGAGGAAAGTTAAGGAAGGCAATTTTGTTAAAATTACCTTGCATTATTTACACTTTTTTACAATAAAGAAGAAAACTATGGGAGAAAACTATTTGTAAAATAGTTTTATTTCAATTGAACTATTTGTGTGGGATTAAAAACATCATTCTTGATGATAGTGAAACTGAATAAACTGAACGGTTTGAAAAATGGCAATTATTTTCTTTCATCCTGAACATTTTATCATAGCATTGCATCCTCATAGCTGTATCATCTCTATGTTAAGCTCTACGGAAATAGAACCAAAAATGGTTTCTTTCAAGCAACTTCATCACCCTCTTTCCACCCTTTGAAGGTCGAATTTTGAAAAACGCTGAAATACGTATTTCGTTATTTTTGTTTAAGTATATACGAGTATATACAAAATTTCAAAGCAATCCGATCAAAAAACAGTGACCGTCTATATAAGCTTCACCACCCCGTTTCCGGCCTGTCAAGGTGAATTTTTTAAAATCGCTCCTTTTTAAATGTTGACTTTTTAAAATACAACTATTGACGAAATTTCATCATTATAGTTCCAGCGGTTTGGGCTCGGTGGTGATGGCATACTTGGTTATATATATTCGATTTTTTTTAAAACTATATATTTTTAAACAAACATAATTTTTGAAGTCAGTAGCCCCAAATAATTCAGACTAAAAATTTTCAGCGAATTTAGAGCACTCCTTCTATTTTTGCCCCAATTTTGTGTGGAGTCGGAGCACTGTGCGGCGGGTTGGGCGCTTTTTGATAATAGGCAATTACTTAGTGTCATTATTTTGGTGAAGCCACAGCTAACCAGTTGTATTCTAAAACGAATTTGGGAAAATGTGTAGCGTTACTGAATTGAAGAGTGTAGAAGGTAAGAGCAAATTTTTACTATAAAAGCACTGTAATTGATCAGTTTAACACGTGTCGATAAGAGCTTCTGATGTATATGCACAGTAAGTAAGTAAACCGAAATAAGAACAGTGCCAAAAATTATGTGAAAACTGAAATCTGTGCTAACATAAATTTATTAAAAACCTTAGTGTTATTACTAAACAATAAAAAATTTAAAATTGCACGCCAATTGTAATAGTCAATTTATTTTCACCACATACGCCGCCCGGTTAAGGAGGTTCAATACTAAATGTGTACATGGGAAAACGAGCAGTAATAACAAAAACCACATCGGTAATTAGCCCTTGCCATGCAATTTGTAAACTTGTAAAGCCAATACATTTCTAGTTCTAGTTTCGAATCCTAGTCTCCGGCTTTACTGTACTCTCTCGCAAGAGCGAACTGCAATTTCACGAGAAACAATAAAAATCAAATTTAATGCCGATGCACCCCATAATTAAATGACGGCACTCAGTACATGTATGCAAATTGCGCCCATTAACTATATGGCTTTATGAAGTCACACTGCCCGTTTTGAACGGTTTTCGCCGTGTCCACGAAGTCGTGCGATAGGCACAGATTACGGCAAGTCGTAAATCTGTAGCCAGTAGCGAAACCTATTCCTACGGATAATTGGAAAATATTAGGAACGGCTGCGTAATTCGACAACTGCTTCGCTTGCAAGGCTTCAACAGTTAATATCGCCGTTGTACTTTTTGTACAACTTAAGGGTTATGCTAAATATGACATTCTCATGAGTTTTTTTAGGAAAACTTTTTTCTTTGCATTAAGTTTAGATATATTGAACAAATATTATTTTTCATCCGAAAAAAGTGAGCCCAAATTTTGTATGATGAGCATTGTTATCGCTCGTAGCAGAATTGTAAAACATATTTATGGTATTCACAGTTTGCGGGGAAATTAATTTTGGGCAATTTTCCCTAAAAAATAACGATCTAACTGTGAGCACCCCATTGTATATCTTTCAAACAATTGTGGAAAAATTTTCAAAATAAAAATGCCTCGCTCAAATGGCAAACAAACGTTGAACATCAAATAAAGAAATCGTCCCGATAGTGGCGTAAAGTACTCAAAAAAATCGCTCCGGAGATTGTGTAAAAAAATTAATTTGACTTTGTTTTTTTGACTATTTCAATAAACATGCTCAGCAGTGCGTCAAATTCTGAAACTACCGGTATCTCTTGTTTTCATACAAAGCAAAAACAATTGAGATACCATATGGGAAAATTCGGGAAAATTGCCAGGTGGGAAATTTAACATGCTAGATACCGCTGAACTGTGAACACCATAATTGAAATTTAATACAATGGCATCTATTTGAAGAATAAGACAAATTTTGTATAGTGGAGGTTGTGACAGAGGCTATGTAAGCATTAGGTATGCTAATACTGAAATTCTAGGATTTCGTACATTTTCCGGGATTTATATTCTTCAATACCGGGATTCTCAGGATTTTCAAACAAATGTGCACAGTTTTCATGACACAACTACTGCTCGTTCTACTACTCCTCGTACTCCTACTTCTTTTGCAAATAAGTAAGAACTTTTCAAAACCATGGTTTTTTTGTTTAGTTTTTGCGTGAAAACTTCCAATTTGCGCTATATTTACTGCAAGGATTTTGCTACTGGGAAATTTGATCAACTTGAAAGTGGTCGAATTTTATGTTTATGTGCAGAATATATTATGCAACATGATACAACAACTATAGGTAATGTATTCTGAGAAAAAGGCAGAATGACAATGCTTTATATAAAGTGTATTATATCCCGAGTACAGTGCAGTTTGGTTTTGATAAGCAAAGGTGTAACTGATAAAAAAAAGTGAAGTGAAAATAAAATGACTGGTGAATCAGTCAAGTGAAAGTAAAGATACTTTCGTAAATTGTAAATAAAGTACCTACAGTGATGAACTGTGTTAAAAGATTTCAGTGTGTTTTATTTTGGCACAATTCAGCGATATGAACTACGCCTGCGTTGGTGAGCAGAACTAATTTTCGTAACAATACGCATATAATTGGCACGACAGCTCGGTAACAAGACTGAGGCCTCACATCTGCCAACCATGTTGTGCGTGTGAATTTGTCCACAGATAGAAGGAATTTATGTGACTTTGTTTCTTGAGCGAAACTACAGTACCTGTCTGTATTGATTTCAATATTGATGTCAAATGATTCTGTTCTCATAGGGCTGTTCTCATAGCCTATATAAGATTAACTACGCCCACCTCACACGTCTTCCTGCCACGCCGACTATAATGACCACAACTAGCTATGGTATTCTTCTGTACGGCGATATGGGTATCAAAAGAAACAGCATAACATTGTGGCCAATATACATAGGTTATAAATAATCAACCATGCCCACTTTCTGCGCCCACTAAACTAACAAAACGAAACTACATACCTGTAGATCAATATTGATATCAAATTATTCTGTGTTGCGATGAGAAACCATAGGCTATAAAAAATTGGCCACGCCCACTAGACACGCATCTCTGTCACGACCACGATAATGATAACAATGAACTATGGTATACTTTTGTCAAACGATTTAGCGTTTCAATAGGGTAAGCATAAGCTATACGACATTGTCCACTGCAGTGACAAAAATTAACATTATACAATATTTCTAACCAAACGGCAGTTTGTGTATTAAATCTCGGCTTTCCGAGATTGACCACGCGTACCTGTAATGCCCGTTACTAATAAATAGGGATCGGAATTATATGCAAGTGCATATTTTTTTTGGAGCTTCCGATTTGAACGGAACCAAGACCGAAACTATTTTTATTGAAAAATATTAAGAATGAGCTAACATATGCACTGCATATTTGCATATGTTTGCATATTTTGCATATTTTTTGCATATTTTGCATATTATTTGCATATTTTGCATACTTTTTGCATATTTTGCATATTTTTTGCATATTTTGCATACTTTTAGCATATTGTGCATACTTTTTATATATTTGTTGAATATTTTGGCATAATTATGCATGTTTTTTTTCATTTTTTGCCGTATTCGGCGTAAGTATGTATATAAACATATTCATATAGACTTATGTTCTTCTATGCAAACGAGCAAGAGTGAAGTTGATGTGATCCTGTGTGTAAAGGGGTTGGGAGGGGAGGGGGGTCAGTTTGGACAAGCCCAGACTTTTGTTATTCTGAGAATGATGTTCTTACGATCATTATTGAGGGTGTAATAGTTTGGCTCACTAAGCTATTGTTTGGGGTCAGCAATGCCCAGCATACAAGAATAATGAACGTTTTCGTACTCCACGAGCTGGTGTACGGCATAGGCATGGCATATGCTGACCCTAGAAAACTTGGAGAACATTTTAGTTATTTACTCTAATAAGTAGTTAATTTTTTACATTTTATTTTAAGTTTTGTTATTATTTGAGTTAAGGTTTTAGTTGGTGGACTTCAAGTTAAGAAATGAATTCTATTTAAAACACAATGATTTTTTAAACTGTTTTGAACTTCCCCAATTTCACGAAATTCATGGAATATAAGAAATACTACCAGTTATCTCCGGCTCTGCACGGAAAAATTCCATACTTTTATTAAAAAAATTTTCATTCCACAACTAACAGGGTCCCGCGGCTTTGCACGCAAATTTTAAGTCAATGGGCTCAATGAATCAAGTTTCTCTTAACACTTTGCCGTCCGCACGACTTGTAAATATTTTTTCGCTTGGCGCCGGCAGCGCTAATCCGGATTTCTTGGCTTGTCGCCGGCCGTTTTTGACATTATCGGGAGATTATGAATTGTTAAGTTTTACTAATCTCATCATTAGTTCTCATTAGTTCTCAACCTTGTTCCCTACTTTCATGAAATTTCGAATATATACATACGTAACTAAATAAAAAATGTGTTTGTTTTATATAATTCGCGCACGACACCACTGTGGTGTCACCGGCTGTTGGCCGCTAGTTTGCTGACGACGCCAGTGTGGTGTCACCGGACGTCATAGTGTTAATCCTTCGTTGACCCAGTCAGATTCGTACGAGAAAATAATTGTCTAATTATATCTTATTTAAACGGCTTTCGCCATATTTAAAGTAATTTGACCGCTTAAATCATGTTTCCCTATACAAACTCTTAACCCATCGTTGACCCCGTCAGATTTAGATTTTCGAAAAAATAAAAAACACGTTTCACTTTAACCAAGTTTGAAGAAAAAAAACCATTAAATCATGCTTATGCACACAAACTTTTAACCCTTAGTTTACCCTGTTTGATTTCGATTAAAAAAAAACTGAGAAACACGTGCTTGATTATTTCGCATTTGAAGTACTTTTACCAAATTTGAAGTCAAACGGGCCAAAAAATTTTGTTTCCCCATACAAACATTTAACCCTTGGTTTACCTCGTTAAATTTTGATTTTCACCAAAGTAAAAAATTCGTGTTTAATTATTTTTTATTTCTAATGTTTTCACAAATTTTTAAGTCAATAGGCCTATCGGTTCATGTTTTTGTCGTAGTCTTTCCGTATACGAACCTTAACCCTTGGTTGACCCCGTTAAGTTTTGATTTTCGAAAAATTGAAAAATACGTGTCGAATTATTTCTTATTTGAAGTGTTTTCACCAAATTTGAAATCAATAGGCTCATTAACCCTCTAGCGGGCAAGCCCGCCTCCAGGCGGGGTACACCAAAACGCGTTTGCGCGTTTGGCGACGATTTTTATTTATTTAAATATGGCTGATAATGATTTGGAAAAGTTCCCTTTAACTAACGGTATAAATTTTGTGACCATAAGTGAGCTACTTTTGGTTTTAAACCCATTTGAAGTGAGAATTTGTCGAATTCGGACGAAAATAATTATTTTCGCGAGTATGAGTTTTTCATTTAATAAAAAGACTAATAAATCTTGGAGATTGAAGCTGTAGAAAATTTCAGTAAGCAAACCAATATTTGTATTTGTATGTAATTGATTTTGTTTATGAGAATTATCATTGGGAGACCTACAGCCACCCCCTAAAGCAAGACCGCCTGCAGGCGGGGTTGCCGTTTTACGTCATGTTGCACAGCGCCTGCAGGCGGTCTTGCCGGTTTACGTCAACTTTGTTTATAGCTTGAACTGAGATGCTTAGGATGTATTTACTTTGTCTTAGAGATTATAATACTCTAAAGGAGGCATGGCCTAGACATAGATTTCCATACCAAAATAATTTAAAAAAATTGAGTATTTCAATATTTACCATAAAATATGTTCGTTTTTGTGTATTACAGGTTGATTGTATTAAATGCAACTTATATTTGTGTTTCAGCAACACCAAAGACTGTTTTTTACTTTTCACAAAAAAATAAATGACATTATCAAACATTTACCATCACTTCTTTTGATTTTCCTACCTTCCCATCACTTGCTTCTATGCACCTGAATATGCCGTATTTTCGGCAGCTCCGCCTGGAGGTGGGCTACCTTTAAACACACCTAGCGACGAAACTATTCGCCTGAGACAAAAGTTAATATCATTTTCGTCTTTCTCATGACGAAATTAACCAACTGTAATTTTTTTACAGCAATACAAAATTGACCAGCTAGAGGGTTAAAATGCGTTTGTTCATACAACACCTTAACCATGTTTTGCCCTTATAGACCCCGAATTTCAAAAAATCCTTTTTGAACGAAGGTTCATTGTTTAAGATGTACCTACACGGCAAATTTCATGTTTTTAGCTTCAGCGGTTCGACCTGGATGGAGTGCATATGTTTTGCATATATTTTGCATATATTTTGCATATTTCGTGCATATTTGGTGTGCATATAAATCCGATACCTACTAATAAATCTCGACCATGATCTATTTCGGTAGTGAGCTGATGACGTCATAGTAAGGTATACAGAAATATGAATAAATATTAAATGACTCTGTTTTAATGAGAAACATAGAGTATCTGAGAAGACTGTTTTGTAGAAAAGGGGCTTAATTTATATTTGGTTTTGATATTTGAAGGGTCGTGATATCTTATGTAGGTACAAACTTGAGTGTCATTAGCCCTACTCACAATCTTGTGCAAATGATCTTGCATCGTAGCATTTGCAACATTTTAGAGTATATTTTTAACTTTACACTAATAAAACGTACAGATATGCACTTGCTACACCTTTGAAAATATGCAACTCTTAAAACCCATAGGTTATATTAACTAGGTGAATGCAACACTGAATTGCAAACTGGGAGCTAATTTTTTTTTTTAATGGGACCCCTCTATTAATGCGAGGCATTGCATTAGTCCTGGAAGGGTTAGGAAGGAAGGTTAGGGGACAGGGTTTTGAGTGAAGAAGTTTTAGTTTAGTTTATTAACAATTCAAACAAGTCAAACAGAACAGAATCTTGCTGACTAGCTTTAACAATTTAATTTGAAGAAATATATACAAAAGAAATGAAATTACAATTGAACAGAAAAATTAATTAAGGTGACATGAGATTTTCTTTGTCGAGTTGCCTCTTGAAGTACGATCTCTTAAATGGCAGATCCAACAATATTTATTTATGTGTATGTGTGTGTGTGTGTATGTAATTCGTTTTACTTTTTAAACATAAAAAGCGGAGAGTAACGCAGTGATTTAAAGGACAGATTAAACTGGATTTGGTTGAGAAGACCAGGACAATCTATAACACCAGAGTTGTAATCAAAAACAAACATTACGGATTGAAGCAGTTTTCTAACCTCAAGAAAATAAAGGCTAATCAACACCAGACGAGCATCATATGAAAGGAAAGAATCAGCGAAATTAAGCGGTTGTAGGGCAGAACGAAAAAACCTACGCTGAATTCTTTCAAGCCGGGAAGAGCGAGAAGTAAACACTGGGTTCCAGATTACGTAGGTCAAGTTCAAGTTTCGAACGAACGAGTGATGTAAACAGATTCTTATACGTATAAGGATCTAAGCACTCCTGACCTGAACAAAATAGCGACGAATCGTCCGTGCAGCGCAGCTGAGCACCGGGAACGACAGCCTCGCTGAGAGTTAGCTCGTAAGAACTAGTTTTAGTTTGATTTTAGAACTCAACAGTGTAAAACCTCAACCAACTGTTCAATAAACGGTGCATAGTACCAAAGAAAAAACGAAATATATTGCAAACAACTAACTTGTCTATGATTTTTCCGTCGAGAGAATCGTTTGTGGCCCGTAGTTTGAGGACAGATCTGATACGTCTTCATGTTCGTCTAAAGGATTCAGTCTTGGCCTTCCTGATATCTTGATTATATTTGGTGAGAGTCAGGGATCCAGTCATTATTGCGCTGCCCTCTTAAACAGTTTCCTTACTTTTTTCCTTCCTTAGTTTAATAAAATAGTGTCTGTTTCCTTAAGGCTTTGATCTTGAGGATAGATCTGACAGATCTGAGAAGACAGTTCTCTTCATAGACGTTAAGAACGGATTCTTTTAAAGTTATAGTAACCCTATCTAGTCTGTCTATGGTATCCATGCTCTCAATTTGAGTTGAAATATTATGACCTAACCGGTAGCAGTAACTGCTCCAATCGATCTGTCGTTTTGGCCTAAATGACAAGTCGGGTAGCATTTGATTCCCTAACATGAATCTTATCTGTCTGTGGTCTGAACAAGATGACTCATCTGGTGCTCGCCAATTGCTGACAAGGTACGTATGCTCGTATTTCTTCATCAAGGTTGTCAAGCTCATGTCCAGGACCTCCTCTCTGGCTCTGGTTACAAACGTGGGACTGTCCCCAATGTTGCATATGATTAAAGTCAAATCACTATTACGCAATATAATCAATTTTCCGTAGTTTTCATGTAATACCTATATTGTATTTGTAAGCAATATATTGAAAATCATAGGTAATCTTTTAAAAAAAGTATTTTAAGATATTATAAGATTATAATCTTTAAGAAATGATTGGAATATTCTTTTAGGTTTGCGAACCGGTTAAAGGCATCGTCTTAGAAATTTTCTAAAAACTGGGTGACATTTTCACGCGTCTCAATTTTTTATATGCTACCAAGTTCTTTATTTTTTAGTATAAGATCCCTAACACGTTAGTAATACGAACCGTGTAATCGCATACCTAAATCTACGTCCGTTGTACGGAAATGGAAGTTTTATAAACAAGTGACTGCGGATCACATGAACAATAATCCGACTAAACACTATTAGAAATTGTGACGAAGCAAATAAAGCGAGGGAAATGAAGATGGGCAGGTCGCACGTTAAGAAAATCACTCAGCAGTAAGAACAAGGAAAAGATCAACAACCAACAAAACCAATCGTCTATCATGTTTGTCCAGTTTGTACAATTGTATAGTGATCTCGAACGAAAACTTTGGAGCTTTCAACATTCAATTATTTTAATTTTTGTGGGTTTTCTTCATAATGTTCAGTCTATAGTACATAGGTATATGCTTCCACTATGCCTCATTCAAGCCTCGGTATTCACCGTTTTCCGATTACTCTGGAGCATCATTGCTGTTAATTGGATAAATTACAAAACTCCTTAATTGCAACTTATGTAGTAGTACTTAAGCAATTGCTGAATCTGCATTACTCCGACAAAAGCACACGTAAGGTGTATTTGAGGTGCTGATGGCAACATAAGACCTTGTTGCTTTTAAGTTGAGAACGAAGCCTCCCTTATTGTCAATGATTATCTCTCCTAAATCTTCAATTTAATATGAAATTTGCTAAACTGTAAATTTGCACGTTATTCGATGATAATATCTACCTGTACGTCGTTATTCGGCACTAACGTAATTTGCATTATTAGAGAATAGCACCACAGTTGCTTGAACTGTTCAAGTGTGTCACATTCCCACTTTTTATTTGACGAAAACCCAACAAGTTCACGTGGTGACAACATATGGTTAAAATTTCACATTGTAATAATTTTTAAATGTAATGGTTTACTTGAAAAAATCCCCCTTTCGTATTTAGGAATGTGAGTCCAATACGGTTTAATAATGCGATGTTTCAGCATTCGAACGATATTAAGTCATATTGCATGATTGTAGTGTAAATTGAAACTCGGTTCAGAAAATGGTTGCATTAAATAGATGTTGAAAACACATCTAATAACCACGCCATTTTGGACGAGTTTCAGTCATTTGCAAGCAGTTTAAATTTTATTTAAAAAAAACCGCTGCCGAAGATATGCAATTTATTAATTGGACTTTTGAAATTAAATTGGAATCTAAACATTTGGGTTTGGTTCAATTTCATGCAAAGAAGAAGGTCCACAAGAAGGGGAAAATGGGATTCTAATGAGATAAGCGAAGAGAACAAAAACTGAATTTTCTTTCTCAGTACAAAATAATGTTTTGTAGAATACCCCCAAACGATTTTCTCCTCGGACTGAGTTCCACAGCTCGTGACGTTTCCTCTCCACACTACCACTTGGAATTGGATTAATTCCCGATTGCTGGATGCCTGCATTCACATCTCTAGGCTTGCCATATTCATTAACAGTGCTGATGTGCAAAACCAGCAACTGTTCAGCCTTTCGACAATAGAAGTAATTGACTTGCAAATTTTAATTTTTGAATGAAATTCCAACGCTCTGCAACACATGTTAAAATGTGGAAGGTATTTACGTAATTTTCACGCCACGGCCGACATGTGTTCATTACAATTTTAACGCGCCAGCGCTAATTTGAAGGTTTGTCATTCGGCTCATCAATCGAACCGATCTCAAAGCTTTGTAGATTACCGTGAATATAATGGTTAACGGTTCGTAAAGTCAGTCGTGATGCCCATCACACTTCTGCCGGACTACCTACATAAGTCATAAATAAGGCTAATTGAATTTTACTGTGGAGCTCACCTTGAAAAAGAATCGCTTGAGCATAGCCAGGACAACGCCTGCGTCATCGGGACGAATCAGTTCCACCGTGTACGGACACTCATTTTCCTTGGACTTTGCCGCTTGGGTGGTGGTGGCGGTGTTTGCGGTGTTTGCGGCGGCAGTTGTGACTGGTCCGGCTTTGGTGACACCAGACACATTCAGCACGTTGTCCATTTTCTGCGTTAACCGAGCTATCGGATAAAGGTCCGAAAGCTGAAAGCACAACGTACGGCAAAAGATAAACAAAAACAAAACTTAAAATTAATGGCTGCAACATTTGCTAAAATACGTATTTACATATTCACATAGAAATTCAACTAGGAACGAACACAAGTATACTTAGATCAAAGAAATTGATTGCAAAGCATGTGAGTTGTGATGATTTTAAATTTTTCTTTATTTTTTATATCTACTATACCTACATAAATAAATAAAGGCGAACCGAAGCACTTCGAATCGCTTTGTGCCGTTTTATTTGAACATTCGGCATTTCGAAGGCGCTCCGAATTTCACGCGCCATTTCTCCGTCACCCAAACGTGCATCACAATGCGGAAATCTAAATTCCTATGATTTGAAGAATTGGTCTACCGCTCTTCTATGCAAAATACGAAACAGTTGAGCAAATAACAAATCATCAGAGATACTGAACACTTTCCCATCACACAAACTATGACTTGCTTTATCTTTGGTGTAATTATTTATTTTCCCAAAACAACCGGCTTTTATTAAATGAAAACAAATTGTATACCATTGCAAGGTATTTAAGCATAAGAAACATTTTTATAAGTTAATTATTTAGATATATCTTTGTGCTTATGTGAGCTTTCATATGACTGCTGTACCTCTAATCTGGCCTAAGCTAAGCGTACTTTACAAAAAACGACACTTTACTTTACTTTACTTTACAAAATAACAAAAACAAATTGCCTTAATATTAATTGTCGAATTAGTTCCGTTGTGTAAATGTGGCTTACAATGTCAGGGTATTTGTGTTTCGCCCGGTATTTTTGCAGTTGTCAAACGAACAGTTCATGTTCAATGTATTCAAATGACAGGGTCTAATGCTTAACCCGGCGTTGGTGTGGCGGAAAAAACTTACGTTATTGGTGTGGTGGGGTATGACATACCCCAAAACTTGATATAGCAGCAACCTCACGAAACAACACAAATATAAAAAATAGCATTTATATATTATTCTTCATTTACTTTTACGTAAGAAAATGCAAAAACATTTCATGTGCAAGCAATTTGTAAAAGAAAATACCAAATATAACAAAAATAAACGAAAAATACTGAAATTTATAAGTTGACTTCATATAATGGGTTTTACAAAAATTTCTTTATATAATTTTCCAAAAAACATAGTCTGTTTTAAAAAAGAAATACGTATAGTTATGTGGCATTAAATTTTTGGTAGCTACCCTAAAAGAGTAGCGAATTACAGGGTCTCAAAATTGGCGCATTTTTCGCAAGTCGTATGAGGAACATCGAGTGCTGTACTGACGACGTTTTGGTACAGCTTCGCCTTATCTCAAGGATTTACGGAATCATGATGATGTAAAAAATAATGATATTTTTTGGAACATATGATACGATGAAAATCATTTTCGTATGTGCTATTAAATCCAATGGAACATACGAAATTCGTTTTCTACGGCGACGAAATGCGAATACTAAACTGGAGCTTTTCTTGCACTTAGCAGTTGGGCAGTTGGTATTTTCCTCTTATTTTTCCGTACGGTGAATTTTTGAATAAATCGATGACTACTAGACCATCGAAAATATTAATTTGAATTCAAAATCATTTACACAAAAAGTTACGTTTTTGGTGTGGTGGGGTATGTCATACCCCAATGAACTTTAGCGGGATGCGACTGAAATCTGGTCACACTCAAGTTGTTTTTGGATAGCAAATGTGTATGGTTGGACTGTTATTAACAGCTACTAGAAGCGATAGTGCCCACATAAAACTGATATCCGTATTATTCACAAAAATACAACCTCTGGGGTATGGTATACCCCACCACACCAATGCCGGGGTAAGCGATGCCAATTATGCGTAGGAGCAGTGCCGTTCATAAACGTCGCGCACGACACGAGTTGTGTATTTTCAGCTGTTCCAGTCAGTGGAATCATTTGAGAATCAGCAAAGATAAAGAAGAACTTTCATGTGATACATACTCGTATCAGCGCCTTAGCAGACGAACACCTAAGCCACTCACTCACCGTGTATCGAGCCTCCAGGATAATGGAGTCGTTTTTTGCAAACTTGTGGCTGCTCTTCACCATTGTTTGCTCGGAGATATTCTGGATGTCCATGTTGTGTGCTTTTGTTTTCCTTTGAGGCTTCTGAGGTGCTTCCCTATCTTTTGCGTAGAACGTGTGAATCGATAAATCACCGGCGCACGAACATTCACACGTATTTAGTATGTTATGTATACCGCAGTCGGCACTGTGAGCGATTTCTTCACAACAGCATTAACCAAATATGCGGCGTATGTATTGTTTATTTGTTTTATTTAAGAAAGCCAACAAAAGTTGAGCGATAAAAAATTAACGGACAAGCGCACGCTTCACCGTGTGTACGTTAGAGGGGCGCACCGATTTATCGCAAGAATTTAAAGAAGCTCTGTTTTATTGTTATAATTTCATTCACAACTTTACACAAGCGGGCTTTTAAGCGGTGCCCTCGCCTCACAAAATTTTGTATCCTTTTTGCGTGCACGTGCAAATTGGTCAGTTCTGAAGGATGGCCAAGATTGCTGCTTTTCTTGGGTTCACAGGTAACAGTCGCAGGCGCAGAGATTGTGGTGTTCGGATCACTGACAATCAACAATAGAAAACATCGCGTCGCTCGCCGTTTTATATATGCGGAATTAAGAATTCAAGTCGAGAGGAGTGAATCCAGCTGCCGCCTGCTAAGCGGATTGCTGCCTGGCAATTTTGCAACTGGTAAGAATCGCGCAAACTGAGCCGCAAGCGGTCGCCGATCACGATTCTGTTTTGTTTTCCACAAGCGAATTGCTCAGAAGAGCGCGCAGGCGATCGGCGCGGCATGTCGCCGCTGAGAGCAGTATCTGAGCGGGGTGGGAGAGCCGGCGCCTTCTGTACCCCACACAGCTACCATACGTTGCCGCGCTGCTGACGGGCCAATGCCGCCTGGACTTGGGCCAGTTAGACCAGTCCTTTGCGGTCTTCGCATGCGCACTTGGAACAGCGAATGCAAATTGGTCCCCCGTTCAGGTACTTAGTCATTGTAGTGACCCTACATTTCGGCATTTTGAAGAGCAATTTTACATCCATAAGCGATTAGGCGTTTTGTTTGAAAACCGATTACCTGCCTGCATTAGCGTTTTTTGCACAAACGATGATTAGTCAAAACTAGTTTGGTTGGAAAAAAACAAATGCATTACGGTTAGCGCGGGAAATAAAGATATTATTAAACGTTAGGTTTTCCAACTGAAATCTGATGGCAAGTATTGGTACTATTGTAATAGCAAATCTAAAAAGCTAATGCTAAAAAGTAAAGCTATTTATTTATTTTAATGCAGATTATAGGGCTTTTGAACTGTAGAAAGGACCGAACCAATATTCCAGTGCCGCGACACTTTCCTAAGGGGCCAATTGGATCTGCGGAATACCTTCAAATCTCGCTTTAGGGACTTTAATAATATTCAAATGCAATTTCGTTTTTGGCGTTCGAAATAACGCGGCGTGACGCGCTTGTTGGCGACTAATACGCAGCAAGCAAAATTTTGGCTCCGATAAACCAGCGCATATGAAAATTAAATGTGTTACAACTGCCTACCGAATAAGTAGTCAATGGAAACGGAACGCTGGAATACGGACAACGCCACTGTATCAAATCGTCTCCCCACCCCAAAAGCGTATACAAAACTACACCCGTGCGCGGCTATGTGTGTGTGTGCGAAATTGTGTTTTCTTTTCTCTTTATTATTTTGCGTTTATGGCACCCATGCAAAACGCGCGTTTATACCGAGCGGTAATTTCAGTCTAGCGCTTCGCTTTGATTACCATACATTTTTTGTTTACCTCTCTCGGAGCTTTTATTTGTGGCGTACGTACGCTGCCAATAGTAGGTTCCATTAAAATTCGATTGTATGACTTCGGTGGACTCTTTCCCGTAGTGTGTTTATTTTTGTTTCGTTCTGTGTCCGCACAATTCGAAAGCCAGCATTTTCGGCACATGCCGTGTAATTGGCGCTCAACACGGAAAGGCGGCATCGGGTTTGGCGCCTGCTGTCGATGAAATCCAAACACAGTAAAAGCCCTGCCCGCGCTCTGTTTCCCTCGCGCGGACGTCAAGGTCGCGTAGTATGAAGCGGGCACGAGATAGGGAACGCCGCAGCATTTACGCTGTGAATGACGCGCACGAGCGCCAGCAAGTACTCGTCGGTCGCGGACAGCTGGGCTAGACGGGTTCAGGTGCAGTGTTAGGAATGCCTCTGTGCTTAATCATTGAAGATAGCCGAAATTAGGAATATTAAGAGGGAGTTTTTTGTTTACTAAGAGGTAGTTAGTCATTCGTCACTTGGCCGCCGCCTGCGGGAGCGGATGAAAGAATTTTGTAGCTGTCTGGCTGTTGTGACAAACAGGTTTTTGTAAATCGACGCGATTCGCATGCATAAATATGTAAATGAAATACGCATTCGATTGTTTTTCGTTGGGATGCTTCCAAGTGGAATTGTTGTGCTTTAGCTGAGAAGACTTTTTGATAACTAAATCAAATTCAATGAACTTTCCAAAGTGGTCACAGCCTAACAAAATCCCCGGTGGATTGAGTCTTATTTGATATAATTGTTAAATTTGGGAAGAAATATCTTCACCAAACGTGTCACATACATAACCATATAAGTAAATACACAACCGCAATTGCTTAGACATCGGAAGATCATGTGATAAGTGACAAGCTCGTGGCCACAATTTATTGCCGTCTTGCCGTCTTATCAGAGCCATCTCGCCTATGGCAGCGCTCGCATATGTGGTCGACCCAATCGAATGATTTTTGAAAACACAAAATCCCATTCGCATTTCTTCCGCATTACTAATAACATAAGCAGTAGCTGTCAGAAAGAAATTTCGAATTGGAAGAAAGTTTTTATCTCTTTATCTCTTTTCAAATGAATTTTAATTTCTTTTAAAATAAGAAAACATGTAATATTACTATTGGAACAGAATATAGAAAGGTTTTAAAATTAATGTTTGTTCGATTTTTGCGCATAATTGAACTAGAATTTCTCGTTCAGTCCATTCAAAATCCAAATATCAACTTCTACTTTGCCTTCGCATAAAGCATGAAAAATTTGTTAAATACTGAAAGCAACAGAATCTTGATAAAGAGTTTTCACGAATTATTGAATACGTAATTAATACGAATACCTAATTTTATATGCAATGGAGGCTTCACAATGGGATCACAAATAAAAGTTTTTAAAACCCTCTGTAAAGAATTAGAAAATATGTGTTAAAGCATATAAAAAAGGGAATTTTCTATGTATCTGTGTAAATGCTTGTATTGTACATAGTATTCTCTCATTCATTTGACCACAAAAAGCTTGTAGTCGATAATCACTGGAGAATATGTCTGAAATATTCTAAATGCGTTGGGGAGCTGCGAACACTGAAACAACAGGAATTCAACTATGTCTGCGCCAATTCACTCACAGCCACGAAACAGTGTTCGTGGTCAAATGAATTGGCAAATGCTTTGAACTACCATACGGCACAGCAATAATTTATGCGCATTTTTTGTTCGATGTCATTTGAATTTTCACTTATACTTGTGATTAATTTGTTATTTTCTCGAGTTGCAATGACGTTTCAGCGGTAGTTTTTGATTTGTTTTCTTGAATGTTTGTGTTGGCAAAGAATATATAATTTTTTTTAACGGACAGCTGGAATTGGCTTCGGAACCTGCAGCACACGTTTCTAATATATAATTATAATGTGCAAATAAATAAGTATTTGTGTGAACCCGGGTAATAGTGTAGTCTGTACATTCACTGGTATTCAGCAGCACAGCACCACATAACAAACTTTCACTGCAATCTTTGCCAGCTGGCGGGCTTTAGCACTTGCAATGCTTGTCTCTATATGAATTGATATAGAGTCCATGTGCTGCAGGACTTCAATGCAAAGATCGGACTCCACTCAACTCTCTAACCACCTCGGCCGTTCCCCTTTTCTAAATGATAGAGCCCACAATCTGTGTTTCCAGTGGAAGGACCAAGTTGAAGACACCCTATCATCTCTTGGTATGACCAACTGGAGGAGGCGTGCGCAAAGCAGAGCCTTTTACGACAGTCCGTAACCCTTTACGGGGTAAAGTAAGTAAATAAAGAATGATCTAAAAAGTTCTGCCGAATTTGTCCGAATAAGTAACGTGCGATTCAGTGGCGCACACTGGGAGGTTTTAGGGGTTCAAATCCCTCTAAATAGAAAAATTTCTGACGCAAAATATGGTTTTAAAAAGAATCGAGCTCGAACGTTGTACGAGCGCCACTGGTGCGATGAATTGATATATTTCTTGTGAACGGGAAGTACATATTTGAAAATAAAACCCGAAAATTTTGTTTTATAATTCGGAAATTAAAGTCATACCGTAAATTTCCAGTCAAGAAAATTAATATATAACTGCGGTAAGATTTTATACAGTGTGCACACAATTTACGTAAATATCGGTTAATACATAATGGCAGCAGACTGAAATGAGGCCAGTTAACTCTATGATGTCTTGTCACAGAATAAATTCGTGATTCATTGGCTTCGAGCACAGACGTGGAACCATTAGCTGCGATGTATGTATTTATATGTATCAATTGAAATAAATCGGTGCAATAGACACTGTGACAATTGGCGAAACTCAATATGCTACAAAAACGAATAAGCGGTTTCTTGTTTGAATGATTGTTGGCAGAATTTGCAAACAATTGCTTTGCGTCCTTTTGTCGGTTCCATTGCACATTTTGAAGGAAAGCTCCCTAAACCCTATAACAACAGATAATCGATAATTATTGTGGATACCGCACAATATCGGCTGCAGTGGCACATACAGGGGAGGTCACCCCAACCCCCCCCAAAAAAAATGCTGGTATAAAATATGGTATCGAATGGTATTCGGCTGAAAAGTTGTACGCAAAACACTCCAAAATGAGATCCTGTGTGCGCCACTAATCGGCTTAACAAATAAACATGCAAAAATGCAATCTCGTCATATCTCGTTTCTCATACAGAAGTATCGACTCCAAACACCCATGCATAGCCATGTAGAAAAAACGATCGCTAATCTAATTACCTCTCTGTTAGCTTGTGTGTGACCGATACTTCCATGCGAAATGCAAATCTATTTGTGAATGGCTCACGAAATGTGTGAGCTGTTGTTTTGACATTCGCAAATACATCGAATCACAACTTCAGACAAAGGAGATTTCCCGCACAACTCACTCCAGTTTTTGTCCACAATTGTCAAAGGCCTGTCACCAATCAAAGTAGGCAACAATCGCTGCAGTGACAAGTGATTCAGCAAAAGACACTCCCAGCCAACAATTGCTGGCAAAAGTAGACGCCGCGTCCGATGAAATAAGCATTTGATCCGTTGCCGGGTGTGTTAATTGCATATAGTGCAAAAGATTTAAAGTAAATTTGAAAGTAAAACGCGGACTGAGAGCCATTACTCAGCCGCACGAATCGTTGAGTACAAATATTTACTCTCAAAAATATGAATCAAAGCAATATCGTTAAATTGTTTTGTTAAATTTTATTTATATTATATTTATGCCACAAATAGACCGAAAAGTTTCAAACAACTTAATCATGAGTGTATGGCGCAACTAAAGAACGAAGTCGATTGGCTCAGAAACCAAAAGGCTCCCAGTTTTTATCGGAGGAACTTAGAAGGCTGACTCCAAAAATAGCAGGCATGTAAAAACCTCAGGCGCCAGGATAAAACCTGGAGGCTGTGCAGCTGCTCGTGCAACCATATATTTAAGACGATAAGTTATAGACCGTTGGGGACTGCACAGTGCGCGAGGTTATCCCGGACTTAATTACTTGAAGTGAAGTTGATATCTTTGTTGTCCTTCTAGATAGAAGGACTCACAAAGTGAAAAGGATCCGAATAAGTGATTTGTTTCACGCGATAAAATATACAGACAAATACATATACATGCATGCAGGAACTTACTGAGGTATAACAGGGGTAGAACACACAACTCCACCACTTAAACAAAAATTGTAATTGTACCAAAACCCTTCGGTTGCCTTATAATAATTTATTCTTCCACTATTTAAAAAGTTGTTTGCTGCAGTGTTTGGGATTGACTTAAATGATTAAAACCCATAAGGAAATCTGAAATAAAAAATTAGAATTTTATAAAAAATTTTTGTAAGTATTTCTCCTACGGTGCTTTGGGTAAAGAAATATGATACTTTTTTATTTACGGTACTTTATCTTGTTTGTACAATATTACACTTAGTCGCGATTTAGAACTCATCAGAAATTCAGATCAGATTGTTGTTGTATTTATTAGCCATTAAACAGTAATACTGTCCACCTAGAGACAGTTTAACTTAACTACGCCTAGAAATTCTCTCCGACACACAATCGAAAAATGTATTTCGGATTCGTGTTCAGGTCCCGAAATTCACAGTATTGAGTTTATTTTTGAAAAAGAAAAACTAAATTTAAGAGGTTAAATGTTTTCTAATAAACCCATTTCCACTGCCACATTTTGACTATCTAGAAATCGTAAACAAATTCATATAGGACTCATTTGTCCTGAAAAAGGAAAATGAAACCTATTGAACCTCTTCCTTTGGTGGGTTCTAACTACGAATCTGCATATATAAATTGTTCATATCGTACACAGGATTTCATTTTGGCGGAGCTTTGTACATAAGCCACTTAAACCATTATCAAATTATCAATGATCGAAAGGTTTTTGAATTCAAAGTTCACTTTATAGCAATTTTAAAGGAATTTTTACTTCAGCCACAGCTTAGGCAGCTAATTTGTTTTTGTACTTAAAATAAAAGTTCAAGTCAGTTTTGTTATGTTGACATTATTCATTAACAAACAATTTATAATCGTTTGTACTTCTTAATTGCGACGTCGAACATCTGTTGTGCACTCGCATTTCAGGAGTACTCTGTCCTTCGAGGTGTCACTAACCTCACTTATAGCCCCGTGTCTAAATATGTCGGCCCTTGTTTAAACCACAAACCTCAGCTTTTTTACAGGTACCATAAGGTTTAATATGACATGTCTTATATATGTAGGTATGGTGGTACAAACTCTTACTGTAGTAAGCATGTATGTACGTATGTGCTGGGAACACGTGAGTAATCCTTAAGTTGCTCACTAACTCGTTCTCTCTTTGAGACACACTTAAAAAGCTGGTTCAGTCGGCTTGAAGGGTTCAAGCGTGCGTGCGTCTACTACTCAGTTCAAGGTCTCTGAAACAGTTATAAATTTACCGTAATTGCCGCGTAAACAATCGTATTTAGCTAATAAAAAAATTTTCAGAAAACATAAACAAATAAATATGTGCTTCGCACCTGTTTCGCACCAATGGCTTACGCAGCTTGTGTGACGAATAATCATAAGAAATACGTTTATCCCGCACAAGACGAATCGTTAAATCCTTTTCAAGTTTAACGTCGGTTAATTTCGTACACGCGTCTGTTGATGAGTAATTTTTTGTCGACACATACTCGCTGTCCGAACTGCGACCGATATTTGGCCCCACCACAACAAAATGCCGCCAATATCTTAATTAACGTGCATACATACATACTTATGTACGTAAAGTGCTCGCTTGAATCCACAAAACACACACTTCATAATTTAATTATTGGCTTACAAGTCTGTCGACACCATGAATTACTGAAGTGCTACGAATAAATTTCAATGTACCTACATGATCGCATGTCGGTTTACGGCACATGAATTAAATCGAGTTTTTACTGAGCAGGTCGATTAATCCGCTGGCTGAGTGCCCGCGTACTCGTTCCGTATGCACACGTACTAACGCCGATACATTTTGTCAATACCATGTAAAAGTGTATGCTAATAGTTTTGTAATTAATTGCCTTAACTACCATTTAAGCGATCAGGACAGTTAGTGATTAGTACGCACAAAGTTGGATCACATCAAAGTTGGACACATTATTGCATTGAACAAGCTTATTAATAACTGATAACACCGTGCGACAACAAGTTTTACACACGAAAAAATCGATATACTCGCGAAACTAGGGGCCAAATGTAATAAAACTGCGTTTTTAGTTTTTCTGTCTGACGTCAGGATTTTTTTTAAAAGGACTTTGAAATTTCAAGGAATTATTTATTTCAAAAAATTATTTTAAAAATTGAGCGCATTGTAGAATAACAATGTGGGTATCAAATGAAAGAGAAAAATCCTTAGAATCTTAAAAAATTTAATGTTTTGGTGCAAAAGGACGAAGAGGTATTGAAAATGTCCTTTTAAAACTTTATCCTTGAATATCCTTGGAAATTTCCAATATTTTTTTTTTTTTAAATATATCTTAAGGACTAATATGTACACTACTACATACTTGAATTTCGTCCTTCTAACTTTATTAGTTTAAGATATAAAAAATTTAATACCTTTCTTTAAAGGATATGGATAGTTTCAATATCATTAAGGATACTGAAATCGCATTTATAGAACCATTTTTGCACTTAAATATAACAAACTGACCATATAAATATGATAAATGGTTTAAAAACTTTAATTGTATTCTAAAAATATTTAATTTTCCATTTAGCACATATTTACAAAATGATTAGGTGAAGTTAGTGATGAGCACGGAGAGCGCTTCCACCAAGACATTGCGGTAATTGAAAATCGCTTTCGGGGAAAAGATATGTGTCACATACTTTCCGAGTATTGTTGGTCGCTGTGCCGTGACACCTACTAAAAACACAAACGTCAAAGTAAACGCATACATTTTTCTTAAACAATTTGTTTTAAAATAAATAATTTATAAAACGCATTTAAATGTCTTTTGTTAATTATTTTTATTAAATTGTGAGCACTAGTCTTCACAGTAAGTACGTATCCTCATGCATTCATCTTGCTACTCTTGGATGAGTTTTATTGAAGAAAACTCAATTTTTAAGTTTTCAATGTTTTGTGAAAAGAAAAACTTAGGTTCAAAGGCAATTTTGAAATTGCAGAATTAGTGTATTCAACCTCTAGTTTTAGCAGCATAACGATTTATACGTGAGTTAATTCAATATTTTATGTTTGTCGCACGGTGCAATATATCTTTGTTTTATAGAGAGAAGTATTAAATTATTTTATATCCTAAATTAATAAAGTTAGAAGGACGAAATTCAAGGATGTCGTAGTGTACATATTAGTCCTTAAGATATATTTTTTCAAAGAAACTATTGGAAATTTGCAAGGATATTCAAGGATAAAGTTTTAAAAGGACATTTTCAATACCTCTTCGTCCTTTTGCACCAAAACAATAAATTTTTTAAGATTCTAAGTTATTTTATCTTTCATTTGATACTCATATTGTTATTCTACAATGCGCTTAATTTTTAAAATAATTTTTTGAAATAAACATGTCCTCGAAATTTCAAAGTCCTTTTAAAAACATCCTGATGTCAGAGAGAAAAACTAAAAACGCAGTTTTACTACCCTTAGTTTTTCGAGTATACCGATTTGTTGTGTGTTTTGAATTTTTTTTATTTTTGTCGCACGGTGTAATAACAAAAATACAATGGTAGCATATGGGCCCATAAAATGCAACTACAACAACTAAGTACAATTGCAGAACATACAGAAATTAAATCAAGTCTGCCGTTATCGGATTGTGGTGTCTTCGGAAATTTGAAATTATCCCTTCACTGGACTTGTTACGTGTCATCAACAATGTTGTTTGTGCCGCCTGGCAAAAATGAACCGCAAAATATTCGAAAGCATGCTTATGAAAGCTAAGCGGGCAAAAGGGCGTAGCATGGTCATACTCCCGTGCTGCGTACACAGAAATTGTTCATGACTATGTACATATGTATTCTTACTCTTTTGAATGTGAGTCGCAGAAGCATCCAACTTATTGTTCAGACTTGGAAATTCCAAAATTGGCTTCTGCAAAAAACAGATTTTCGGAAAAATGGCATAACATCATTTTACTTAAAGCTTACGTTATTACATAGTTACAATATGATGGACTATAGACATTTGATGATGAACATCGGATGATAATAGGCTTCCCAACCGTCCTCCTTTGAGGAGGACAGTCCTCCTTTAACAGAAAATGTCCTCCGTCCTCCTCAAAGGCCAAAAAGTCCTCCTCAAGCTCAAATTAAATTGCAATTTTTTTTAAATTTTTTTATTCAAACGTAAGTTGCCACATTGTTGCCAATCAATTAACGAGGAAAATTTTCAAAACAAAATTATAGACTTCGTTGAAAATCCGGATGAGTCAGCTGCTGGAATGTTCAACATGATTAAGGCCGCATTGGAAAAATTTTACTTAAAAATAAAAAATGTTGTGTGCCTAAGTGCTGATAATACGAATGCAAACTTTGGTAAAAATAATTCCCTTTTCGTTTATCTTAAGAATTCATACCAAAACATATTAAAAGGCAATTGCCAAGCGCACATAATACACAATGAATTAAAAAAGCATTGTGTGATCTCGATGTTGATATTGAAAATATTGTTTGATATTGTTGATTACAGTCGCAAAAATATCCGTTTTGTTTTATTTTTTAAAGTGGTTAAAAAGTTAAAATTTACATGTGCTTTTAGGCTTTATCTTTTCACACTTGTATTTTCTAAAAACATGGTGAAATATTGAAGGAATGTGATGTCCTCCTGAAACAAAGTAGTTCCCATATAAAGTCCTCCTCAAGCCAAATTTTGTCCTCTCTAAACCGTTTTAATAGTTGGGAAGCCTAGATGATAACAACACTTTGCCGGCATGAAACTGGCAAAAAATTAATATATTTATAGGACAATAAGTAAGTTCCAATTGAGATCGATTAGCTCGGTTCAATCAAACAAGCTGGCCCTGAACCACCAGAGTAGTTGAAAGTGCCGGACTCCGTAGTGAAAGGGCGCACTAATTGTTAGTGTGAGTTGGCGGACTGCTTTAAGGAGCTGTCATCCCAGATGTTATCTTTTCAGACCAAACATGTTTTAATGTAATTCGAGGTGTTGGCGATTTTAGCACGCATTCAGCAGTATTCTACTGTGCAATTAACCGCGACCGCCACCTCGCCATGTTTTGCATAACAATAAGAATGTATTGTGCAGTACTTGAGTTATTTCGAATATGACACCTGTTGCCATTATTAATTGCTTCACAGTTTCTGTGCTTACTGGCTGTAATTCTACAGATTATAAAGTTTTATGAATAGCGTAGAAATGCAAATCAACCGCCGAGTACTTCAGCTCTTTCCAATGCATTCAACGCTCACTTTAAGGTGTGGTGGCCTACCGTGAGCACACTTTCAAATTATAGTAATGCTTTACGTAAGTCAATGGAGAAATGATTTTAAATTGCAGCCTCCGTAGAGGCTAATCTGCGATAGACACACATGCTCTGTGAGGCTGCCTCCCGCTCCACCCACAACAAAACTGAATCTGCAGACCAGCGAGTAGCAGATAGATCGAAGTTCTTATTTGGGATATAGCAACAGAATCAATTTTTAACACAACAAACATATATTTGAGAGTAAAACAACAACAAATTGTCGGCGCTTGGAAAATACATAAAATGCACATAACACGTCGGCAATGTCGGTACTTGGCTGTCGTCAGTTTGAAGCGCGGATGCAGTACGTACATACATACATATGTCGGCTTGCTCGCCATTCAAGCGAAGCACAATTGAACTGAATGCTCGCGCCTACCTGTCCGGAGCGTTGTCAGTGGCTGCTGTCAGCTGCTTGCCCGACGTCGGTGCACAAAGTCAACAAAAAGATCGTGACCAGCAGTTGAAGCATTGCCATACGACAAGGAGAGGGCGGCCACACGACTTAACTCCGATCCGCATCTATTGCGCACTTAACTACGTGCATAGGATGGAAATGCAGTGGCCACCGCACACTGCCACATGCCGCGACTGTTGGCTGGCAGCAGTCAGCGGGAACACTCGCTCAACCGGAACTGAAGTGGCGAACGTGCCACCAGTGCCATTTTGGCCTTTTGAAAATACTTACCTAGTTGCCTAGGCATTCGATTGTTTGGCTGTCATTTCATGATTAATCAGTGTCATGTGGACTGCAGTAAAAACAGTCCCAGTGGTCAGCGGTCAGCAATGGCAGCGGGAGTGGTGGGTGGTAAGTTGCAAAAGTGAGTGAAGGGGAAAGGTGGTATCCCAATAGACTGCTTTGCAGTCAACAGGTTAGTTTATTGTTGTTTGTATAAATATTGGTCTGTTCTCGTACTCGAAGCAAGAATAAATCCGTGTACATTGAGATCTCGAAAGTTTCATGTTATCAAAGTGTTATGAAGTTTTTCAAAGTGATTTCTCTAAAGACCATAGCCAGATAAGGAAGGGTAAAGTGCACCCCAGCCAATTTCGATTGTTATATGTTTTTATTATTCGTAATAATATAGGGTGTTTTTTTTAGAGGTATAGAACTTCGAATTGAAATAAAACACAAGAAAGTCGTTTTAATGTCCATCAATTTGGCTTTATTGGAAGGATAATTTTATGCCATTAATGTTTAAATATGATTTCGGGCATGTGGCCGCCGCGGCTGGCTCGAATAAAGCCAATTCTACAGGTCCAATTTTCAACCACTTTTTCGAGCATTTGGGGCCGTATGTCGGCAATAACGCCACGAATGTTGGCTTCCAAGTCCCCTAACGTTTCTGGTTTGTTGGCGTAGACGAGCGACTTCACATATCCCCAAAGAAAATAATCCAATGGTGTCAAATCACACGATCTTGGTGGCCAATTGACAGGTCCATTCCGCGAAATTATGCGCTCATCGAATGTTTCCTTCAATAAATCGATTGTGACGTGCGCTGTGTGGCATGTAGCGCCGTCTTGTTGGAACCACAACTCATCCACATTCATGTTGCGCAAAATCTTCCATAAAGTTGATGGACAAAGCTCCAATTGCTGTGCACGGTGGCGAATCGATTCATTCGGGTCCTCTTCAACATTTTGCTCTACAGCGGCAATTGTTTCTTCGGTGCGCACTGTTCGACGTCTCTGCGGATGCGTATTATCACATAGAGTAAACGTAGTGCGAAAACGACCCATGGTTAACCGAATTAATTGCTCTGATGGACGATTATGTCGACCATAAAATGGACGGAGCTTGCGGTAAACTTCGCGAACTGAACCATTATTTTCGAAATAAATTTGCACGATTTGCAAGCGTTGTTCTTTTGTCAACCTGTTCATGATGAAATGGCAAACCAAACTGAACATAAATGACATTAGAGTTGCCAGATTTGACCACAAAATGCCAGTTTTATCTCTATTCGAAAAACAAACCTCTAAAAAAAACACCCTATATATGTAAAAATTTACCCGATTTCCAGCCCTTAATAAATAATCCCCGATCTGAGATCAATCACCCTTCCTTATCCGGCTTTTGGCATTTGGTCAAAACGAACGAAGTCTTTGGCTTACGAATTTGAGCTGAACTCGTTACCAGATGAAAAGTCGGCTTGCGAGAATAATGGATCGACAAAAGAAGAATCAAAGAATTGGGAAGAGTTTAGAAGACTCACAACAACTATTAAGATGGTATGAGAAAAATAATTCAGGTTCTTACAAATAGATGACGGGTTTTTACAAATGACGATAGGTGTGTTCTAAAGTAATTCTATTAACGTTAGGATTTTTCCCTTTCGACAGATGTTAGTTGGGAGCGAATTGCACGTAATTTTGGTTCCAGCTGTTAATTCCGTACCATTTAAAAATGCAGTGCAAGAACGAACATTTTAGAAAATCTATACTTCTTCTATTCGTGATGTTTATGGTTTTAATTGCTTAACAGAACGCACGTCACAGAATTGGCTTAAAAAATTCTGTTCTGAAGGTTTTTACTCCAAGATGACCAACGTTCTGGTCGACCTATCGATGACGACGAAATTAAAGCCATAATTGAATTGAAGGTTGACATCGCTTAAAACGTCTTAGACAAGTAAAGGAGCTTGATATTTGGGTTCCGCACGAATTAAAAGAGTTTAATTTAAAACGAATAAATATTTGCGATATGCATCTCAAATCCAATTACGTCGACCCTCTTTCATCACTAGTGATGAAAAACTTGCCGTTTACAACAACATCGAACGGAAGAGTTTATAGTGTAAGCGTGATTAATAAGCCACATCGAAACCTGAATTGCATCAGAAAAGATCATGCTGTCAATTTTATCTGATTTCAAAGGTATAGCACCTTACACTGTCATATTTATTGCCAATTATTCCGAAGTTTGCAAAACTCATTGAAAACTGGTAAACTTTTCACTTATGATGATCTGAAATCGGACATGGTTTAGTCTTAAGCTGAAAAGGACCAGGCCAGGGGTGGCAGAAAAAAGCAAAAGTTCATCGCAAAAAATAAAACATATTTCTTTGATAAAAGTTCATTCGTTGTAAACAAATAAATTTAATTTTATTTTACACTACAAAAGTGAAATTACTTTCTTGCCAACACATTAAATAAATGCAAGGAAAAAGCAAAAACAATTATTTTAAAGACATAAGAAATTAGATAAATTTGCAAATTACAAAACTTGCAGAGATTCAGATTCAAATGTTAAATTTCAAAATGTAAAAAAAGGGACAAAATTTGCCTTTTATTCATTTTTTTATTGAGAAAGGGGGACGTGTGGTAGGAAAAAGTGCCTTAAAAGACGATGTGGTAAATTGAAAACATCGTAATGCTTTCGTTTTAGTTATGCGAGTGTATTTGTTAATATATATGTATGTACTTGTTTATATTAGTAACTCTTTTGTAAAGAGCGCACTTGCAAAAAATTTAGTCAAAAACAACTGAAAACATTTTAGTTAAGGGGGGGTGGTAAGGGTTTCAGCGTAAAAAAAACACTTTTTATGAATTTTTTTGGAATGTATGGATTGATCAAATTTATTTAAACCTTTTGTACATTATTAAGCATACTTTAACAATATTCTGTAATTTTTTCATGTAGAAATATTACAAAACAAGCCGGTGACAGAGCTTGCCCCAGAACGTCTTTAAAAAATTACAATTTGCGGTGTTCACTGTATCTCGGTCGGAAATTATCTGAAATCAAAAACAATCATCAAATCCTCCCCCCAACGTTCTCCGATTATTTTTTTTTCATTTAAAAATTTTTGGTGACCATCTAAAGTGTAAACTGCTATTTTCCACGAAAAATTCCGCCATTTTGTGGGTGGGAAACCCCCTTAATGTAAAAAAAAAATTTGTTACTAAACGTTGGGGGGAGGTATTTTATATGTAGAAAATGTGTACCAAGTTTCAAATGAATCGGGTTAGTAGTTTTTAAATGACAGTGAACACGGACTTTGAAAAAGTAGTTTTGAGACCAGAACAATAGAAGAGAATAAGCTGTATACCTGCACTAAAGGACAGGGGACTAACTATAGACCATAACTTCAAGAGTTTTGTTCCGATCGACTTAAAATTTTGAGAATATATTCTTGAAATGTTTAACAATAAGATAAGACAAAAAAAATTCGATTTTTCGAAAGTGTAAACCCTTACCCCCCTTATACATTTAAGCTTACAAGCATCTTCAAGCTCCTTCTTCCGCATTCTAAATACCCTAAAAACCCTACTGTTAGGCGGCGTATGGAGATACTGAATGCAATATTGTCACTGCATTGATTGATTTATCTCAATAACTGCAGCGGGCACTAACAACCAGACCACTTTAGAGTTAATATTACATGATACTGAGTAAGTGAACAGTGATAATGATCCCTATAAATATGTAAATACAATGTCGAAGCAGCTGAATTATTTTAGGTCAAATTGACCGCTGTGCTGGCCAGCGTGGCTAGTGCGGTTGACTGTTTTTTCATTGAGTTCATTGTTTTTTTGAGCGCTCCTCAGATCTCTGATCGTGACACTCAAGGGGGACCATCCTTCATGCTTGGCGGGACAGTTTTTACTCGTAGTTGACTAGTTGATTCGGCTGGTCAATCGGCTCCAGCAGTAACCCACATACAACGCATAAAAGTCGTGTTATTCTAGCCGCACTTTAACGCGGAGCCGATTCGCTCACCGAAGCTTGGACTTGAGCCACGTTAAGCGGAACCGTTCGGAGTTGTGCAGTCTCGGACTGGGTTGACTTAATGATTTACATAAATTAATTGTCTATTTTTGTTTTCTCGCTGCCGTACCGCAAGCGCCATAAATTTACTCACTTTTATAAACACAACCTTGAATTTCTACTATGTTTGCACACATGTTGGCAACTATCGCTTTGTCTCTGTGCGCAAGACAGCTGGTAAGTTAGTGGCAAAAATAACAAACTTGCACGAGCACTGCTTAATGCCCAATTAAGAACATAAGCGCAGTGGTTCTACCCTCGTGAATGGACTTTAAGTTGTCAGCAAATTTCGGCAAATATCGACGACGGGTCGCCGCAAACACAGCACCGCAGAAACAAATGTTCGCAAGCATTCAAGACTTAATGCTTTTAAGCAGTGGCGTATCCAGGATTTCATGAAGGGGGGGCGATATTGGAAGAATTATTCAACATATTTTTATACTTTTTTCAACATGGTTTACTCTTTTTTCAACAATTTTTTACGCTTTAAGCTTTGCGTTTATTTGTTTTAACTAGTGTCCGACCGAAACCACTTTTTTGGGCCGAAACCGAAACCGAATATTCGGTTTTTTGAAAAAAATGAAAAAATCACCCTTTCGTACCTTACTCGCTAATATTCAAAATTAAATAATTTAATATTATATGCTAAAAAAAGAAGTTTATTTACATTGGTGGCATCTAAATTATTCCTCCTTTCATTATATATCTGCTACACAATAAAATGTAAAAAATATTCTAGAAAGTTTCGGTTTCGGCTATTCGGCCATTTTTTGGCCGAAACTGAAACCGAAACCGAAACCACTTATTTGGGCCGAAACCGAAACCGAAACCGAATATTCGGTCGGACACTAGTTTTAACCCTTTCGCTATTTTGTTGCCATATGGCAACATGCTACTTTGTGGACGTCTGCATCCTCTATGGTTGCAAGAATACATTTTTTTGTTGGTCTTATTTAAGTATTTAAGTTTAAAGAAGAAAGTATACACGTTTTTTTAAGGGTATATCTTGACATATTAAAGGAAGAAGAAGCAGAACAAATTAGAGAACTTTTTAATTTGACGTTTTCTTTCAATTTAGATACTTTTTTTTAATTTTGGCTGAAGTAAATGAAGAAATATTCAAATTTTCGTTATGCGTAAAAAGTTTTATGTTTAAGTAATTATTACAGCCACAACGATGTGGTTGCTCTCATAGAAAAACACTCTAAAATACAGGATCCGAGTATAAAAATTAAAAAATTTCTTATGGAATGATGCTAATATAACCACATAGAAGCCTAAGACGTAAAATTTAAAATTTTAACTTTCCCCAGTAAAAACCTGTAGCGAAAGGGTTAATTGGGTTAATTTTCGCTCAAAGCAAAATCACATACATACATTTAATTTTTGTAATTAATATTATATTACAAAAAAAAATCAAGCCTTCGTTGCTTAGTACACATTTTATCGATCACTTCTTCTGCCGTTATTGGTACATCATTGTGTACTGTCAATATTGCTAAACCATTAAGGCGTTCCTTGATTGAAATAAAAAACAACAACAAATTTAAAAAAAAAATTTATTTCTTATCACACCCTTATTAAGTACCTGTCCAATGCTGTTCCGACTTCACGCACAGCCCAAAAATTGAGGCTGTTGTCTGGCAAAACCGCTAATCGAATTTTTTTGAACGTTTCTATGACTGAACTTGATTTGTACTAGCATTAAGTAATGTTTATGGTATATAACTAGTGTTCGACCCATTAATCGGCATCGGTTTCGGCCAATATCGGCCAACAACTTTGTAATCGGCATCGATTCGGTATCGGCCAAAAATGGCCGATTCATTTCGGAAAATGTTCATACAATTTGAATTGAAAATGAATTGAAGTCTATAAAAAATTAGTTAATGACGTATGAAAATATTGCAATTATTTTTAATATGTCCGTCTGTGTGCCGTATTTCTGTTTGTATGTTAGTAGCCAACCATAAAAAATTCAGCAGAGATTATGGTATTTTGATTTTTGAATTTTATGTTTTTCTTGGATATAGGAAAATTATCAAGACATAACAATGATCAGTTACATACATGTGTTAATACTTTGAAGGTAATGCAACTTTTTTTAATCGAAGCTTAAGTTATTTATTTTTTAATTTTATTGATCTATGCGCAAGAATGAATATTTATTTATGTTTTTATCTATTTGACCTCTATATAAAAATGTGATTAATGGTTTTGTTTGTTTTGGTTGTGATTGAATAAATATATTTGATTTAATTTGAAATATATAAAATTGTTTATTTGGTAATCGGTAGCGGCATCGGCCAAAAACAGTATCGGCCGATACTAAGGAGGCCGATACATCGGTATCGGCATCGGCCCCAAATTTAATAAGAGGATTTTTTGCCACTTTTTTGGCGAGATGGGCGGTTTTATATCGACTGAGATGCTCAAAGCAGCAAATCATCAGTCAAAGTGTGTGTTTCTTTTTGCCTATTGAGCTAAAAATTTGATCAAAAAAGTGCTGGACTATCACTTTTCTCTACAAAAATCGACATGCCCTTTGAAATTTGTATATCGTTTACTTTTGAGCAAAAATGCTGCTGGACTGTCAGGCTACTTACTTCTTTAGCTTTTTTCCAATTGTCAAATTTGCATTGGACGAATTGCCCGAATTGGATACCATGGGCTACATCATTTCTTCCAAATGCCACGCAGGGCTTGCAATAAGCTCCCTGGTCCAACTGAGAATATGCTAGCCAATTGAATTGACTGAGCCAACTAAATTGAAACTTTAAGCGGCGGTCAGCAAATTTTTCCAATATTGGAAATACTGTGCTACAGTCAGGTTTCCATATATTGGTCATAATTTGTTGTCTCTCCTCTGACGTTAGATTAAGACGCTTCCGCGCAAAGCTCCCAATATCGTTGCTTAAGACAGACGACTGCTCGCTCACGCAATGACTAGGAGGCAGAATAATTTCTGCAGCCGCATTTGTTAGTTCTACCGACTTTCTCCTCTTTAGTGCAGATTCCGTAGAGCTATGACCTCGTTTGAAAAAGTTTCTAATGCCCATCCTTTTTGTTTGTATTTTTTTCTTTATATTTCTTTGTTTTGATAATACACTCAAATGATTTTCACTACTCACAATGACATTTGGAAATCCAATAAGAAAAAGATAGCATTTTCCACAGCTGACTCAGGGTTGCAAATTTTCTTTTTCGGCGATGTCAGATTTGCTGAAGACAAAATGATGTAAATTTTACATACATACAAAATTTTACATTCTACATATTTTTTCAATCGTCCGACCAAGGGGGATCTATCCCCTAATCCCCCCTGGATACGCCACTGCTTTTAAGTATGTATATACATACCTACATATAAGCTAATTGCGGCCTGTCGACCCAACGTGCGCTGCCTTTTAATTATTAGTTCGATATCTGACTGTTCTATGCCTCACTCCGGCCCATACCAAACACCTCACTAGTGCTCAGCCACCCACCCAGCGTCGGTGAGCGTGCCCCCAGATGTGCGCGTATTATTTTTTTTACATTAAACAATTTTGCATCTAATGAACGCAGACAAGTACACTCGTTTCGCTGAGCACTCAGATGCGCGCAGCGTATTTTCGACGCGCGCTTGTGAATCGCTACCGCCGGACGGACCATATGGGGTTTCGCTCAAACGCACTCGAGCAGCGTTAACGCACAAATTGCTATCGGGAGCATTTTAATAAAATTAAACATTGCAATAACGCACACTCGGTCGATTTGGTCCACTGAAGCGACCTCCTGCTGCGGCACTGGCAAATGCAGCTTCAAATTACATGTCATTGTGCTCCACACTTTGCGTTTTATAGCGTAATGCAGCAGTCGTTCGGTTGCAAAATGATTGGAGGTGTCCGGTGGCTTATGGTCAAAGTGCGCACGCGTACCAAAAATTACAACAAGTTTATTTAAAAAACTGACAGTATTGGATGCGGCGCCGCACATTTTTTGAAATTCGGAGTTCGGCTATTGATTTCAACTCTTAATTAAAAATAATCTGATGCGTTCTTTTAAATTTTCCGAATATCAAAATCTACCGGGGTCAACAAAGGGTTAAGGTTCGTAGTGTTTTTCACTTTTCTGAAAATCAAATGGTTTTCAACGACGGGTTAACAGTTTGTTTAGAGAAACTTTTAAAATACATGAATTAATGGGCCTTTTGACTTCAAAATTGGTGAAAACACTTGAAATCAAAAATAATTAGAGACACGTTTTTAATTTTTGCAAAAATCGAAATTTGACGGGGTCAACGATGGGTAAGAGTTTGTCTATGGAAACATGATTTAATAGGTCAATTGACTTAAAATATGGTGATTTTTCATAAAAATTTAACGGGTTCAACAAAAGGATGGAAAGAAACTTGATTTATTGGGCCCATGCCGGCCTCGATAGTCCAGCGGGTAGCGCACTGCTTCTCATACCAAAGGCCCCAGGTTCGATTCCTGGCTCGGGCTGGTGAAAAACTCGTCTACTTCTGTCGCTATCCACATGAAGCAGATAAGAATTACAAGAATCGCACAAGTGCGCTCTTGGCAGGCAATGGCAAAACCTCCAAGTGTGAACAAAAACTGCCATTCGCCGTTCGGATTCGGCGTTAAACTGTAGGTCCCTCCCCTCCCTTTCCCCATCCGCTTGAAATGTGAGCAGCGTTGCCGTTTTGGTTATTTTTAACCAAAAATGGTTATTTTTAATTTTGAAAATAGGTTTTGGTTATTTGGTGATTGTTGATCCTATTTGGTTATTTTTTAGAATATTGAAAACTGATACAAAATGTATCTTAAATATCAACGAGCACGATATTTGTGGGAGTGGCAATAATAATGATATTATTCTTGTAAAAAAGTAAGCAATATTGTTTAAATCGATAACTATGTTTAAAAAGAGTCAACAACACGTTCGCGGTCGTTCGCAACTAATTAAGAAAAATATATCCTGTCTAGTTTTGCAGCTCACTGAAATTTTTACTGTGCTCACGCACGTGTTAATTATAATTATTTATTTTATGTCACACATACATACATATGTGTTAAAAGCATTTTAAATTCTCCTTAAGTCTTGAAATTTATGTATAAGTTATTTATTTTGCTTATGTCGAATAAATATTTTGGTTATTTTTGTTACATTTTGGTTATATTTATTTTTGTTCCTGGTTATAAATGTGTTTTTCTTGTGGCAACGCTGAATGTGAGCTGTAACATATGTTGGAAAGACAGTGTTGCATACACTTTTCAAAAACGGGTGAAATATGTGGTATCACAATGGGCCTCATAATAGGCCTCCGAGTGTGTCTCTTATAGAGGCAGCCACCGCAACCTAACCTATTGGGCCCATTGATAAAAAATTTGCATGCAAAGTCGCGGGGCCCTGCTAGTACTTAATTTGTATGCCATATTAGATGGGTACAGGGTTCTGCTTAGACCTTTATTCAATTTCGCATTAATTGTAAATATTAAACTTTGACTTTATAATATTGACTTAAAAAAATTTTATTATCGATCTATGCAAATAGATAGCGACAGAGACAACCATAGAACGTTTCTAAAATTACAGTTTTAATGAAAAGTGCTACTTACTAAGATAAAATTTTATTTAGCGTAGTAGTAAATAGTCAACTTTAATTAGCTTTAGTAAGCAAACTAATTACAAGTTAATGCTATATAGTTCTGATTTAGTTGGACTTTCTTCTTTAACATGAGACCAATCAGTTTTGTAATTTTCCTCTGCTAAAAGGGTACTTTACGACGTGGCGGAATAGATAGACAAACACGAGTCGTTGATGCGGCAGACCGGGTATCCTGTGCGTACATGAGGTCTGGTGGAGCGGGTATTTTGTAATTTTAGCTATGCACGTGCCAATTTTCAGTTATATGCGCACACAAATTTCACCAGTGCCAGCCCATTTCTCAAAAATATTTATGGGAATACGAAACTCTGCTTAATTTTTATAGCAAAAGTATATGTAATTTCCGGATGCAAATTCTTTTCATCGGAAATGCTCCATTTTACTGTACAAATACGAGTACAGCCTAAAACCCAACTACACAAACGTCCACTCAAGCCACCGCCATAACCCGCGAATGTACCCACTCACACATGAACGTATATCGACTGTGCATATTTGAATTTCCAATTTAAGCACAGAGCTAGCCCGGAGCACACGAGCATTCATTGTGTGTGTATATAGTACATGTAATCACTCGGATATGCACATCGCAATGGGCACCAGACAAATAAATCGCAATGAAAGTGCATCGGAAAGCAAAAATGCTGCCAATTAAAACGTTGTCATACCAACGTGCATCGCAATCGCACAGCGACAGCAGCAGCTGCAAATGCGCATGCAGCAACACCGCCGACAGCAGCGGCCAGAGCACGCAAGAACTATCCGTTAGCAGCGGCAGCGCAGCCAACGGCAATAGAAAACAGTAGCAGCTGCAACAGCCTGCAGTTAAATTGAAATTTCCGCTTCTCACTTCCGTTCCGGGCGCTTTCGCAATTTAAGCTTTAAATAACTGAACTGAAAAGTTTACGAAGTGAAAATAATCCCGCCAGCCAATTGGAAGAAACAGCTGTGGTAGCAGCACATTGTGCATTTCCGCTCGCAGTATTCGCTGCATAATCAAATTTCAAATTTTTCATAATGTCATTTGAAGAAGAGAGATTTGAGCAGATTGATTCAGAAAATTTAGAGAAAAGTTAGGTTGGGTCTGGCCTGATATTCCAGATGCTAGGCCAAACGAGGAGGGAACGGGACGAAGAAAACTCGCTGGAATGGCATGCTGCCGAAGGGCCGCCCCGCAATATGTTTCCCCCCATAAAATCGCATCAAGCATCCATGAACTGAAAGCCAACTAATACCACGTAAGTATCTCTATTACGAAACCTCCCTCAGTCGCCGTAAAAGACATTATTTACAACAGCCTGCCACATGTGTGACTAGGGAAAACCGGTGCAGTTTATCAACTGCCACAAAACAGTGGACTTAAGTTGACTAATCTCATGCTGGGGACAGCAGAGCGCGCGTTTTGTCCAAATAGAGGAAATCTGAGCGTAGGAGAAAGCGAAACTCGCGACACGACAATAATGACTAGTATTGAATATTTAATGGATTATTGTATGATATGTTCCAGTTTTGCAAACTTCCCAATGTATTTCGGGAAGTTTTCTACTGCAGTTACTATTTGTTTTGGATTTTATAAAATTGTATGTACACGACGCGACACGAAAGATTAGGCTGGGCCAAGCACTACAGCCCAGCAGTTGGGGGTCCGCAATCCTACTTTCTCGCAGTTAATCTTTGAACACGATTTCATTGTATGTGACAGGCTGAGGACCAATACGGTTATGGTATGAATCGTCGGTTGCATGTTCATAAATAAAAACTTGAACCCCGGAGCGAAATGTAGGACAGCGATAACAGCTGTGCCGCCCAGTTGGCTTGAGTGTTTTTCGCAGAGCGCTTGGCGACGCGGTTTTAATCATTCGATAAACTTGGCCCACTGTGGACTGGGCGTCAGTGAGTGCAAACAACAGCCAAACACCACAACGTCCCGCCACAGCAGCAAGCAACAGCAACTGTGGCAACAGCAGTGCAGTAACAACGGTGGAAACAGTCCTCAAAAACTTAACAACATGAACATCATTTGCAAATGGGGAAGCAGCATGACGCCACAATGACACTTGTGTTTATCTTCCTCTTGCAATAAATACAAAATCAAGCGAACAGTCGAGTCGAGTCGTCGGCAGCATTTTGTTGGCCTATCTTGTCTGCTGTTGCGGCTGCCTCCTTCAGTGTGCTATTCCGTGTGATGGGGCGCAAGGGAAAATTGTATAAAATGTAGCTCCACTCAACATATCAGGAAAGTAAATTTAATACACATAAAATAACCAATAAAAATTTAATTCAATTCTCGCTTTTAGCGTTGTTATATATTGGTATACATATATACCGCTTTTCCAGGGGACGCCGTGAGATTTCGGCTGACATTAGAGCATCTAACAAATTACTTAAACCTAAATTAGGGAAACATTCCCACTTCCACGGCATTCCCTGTAGTGCATCGATGTGGATAGCATTGGCGCCCGAGATCAGTTTCAATACGAACAATACTACCACCTGCTGTTGTACAGTGGCTTTCACATCAACAACTGCAATTGGAATAATAAGGTAATATTTTAGTTGTTCGTGTATTATGTAAAACTGAGCCCTGAGTGAAGGGAAAAACAAAGAGCTCAGCATTAAACTCTTTATCGGAGCTGTTTTGCTCAGTTAAGATTAGGATGTGTACATCTCAGCATCATGTATGTTCATATGTACGACTACATGATTGTACACATTTACATGTATTCACATAGGCATATTTGCGTTCGCTTACTACAAGCTACGCAGGAATTGCGAATTTAAAACGCCTCTTAAAACGCATCTGAATAAATTTGAAAGAATGTGAAATTCACTGTTTCACGTTTAAAGATTTTCATTCTGCAATAGTTAGAGGTTTTTCGGTACCCTTCCTCCCAGCTGCTTTTATGAAATCTGTGTGCAAACGACAAAAATGCCAGTATAACAAATCGCTGAAAACAAAGGCCCACCTCCCTTTCTCTGCCTTATCCGCTTTAACAAGTTCTTTTTAATGGCTTTCTACTGATATTATGTTATTGTGGCAAGATTGCTGCAGGCGAACAAGGCAGACATACCTACATCCCAACTGGTGGCATTGGGGAGAAGTGAATGAAGCTTACAAGGAGGAAGCATTTTGTCAAGTTTACTTTTGCCGTTTGCGTTGACAGATTGATTTCCTCCTTTCAGCTCTCTGGAGGAATTTGTCTTTGTTTGTTGTTGTTGGTGGCTTTGACACATTTGCTATTTTAACAGCCCGGGATGTCGGAATGCGGCGTGTCACTGCGGGCACTTAAGCTCGCTTTTATCTTTAGAGAAAAACAAATCGTCGGATGCTATGTTGCCGGAGGGTGGCTTTCCATCGACGCTAGCGCGCGTCTTCCGTACTCAGATGGAAACGTCATCATTCGCTCGGTACACTTTTTATTGTATTACTTACTCTGCATTTTCTGCTTTATAAGTATTTGACAAGTATATCAATAAATTCATTAACGTTGTTGTTACTGCTCTTAGAGACGTTGGGTCGTAATTTGCTGTTCTTATCGGCAGTAAGAATTAAGTGAATTACTTTTGAGGACTACAGAGTTTGGTGGGTTGGTGAGAGGGGCCGAGATTGTCGGTGCTTGCCAAAAAACATTGTTACTGTGACCACCGGCAGTGTTTAGGACTGACGGGCGGCCTTCCTTCTCTCATTAATTTAATTGCGTGAAAAATGAGTCTAACCTTCATCCCCGACAGTGCTCCCGTCCGGTGGAGGTGGCTGGCGTCCAACGGGGTTGCTTGTGCAGTTGTACCAGCCCTTTCAGTTTGGTACATTAGGAAAATCAAACTTTCCCATTTATTTAATAGCCAAAGTGGCAAAGTATGCACACTGGCAAGCAACAAAGTTTTGCAAGACAGTTCTTAAGCTCCGTCGGACAAACAATTGGAGTAGCAATATCTGTAATGCGAGCATTTAATCCCATTTGGTTCATTGTGAGCACTTTGAAAATGTTTGGAGTCGGTCGAAATGGTGTGCTACTCGGTGTACTATTTACTTAGTCAAGATTGCAGCATCGGTCAACACAATTTTTCTGTTTGGGTTCTGCGAATGCGATTCTCGTTTGTACTGAAATGTCGGAAGAGTTTTAACGAATTGCTTGTTAAAGCTTAAATTAATGTGCCTGCCTTGAATTCTATTCTGAAGACAAGGGTGGCTAAAGCGAATCATATTTATTGATATTTGTATGGCCAAACATATTTCTTTTTGTAAAAGATGCAAAGCAAGTTTTAAGAAAAAGATTATATTAATAATATTAGTTATATCGGTACAGTAGACTTTTACAAGTTTGAGCTTTCAGAAATTCTGATCTGCCAGAAATTCAAGCTTAACATGTTACAACATTGTATGCTCTAAAATTGGTTCGAATTTGGGAAGTATTGTTTACGAATTCTTGGTTAAAATTGTTAAATTGGAACTCTGTCAAATACGACAGGGACGATGATATGCTAATAGAATGTCATGGCATGTCATTCAAGTTTTTAGCTGCAGTTCACAATTTTTTTTTACTTTTTAAATACATAAATTAAACAAACCTCTAGAAATTCGAACATTTCGAGAATTCAAAAATGTTTCCAAAGTGGTTCGGATTTGTATTCGCAGCACGAAATGTTAAACTTCTGAGAATAAAACTGCTTATGAGGCAGTTTCCAGCCAGCATTTCGAAAACGACGTAAATCGGTTCCTTCTATCTGTGTACAAATTCACACGCACAACACTACTTAGTGTTAGATAGATAGTCCTTAGTAGGAGATAGAAGGGGTTTTAGTGGGTGAAAGTCTCACACTCCGGCTTTTAAAGCCCTCCCTTCTGAAAAAAAAACACTACTTAGTCTCGTAATTGGAATGCCGTGCCAGCTATGTATCATACATACACATATGTACACACTTACACGTACGTATATAGGTAGGTACCCTACAAGAACAGTGACGGTCATTTGACCGGTCATATGACCGACATGCCTGACCGAAGTTTCGGTCAGCTCTCCGAACAAAGTTTCTATCATTTTTGTACAGGCGGTGTGAAAAAACTGATAGAAACTCTCGTGTACGTGTGATAAGAAGAAGCATCTGCTGACAAGAACTCGCATCGGAGTTAATATAATTATTAAGAGCCGGAGGCTGCCGTAGCTACGTAGCTCAGCTGGCTAATGCGTGCGGCCGCGAGTCAAATGCGACGCGCGAATCCAAGTTCAATACTGGATTGCGTTAACACCGAAAAAAAAAGAAAAACAACTTTTTTTTTCAATTTTTCTTTCGGCGGCTGTCCTCTCAGCAGGAAATGACAAACCTAACATTGCCTATGTCTCGTAATCGAGCTGAAATGCTGATGCAAATATCGGTCACAATGTGATGTATAAATCGGTCATTCATGACCAATACTCAATATTGAAAAAATGCAGGTTTTTATTGAAATTTTTTGGAAAAACCGTTTGCTTTTACTTCTGCCTGAATTTATTTTAAATTAATTTAAATGAAATAATATAAAAAAAAAATTGAATTTAAAAAAATTCATTTGCGGTCCTGCTTGGACGATCCCATATTGTCGCAATCGAAGGCGTTTGCTTAGCATCATTGGCTTCGGTACTTGCTATGGCCCAATATTGAAGCTACTGAAAAGTGCAGAATTATTTAAATATTCAAATAATATTATTTAAAGTAAATTTTAATTCGAATTCTTACCTTCATCTGTTTTTCCTTTTTTTTCGGTGTCAACGCAATCCAGTATTGAACTTCGATTCGCGCGTCGCATTTGACTCGCGGCCGCACGCATTAGCCAGCTGAGCTACGTAGCTACGGCAGCCTCCGGCTCTTAATAATTATATTAACTCCGATGCGAGTTCTTGTCAGCAGGTGCTTCTTCTTCTTACACATGCGTGTATAAGCGATCATCTCAGCAGGTCAATTTCAAAGCACTCTGATGACAAGTTCACAATGCTTGCTGACAAGTTCACAATGGGCCAAATTTCATGCGAATGTATTGGTAAATTTAAAAAATGTTATGAATGTAGTGGAGTTTCGGTCAGCCACGTCTTGTAGGGTACCCTACAAGGAATGCCTAACCGAAACTCCAGAAAAAAGTTCAAAATTTGTCTAAAAACCAACACATTCATAAAAATGTCCCAATTCTAACTAACACATACACATCCGCATTTCACATTTTGGGATTTTTTCCAGTAAGTGGGAATGAAAGAATATATTTGCATTAGTACCTTCCATATTCTCTGTATGAAAGAGTGAGATAACGATATAAACGTGGCGTGCCACCTGATTTTATGCACAAAATGTGGTAGTGCTACGAGAAGATTTCAACTGGTACGTCAGGCAAGCGTCCGCTGGCGAATTAATTTTTGTGGAATGTTTTGAAGGTAATAAAATCTTTACTTGACTAAAAAATAACATTGGCGCATAATCATAGTCCCGCATAAAAGCCGGCTTTAGTTAGCAAAAGGCTAAAAAGATAAAGTCGACTTTAATTTTTTAGTTACCATAGTCAGTTTAGAACATGCTTCTACGTAGCAGCGACTTTTTGAAACAGCAAACGAAAGCAACGGCAACTCTACAAAAACAAATGAGAATATATTTTCGGAATTATACCATACCGATTTATTTTGTAACCAATTATTTTGCAATATTTGGTTTCCTGAACACTAATTAGCACTTAAAAAGAGACGACTTCGGTCGACTACTTGTGAAAAGCAGACGGCAGCCTAAAAAAATCGATCGCACAATTTACTGAGAATTAATCTGCCCATCTCTGACATAAACCAAACAAACAAACAGCTGATTGATCTGAAAATTATTGCCTACTTTATGGGGTAAAGAAAACAATTGTATTCTATTGCTGCTTGGTTCTTGAATGTTCAAAACATCAATTACAAACTGAGCAGCAACTTTTTCGAGCCGGTGACGACTATAGAAGTCCTCGTCATCGAAGTCGAAGGGATCGATCCGGCTTTTATATACTTTTCGCCGTCTCAGCACAATGTCGTCGTTCATAATATTGAAATCTCTTTCAATTTCCTCGAAATGAAGCATTTTACTTCGACTTATTTCGTTTTTTGAATTTAGAGTATTTTGAAAAAGTGACATTTCTGCTCATTTTGACTCATTGCTAACTGGTTTAGCAACAGCTTTTGCTTGTATTAAAGTTAGAGTATACTTTAAGCGTTAAAGTATGCTTTAACTCGACTATGATTGACTTAGAGCCGACTTTATTTAAAAGTATACTTTATTGATCTTAAAGTGTACTTTATTTCGACAATGACTATGCGCCATTAAATTTAATTATTATTTCATGATTGTTTTATATAGATGTTTTCCGAAGTTATGGATATGGCTAATTCAACAGAAGAACCCTGGAGGCTAAAACCATAGGCGCCAGAAGAAATATTGTGTTTTTTTTTTGGTGTCTTTTTCGCTTTTTATCATTGTATTTCTGTTTTGTATAATAACAAAATAAATTTTTATTAAACTAATCGTGCAAATAGTCTTAATGTATATTTACATTATGACTATCAGGTACATCTAACTGATGATTTGGTTAGATGTAGCTGATTGTTATGGTAGACATACCGAATCGTACGTTATGTCTACCAGATAGGTCTGACCGGTTTGTCGGTTAGACGTAACTGGTTGTTACGGTAGACATACCGAATCGTACGTTATGCCTACCAGATAGGTCTGACCGGTTGGTCGGTTAGACGTAACTGATTGTTACATGCGAGACTCCATGTGAGTAAGCGAGACAGCTGTACGTTTGCCAAGATTTCGGAGTGCATGCGTTAGAAGGTGATATCAAATCACACGTACACGAAATCAAGTCACACGTACATAAAAGGACTAGTCAGATTTTTCACACGGCTAGAACAAATCTGACTAGAAATATAACCGATATGTTGGTTATTTATACCGGTTATATAACTAGTCATATGACCGGTAGTCTCCTTGTAGGGTAGGTAGATGTGGCGGCTCTCACGAGAGCGCACGTAGGAGAAAATAAGGCCCATTGTGATGCCACTGGATCGTTATCCCCTTCATATTAGTAGGTCTCAAACCAACCTGATCAATTAATGAAGCGTATTAGGCCTTTGGTGTCGACGTTTGATATATCGGCGAGGTTGTCGGTGTGGTAAAAACCTAAGAGTTTTTTGCGAGTGCTGCAAAGAGCAGGGCAGGTGCAGGAAGTGTAGGATGGTTTCTTCCTCTTCTATGTCTCTGCAGCTACGGCAGCCCTAGTCTTCTTGCGTGGCTACCGAGGATGCAGTGCCCAGTGATTACCCCGACAACAGCCCTGAGCGTGCCCCTTTTGAGGTTTAGCAGACTTCTGGTGCGCGTCCAGTCCAGCTTTGGCCAGGTTTGTTGCGCTGTCTTGCCTGTCTCAGAGGCCGCCCAAGCGATGTTGGCGGCTTTAGTCGCGGCCTCCTCTAGCACCAGTTTGCAAGTACTTAGCGGGACACCCAAGCCAGCAAATTCTGTGGATAGCCCTTCGGTTGTGCCTAGTCTGGCCAGTTCGTCCGCCCTACAGTTCCCCGGGATGTCTCTGTGACCTGGGACCCATAATAGGTGTATGTTAAGCTGCTCAGCCATCTCGTCGAGAGATCTGCGGCAGCTGATCACTGTTTTTGATGTTAAGACATGAGACCCTAGGGCCCTGATAGCCGCTTGGCTGTCAGAGAGTATGCTAACATCTCGTACTGAGATGCTGCGCTCGTTGATCAGCTTCAGGGCGGCTTCAATGGCCGTTACTTCCGCCTTTAACACACTACAGTGGTCCGGTAATCTAAAGGAGTAGTTTATACCCAATGAGTCCGAAAAGACGCCTCCGCCGACCGCTCCATTTAGCTTAGAGCCATCAGTGAAGACCTGACATGAGTTATCTGTTAGTGGTGTTAAGCCGTCCTCCTAGCTGCTCCTATCTGGGATGGTACATGAGAACTTCTTGTTGAAGAGAAGTTGAGGAGGAGAGTAATCGAGTTCTCCAGTTTGTCCTAAGAGAGAGAGTATCCTATTGTGACCCGTATTTGATTCCGACCAATGGCCGAAAGCTCGAAGTCTTTGGCTTGTAATTGCCGCCGACTTCTTACAATGTAGGTCTAATGGGATGAGGTGAAGTAAAGCTTCTAAGGCTGAGGTTGGGGTAGTTCTAAGAGCACCTGAGATAATGATACAGGCTGCCCTTTGAACTTTCTGCAGGTGTTGGAGAAGTGTGACTTTTTCTAAAGCTTCCCACCAAACCAAACACCCATACGTTAGGATGGGCTTGACTACGGCTGTATAGACCCAGTACGTTAAGTTTGGTCTTAGACCCCAGGTTTTACCCAGTGCCTTCTTGCAGGTATATAAGGCAACCCTTGCCTTTTCAACCCTATGGAGGATGTTTGGTTTCCAGCTTAATTTCTTGTCAAGAATGACTCCTAAGAATCGAGCCTCATTCTTTTATGGGATCACTGTGTTATTGAGTTTTAGAGGAGGTATGGCAGGTGGCTTATACTTCCTCGTAAAGAGGACCACTTCTGTTTTCCCGGGGTTGATGCCTAGCCCACGACAGGTTGCCCAGTCGCTGACCTTGTTTATCAGTACTTGCATTACTTGCAGTTCGTTAACCACAAGGTTCCAAAGGAGAGGGGAGAGGACCCCGCCTTGTGGGGTACCCCTACTCACCCCTCTGAGATGGACGATTCACCTAGTTCAGCGCAGATAACTCTGCTTTGCAGAAGCTTATCCACCCAGTTCACCAGGCCACGCTCCACCCCAAGCCTGGTGAGTGCGCCGGTGATAGCCAACGGTTCGACGTTATTAAAAGCTCCCTCTATATCCAGGAAAGTTGCTAACGTATATTCTTTGTAATCAAGAGATTTTTGGATCGTCTCGGTCAGAGAGTGTAGAGCAGTGTCTACGGATTTACCCTTAATGTAGGCATGCTGGTACGGCATGCTGGACGTACGTATATAGATATGTATGTATCTGCTAGGACAATGATTGGCCACAATAACTGTTTTAACGATAATCCAATTGGTCTTACATGTTATTTCCGAGGAGCAACTGATATACATATGCGGACTTAAAGGTACTCCGACAATGTCGAATCTTACATCCATTCAGTCCAAACTCCCATATTTAAAGGCACACATCTATACGACGTATTTACATAGTACTTTATATATTTTGGATGGGCGTCGGGACGAAGAACACTGCACCAAAGCATTGCCCTTTCAATAACTTCTGCAGAGCTGAAATGTTTATGTGAATAAAATGTACACGTGTATGTACAAATGTTATATGTAATATGTATGTTGCGTGCATGTGCGCCTATCAATTGTACAACTTGGTGTATTGTGCGAAGCCTGCCGACCCCCAACTTTGGGTGTACTCAGACGAAGACCAAATCGAACCAGCAGAGTAGCAAATCCAATCAAATTGATACAAAGCAAATAAACAGCTTGTGCTGCCAGCAAACAACAAGAAGCCGTCTTCTCCGAATTTCCCAACCGAACATGTGGTGGACTCTGGCTACACAGCTTTAAAAACGAAATTTTGCTTAAATTGTACGGAATACGTACTGATTTTTAGTTTGGACTGGCGCCACTCCGTAGCAATGCATGTCACTAAATATGTGCATAACTCCTGCAACAGGGCAAAACATTCACATTATTAAATTGCTTCAGTTAATACTGCGACCTGGCAGCACACCCACGCGGCACGTGATTGTGTTTGATTAAAAGTAAAATCTGTGAAGCGTTAACCACACGGCTTTCCCATCGGGCCGAGCCCGGTGCCGGTCAACATGCCGGCATGCAATCGACACTTGAGCCGTTATTGTGTACATATGTATGTACATATGTACACACAAGTATACGAGTATTGTCGATACACTCTGACGCACACGCCGCAGGATCAGCCGGGCTATTCAATATGAAACTAAGTCAATCGAAATAATTGATATAAATCTGACATGAAAAGGACATTGCTGGCCGGAGGGGTGTGTAACAAGGGACGTAAGTAATGTGGCCGGCAATCACGTGCATGACTGGACGATTGAAAATGTGGCAGATTGACGGTGCACGGAAACAACACATTAATATTGACTGAATTCAATTGGAAAACAGCTGACGAAGCGTTCGCTTGAAACTTAATTTTTCTTTCGGTAGCTGCTTTCTCAGCAGACCTATGAAAAAGCTACCAACTCCTTCCCTTCCATCCGTCTACAAACTCTCACGCACAGTGCTGTTGTCCAGGATGGTAGTGGAGTGTGTCAGACGGAAGAGAGGCCGAAATCCGGTAGTCTTCTTGGACACGACGAGACTACTTTCCCCCCCCCCCCCCGTTTTCGAGGGTGCTGAAGATGATGGTGCTGGGCAAACTGCTTTTTGGGCGGGGGAAGACCCTCAAAAGGGTTAAAACCCCCTTATTACGCCCACTATGGTAACAAAACTCATCTATGGAAAGCTTTTGTAAGGCAATATGGGTATCAAACGATTCAGCGTGCAGCGTGTCATTGCGGCAAACATAGGCTATAATATAATCGGCCACGCCCACTTTCCGCGCCCACTTAACTAACAAAACAAAGCTACACTATATGTTTGTAAATAAATGTTGATGTAAAATGATTCTGTGTTTCATAGGGCTAAACATAGGTTATATGAGATTGACCATGCCCACCTGATACGTTTTCCCGCCACGCCCACTATAATGACAAATCAGCCATGGTATATTTGTCATAGCAATATGGGTATCAAACGATTCAGCGAGTATTAATGTAATCTCGGAAAGTGTAAAATCGGAAAGTGGGCGTGGTCGATTATATTATAGCCTATGTTTGCCGCAATGACACGCTGAATCGTTTGATACCCATATTGTTATGACAAATATACCATGGCTGATTTGTTATTATAGTGGGCGTGCCGAGAAGGCGTATCAGGTGGGCGCCGTCAATCTAATATATCCTATGTTAACATCAATGAAACACGGAATCATTTGGTATTAATACTGATTTACCGACATATACCGTAGCTTCGTTTTGTTAGTTTAGTGGACGCGGAAAGTGGGCGTGGCTGATTATATTATAGCCTATATTGCCGCAATGACACGCTGAATCGTTTGATACCCATATTGCCCTACAAAAGCTTTCCATAGATGAGTTTTGTTACCATAGTGGGCGTAATAAGGGGGTTTTTAACCCTTTTGAGGGTCTTCCCCCGCCCAAAACGCAGTTTGCCCAGCACCATCGTCTTCAGCACCCTCGAAAACGGGGGGGGGGAAGTAGTCTCGTCGTGTCCAAGAAGACTACCATGTTATGTTAGCCTTTAGTCGGAATCGGACTGCCGTTTAAAGATAATGCAGCTAAAGAATCTGAAAAGTAGTTTTTCAGTGCTCCCGTAAAAGAATAAATTAATTGTCGAGTTCGGCTCACTGCAAAGATATCCAATCAATTTGGATACGCAAAGAAAATCGAATCAACGAAATAACTTTGTTAAAGCGTGTAGCACAAATTACCCTGGACACGCCGGATGGACTAAGTGACAACGCTTTGATGTAAACGGTGGCCAAAAATAGTAAATGTTGTTCGAATTAGAAATTTAACACATCCAATTTTTAGTAAAAAAAAGTATATATGAAAAATTATTGAAATTTGCTTACTGCCACGCCTACCTGTCATACAAACAAGTTTGATATATTCAAATAAATCTATTCAAAATAATCGTAGAGCGGTAAAATTTGTTATTTGAAATTATAACAATGTATTTTCCCTACTTCCCAAAATGGTCGGGATGTCATGTCTACTTTCAAAGTTTATGGTACTATATCTTTTAAAATATTGATACTACAGAAATAAAATTTAAGTTATAGCTTTATTCTGAGATACCTAATTTAAAGATATAAATTGGACCGGATGCCACGCCTACTTTATGAATAATTAGCTTTATCAGTGAGAATATTAATCTTGTGAGCTACATATACTTGTATATGCAGTGAAATTCCTCATTACGGACAGTCCTTATAACCGGACAGCTTCAATAGCCGGACATATTTCGCAGGCACAGCAATTTCATTAAGTTTTTTGATTAAAAGATCTCTCATAAACGGACAAAATTCAAAAACATGTGAAACCAGTTTTTTTAAATTCTATCTACTATCCTATAATAAAAATCGCACTCGTATTTGAAAATGAACATTTTAAATTAAGGCAATCAGTGTTTAGGCAATAAATTATTACAAAATGTTTTCAATCAAAGTGGTATTAAAATGTCAAGACTTATACAATGTGTATTTTTGTATGTATGTATTTTTCCCATACACGTAATAAAAAATAATAAATAAAAATTATGAATTCATACCTAATATATGCACCTAATTGGCACACACAATTACATTCTAAGTTCAAAATATCCGCACAGAGTCGCGCGATATAATAGTTTCCAACATCAATTTCTAATAACATCGACTTTCTATTAATATCTTTGATAAAAAATGTATCAATATCATCGACATGCTTCTTCTTTTTGGTACATTATTTTTCGGCATCAGAAATTAAATGGTCTAACGATAATAATAGGCGAGTTAAAATGTCACCATCGCAGGCAGAAAGTAAATCATTCGTTTGAAGCAAAATGTCATAATTGTTTGTAAAACCTTGAACTGGTGGCCTATTTTCCAATTCTCACTGTTTATTTTCATTTTATACCCAGATTCCAACACATCTACTGTCTATCTTCTTCTTCTTCTATGTACAGGGTGGACGGAAAGTTTCTGCATACATCGTTTCAATTGTAATATACTTAAAATTCTGATTGCTTGTTTTATTTGAAAACGAAATGGGGAAATCCCCAATAATGTGATGGTTTGAAAATCCTAAGCAGTTCCCTCGTAGATCTACAGCGATTTTAATGCAGGACGATGCGCGATGTCATACGGCGAAACGGTCAATAAGTGTTGCTAAAAGTCTATTTAAGCTAGTATCGGAAGACTGGCCGGGAAATTCGCCAGATTTTAATCATATTGAACTATCCAGGATTCAAGATTCAGTATTTCGGAGTCCAAAACCTGTCAATAGACTTCAACTCATTGGTCGAAACGTCGGTCTTGTGCGAAAGTTTTCGAAAGCGAGTCCTAGAGTGCTGCGAAAAAAATGGCACACATACACAATATTAATGATCAATTGAGTTTTGCTTGGATATGATTTAGTGGTTTAAATAAAAAAAATTGTAAAAGCAATACAAATGATTCTTAACGGTGTTTTTTTTATGCAGAAACTTTCCGTCCACCGTGTATATAAAAATCATTTGCCGTCCGTTAGTCTTGATAAAACAACGGGCGTGGCACCGCCCATAGAACACAAATTTTTAATATAGGAAAGCATAAAAATTATAAGTCGCACAGCATTGAAATTTTAAGTACCATCGTCTCATCTACGTGCCGTTTTATTGGGAAAATGTTATGGGCATTGGACTGGGGGCACTTATTTTGTGACTCAAACTTTCCGCCTAACACAATTCGACTGGAAGCCCAGACAACTAAAATCTTAAATATTATATATTATAATATTATATATAATATAATATATATAATATATAATCTTAAATATTATATATTTAAGATTTTAGACAGACAACTAAAATCTTAAATATTATATATTTAAGATTTTAGTTGTCTGGAATAACTGCGAAACTACAAGTCGCACACCATTAAAATTTAGTATACCGTCGTCCCATAGACGTGTCGTTCTACTGGTATCACATTCACATGGATCTGTTGTTCAACTGCTAAAATTTTATGCGCGTTAGATTTTTGAAATTTGCTGATAACTTAGAAAGTTGCTGATAACTTTGGAACTAAAACTCGCATATCACTTGGTAGACGTGCCCTTCGACTGGAAGAATGGGGAGGGCATTGAAGGATGGGTCGTGGTACCGCCCAAAAAACTCAAATCTTTAATATGAATCTTTAGTATGAATCAAAACCATCTTTGAACTTAGTTTGAGGATTTAAATATTGTAAAGTCTTCAAGGAAAGTTCGACAACTTTGAGTGGCGGTGAAAACAATTCCATATCTGTAATGAAAATACCGTGAAGTTCAAACCGTCCACGATGCGTCCAAGTTGGAAGTTTCTCAATTGGAAGTTTGATAAGAATTAATAATCTCTTATGAAAGTTACTGTTAAATCTTTTTAGGTGGTACAACGTTAACCAGGTCATCTAGTCGCTTGATACATTAAGCTTGCTCTCCATGTTCGTTGCATACCACGCATCAAATAGATCACTCAACATATCATGTCTTTCACTACAAAATTGACCATAAAATGCAGGACAGCAGACAGGGGCGTAGCCAAGGGAGGGGTTTAGGGTGTCAGAACCCCCCCCCCATAGCCTATAATTTGTCAACATTTTCAATCACTATGCATCGTATGTACGTTCCCACATTAGCAAAAGGTCTTTTCATCTTTAAATATTTAAAAGAATATTAACAAAACCTTTTTTGTACCGAAACTAATTTGTTTTTTTAATAGTCACGTTTAGGCTTAATGCAGCGATTTGCATGTTCTAAAAACATGTCTAAAGAGTAGTTTAGTTCGTCGACCGGAATGTCCTTCAGGATGTCGGTACAAGCCTTTTGGATGGTTTCTACGTTCTCAAAGCGCTTTTTTTCATCGGCAAATGCATTCTTTGAAAAGGTGAAATTCGCACGGTGCCACATCATGTGAAAACAAAAAAAAACAGTCAAAACAAGTGTCAATAGATGGGATGGCATCCTTCGATAGCCAAATGTTCAGTTAAAATGCAATAAATTTATGCTATTGAGATGCTTAACCTTCGCCTTACTAAAGATGATCCCAGGCACTTCCGCTGCTATTTTGAGTAAACTCACAATAAATATATAATAATTTATAAATTTTTTTCATACTTCAGTATTTAGTATCTTTTTCTGACGATAGTTCGTATTTCGAAAAAAGGCCTAACTTTAATGATTTATTTTGAGACTATGAAAATATTAGAAGATTTCTTTCCAGAGGGTTTATTGAACACATAATGAGGTACGCAAAAAAAAATTTATCGTGAGTTTTAATCAAAATGGTAGCGAAAGCGCCTGGGATCACCCAGGTACATTTGTATAAAAAATGACAAAATTCAAGTTTAAACATGAACAAAATTTCAAAAAAACTATGTTTTCTTGTTATTAAAAATTACCTTAAAATTTGTGGAGATATTAAACATGAATATTAAAAAGATCACCCGGGTGGGTATAAGTAAAGCGAAGGTTAAATCCAATTTCAAGAATTTCAATGAAGATTTTGGCTAATCTCAGTTGGCTAACACGTTGGTCATCATTTATGTTCTGACAATCGTTTTTAAATCGCTTTTACCACTTATGAACTCCACCACGGTATAAACAAAAATCGCCATAAACTAAGTTCATCAATTTAAAGCTTCGGTTAAAGTTTAAACATTTTTAAAACAATAGTTAATATTGGATCTTTGTTCGATGCACATTTTTGTACATACTTCCACTTCAGATGCAATAACTTCGCTTTCAGTCCACCGAATTTCATGAAATTTTTACTAAAAATCAGGTTTTTAATGCATTAAGTCACATAAGCCACAACCAAATGCCCTATTTGGAAAGTGCACTTGACTTTAAAAAACATGTAATACTAAACTGGCATAAAAAATTTTTTAAAACCCCCCCCATGACCAAGTTCTGGCTACGCCCCTGACAGCAGATATTAGCAGCCGAAGTTTTGTTATGTAAACTGTCAAAATTATGGTGAACCCTGGTAGACATTTTTTTTCAATGCTCTCACAAATCATCCAGTACGATCGAGCTAACACATTAATAATAGTCCAAAGTACTCGTAGTGGTCAAATAACATTCAATAGTATTTTTGTCATTCTTTGCTATTAAGAAACAAGAACTATTAATCCGTCCTTACACAGGGGTGTATTATACCGCAAAAGCACTTTATGACGGATTACTTCCGTTATTATAATTGTAATTGCATATGTAATTTCAATGCATCTAAATTTAGTTTGATCTGTTTATGAGCGAATAGAAAGAACAATTCGTTTGTAGTGTTTTAAATTGACATAAGCTTGGCTCATTTGACATAAGCTTGGAGTGCGATACACCCAAGTGTGAGATTTATGTAATAAAAATAAGCAAGAGCACAGTAAAAACTGGTTTAGGTAAAGTGAGAAAAATTAAACAATAGTTAAGTTATCTGTTTAACCTTCGCCTTACCAAAGAATTTTTTGTACGTCGTGTACCAATACCCACCCAGGTGACCTCAGTGTTTTTTGTATAGGTATATGGCAAATGAAAGCCGGAATCCTCACATTCCTGTATTACGCCTTCTCTGTTTTGTTACTGCTTACAATTCAAATTCGATTTTTTAGAAACAAATTTGAATTTTTGGAAAAAAATTTGAAATTTTGGAAAAAAATTTGAAATTTTGAAAAAAAATTTACCAATCAAGATCAACATGTCAATAAGTTCATCTGGTGCTGTTGACTTGAGAAGTTCAGTGTGAAAAAAACTAGTAACAATGATTAGTGGTAAGGATTTTCGATGTTTGTCTGCATCCATTACGGCGGATGAGCAGCTGTTTGGGTATAGGGACCGTACTCGGTTCAACCAATATATGCCGTCTAAGCCTGCCAAGTATAGCGTTCAAATCTGGTTGGCATGCGATTCAGCCACCTACTATGCACGGCATAGACAAATTTACACTGGAAAAGTTAACAACATTCGAGACGTTAATCAAGGTGAGCGTATTGTGAAAGATTTGGTCGGTATATACAGAGGGTCAGGAAGAAACGTTACCATGGACAAATTCTTTACAACGTTGCCATTAGCCAAAGAGCAAGCAAATTGGAACATGTCGATTGATACAGTTAAAAAACAAGAGGTATGTTCTCAACGAGTTCAAACCTTTACGAACCAGAGAAGTCACATCAAGCTTATTTGGCTTTACTGAAAATGTGACTATGTGCTCTTACGTCCAGCTAAAAACAAATCCATCCTTTAGTTGGCTACAATGCGCAGAAATGGTGCTGTGTCTGGACCAGACAAAAAACCAGAAAAAATATGATATTACAACACCGTGTGACAACATTTTTCACACCGGGAAAAATCCAAATGTGCTTTAAACTATAGACCAAATATAGTCATACTGCGTACTCAGTTTTTCATATCTACATCCTTTGTCCTTTTAAAAGGACTTCACAATTTTGAAGGGGATACAAAATAAAAAAAATATTAAAAATACTTAACCTCTTTAGAATATGGCAATATGTATATCAAATGAAAGAGGAAAGGCTCAAAAATTTAAATAAAATTGATTTTTTATCTATTTGGAAAAAATGGATATGAAAAATGTCCTTTGAAAATTTTAATCCTTTATATCCTTGAAAATTTATATAAAATTTTCTTGAAAAGTAAGTATGTTTAAACCCGAAATCTCCTTGATCACGTGTCAAAATTTCATTATTTTCTCTTCAATGAGAAATACACGCATGAAATGCAAGAAGCCAACATGTGCAGAACACAGCGTCAGCCAAACTAAATGTGAAAATTACCATCTCAATCCGTCCACACCATCATACCAATAATATTTATTTATTAAAACTAAAATTAAATAAAATTAACTGCGTACAAACTTTTTAAAACCAGTTTTTTCCCTTTTATAAGGCAAGGTAATAAGAGTATTTGACTAGGGTCACCCGGGTGGGTATTGGTAAACGATGAATACAAAAAGACAATTTTCATGTTTAATCATGAAAAATATTTCCCAAAAATTTGTTGTTTATATTATTGAAAACTAATTTAAAATTTGTTCAGTGAGTCGAAATCATAACTGGATTGGATTAATACTCGGGCAGATATCAAACAATAAATATCAAAAAGGTCACCCGGGTGGGTATTGGTAAGGCGAAGGTTAAAACAAGTAATTTTCTTTCAACGCTTTTCCCCGCAAATAAGCGTTGCATAAAAGCAACACTGGCGAAATAAGTTGTCAGTACTTTTTCCGCTTCTACTTCGCTTATGAACGTATTGAACTTAAAATAGTCACGCTTATCCATTAATAAAATATAGTCCACAGAATATAGTTCAGGTCAAATTTTTTATGAGGCGAATTATGATACTTTCGCAACACCCACTGATGCCTTTAGATTTTTCCCCACTTAATAAGTATAGTTTGTATATAAGGCACTTGAAATTGTGTTTTTAGTATATTTCATATCACTTATCAGCGGAATACTATATACTATACATACAAATATCTCCGATGTGTGCTGATTGAAACATATATATGTATGTATGTTTATCAATTCAAGTTCAGATTGGTACTAAATTAGAAAAGTACGATAATTAATCGTAATTTTTAATCAGTATTTTAGTTGGTTGTTCGAAATTCGCAACAAATCATTCTATTTCTTATTAAATGTTGAGATCATTGCTGGCAATATTCAGATTGTGATTTTGCACTATGACAGAAGAAACTGAATTATCAATTGGTAGTGAGTGTAATCAAGTACTTCAGTAACATGGGGGTCCGATAAGTGTTATCTTAAAAACGTACGCACAACATTTTATTCAAACTAGATAAGTTGTCGTGGAACTTTTGAGCCATAAAGATAAGTTTGAACAAATATTATGCAATCGTTTCGTTTCGATACCGCAATCGATGAAGCTTGACGTGCGGTAAGGACACTAAAATTTCGACAGTTCTCTGGAAGAGACAGTTCCCTATAGTGGATTACAAATAACCGCCATTGCCAAAATGCCTCTACTCTATACATGCATAACTTTCCCTACAATATCGGAGATTGTTTAATTCTTAGTCAAAATTTGCAAATATTTGTTTATTTGTTAACATCTTATCTCTTTCACCTTTTCTGTTGAGATAGTGTTCTCATTAAAACGATCAGCAACGAAATGTTAACTATTCGGCAATTTTAAACTCTTTTTTTGATCGGTGAAAAACTTTTGGCCAACAGATGAGAAAAGTATACAAATTAGTATTTTGTACAGACCTAAGTTCGAGCTGTCACTAAGGGCCAAAACGCGTTTATAGCCGCTTTTCAGTTTTTGCGGCTGAACCTGAAAACTTTCCCCAACGGATTGTTTGAGACCGGTCATCGCAGCGGCTTCAGACAAACCTCTAAAAGCACGCCAACTTTTCCGAAGTTATAGTTTCTTCTGAAATTTTCGGAACTCCGTGCGAATTGCCGCGGCGCTTTTTTCGCTGTGAACGTAGGTAAATGTTGCAGAAAGCTTGGTGTTTTCGTTACTGCTTGTCCTGTTCAAACACGCACCGCCGCTCAAATGAACGCATTCCGAATCTTTCACCATTTGCCATTCCGTAAAAGCATTTTCCGATAAACATAGCACTGCGCGAACTAACACATACTTCTCTGGGTCAATCACATTCAGACGGCGATTTGTGGAAAGCAACACAAGCAATGCGACGCGTGAATTTGCCATTAACACTGCCAGGAAGTAGTTGCATTGCTGTGGCTAATTCGTCTGGCCAATCAAGCCAAAACTGCCGCTGAAGTTGCTCCCTTCCACCGCAGCACATTCCGCGCCAAGCAACCGCATTCCAAATACAGGCGATCTAATCAAACGCACTTGAACGAGGACGGCGCACGCCTACATCACTTCCCTGCATTTGCTCTTTGGCATGTTTTCGCTCAGCTCATTTTGAAAATATTTAATCAAACAGATTTGCCTTGATTTTGAAAGTGTGCCAAAATTCCGTGGGTATATGGCTAGCGAATGTGACGACAGTGGTCTGCCAGACGGTGGCGTCGGCAAGTACTCAACGGCTACATCGACGCGGAGGACGGCGTTCGGCACGGCAGACGAAACACAATCATGCGGACTATCCGCGACTTTTTTAATTTAGGCACACAAGCTTATTTTCGATTGTTCGCCTGCCCCTTGGAGGAAAACTGAATTGTCGCCGCCACGTCGGTGTTGACCAACTGCTGCTGGTAATCGCCGCCGCCGTCGCTGTGGCAATACGCGTGCGAGCGCAACTCGGGCACAACAAGCAGAGCGAAATGTTCGATTTTGTGGACTCTCCGACTATTTAAGTATGTAGCTATTTATTTCACCCAACATTTGACTTGGATGTAAACTTACAATTCTGCGCTGCGCTTTCCGTGCTTAGCAATTCGTAGAATCACGAAATCGAAACTTTGTTGGCTGGTGTGTGCCGCGCAGTTTGAACTGAACCCTCAGAACGTTCTGCCAATGAGACACCGCGTTTGATACTGATTCCAAATTGTAGTAAACAAACCAATTCAACCCCACGTACGCGATGGTGTGTTGTGGAACTCTACGATTGCAACACCACGGGGAGGGGGTGGCGTATGCACAGGCAGAGGCATCGAGTAGGGCTGGGGCTTTAGCATGCCATAGGCATGGGCATGAATGAATGAATCGTGCAGAGCCGACTGTTGTGATTATTTCACCCCAAAGACTTAACCCGAGTGTGAAAGCATAAACTCACTCAATGGCATGCTCAACTGGCCGGCAGTACCACCACTGATAAGAAGCAGCAGCAACAGTGGGAGTTGGAAGCTTGGGATTACGTTAGACCTGAAAACGCACGCTTTATTATCCAGCAACATGTACATACTGTATGGGTCCGAACAACACTTTTGTGTTGGATTCCAGCATTTTAGATTCCCCGGGATTTCGGGACTTAAAAATAGCAATCGCTTGATTTTTCGAAATTGGGTCTATGTAATTTTTTTCAGCAGAAAATTATAGAAGCTAGTCAAATATTTTATATAAACACATACTTTGTCTATTAAGCTGTCGTTTTTATGAAATAAAACAGTATTTTACATATTTATTTTAACAAAAGTTGTATCAAATTCGTATAAAAATATAGCGAATCACAACAAACCATTCAAAGTGCTTCTATATGACGTTCTGTAAATCGTCAGCTTTTATCCAGTCTTCATATCATATTGCTAGTACGCCTCTCGAGAGGCTAAGCGTATTCACAGACCTTGGTGTAATCTTTGACCCCAAGTTGCCGTTTGTTAATCATGTGAACTTCATTATCTCTAAATCCTATTCTTTGCTAGCATTTGTCCGTCGTAATAGTTTAGAATTCTCTGATCCCTACACGCTCAAGCTCCTGTACACTTCTTTTGTTAGATCTCGTCTAGAGTATGCGTCTTTTGTCTGGAATCCATATTATTCTTCTCATTGTAATCGTATTGAACGAATTCAAAAAAACTTCTCGAATTTTGGCCTTCGCTCTCTCAAGTTTTCCAATCCCATTCCTCCGTATCTATCGCGTTGCTCTCTCATAAACCTTAAATCTCTTGAGAGTAGAAGAACTATCCTCTCTTTGGTGTTCGTCCATGAGGTTATTAGTGGTTCTGTTGATTGTCCTTACCTCCTGAGTCTAATTAACTTCAATGTTCCTTCTCGTGTCCTCCGTCACTACGACTTATTTGTCATATCTCCCTGCAGGTCTAATTACGCCTTGAAAGCCTCTTTGGTGAGAGCGCTTTCCGAATTTAACAAGATCTGTGGTTCTCTTAACCTCGATCTTTCGATCTCCAAACAAGAATTAAAATCACGTCTGAATTACTTTTATAAATAATGTCATTCTTATTGTTATTCTATTCTTAAGTTCTATTCCTATTGTTATTCTATTTTTAAGTTCTTATATTGTTGTTTGCTTAGTCTGTAAGTTCATTTACTGTAGACTTGAAATAAATGAAATTAAATGAAATGAAATCATTCATCTTTTGTAAGCCAACTAACTACTTACAGTAAGTTACAACTTAGTTTATAGAGATCAGAGGCATGGTTTAGGGAACAGTTTTTCGATTTTGATACTCCGGACTCCACACTTTATGAAGTTTAATGAAAAAATACATAACCAACAAATTGGAAGCTGGAGTAGGGGTAAAGGACGTCGCATCGAGTTCTAAGTACACGAAAGTGCTAGGAAATAGCTCAGAAGTTTGTGTTATTCTTAGATGGTTAAATGTAGGACCGAGATGCAATCATTTCTTTTTTCAAATATTTTTTACGAAAAACCAGTCAACCCTTAAGGCACCAACACTTAACTTTCACTCTGTGCATGGGGTATAGGATATCCCACTGCGACAATTTGTAAAGGTATTTATTTCTTAACGATATAATATATATTTATAGTAAAATTATTTCACAATTCTCTGTTTATTATTGTACTTATTCCCTTGCAAAATGTATGTGAATTCAAATCACTATGCACGGTTTAGGCTTCAAAAACAAAGCACAGAGTGAAGGTTGATCCCGAAGCATCAGTCCCGGGATTTCGGAGCTACTAAAAACAGCCTGGATGCCGGGATGTCGAAAATTGGGATCCCGGGATTGAATACCCTAGTAGTATCCGTCACACCTGCATTACATTCAATAAGTACTCCGATGTGAAGTTACGCAACGCTTCAGTTTAGAGTGTTTGGTTTGTTACTGATAAGAATTTAATTGGCCCATTGCCTATACCGCCGTCTGAAGAGCGCCAAATAAATAACTATCACAGACACCGAAACAAACACATACATATAAATATATAGCAACTGATAACAAAGCTGTGGGCGGCAAGGGCGGACGGTAGCGCACACTTTCCGCCAGCAAGCGAAGTCGGCTCACCATTACCACAACCAGCAGCATCGTTGCTATCAGCGAAACCAATAGCAAAAACAGTCTGCTTGGAGAACTGGTGAGCGTTATCAGCGGACAACAAGCCATATACGATGCGGCGACTTACCATTCACATCTCATAGCGCTCACGGCTAACTTGAGCGAAATGTTTTTCGTGTATACAAATCGTACAGTTTCTACTCTCACTCAGAGCACCCCGCAGTCCCAGCCAACCTCGCCCACAAGGTTTGCCCTGTGCATGGCTCGAGTGCGATTGCGAGCAATGAGAAAGTGAAATTTTTCCTGCTCTCCAACAAGAAAAGCACTCTTTTGGCGAAACGGCATTTCGCAGGAAGGGGTTTGTTTACGTTTCGATTGGACGCTAATTCAAACAACATATAGACTCCACATATATTATGGACGTACAAACCAATCTGTGCGCAAGACAGGCAGCAAACTGGTGCCGGCATGCGGTAAAGCAGCAAACGGCATTGATCAGCATCTCCGACTTTCTACAACGGTTTTCACAAACATTTTCGTTGTCCATAGACTTTATTAAAGTTGGCGGTTGGCTTGTTCGTTGTGTTCGTGAACTTCGTTCTGGGATCCAGTGTTAGACTATAGAGTTATGGCCTCCCAGATTATTCAGGAGATTACGGCAATTCTTGACATGTGTTAAGGAGGCCGCGTAGGATGGTAAAGCTTTTAGGGCCGCTTGACTGTCGGTTAGTATATACTAATGTGCACCAGAAGTTTTCCTGCATAGGCATTCTTTGGTACACGCCTCAATGTCCTGAATTCTGGGGCCATCTGCATCAGCTTGTACGCTTCTTTTGTTGTTGGAGTCGAAATACTGGGTCATTACAAAGCATTCTCAACAGGCTCATGTGTCCCTTTAGTTCTTCAAAACTGATGCGTTTGTCCTTAACTACGGCAGCGGTTCGCTGCAAGTAATAGCACTACGAAATAAATAAAATCTACTGTAAAATGTTATGCGCATACATGTGTACAAAAAATACATTAACCCTTGTGTGGGCACCCACTTAAAACCTCATAGTTGAACCTCCCATGGTCTGGCCAGACCATGGTGTAAAAATAGGATATACGAGGATAGTGCTTGTTAATATAATTTTTTTATATTTTTGTTAATGAGTTTATATATATCTGAGTATGTATGAATGTTTGTATGTGTATGTTTGTGTGTGTAAGCCTGTAAAAAAAATTGTGAATACAATAATACCACTTGCTTGCTTACTTTTTATTTAGGTAAGAAGGTAGAATTATACTTGATTTATTAAATACACAGCGAATTTCAACTTCAATAAATAAATTTTGAATTTAAAAATATACGACAGTAAGGGAAAAAAATAAAAAAATTTAAAAACGTAAAATACGTTGTTATGGATTTGCCTCAACTGCTTCACCAATGCAGTGGTTGCAAGGATATAATGCAATATAATGACTAAAACATATAATGACTCAAACACATTGATATATTGGACACATACAAATACACATACACATACAAATCGTGCTTTAAGATATATTTATTATTGTCGTTGAAGTCGAAAAGGTAGCTGAATAATACAGAACACTGTTAACTATTGGCTGTAAATAAGAAAAAAGATCTTCTATTGACCACTTAGTTCAATCTATCTAAAAAAAACGTTCCGTTCAAGCATAACATGCTCAACATGTTACTGTTCATGCTGAACTGGTCGGATATTGCCTTCGTCATCGCTATCTCCACGTTGAACTATCATATTTTGCATCAGTATCGAAGCTTCGGTTTCATTTCAGATAATTTGCAGCACCGTTATTACTACCTCTAGCAGCAAACAAATCCTCCATAAACGTGCAGATGGTTCATTGAATTATCCCACAGAACTACGTATTCATTAAATGAGCCAGCGAGAATTATTCGCCTGTGCAATTTGTATGCTTATTCAAACCATTTAATTAATGAGTTCCTGTCTTAGACTGAATAAAAAAATAAAAAAAATAAATATCTTAATTGTGTTGCTCTAAAGCATTGGTTCCCGCTATTGCTTGGACTATTTTTTTTTAGAGAAATCGTCCTCTCTGATTTAACTCCAACGTTGAAGTTCAAAAACAATGTCCACCTCATCCTCAAAATAACATTTGCTTCCTTCCATCCCTGTCACAGAAAACATACAATCCAACTGATAAAAAATCATACTCGACAAGACCATAAATACTTCCTTCGCTTCAGAAATGTAATTGAATTGACACCAAAAACACGGATATAACCACGAATACAATGGATAAATATTTGTTTTGACTGTATTCACACACTCTATTCCAACAAAAATTATAATTTACTAACCCAAAAGAAAATAAAAGCAAAGGTGAGTGAAAAACACTTGGACCAGGTACATTTTGCGCCAACTTACTTATGTCACAAGTAATGGGACGGCACGAAAAAAGGGTTTCAAATCTGGTCAGATGGAAAAGCCTAGTTGAGGCCCTATGCTCCGTAGAGGACTGAATAAGGAACAAATGAAAAAAATATTTATAAACAGTTCTGACAATAATTACGTCAAAAATAACAAAAAAAACTGAAAATAACTTGCAAATTTGTATGAAAATACACCATGGTCTGGCGAGACCATGGAGGGTTCAGCTAAGGGGTATAAATAGGTTTTGCATGATTCTCGCCTTGTTTTTGTGAACAATTTTTGTAAGTACTGGTTTTTGTGTTTGGAAAGGATCAATTGAGGATATCATGAAATTTTAACTCGATAACTTAACTACAACATTACTAAAACTGGACCCAAAGTTCAATATGGTCTGGCCAAACTTGGGTGCCCACAGAAGGGTTAATGAAAACTTTCAAGGACGAAAAAAGTCTTCAGACTTTTTTTCAGACTATGTTGGTATTTAACCTAACCTAAAAATTTAACCCTGCAATAAGTTTACCGACTACAAACATCGGCATACCACTATTGAAAAAAAACCCACAACGAAGTTTCCAATTCGAAATTCCGTTCAAAGCCACCAGATAACTGGGCTTCACGGATTACCAAACTTTCTCATATATTATCGATAAATAAACAAATGTCAGACGTATTCAATCATATATTTTGTAACTTAACCCTCCGATGCCCAACAAGGTCCGTAGGGACCTATGGCGTTTTTAAAAGCAATTATTTTGTATTGTATACCTTTTCGCCTATCTGTCTGTAGTAAAAAACACATATACTTATGTTTACTAAAAAATATACACGAAGCTTAGCTTTTTGGCTTTCCAAACACATCTACACACATTATGTAACACTTCATTATACAGGGTTTTTTACCATGAGCCGAAAAACTAAATAAAGAAAAAAAATCAATTAAAATTTGAATTTTGATGAAACTTTATTATCAAAATAATATTTGGTTTGTGCCATTAGCAATGGAATATGACATCATTCAAATGACCGCCACGAGCAGCCTGGCACACCTCGATTCTTTTTAGGTAATTTTCGATGACTTTTTTACATATAGCAGGCTGTAAGGCGCCAAGAACTGCACGTATGTTGTCCCTCAAATGCTCCAGAGTCTGCGGATTGTCTGCATAGACTTGGTCTTTTGCGTAGCCCCAGAGAAAAAAGTCCAAAGGGTTCACATCGCACGATCTTGGCGGCCAATTGGCATCACCAAAACGCGAAATTATGCGTTCATCGAACCTGGTTCGCAATTCTGTCATGTTCGGTCGTGTTGTGTGGCATGTAGCGCCGACCTGTTGAAACCACATCTCCCCCACATCCATATCTTCGATCGCTGGCCAGAAATACTCGGTTATCATACGGCCATAACGTTCAGAATTGACGGTAACGGTCTGTCCTTCGTCATTTTCGAAGAAATATGGCCCTATGACACCACCGGACCATAATGCACACCAAACAGTGACTCTAGGTGGATGCATTGGGCGCTCGACAACCACGTGTGGATTTTGTGAGCCCCACACACGACAATTTTGACTATTAACGTAACCGCCGAGGTGAAAATGTGCTTCATCGCTGAAGAAAATTTTGTGCGAAAAATTGGGATTTTCGGACTGTTTTTCAAGCACCCATTCGGCGTAGTTACGACGCATTCTGTGATCTCCCGGCTCCAATTTCTGCACCAACTGAACTTTATATGGATGAAGATGCAAATCCAAATGCAAAATACGCCAAATTGAGGTGATGGAGATGTCCAATTGTTGTGAATGCCGGGGAAGCGATAAATTCGGGTCATCTTCAACACTGGCAGCTACAGCAACAATATTTTCGGCCGAACGAGCAGGGCGATTACGTATTGGCCTCTGTACATCTTGTACAGAACCAGTTCGTTCCAATTTCGCCAATAAATCCGAAATTGTTGACAAAACAGGCCTTCCGTGACGTCCGAAATCCTTCCTTAGTGCGCGAAAAGTGGTGCTCAAATTTTCACAATTTTTGTAGTGAATTTTCACTATGTTTACACGTTGAGCGATGCTAAATCGGTACATTTTCATAAATGGCAAACACTAAACTACAATATTAACACAATGCAACGACAGATGACAGCTGCGGTTGTCGAACGCAGGGCTGTCAAAGTTTTCGGTTCAAAATGAAAAACCCTATACAATTACACGCCTTATATGCAATATTACAGAAGAGGTCCCTGGGGACCTTGTTGGGCTTTGGCCGTTTAAAAAATTATCGGTTATCGGAGGGTTAATAAAAGAAAAATTGTCCAGCAGGTGGCTAAAGATGTGATTTCTCGAGTTCTTTAATAAAACTCATCATACATAACTGTTATCATATAATCATGCATAAGATATTATATTATGAGTAAGACATGTAAATGGGCTAACAGTCTTTAGGGATTTTTCCAATATTGTCCACAAGTGCAAATTAATTTAAGCCTAAAACCTCGAAGGAGGAAACGCCAACACAGAAAACAGTCTACTCAGAAAAACCAGATTTCAAAGGTCTAAGTTGTACATACCTAAAGTTAGTTTTCTACTTGAGTTAAAAACTAAATAATACTAATTCAGAGTATTAAGTTTTATGATATTTTTCTTTCCCAAAGATGAACGGTGCAAAAAATGATTGAAACAATGATGCGAAAACTGAAATCCGAGCTCAGATAAATGCAAATTTTATTAGTACTAAACAATAGAAAACAACGAAATATTGTTGTAGCCAATTTATTTTCACCACATACACCGCCCGGTTTACGAAATACTAACAATAAAAATAAAAAGCACATCCGTAATTAGCCAGGGCCATTCAAACTGTATACATGTAAAGCCAATGTACATATTTCCAGTTCTAGTTTCGAATCCTAGTCTCAGGCTTTGCTGCAGTCTCTCGCGAGGGGGGCGAATTGCAATTTAACGAGAAACAATAAAACTCAAATTTAATGCCGATGCATCCCAAAATGAGGTAACGATTTGGAATAGGTATACGATGGGTATTGATTACGACCAGTCGTAAATCTGTGTCCAGCAGCGAAAAAATTACTTCCATGAATAATCTTCGAAAGTGCTGCGCAATTCGTCAACTGCGCCGCTTGTTTGACTTGACAGTTAATATCGCCGTTGGTGAATAAACTGAGGGAATTGTCACAGAAGATAATGGAAAAGTGAGTGCGATGTGCGGAACAATCGCCATATACAAACTACAACTACTACTACTACTGCTTGTGAAAGTCAAAGCGGTCATTTTGACCGCTAATACTATTTAGGACCGTATATCAACATATATCAATGGAAACTTATTGTTATACATACATATACTGGAAGAGCCCTGCGGCTTTGCACGCAAGTTTGAAGTCAATGGGCCCAATAAATCAAGTTTTTTTACCCTTTAGGCCCTTTTGCCCGTATTTCAAAAAATCGCCGTCTTAGCGGAAGTTTATTTTTTGTAATGTATCTACAGTTCAAATTTCATGTTTGTAGCTTTAGCGGTTTGGGCTGGGCGGTGATGAATCAGTCAGTCAGGGCAAACAATTATATGTATATTGTTTTGAATTGTATGGGCGGTGTCACGCCCCTTTTATGCAATGCCCAACCTATCCTTCCGAAGAGCGCGGCCTAGTTTCATTGATGTGCAACTTATTATAAAATTCCAAAGTTACGCAGAAAATTTGAGTCACAAAAAATGTGGCACGCGCTTTGTCCAACGTTCATCAAATCTTATCAGTAGAATGACACATCTATTGCACGAAGGTATACAAAATTTCAATACTATCTAACTTATTATTCCGAAGCTATTCCATATTAAAAATTTGGGTTGTATGGGCGGTGTCTCTTGTCAGTACCAACCCCATTCCCCGTCTCGAACGGCAAACTAAATCGTAAGTCTGTGCCAAATGTTATTGATGTGTGACCTGTAGTTTCGAAGTTATTCAAAACAATTGGATCGCTTGAAAAGTGCCACGACCCTTGTTCAACGCTTATGAAACTTTACCAGTGAAACGACACACCTAAACCGTGACCCGCACCAAATTTCAATGCTGTCCGACTTCTAATTCCGAAGATATTCCATACTTATTAAAAATTGAGGTTGTATGGGAAGTGCCACGCCCACCTCGGGTCATATTCGCACTATGTGGTTTACCGAGATTTAGTTAAGACGAAGATTCCGTGAATGATTCAGCTCAATGGGCCGTCTAGTTCTTAAATTTTAGTGTCGTGTGACTACCAAACAAACAAACAAACATACATTCATTTTCATATATATAGATATAATGTAATTTTGTATATACTTAAATATGTATTTTTTTGATCATGTGTATATAAAATAAAAAGGATAATATGAGCGATTTTCTTTTCTTTTAATTCAAATCACAGTATTTTCTAAAGTATTTTTCACTGGTTTTTCCATTTGCCGATTTTATCATCATACCATTTTCTACCGTAATGCAAAGAATTAGCTTTATTTGAATATTCGTTTTTGAGATATCAACAAATCTCTGTGTGTAAAACTGAATGTTTTGTATTTGTTTATTTGCTTGTCCGATTGAGCCGAAGCTTTGACATAAATTCTGGGTGCATTGTGTTTCTTATTTGCGAGGGAGCGTGGTAACGCCGATACAACTTAAATTTTTTATATGGGATCGTCCATGTAGATTCCAGGTGTTGTATGAAAAAACGTGTTTTAATAGACCTAGTAATTTCAAACTTTTTCTGAAAATCAAAATATAGCGGGATCAATAATGGATTGAGGTTCGTATACGGGAGAACTACGAAAAAAATATGAACGGATTTGGCTTTTGACTTTGAATTTTGTGAAAACACTTGAAATCAAAAATAATTAGACAGGTGTTTTTAATTTTTTTTCGAAAACCGAAATCTGACGGCGTCAATGATGGGTTAAGAGCATGATACAATCTTTACTGGTAGTGTATTCCCAATAGGCACTCTCACAAAAGCTGTCATTCCGCTACCTTATACATTTTCATAGGGAAAATTGTGTTGCTTTTTTGTTGTTTGCTTACTCTGTTTGAATTATATTTCGGGAATTGAATTTTCTAAACTTCGCTTCAATTGAAAAATAGCGGACCCTCATGAAAATTAGCTCATTCCTTGAAAAATTAAAACTATTAGAAAACATATTTGATAACGTTAATGGGATACAATTTCAACTACACAAAATGTATTGCACAATCTTCAAAATTTAAGTGAAAGAATCGATTTACCAAATAATGTAAAATACCTTTTTTAAATGCCGCAATTACTTTCGGATAAAAGACTTAAACAAAAAATTAATCATAAATAAACATTCATTTAGACATACAAAATTTTCCCCCATTCGTGCAAAATGTTTCCCTCATACATATGCATAACGGGCAACCAGTGCTGCCGTTTTCAATTTTTCTTCAGTAGTATAAATTATAATTTTTGGGTAGTATTTATCGACTTTGAGTAGTACACATGCATATTTTCTTAACAGTATAAAAAATCGCAAGGATTCATCAACTACTAAATCAGATACTAAGTTTCAAAACACATTAACAATTTTATTTATAAGTGAAAGAAACAATATAAGCAAATTTTATATGTTTTTATTATATAGGTACTAATAGTAATTTTTTGGTGGCTCCCATTTTTCCGCAAAATTTTCTCCTAATAAACTTTTCGAAGTTAAATCGAGTGGAGAGTAAACAGTTTCTTTTCTAATCTTTAATTAAATTTACTTCGGACTACCATGCGGAAACGCAATTACAGTACCAATAAACTGCCGAAGGAGCGGAAACATATACCCCGTTTATACGACAGCTCAAGTCGCTTTCAGTCAATACGCATCGACTCAATACAGGTGATGTACACTCATTTTTTTTGAGCATTTTTAACTAAAAAACAAGCAACACTAACAGGTAATTTTCATTCAGACGTCAAAAAATAGGAAAAACGAAAATATAAAAGCATACTTTTCAAACCTTCTGCAGTCAATTCGCTTCTGAAATCAATGTATAAACACCTGGCTCGAAAGCGTATCGAGTCAATGCGAATCGACTGGGACCGTCGTATAAACATGGTAATAAATTCATTAATACCGTTTTTTTTGGAAACTTGACTCAAGTTCCAAATTTAGCAATGCCATCCATTCCGCTTCTAGAGCTTCAACATTCTGTTCTTCAATTAAAAGTGAGAATCTTTCAATTAGGGGAACTAGGGAGGGAGATAAATTTTTTGGATTTATACTTTCCAAGCACCCTTAACTCAATGATGTCTTAAGTCGACCTAAGCAATTATCGTTTTTGGCCACAGATTTAATAATACTTAATAATACTAATACTTCTTTTTCGATGGACTTCAATGGAAAAAGTTTATGAAGCTTTGATAAAATACTTAATTACTTAAATTTATTAATATGAAATATCGTTCGAATTTTACTTTTAGCACTTCAAGCAAACAACCTTGAAATGGCTAATTGGGAATGGGACAATTTTGAGCAAACTTTAAATTGATTTTTTAAATTCAATAATTAGTTTCTTTTGATTAACAATCCAACGATTTGGCCCCAATTTGCGCTGGTCAAATAAAAATGCCAATCCCAAGAGAATTTAGAGATTTTATACACTTGTATCAGGATATTCCAATGATTACGAATTACATGTTTTTTACATGTTTAAATTTTCTGACTCGTCGACGTCCCATTGACCACTTTATTGTCTTTATCAAATTTTAAAAGATTCTTACAAGAATATGCAAAAATATAAAGTTATTTTGTATTTAAATACAGTAATATTACTCTATTATTTCACGATTTCCATTTTTGGGTATCGCATCCGTTGCGCTGTTTCCAAAGTTTAACACTTTATCAAAAGCTATTGTACGAACAGCATTTGGCAACATAAAAAAGGTCCAATTGTCACTTTAGTCGCACAACAGTAACTCTACGACGAGCTCATTTGCTTGATTGCAAAAAATCCAGCAAAAAGTGAAGCATACGGCAACACATTTGTTAGAAATAAAAAACGGCAACGTTGGTTTAAATTTCGTGCTTTGGCAATGTTCAGTTCGGTAACATATTTGTATATTCTTTTCGAGTAGCCTTACTTAAAATATGAAAATTAAATTGCTAAAACTTATATTTCAGAAAATAGTAGTACAATCGGCCTGTGGGTAGTACGGTAGTACAGATGATGAAATAGTAGTAAAATACTAATATAGTAGTACGTTCGGCAGCACTGGTATGGCCGTAAGACATCTTATTGTTTAATTCTTTGCCTAGGCATTGTTCCGATTGTTACGCTGTCATTTCATGATTAATCGGAACTCAAAAATCCAGCGTAGCAAAAGCAGCGCAGCACAACGCCTTCTGCTCCCCAGTTGGAATTAATTACTTTGTACAAATGAAGTAACGCATTACAAAAGTAGAGAGCAGGGAATGCAAAGCATTCAACATTCAACAAAACATTTATAAAATTTCGTTATTGAGTGCGTTCCTATTTAAATTTTCTTACTTTCATGTGCCGCCGACGTCACAAATATAAAAACATTCCAATAGTTACCAACAATCAAAAAAATTCTACTGCTTTGGAAGAAAAAAGTTTTCAAGATTTGTGGACGAAGAGCTGGTTGTGGAGTCGAATTGTGTACAAACATTAATGAATGGGGACTTAATTCATTAATGAATGGTGATTTATCAAATATATGTTCATACATATGTATATCATTTGAGAAATATGGATATGTCTATTTTGAGATCCATTCATACTTTACTACATAATGGGTGGAGGTTTTCGATTACGTTTTCCAACTGGAGCCAAATGCGACAACAGTGAGAGAAGTGCGTGCGGTCCGTAAGGGCGCTGTTATGCAGACGGTCAAATGACCGTCGGTCACGATACTTTTTACGCTCTCGTTTTGTTTTTCTACTCTGTGCCAAAACCCTGTTATGCAGACGGTCATTTGATCGCCGGTCACCAGTACACTAAACAAACGATGAGGGTTGCTACGAACCATTTTTTCCGTCATTAGATACATATTTTCGCGACAAGTGTGCCATTTTGCTCCGAAAACACATGTGTTGTGAATAATTTCACAACGCAACACTGTTTTGATCGCATGATTTGGCATCGAGAGCCTCATCATTTTTGACCGACGCGGTCAAATTTTACTCTCCCGCTCTCTCTCTCAATTTTTCATTTTACATTGAAGCAACAACAACTATCGTGACCGACGGTCATTTGACCGTCTGCATAACAGCGCCCTAAGATTACGTACTAAACTTAATCACCAGCTAAGATGATCAGAATAATGATTTGCATCATTGTTATTGTTTTTATGAAAATACATACAGTCACGGTAGGCAGGAAGCATCGATAGGTAGCACAAAAATGTCGACAAAAACTGCAATCTGGGTTGTATTTTTTGATGATTATAGGTGTAAAATCCGTTCGAATTGAAATCCTACCTGCTTCTTCTCAAAAGTTATTCATATTTTTATATTTCGAATCGGGACAATTTGTAACACAGGACAACAAAAAAACACTTTTTTTCTGTTGCATGGAGTTTTTCTACTGTTTCTTACTAATTTGGGTGCGCTGATTTTGAATCTATCCTCAGATTTTTTCTAACAGCTCTAGTTAGTGAGATATAGGTACCGTGTCATTTTTTCAGTTTTTCCTCTACTTTTTCCATATTTTTGATCGTAATTTCTAAACCAAAAAACCGATTGACATTATTTTCACCTTATCGCATTAACAACACCACACGGCTTCTTTTCCGATGCAACTTATTTTTATAAGTTTTAAAATACCTCGGTAATTCAACCTCGAAGTCGGAAAATATGGAATTTTAAGGCGTTTTCTTGTTGTCCTGTGTTACAAATTCTCCCGATTCGAAATATAAAAATATGAATAACTTTTGAGAAGAAGCAGGTAGGATTTCAATTCGACCGGATTTTGCACCTATAATCATCAACAAATACTACCCAGATTGCAGTTTTTGTCGACATTTTTGTGCTACCTATCGATGCTTCCTGCCTACCGTGCAGTGGTGTCTGGATATAGTGAACTAATTATTGCAAGGCCTGTTCACTGTATTGAGGTTGTTTACTATATCAAGGTTAACATTTTTGGTCAAAAACTCGTTTATTTGCTCAAAATACACTTTTTGTTTGTTGCTTGAAAATTTGTTTCTATATTTAGAGGCTCGATGTCAAAATTTGGGTGTTCACTATAATAATAAAATAATAATAATATCGAGGTGTTCACTATATAGAGGGTTCACTATACCCAGACACTACTGTATATGCAAAAGTGTAAATTAATAAACAAATTACAAAAGTTGCAAAAAGTTGTTGTTTGTATAACATGCGCATTCTATAGGTATTATTTTACGTTAACCCAAAGTGTCAGCAAGTTAATTACTAGTCTGGACGCAGAGGCAAGCACATTCAAACAACAACCAATAAAAGTATATATAACAAAGTTGGGAACAGCAAAGAGCGCGAACGCTCCCCGCGAGCAAGAGAAACCGACGCAGCATCACCACAACCAGCAACATCGTTGCTATCAGCAAAACCAAAGTCATAAACAGTATGGGAGCACTGGAGAGCGTTATTAGCAGGGTACATGCAATGCGACGACCCATGGCTCTTACGGCCAACTTGAGCGGAATGATCCCTATAAACAAGGCGTACGCTCGTTACACTTACTTAGAGCACTCCCAGCCAAAGTCGTCTGCATGGCTCTAGTGCGAGCAATGAGAAAGTGAAACGTTCCCTGCTCTCCAACGAGTAGTTCACTCTTTAGGCGCGATAGCATTTCGCAGGAACGGTTTTGTTTACGATTCGATTGGACGCTAGTTCAAACCAAGGTATATTAACAAGGTAGGCCAGGCTGGGAGCGGCAGCTTTAAATGTCTCTCTTAACCCTCTTATTTGTGAACGGTTGCTCTTTTTGTAGAATAAAGAACCTACTATAAGCCTAGGCGTATACGGAGACGCAGGCCGCCCACGCAGCACAACTCAACGCAGTTTAGTTTTTTGTAAATAACGCAGTACCGTACGATATACTGCGTATACTCGTATAACGGCGTATACAGCAAAATAGCCGCGTGCGGCGGAGAGACGTGCCTGCGCACAACTGCGTCGCGTTGTAGTTGAAATACAGTTTCCTACGCGCAGCCGACACGTTAGCTTGCAAAAATTTAAGAACTAATTGAAAAAGTGCGTGAACAGCCGATATTACACCCATATTATATTGTATAGGTTCTATTTTAAAGTCTAATTCAGACAAATAACTCGTATTGCTGGGTTTATGGAATGAATACGGAACACGTGTGCTGGTTTTACGAGATTCGTATAGGCAGTTCACATATTTTCTGCCTCACAAAGTTTAATTTTCGCTGCGCTGCCTTGTGCTGTGTTGCGCGGCCTGCGTCTCCGTATACGCCTAGGCTTAGAGTTGATATTGTTTGTACAACAATACTTTTGTATACAGATTTGGGTAACATTATAATAAACGCGAAATATAGCCCATGACACCCGCCTGATACGCAATAAAATATATTGGGGAATTAATACAAATGAAAGAATGAAATAAATTGAAATTGAAACGTCGTTTCTTTTTACCAATAAGTCGCCGCAAAAAACGAATGTCATAAGTTGCCGGAAATTAAATTAGTCATCATGTGGTCAATGACGATATTTTTTATATTTTACTAATTTATATTTTACTATTTTTACGTTTTTTACTATTATTTTAGTTTTTTGCAATGGGTGTTGACTACTATTGATTAAGTTACATACAAATTATTGCATAATACTGTCTACTATAAGCAATCTTTCCGCATGATGTCCATTTCGACTGCATGTGTCGGAGTTCCCGTCAACTCCGTTTTGGAGGGATGCCGTAGAATTGCTGGTCTAACGGTAAAATTGCTTTGTATACGTAATACAAACTGCGTATAAAGTGCGCGTCTGTTTTGTTAATCGCGGTGTGAAATAATAAAATGTCCAAAGCAAATGGCGCCATATGCCTCACTAGTTGGGGAGGAAAGGTGGGCATGTTTTGTGTTCCTGCAAAAGAAGATGTGGCCAGGCAGTGGAATATGGTATGTGGTGGAAGCTTAAAAAAAGTTCCTAGTTATGCGAAAAGCATTTTAAACTGAGCGACTTTAAGCCAGATGCTAAAGTGCGCTTGAGACTGAAACCATATACCATTCCCACATTGCATTTGCCACAGACAAATCATCAAGTAGTAGAACATGTCTTGTCGTAACGTGCACTTGAGGAAAAAGTACTAAAAAATGCAACCAACAATTCATGCCTAACAAAAAGCAACTCTGTTTGGGGCCCCCTTATTTTGACGGCTCTCTCAGCCTGGCCTACCTTGTTAATATACCTTGGTTCAAACGACATTCATAGGTTCGAACCCATCTGGGGGTGCGTGAGTTATGTTCCCTGCTTGCTGCTGCCAGTTATGTTTCCTACTTGCTGCTACCAGTTATGTTTCCAGAGTATTAAATGAGAACCTTCCGTGTTGATTGCCAATTACAGAGTAAATTTTTATTGGAAAAATACTTAAAACGAAACTTAAAATAAATGACAATTTTTGCTTACTACTATTTTTGTTTTATCGGGAATTTTTGGGAAAAATTTGGGAACGGAAATTCGGCAGACGAATTCTGCAGAAAATTGCGGGGTCGTTTGCAAAACGCTCCGCGGTGTCGTTTGCCCAGCGCTCCACGTTTTGCCGCCTCAGCAACTTTGCGCAACGTTTGTAGCGTTGGTAGGCAGTTGTGTCAGCATGTACGATGAGTACGTAACTCCTCCCCCCCAGTTTGGACCGTAGGGAGTGAAGGGACCGCAGCGTCCAAGAGTACCGTGGCATGATGTGCTCCTTTTTTAATTTTCCATAAAATAACAGCAAGTGCTCCCAAAAGTAAAAGTGACATTTCGATTAAACTTCCGATAAGGCTGTTGTGTACAATGAGTTTCGAGTTGACCACGTCGATTTCTATTTGTTGTTCAAAGTTATAATCTGCCAGTTTTTTCAATGTCAGGGTCTCGACCTGCTCTGTAGCATGAATTGTCGAGAATGGTAGTTGTGCGACATATATATCCTCTTGAAAGGTGCCTAGGTCATTCTCGTATGTTATATTGTTAATTATAATTTTACAATTTTTGAAATGGAGGACTGCGGATCCTTTTATTGTTGTGTTATCTGTGCCACAAGTTGATTGGATTATTAATTCTGGTGTGTTAAATACAATAATTACATTGGGTTCTGGTTGGCTAATTATCTCTATTCCCTCCGTGTTTCTTACAATACATTCTGCTTCTTTATATTTTAACAGTGTCTGGATACAATTATTATTCCTGTCGGAATATTCTTTACGATAACACATATTTTGTATTTTAGGGCAGCGCTTTAATGAATTTTTATGTGAATGTGTTCTTATCGCTATACAGTGGGTTCTATTTCAAGAATTCTAGTTTTATTTATTGGCAGTGGGATCGTATGGTAGTATTTGTAGGTGATTGTGTCGAAATTTGGGATGTGGATATTGAAAATAATTTTTGATCCGTTGTGGTATGCTTGTAGTCCGAGGAGCTCGTAAGTGTTGTCTATTGAATTTATTTCAATGCTCTGGTCCTTGAAATGGCTATTTATTGTTTCCACTTCTAGCGGGTTTAGGATTAACTTTGGAATGACATTGAGGCGGGCTAGAATGATGGCTTCAGAGATGTCGCTCAAATGAGATGAGAGGAGGTCAATGTTGTAATTAAATTGGTCCAGATATTGGAGTTCTTTAATAAGGTCGTTTGTGGATTTTGCGAAATAGGCTGTATTGTTGGCATTCCTTTGCAGAAACGTTTCTATTGTTCCCTGTACTTCGTTAATGTGCTTTGTGATTTGCGCAAACCTTTCTATCATTTTGGAGTTAAGGCTTTGTATATTTTTTGTGTATTTTTTTTATTTGTTCACTTGGAGTCACTCGATATGCCCTCTTGTGACCCAAATTAATTTTTGTTTTGCTTGTCTAGGGCCTTGATATTCACTCATTGCTGTAGCTTGCACAAAAATATTTTTTTTAAAAATTTATTTTATTTTATTGTTACCCGTTTGAAGATCACTTGATATGCCCTCTTATGTCCTCAACGGTATTTGTTATTGGTTGCCGTCTTTGTAGACTATAGCCAGCGAATTTGTTTCGCGCACAACTTAATATGCCCTGTAGTTGCACGTATAGCGATTGATATGCCCTCAATCGCAATTCAGGTGCCGTATATTAATTGTATTGTATTTTTTTCTCAGATTTCTTTCTTTTTTTCTATTTTTAGACTTTATTTTCCTTTTATTTTATATATTTGTCTTGCACTTTGCACTTCACATCACATCACATCGATTCACAGCACATCACTTCTTCATCAGGTCTGGTTGGTTGTCGCCGTCGTTGCCCGTAGACTGCGCCAGTTATGTTCCCTGCTTGCTGCTGCCAGTTATGTTTCCAGAGTATTAAATGAGAACCTTCCGTGTTGATTGCCAATTACAGAGTGAATTTTTATTGGAAAAATACTTAAAACGAAACTTAAAATAAATGACAATTTTTGCTTACTACTATTTTTGTTTTTATCGGGAATTTTTGGGAAAAATTTGGGAACGGAAATTCGGCAGACGAATTCTGCAGAAAATTGCGGGGTCGTTTGCAAAACGCTCCGCGGTGTCGTTTGCCCAGCGCTCCACGTTTTGCCGCCTCAGCAACTTTGCGCAACGTTTGTAGCGTTGGTAGGCAGTTGTGTCAGCATGTACGATGAGTACGTAACTCGTGCGCAAGGCAGGCAGCAAGCTGGTGCCGGCATGCCGTAAAAAAAACAAACGGCACACGATCAGCAAACGTCTCCGATTTTCTTCAATAAACAGTTTTCAAAATTATTGCCGGTGGTTGGTTGGATTGTGTTATAAAAACGTTGTTTATTTAATACAAAAAATATTAAAAAAAATATATACATATACAGTAGTTTTCCGATTTAACGAACACGCTTATTGTCGGGCCAATCCGTTAAGGTATCATGGCACGTTAGAAAGGGGAATTTTTAATGATTTACAAAATTATTTCGTTTTCAGCTTCTTTATTATCAATCTTTTTGAAAATTTTTTTACAATATATTGAAGGTTTAAGGAACACAAAAAAATTTTTTTTTTTTAGCATATTGTCTCTTATATAGGTGGAGCTGAAGTCGTGTAGAAAAAAAAAACATCCTCCATTACGGACACTTAATCTCCGGATTGGCTCGACCGATTAAAAAAAAATTTTTAGTTCTTTTTATTAACTTATTTTTTACAAGAATCCACCACAATATTGAAGAAAATTTTTCATTTAAAGTACTTTTTCTTGAAAAAAAGGTGAAAAACGCAGTCAATTTTTGACACTTTTTTTCAAAAAGCTCCTATCCTTTTATTTTTAGCGTTTTTTTATTTTTCTGGTGAATTCCTGTGTCAGAAAGCTTAATAATTATGAATCTTTTTTGTTTTTTTGTTACAAACGGCACACGATCAGCAAACGTCTCCGATTTTCTTCAATAAACAATTTTCAAAATTATTGCCGGTGGTTGGTTGGATTGTGTTATAAAAACGTTGTTTATTTTATACAAAAAAATATTTTAAAAAATATATATACAGTAGTTTTCCGATTTAACGAACACACTTATTGTCGGGCCAATCCGTTAAATCGATTTCTCCGCTTAATCGAATACCTAAATTAAACACCCTATTCTTTTAATTAGTTATTCCCATAACTTATTTGAGAAAACATTAAACAAGTGTAATTATATTTATTTTACTTACTTTTGCATGTGGGCCATTTTGATGGCAACAACCGTGCCTCTACATATGCATATGTTGCATCCAATGGTTAAATAAAATACAATAAGCCAATATGTTTATCTTTTAAAAGGATTTAATTGCATTTCAGTGGAGTTGGGTTCTTCATGTTAACCTTCCTCTGCCCCTAAAAATAATTACGTTCGTTACCGTTGCATAGATTTCTACGCATATAGGATTTCAGTACATTTTAAGTGTAATATCCAAAGGAAACGAGTACAAAATATTTTTTTTATTATAATTTTCGAGGAAACAAATAAGAAAATTAAAATAAATTTACAGTAACTTTTCTTCAATTTACCAGGGACCGTAACAGTTATAAGTTTTATTATACAAATCAATGTTTAAGAGTTATGTTTTACTTTTATTTAATGACTCAACAAATAACAGTTATTTTTTATTTATATTTTAAAAATCCTATAATAACAATTATTTTTGATTTTGTTCCTATTAGTCCACAAATAACAGTTTTTTTCGATTTTTATTTTAGTTGTGCTATAACAATTATAACAATTATTGGTGACTTTTTTTTTTAAGTTATCAATAAAAATCATTCCGTGACTTTTATTTATATAAGTCATCAATAAAAATCAGTAAGTGACTTTTATTTATAAAATTCATCAATAAAAATCATTCAATGACTTATTTTTTAAGTCGTCAATAAAAATCATTCAGTGACTTTTATTTTTTAAGTCATCAATAAAAGTCATTCAATGACTTTTATTTTTAAGTCGCAATATAAAAGTAATTTTCATTAATCGCAGTACTGGATTCATTAAATATCGATATGAATATATATATTCTTGATCGACTCAACAAGACCTGACTTGACAGTTCTGTTTTCTGGAAGAATTATAACTTTTGCATGCATTAATAAAAATTACTTTTATAATGTGACTTAAAAAATAAAAGTCACTGCCTGATTTTTATTGATGACTCTTTTAAATAATAAATTTAAATAATTCTTATTTTTTATTTTTCCCATAAAAATTACAAAAAAAAGTTTACTGCCAAGTTTGATTCTCGGTGCGAAAATAAATGTATTGGTATATTTAATTTATTTGTATGACCTTTCCTTTATACTAATTTTTTCAAATATAGTTTTCATAAATATCTGTTATTTCCGGTCCCTGCATTTTACACAAACATTTCGATTATGTCCCTTCTTGCAAATAGATTCTTCTTCTTCTTCATTTGTGATATATTTTTGTTGATACCTGGTATTTTTCTTTTTACTTCGTTTTACAAAAAAAATCAACTCTCTCAGCTTTTGCTTTTTTTGCTTTGTTCTCGTGCATAGAAACGTGATATAAATGTAATTTTTCCCGCCAAAATGTTTAACGCGCCAAATGCATAGACATCTACGCAAGGGTAACCAACGTAACTTTTTTCCTGAAAGCTTCAAACAAATTTTTGCTTCATGATAAAGTGAGACATTTTTACAAAATTCCAATTAACGGTTTAAAATAAAAATTGAAAAATAATGTTGCGTTCGTAGTTTTCTACGCAAGGGACAGATAAAGGTATATATTTGTAGTCTAGTGTTTGATTAAGAAATAAAAAATATTTTAAAAGATTTCAAAATGGTTTTTTAAATTTTTATATTACATGAATCGAGTCGAGGATTTACCAAAAACTTGAAAAAGAGAGGCGGACAGATTCTTTCACCAATCACCAAAATGTAAAAAAATCACCAAATATTTACATTAACTAACAACTAAAAAATTTGTGTGGGTGCTGAAGCACACTACTCTGTAACTTCAATATCTTTGAACCTTTGTCTGCTTTCCTTATAGATTCCAATAAGTATAGAGCCTTCCTGCCGCATTATGTTAGTATCAACTGGTATTTCACAGTCCTACCTGAACAACTTATCACAACATGCGATGTACCACAGCACATTAGTACCCTCTCGGAGTGCCTCCTTTGACTACGAAGGTTGCCATGAGCTCCTAATTGTTGGTTGCGGTTTACTTACATAAATTTGGATCTGCACTTTGAGATCCTGTATAGTCCTTGCCTGATATGTGAAGGTTGCACTTGTTCGTTTTCACTGATTTCATCCAAGTTTAAAGACTTGCCGAATTACTCCAAATAAACATGTTTGTATTGTAAGACCGTTAGCAATTATTTTTAATACTCTTTTTTAGAATATACCTATTATATAACTGCAGTATTATGCAACAAAAAATTAAATCAATTTAACAATAATACAAAAGGGGAATGTGAGGTTGGCTAACCAGTGCTTTTTGAATGCAAAAACGCGTTTTAGTGCCTTCTGAAAATAACAAATTGGCAACACTCATAATCCGAATCTGCGACGCTTTTAGCATTCAGCGAATAACTTGTCCTTTATTTTCACAAATAAACAAACATTGAACAGATTATTTACAATACTTACAATGAGCGTATTACAAATTTTATGCATACGATTATTTCAACAACAGCAACCGGATCATAGAATTCGGAGCCCGACTACTGCTACCAACAATGCTACGGGGCTCCGGTAGCAACACAAGCGACTCCGTAGCCTCTCTGAAATGAAATGCTCTGATCGCATAGAAATGGGAGCGACTACATTTTTTAATTATTGACATAAAAAAGCTTTTTTGTTCGCTAAACGTAACTAATTCTTTTATCAATTCATATTTTACTTTTCGTCCTACCCGGCTTCTCTTTTTCCATAGACACTTCATAGGTACGCGAAATTTCACCGTTTGAATTTGCAAACTCCTGTTGTGCACAATAATCAACAAATTACAACATATTTTATTGTTACTATTATATAGTTATGCATATGTTTATTTCATGCACTGGCAAGTGACAACGATTTTGTCAACGAACCGAACAAAAACTCTATCAAAATGCACGTGAATTTTGTTGCTGTTTTAGTGACTCTACCATGTAAATATACCCTGGGTTGATGTACGTACTAAGTCTACCTTGTTTATTGTATCATGGAATGTAATACAGTATAATCTCGATAATTCGGACACTCGCTAATACGGACAACGCGGTAATCCGGACACGTAATTGATTTCTATTGTAGACTCTGTAATCCGGACACCACAGATTTTATTTAACTCAGAAATCCGGACACTCATTTTTGTTTGCTTTTTTACGGGGAGTCCCCGTTTTCTATTTAAATATATGTTTTCATAAAATGTAAGAAATTCAAGTGAAAACCTATATGCTTTCTCTTCCTGTTGTATTTGCTGGTTCAGGTGTGAAATAGGAGGTTGCATAAATTCAAGTGGTGTTAATTAATTATAAAAAATTTAATTTAACTGTGTAAACTACATCAAATATTAACCCTTTCGCTATTTTTTTGCCATATGGCAACATGCTACTTTGTGGACGTCTGCATCCTCTATGGTTACAAGAATACATTTCTTTGTTGGTCCTTAGAATAGTTTGAAGTTTTAGGAAAACTACGAAATTAATAAACTGAATATTTAAGTTTAAAGAAGAGAAGTATACACGTTTTTTAATAGTATATCTTGACATAGTAAAGGAAGAAGAAGCAGAAAAAATTAGAGAACTTTTTAATTTGACGTTTTGTTTCAATTTAGATACTTTTTTTTTTAATTTTGGCTGAAGTAAATGAAGAAATATTCAAATTTTCGTTATGCGTAAAAAGTTTTATGTTTGAGTAATTATTACAGCCACAACGATGTGGTTGCTCTCATAGAAAAACACTCTAAAATACAGGGTCCGAGTATAAAAATTAAAAAATGTCTTATGGAATGTTGCTAATATAACCACATAGAAGCCTAAGACGTAAAATTTAAAATTTTAACTTTGCCTAGTAAAAACCTGTAGCGAAAGGGTTAACAATGGCACCTATAGTTAAAAAAAACGTAAATTTTAAACGTTGGGCCAGAAAAATAGAAATTCTAAAAAAAATAAGTCGAGAAAAGTCACTTCGTCAACTGTCAGTGGAGTTCAATGTAGGCAATTCTACAATTTCTACAAACATGACACAAAATTTTGCCAAACGAAAATTACTAATTTCTTTCAAAACCCTTAAAAATGTTAAATGAAATGCTTAAGCAAAAATAATTATATTCCAATAAAAAATAATAAGTTTCATTTGTGTTTCGTAGTATTTTTATCGACTTTTTTGTAATCTTGGTAATCCGGACATTTCGATATTTCGGACAGTGTTTGGTTTTTAATTGTCCGGATTATCGAGATTATACTGTAATAGGGCCAAATAATAGGGCAGTATTTTTAAATTATGAATTCACTTAGGCGGACTTGAAATAGTGAACATTTATGTTTTGGACCCAAAATATTACCGAATTTTTCAGAAAAAATACCAAATAAAAATGGGACCTAGACTTCCATTTCAGTTGAGCGGATTTTTCAGTTAAGCGGCTTGCAGTAACGAGGTTTTGACTGTATGCAAGATTTTGCAAAACATATGTGAGCCGTTCAGTGCACAAAGTGATTAACTCCACTTTTTGAAAAATCTTGAATTTAAGTGTCAAAGCACTTGGTATAGTCATAACTTTTTATATTTATTAAAACTTTCCTGAATAGTAAAGATTAACACCATTAAACGACAAAATTTTGTTGGCCATTGAATAATAAGTCATTTAATTCAGAAGCCATTTTGATTAACTCCATCCTCTTATGTAAATCGTTTCAATTCAAATGCACTAGCAACCGCTATTTTGTCCAACTCAAATACACTAGCAATCTTCAGACGGCGAAGAAATTAAGCATAAATTTAAAAGGAAACTCACCTAAAAGAGGCAGAACGGGCTCGAAGTCAAATGGCTGCCGATCGAATGGTAACATCAGAAAAAAATTTCGTATTTTCTTTCGACTTAGAAAAAGCTTTAGCCTTTCCTAAACTGACCACATCTGTAGCTTATTATAAGCGAAATTTATATGTTTATAATTTCGGATGTCATGAATTCAGTAAAAATATAAGCCACATGTTTGTTTGGCCAGAAACTGAAGGATCTCGTGGGTCTCAAGAAATTTCATCGTGTCTAACAAAGTACATAAAAACTTATGCTGCAAACTTTGAAAAAATAATAACATATTCAGATTCGTGTACCGGGCAAAATAGAAATATTAAAACTGTCTTAAGTTTATTGAAACTTCTTCAAAGTACGGAAATAAGAGCTGAGTCAATTGAGATGCAATTTTTGGTAAGTGGTCACAGCTATTTACCTAATGACATTATTGAGTCACATGCGAAAAAAATTCAATACATTTATTCACCAGATGATTGGTACAATATAATCAAAACATGTAAAAAGAAAGCGCCATTTCATGTAATCCAAATGACCCACCAAGATTTTTTTTCAACAAAACCTTTAGAACAATAAATCATTAACAGAAAAGCAACCGTCACAGGATTTACAGTAAATTGGCTTAAAATACGCTGCATAAACTTGGAACGGTCCAAACCTCATGTCATACAATTCAAATATGACTATAATGAAGATTCAGAATTTAACGAAATTAACATAAAGAAATCTGTAGCAGGTAGGCCACAGAGTATGAAAAATGTAGATCAGCCTTTATTATATCCTAAAGGTAGAACTGTGACAAGGGAAAAAAGGAGAGACATGATGGATCTGCTTAAATTCATTCCTCCTGTTAACCATAATTACTTTAAAAATTTGACAACAAATCGAAATCACGAGTCCTTACATACATCTGATGAAGAAGACATTATTTATACTGCTGGTAAATTAATCACAAAAAAAATATAATAAAAGCATTGTAAACACTTATTTTTATGGAAAATTGGTAATAAAACTATATAATAACTAACTTTTTCTTTAATAAAAAACTTAAAAATTTAAATACCTGATTTAACTTTATTACTTTTTTCAGTTGCCAAATAGATTAACTCCACCAGTCACATGAAATTTGTAACTTTTTTGAAATTATTTTTTTGGGTATTCTTTCTTATTAATTTTATATACCATTAGATGAAAGCTATATATGTATTTATGTATTCTACAATATATATTTGAATTTATATTATAAAGGGAATTAAAAAAAAAAAATTTACATATTTCATCGCATTTCTCAACTTCTTGTTTTATGGAGTTAATCGATTTGTGCACTGAGCGGCTCATGTAGCACAATGTCTATCACAGAAGTTGACAGAAAATTTCAAAATGTGCTGAATTTCTCTGGGTGTATCGGCGGTGTTCCAAATGCACATTGCCAACTGTTTGTAGCGCTGTATCTCCTACATTTGAGTGGCAGCACTGTCGATGGACCATATGATTCCCTTCTTGCATATATAATATTTGGAAAGCCGAAGGAGTGAAAATTTGAATTGTTGCAGTAAATTTCTAAATTTTGGACAGAAATCGGGACAGCGGACTTTCAAAACAATTATTCCAGCATAATTCGGCTACAGACAGCAGTAGAGTATTGCTGACCAATGAACCCAATGTAAGTACGTACGGAATACACCGCGACTCGGCTGGCAAATGCCACCACCTAATTCCAATTGTGTTTCAGTGTAAACGCTCCAGGATTTCAGGCGGCCACTGCTGCAGCGGCGGCCGCTGCCGCCTCAAGTACGCAGCATCCGGTATCCGGGGCTGAGGTAGTGGAGTCTGAAAATTCCGAAGCAGGACAGTGGTCGATGGAGGAGTGCGGCTTCATGGATAACGACGTGCAACGTAATATGCGCCAAACTGAAGATGCAGGCGAGTACCCGCAATACGGTTGGGTGGACATTACGAAGGACTTCTTCGACGCATGCTCGGAACTGAACTTAGGCGAGCTTGCGCAGGACATGCTCTTCGGGTTGTTCGAAGCCATGTCTGCAATAGAGATGATGGACCCCAAAATGGACGTTGGAATGGGCTATAACAAACACGATGCCCCACCGCACACATTCGAGACGGCTGTGGAGGTAAGCGGTAGTAGCCTCATCCTTAGTCCTAATTTACGTTTTTTTGTGTTGCTTGTTTGCTTAGGCCGGTGTACTTAAATTGGAAGGCCTTACCAATGAAGAGTTAATTGGCATCTTCGATGCACTCTTTGCGTGTTTGGTTTCATGGCTAGAGGGCAATTCGATGGACCAGGTACTTTTCACCTGCCTGTATTTACACTCTCCAGGCAGCATAAAGGACAAAGCGTTACGTTCTTTTTGCCATGCAGTACGCAATTTGATCGCCATTATAAAGAACATCATAATATTTAGCAGTGTGAACGAAGAGGAAGATTTTCAGCTGTATGGTAACTCGTCGCTGCTAGCCATAGAGGATTCCCAGCCCGCTGGTGTGGCATCGCAGCTGAAGGATGCTGAGGATGACCTGCTGCGTCAGCGCAAGACTGAGCAGCAGCCCGAGGACACGATGGCCGTGGTACACCGGCTACGCTTTATGCGGCACTTCTACCAATCGATCTACCAATTTGACTGCGCCATGGCGTTTGCGCCTTCAGAGTCTGTAATGAATGAGATTTACAAAAACCTGAACGCCTCGCTCGAATTAGTACCGCAAATTAGGCGTACCATCGAAAAGGGTACGCAGCCAGCAGCGGACTGTAAGTTTTATTGCTGCCGCGATTCCACCGCAACCACTAACAACCACTCCATGCCTCAGCGGACGCGCCCAATCCCATAGGATTTTCGCCACGTATACATGACCGCAGCCAACCTCCGACCTTCCCTCGCAGTGTCAAGATCAGAGATCGCCCTTCAAGCTTGCAATTTTTGGAGGAATTGGTGCAACGACTGAAGTTCTCCTGCAAAATCATCCGAATGCGGGACTACTACTCAGCGTTGGTGAGCGTTAATCGTCACAAAGACGCATTCATACCAGACCCTTTTTTACCACTTTCGTTTAACATTACAGAACTTCTTTATTGAGTTTAGCCGCAAATCGGGCCAATGCATTCTTTCGCGCAGCGTACTACAAGGGCTTTTCATATCGAATCGGCGCCTAATATTTGGCACAATTCCTATTAAGGACTTCCTGTGGGACTCGGTGCGCGCCTTTAACTCACCACCCGTGCTGAATCCAAAGCACCCACTGGCAGCGGACCGGAAAATTCAGATGCACCTGGACACGTTTTTCCGCTACTGCATCAGCCTCAACACGTTCACGCAGTTTATACGCATCTGCGGATTCAATCGAGCGCGGCAGCGGGACAAGTTGGCACGCTTCATCGAGAGCTTCGACAGCATCCAAGTGGAGGCAGCACGCTTGGATTCGCACCTCAGCATACTATGTAGTGAGAAGGCGGCAGAGGGCAATGAGGCACATGCCACAGCCCTTAAGCATAGTGCTCAATTTGCCACCTGGGTGCTGTACAACTGCTTTCGGGCCATGATGTTGTATTTGTTATCCGGCTTTGAGTTAGAGCTCTACTCGGTGCACGAGTTTCTCTACATCTATTGGTAAGTGTAGCTAGCACAAGCATCAGTTAGTCGCGTGTCAGGGATCAGTCATAAGATTTTTCTTTTGTTGAAGGTATCCCTATGAACTGCTGATTGGATTTATCGTGTCCGCTTTGACACGTACCGAGAACAGCCTGTTGATGCAGGAGGAGTATGCAGAGCACCAGAGCAAACTGCAGGGCAGCGGCAGCTCTAAAAGCCGCAAACCCAAAGCCAAAAAGAACAAGAAACAGCAAAAGCCCTACAGGCAAGAGATCGTTTACTACCACGCCTTGTTAAGCATGTGTGGCGGCTTTTATAAGGCGATGGGGGCCCTTACGAAAGACGGGCGTATACGCCAACCGATGCCAAAGTTTGACAACGAAGAAATTCGATTCAATCGACGCTTCGCACCTTTCGCTGCACTCACAAGTCCGCCACCTGTCTCATACGCAGAGTTCAAGAACATACGTGAACACATGATGCGGCCGCCGTCCTCGGAAATCTATGCCATTGCGGCCAAACATTTCGACCAAGCACGTAATGTGTTGGAATCCATACAAAATCCCGAACAAGAGGTAATCTTACTAAAATCATTAATGTGCAGATCATTCGCGCTATTCTTGCTCACCTTTATGATCGTATAAAAAAAAATCTGAAACACATTTCATTTAATCGTGTGGAAACAAAATTGGGGATAGTCCGAACATGATCGTATTTTATTGTGATCATTATGTAATCAAAAGTGTGCAACAAGGAAACCTGTTTTTCATGTGCATGTCATGTTTTTCATGTGTCTAGTTATATTTTTGTCAAAGTAATGTCTATGCACTTTTAGATTCTCGACTTGCTGCAAGTGGCCAAGATCAACTACGTCGTTATGAATGTGTTGGCGAAAGGGCATCAGAAGGATCTTAAAACTCAACCTGATTTTGACTTCTCAAAACATCGGCACTTTCCCATCATTAAACTTAATTGAAAAGAGCGTTCAGCCCGAGCTAAATTGGTCTCAAAACTTCAGATTTGCGATGCCGACACCAAGCTAAACGAGCGAGGGATTATGTGTTTCGAGTATGAGTGTTAAGTTTCCTTTTAATTGTACGTACTGGTAGATCCTCTATTAAGAAGGAAAAATAAATTCAGGAGCAATTTACATAAAATGTAGACACAGACTTCGTCTATTTTATTGCTCAGCTAATTCTGCTCCCACCAAATCCTGCTTGACAATGTATTCGTCGACGTAGCCTGTTCCGTCTGGTGGTTTGCAACTATTGCTGCACGTGTATACAGCCAGCACGCCCCAGTCCAGACGATCGTCCTTTAGCAACAGCAGCATCTGCGGCATAATTTGAAACTCAAACTGGCGCGGTCCGCCACAGTGTTCACAGTTCGGAACCACCAGCTGTGCAGATACCGTTCTTTCTATGTCCGATATCCATAGCGGTTGACCCCCGCGTTTGTAGCGCACAATTTGACTGGGGCTTTTGTCCGTTTCATTTTTGAATTTACGAAAAAATTTGTCGTCGATAGCCTCACAGCCCTCAGCATATTTGTCCAATTCCGAAATTGGCACATTCTCAAGTGCACCAGTTTTGCCATCTGCTACCAGCTGTTCGTACTGCTTCAGACGTTTTTGTTCCAACGACTCTGAATTTTCTTCGTTATTCTCATCTGGATCCTGATCATTTGACTCAATAACGATCTCCCATTCAGGGAACACAATTCCTGGCAGTGAAACCGGCTCCTGAAGTTGCCCTGTAGAGCATACCTTCTTGTGGTGGGACCAATGAAGCTGCTGGTGCTGGGTTGAGCAATAATGAACTTTTTTACAGCGCCCACACGTAAACGGACCTACATTGGCGCAAACTAAACAAAGGGTTTTCCTGGTTGGCACTGCGAGCTGTTGGAAGAATTTATTTATGAATCTGTGCGGTAAAGTCACCCAGGTTCTACCTGTGGTTCGCCATCTTCAGCAGGGGGTTCCTTTGAATAAAAACGATTTTCCCGCGGCAGCTGGCTCCGAAGCACTGTCAGGTTCCTTTGAGAAAATGGATGTCATTTTCGCAGCAACTTTTACACTTGCAAAATTGTTACCTTGATGAGTTTGCCTCTTGGCACGCTTCTGACCGACAGACAAATACATAGATTGTGCGATGAAAGTTGTGCTCGTCGTCGAAAGGGGCGTAAATCTGCAAGTCGCAAATTGCTACAATAAATCAGGGATCAGAAAGCGACAAGGTGGTTTACCTGGCACAGGAATGCTTTGACACTTTTGCATTTGTCGCACATTAATTTATCTTTTTCAGGTAGGTCCTCCAGCTCCAGCCATGCAGGTTTTCCGCCAACTTTGCTGGGAAAGTAGCGATTTGTAAGCCAAGCGCTTTTGCGCTCTTCCGGAAAGCCCAAGTCAATATCAGCCATTTATTCTGCACGTGTGAGTAACGATACAAAATATTCAGAGTATATTCAGAACATTTGAATTGTTAGCCGTCAGCTGTTGCTGGATCATTAGCACATGAGGATTCACAGTATTGTTCACTAAATCCCAATGTGCATGCTCAATGAAACACGATATTTGCTTTGCCTCACTTGGACACTAATCAGTCATTAGTAATGACCTGTTCAGACAGCCAAATAAACTACCCTCATGGGAGTCACCACCACATCAGGCACAGTCAGGTGTGCACAGTATTTTTTGTTCAAATCCATAGTTCCAAGCCATAGTTTTCTTGCCAATAAGTTTTCCCGGGTGGCCGGCATTTTTTAAAAAAATTAAAAAAAATACTTAAAAAACACAACTGTACATTTTTATATTTCATTGTAAAGGAAATTTCACAGGTTATAATATGGTAGAAAACTTATAATAGCTTAATAATGGATTTTTTCAAAAAAAAATCCGTTTTTAAAAAATTTTTGTAAAAAAAAAATGGCTAGTCTCTTATATATGGGCAGGGAGCTAGCGCACTGAAATTTTTATGGTAGGTAGTATTCACTAATAAACGAGTAATTTTAAATTTTTAGTCGTCGGAGTTGTCTAGTTTATAATTTATTAATTTTTAAAAATCACAGAAATCGTCTCGCAAATTGACTATTCTTCTTCCACTCCATACAACTGGCATTCACAATAGCAAAAAAGCTGAAGAAATATTGACAGCATTGCCATATTGAAATGTTTAAATTCAGTATAAATGTACAATTTATTCATGTATTTATGCAGAAATACTGTTAGCACTTTACTGATGCCTGGCGCACTAGTTGCTCCTATGAGGGTTATTTTTCAAGCGCCCGGCCGCAGGCCGGCCACACAGAAGGGATTTGAATGCAGAAATACTGTTAGCACTTTACTGATGCCTGGCGCACTAGTTGCTCCTATGAGGGTTATTTTTCAAGCGCCCGGCCGAAGGCCGGCCACACAAAAGGAGTTTGAATACAGAAATACTGTAAATATTTCACTGAATCTGAAGCCCTACTTGCACTTAAGAGGGTTATTACCCCTCTCTCCTCTTTTTCCACCTAACCACTCCACCTTATTGGCAAGTAATTACAAGTTTTCTCGCTTCGAAGGTAAAATTTAAAAAATTAATTAAAAAAAAACTATACATTTCCGACGGTTTTCCTTTCAAGGGGGGTATATGGGGGACCCCCTACCCCCCCACCAAATTTTATCCCCCTCCTCAACTGCCCATATATAAGAGTCCTTCCAAAAAAATTTTCGCTTATAACTCATTGTTGGTACATATTACATATTTAATGTTATACAACAATCGAAAGAGGAACAAAATACCTTTCATATGACACCTATATCGTTAGAATCGGCTGCTAATTTCTTGAGAAATTCGGATATATAACTGGGACTTTGGGGGCGGATCACGCCCTCTGTGAATGTTTCCGCAGCAAAATTTTAAGTTTGTTAGAATAAGAAAATACCCCTCTTTCCGATAAAAGGAAAAAATAATTTTTCTTAAGAGGGTGTGGTATTCTGCATTTAAGCCCAGAGAATTATTTGGCCGATTAGTGTAGAATATAAAGCCATTCACAAAGGTAGTATAAATTAAAGTTTTAGGTTGATTTTATATGTTGACAATTTCCTCCTCGACCATTTTACGCTTTTGCCAGTTTCTCATTTTTGTTTTGGTTCCATCAATTGTGGATGAATTTGCTTATCGATAACAGCACGACACCGGGTTGCATGGCCAATCCAGCTCAATTTATGGTCAATTTAGCACTAATTGCAATTATCTAAAATCCTATGAGGAATAAATTAAGGAAATATCGTGTACCCTATTCAGACAGCCAGCTAAATTGCGCAATTTACACATTTTCTCAGTTTATCTTCAATTTAGCTCTAAATAGAGCTCAATTTGTCGCACAAACATATCAATTTAGTTAATTGCAATTAGCGCTATAATTTATTTGATTTTATTTTTATTTATTTAAGTCTACGAATAAACAATTCTTACAGACTAGTAACAATAAGTATTCAAAAAATTCATTTAAAAAATTCAGCTAAGTTCCTTAAAACTAAGCTTTTAGGAAGCGCGAAATCGAGTTCAGGAATAGAATTTAAGTTGCATAGAGCTCTAGCAATTGGAGCATTTTTAATGTAATCAAATTTGCAGAACCCAACATTAAAATAACTAAAATGCCTGAGTGTGCGAGACGGTACAGTAAATGAGATCCTTTGCAACAGCTCGGGACAGTCAACAGCACCGTTTATGACACCGAATATGAACGAGCAAGACAAATAGGAACGCCTGCCTTCCTGTGATTTAAGCTTAAGAAGCAAACAGCGAGAATTATAAGAAGGGATAGGATCATGAAAATTGAGGGAACGAAGGGCGAAACGTAAGAAAACTTTTTGTACACGTTCAATACGGTTAATGTGGGAAGCATGATAAGGACGCCAAATAAACGAGGCATATTCAAGGTTAGACCTAACATAGGAGGAGTAAAGTGATTTAAGAGTATATGGGTCAGAGAAAGACGAACAGTGACGACGAATAAATGCTAACATGGAATATGCTTTGAAGACGACGAAGTGGGAAGAAAAGGACAACTTCGAATCGAAGAATAGACCAAGGTCCTTAAGCTCTTTCATCATGCCAAGAGTGGAACCGGAAATATTAAAAGACCTGTACGCAGGGTTATCCTTCCTAGAGAATAACACATGAAAACATTTTTTGATGTTTAGAAACAGACGATTCTGTTCACACCACCCTTGAAGATTATCAAGGTCCGATTGCAGTGCAACAGAATCAGAGGGCGACCTTCTGATCATATAAATCTTGAGATCATCAGCGTACAGAAGAATCTTAGCTGAAAGAAAGCAAGAGCCAATGTCATTAATGAAGAGGACGAAGAGCAGTGGTCCCAAGATACTGTCTTGGGGGACTCCAGAGGAGGCCACAAAAGGCATGGAAAGGAATGTTGTCAATTACAACGGTACAACATCTGTTCGATACGTAGAACCCGACCCATTTGAAACTGACAGAAGCGAAAGACGTTTGTTCAATTATTAAAACGGTTTAAGGAGGACACAATTTAGTTTGAGGAAGACTTTATATGGGAACTACTTTGTTTCAGGAGGACATCACATTCCTTCAATATTTCACCATGTTTTTAGAAAATACAAGTGTAAAAAGAGAAAACCTAAAAGCACATGTAAATTTTAACTTTTTAACTACTTTAAAAAATAAAACAAAACGCATATTTGTGCGACTGTAATCAATAATATCAAACAATATTTTCAATATCAACATCGAGATCACACAATGCTTTTTTTAATGCATTGTGTATTATGTTAGCGTGATAATTGCCTTTTAATATGTTTTGGTTTGAATTCTTAAGATTAACGAAAAGGGAATTATTTTTACCAAACTTTGCATTCGTATTATCAGCACTTAGGCACACAACATTTTTTATTTTTAAGTCGAATTTTTCCAATGCGGCCTTAATCATGTTGAACATTCCAGCAGCTGACTCATCTGGATTTTCAACGAAGTCCATAATTTTATTTTGAATGCCCAAAGCAGCATCGAAATATTGGACACAAATTGGAAACATTTCCCTCATTAATTGATTAAGTTGCCACATTTGAATAAAAAAAAATAAAAAAAATTTAAATTTAATTTGAGCTTGAGGAGGACTATTTGGCCTTTGAGGAGGACGGAGGACATATTCTGTTCAAGGAGGACTACCCTCCTCAAAGGAGGACTGCCCTCCTCAAAGGAGGACGGCTGGAAAGCCTACTTCCAACCCTGTACAAATTCGCACGCACAACACGGATGGTTGCGGGTAGCTAGGCCTCTCGTAATCAGGCTGTCGTGCCACTCAATTATTAATTATTAAATGTTCAATAAATAGTTTTAAGAACTTTTGTATACATAACCAAAAAAATGTCTTCCGTCAAAACCCAAACATGTTGATAACATTAAAAAAAAACAGCTAAATTGAGGTGTGTGAACAGCATAGGCGATAAACTGAATTAAAAACTAAATTGCCTCAATATATTTGGCTGGCTGTCTGAATAGGGTATAATGGTATAAACAGAATCAAATCGTCCGACAAAGTTTCTGAATGAAAAAGTTTTTGAATGATTTTAATGGTTTGTTGTGGTTCGCTATATTTTTATATGAATTTCACACAACTTCAGCGAAAACATTTGACGACAACTGTCAGTTCTCGTACGCCAATTTTCTTGGCACCGTACTTAGTTTACCTTGTATAATTGTACCATGGTTTTGATGATGGTTTTATGCTATTTGCTTCGCCCGAGACCAAAACAAAACTTTGTGACAGAGAATAAGGGAAGAACGACCGAAACTTCGTTTTCATTTTATATGGTATATGGTTACATTTTGTGCATCACGGTTGCTTTTTTAGAAAATTCTGGTTAACAAAAATTCGGTCGAGCGGCAACCGTGACCACAACAGGGCTTTGCCATCTTTTTTATGACACGTAAATGTATTTGAAATGCGATGAATTTTGTTGCAATGACTGTGTGCATATAAAAATCAATGTTATAAACAATATACGATGGACGACTGTGTGCATCGGATCGGGCTGGAGTGGAGGAATACTTCGTTAATGGTTGCTTTCGCTCGAAAATTGGTAAATTAGATGTTTACATTAGCGTGGCAGTACTAAAACATCACTCAATGCGTTGTTTTTGGCACACGAATGTCTGGCACCACTGGATGTAGTTACGAACAAGACGTGATAATGAATAGAGGAAATAGCAGATTGCGAAAAATTTCAGTTCGTCAAAGTACTTAAAACAATGGAAAAAAGAAAGTCATATTAAAAAATTTAGGAAAACGCAAAAAGCGTCAACAAAATTGATTTTACGAGTATCGCAACTGTGAAAAATGTAATAATAGCAGTGCAGGGGTGTAGAAAGAAGTGGCGAAAAGTGTAAAAGGCAAGAGAAGTTCGCATTCGCTGCGTTTAAAAGAAAATATCTTCAATTCTAATCAAGTGTATATTCTGCTTACTGCCCAAATTGTGCATGCGAATCAAAGAAACGGGAAAGGAAGAGGAAGAAATAGAAACAGACACACGAATTGAGTTGAAAATTACGGAAGCGAAGTACATAGCTAAAAATAAATCGCAACCACCGCATCCACAGCAGCCGCAGAATCAACGTTGCTGGCAGGCGCAGCAGCGTCAGAAGAAACAGCGCCGGTCATTCCCATGCTCCGCGGCCGTACAATCACTACGCATTTGCTGGCCGAGTGTATCGCTCTGCGGTTGAAAATGGGCCGCGATGTGCGGAAGATGTAAACGGGAAAATTGCTTTCACTACAGCCGTCGATATTCGCAAAATCATTAGGTAATTTGTAAGTTATTCGCCATAAAAGCCCACGCAAATGTGTTGTTCTCCGTCGATTGCATTTCTGCCTGGGTGTCGACTCGTTTTTTGCGTTCTTAATTTGTCGCTGCATTGGCGGCGGCCATTCACTTCGCGGCTCAAAATAATATTGGGAGCACCCTGCCGCCTGGCTGTTCACTGCGAAGTGGACGGTCCGGATTGCGCGGGGCTGATTTGTGGCGCCGGACATGGGCCTTTTGAAAGTTTGCCAATGCATCGAAAGCGCCACGCAGAACCATGCCGAACACGCTCCGCCAGCCCTGTATGCGCGTGTGCTATCTTTGGACTGTCGTAAGCAGTGGTCAGTGTGACGTCGCCATTTTCGTGTGTGTACAAACAGGAATAAGCAAATCGTACAGTGACAACCGGCAAACAGCCGTGACTGCTGTGAAGTTAACACTGAGTATTTTTATAGTGTTCTATATTCTTGTGCAGTGTAAAAAATGTATGCAAATTCACAGCTAAAAACTGGGGATTCCCGGTTAGTTGATATGCTCACGATCGTTTTATAAAGTAAGAAGGGGAAAAGGTGGGCAAAGTCGGCCAAATTCTTAAGATATAAATGCAGTATAGTCCAGGAGTGTTGATGTTCGGATTTTTATTAATCTTCGTGCACATTTTACGAAAAGTTTTAAAGAAAGACGCGGATTTGAATAAAAAAGTGATGTGCTTTTTTAGTTTTAAAACAGTTAAAACACACTAAGTGAACTACTAAGTGAATAATTTCAGCGACTTGTATCATAGATTTGGTCATTTAATAAAAGTAGCTTATCGGTGTATTATACAACACAACGATCGCGATACGCTTTGTATCGCCAAATATGCGATCTTTGCGGACTCACACCATAAAGCCGAAGTCTACAACAGCTGGTTAAGGAACAAATAAGAATTTTCCATCACTAGTGACCTTGCAACCTGCAGTTGGTCTTCAGCTTCACTACAGAAGACACGCAAGTGATTAAAGAGCTAACGTGAATGGGCCAGCAGACGGCGGTCAGTGATTAGCGCTCCGCACGAGTGCACCTGGTGTTGACATGCAATACTAGTGCCGTTCTAAGTAACAACTAAATACTCGCACTTGCTGCTGACAGCAGTCGTGTTAACCGGTGTGGTTTGTGTATTACTTTTATTCTGTTGACGCTTACAGATGATGAGTAACTCCGAAAAGCAGATGAGTGAGTAACTGCACCCGACTTCGGTCCGGTCATAAACCAACTTCCGCGTTGCATATACTTTGTGAGCGACAGAAAAACAATAAAGCTAAGCGCTTGTCACTTTGCATTGTCGTCAAATGAACTTTAAAGAGTTCACTGAAAATACCACTCCTACCCTCCTTTTATCCGTTTTCGCTGTTGTGCCACCAGTGTCGGTTAAGAGCACAGCTCGACAACGACCCCATCACCCGTCCCCATCCGTTTCTTCTCGGACGGTGCTCTCCCTTCAGAGCACACCATGTATTGATTTTTCTTCGCCGTGGTGCAATGATTTCGTTTTGAAATGTAATTGCGTTTTCTTTATTTATTTGTTCGGTCTTCATTAGCCCGTTCCGCTATTTTGAGGTTTCTTGCCTGCCTGCGCATGTTGGTCAGCCACTGCACAGGCGCTTACCTAATTAGCTGACCCGAATCCCGTCAGTCCCCATTTATATTTCTATGCAACTATGCATTTATTTCGCGGCTAGGGAACTGCTGAATTGAAATCTCTTGTAACTAATAATGTATTGCTACTATTTACATCATAACAGGAGCTAAATAGTCGTATTTTAAAGCTATATCTTGCTAAAAGTCAGTGGCAGTGGAGCAGCCGTTTTGTTTAACTGTTTGCCTCTGTTTAGTTTAGTTGTGTGATTCGTAATCCACAAGAATTGCCTTGATTTGCTGAAAGGCAGTTGATACTATAGAAAATGATGTTGACTTTTTGCCTCAACAAAATTTGTAGATATGTTTTTGAAATCATATATTGTAAAAATTAAAAGTTCAATCTAGGTTCGAGTACAAGTCGAGTTGATTGTTGAGTCCAATCTTGATCGTTTCCGAAAACCACGTTGTTTCTGGAAACCGGAAATGTTCCTCAGCAAAGGAAAGTCTAAAAATCGACACACACACATTGTACTACATACATATATGTATCATGATATTTTAACTCGTGCAATGACAGTTGCAATTACATACATCTGCAACTTGGGACTGTCAGTAGTACCGCTGAAATTACACTTTGGCGGAAACGTGTTACTAATTCAGCGATTCGACTGACGTGATACGCCAGTGGCTGAACTGGCCTGTTGCCATCGTATCACCCATTCCGTCGCAGTTCCCACAGCAAGTAACAGCTGCGCAAGCGAAAGTTCGCGTATGCAGCGTGGCTGGTGCGCTGGCATAGGGCGGGGGTCCGACGAGCTTCCATTCATTCATGCGTGCGCTTCCTCGGCGCTTCTACGCCGAGGTTCGCATCGTGTTGTCCGGACTCTCTTTTGCGCTTGCCTTCGCTATCGATGTGTATGTGTGTTCTGCTGCCAATTGCTCTTGCTTTATAAACAGAATTTGTGTTGTTTTTGCTCTTCACTTCCCCGGTATCTATCATATGTATGGCATGCTTGAATGAGTCACTCTCAAGGTTATTGATGTTGTTGCCGTTACTGACTGTTGACTTGCTTTTGTTGCAGTACGTGAAGTTGAACTTGCGTAGGAGCACTCTGACGCTGTGAGGTGCGAAAATTCCTTTTATGAGGTTTGTTTTCCGTCGTGGATGACTGTTTTCTGTACTTCTTTTGCCTTAATCTTCGCATTTTGTTGGTTTGTTTTTGCTATTCCATTTTTACTGTATTTGTCGAGTATGAAAGCAAACATATTTGAAGTATGTCGCTAGGAAAGGAGTTCTGGACATGAGGCATTTGCGGTTTTAGACGAGAGGCTAAGGCTAAGACGGGGGATTAATGAACAAAACACGTGGTTGTTAGCCTAGTCAAATAACCAAGTCATTCTGATTTTGGTAACGTTAACGAAATCGCATTTCATGTAGATCGGCAAATGCTGAGTAGATCTGAGGCGTTGAATTAATGGGCTATTTAGCTATTTATTTGGAATTTATTCAATTACAAAGTTTACTGTAGCCTGCATGAGGTTGTTTTGTTTAGCTTGTTGGCCTATATTTAATAGTCTCTATCTGCAAAACAATATTTGTTTAAAAAAAAATATACACTAACAACTCCATGTTAGAAGTTTGTAATAATCTGAGGTCTTCGCGTTGGTGTAACTAGTAGATAAAGAGTATTACTATTAAATTATGTTGTAGTTAAATGCTAAAATTGAGGAAATAGCAAATATGCACAATAAATCATAAAAATAAGTTCTGCGCTGAGCCCTATGTAGTTTTCTTGGATTTTCAATTCTTTTTGTTCAATTTAATAGTTTTTTATTGTATGACATTTCAATATTAACTCGTAATCACTCGCGCGGGCTGTACCACACAACCCATGACTTAAATATCCTGCACTATTTCTTCTCCTAGTTAAATTTTAATCACGCCAGTTCACCGCGGTAAACAAAATTGGAGAGGGGACGAATTTTGGCGTTCAAGGACGGAAACCTAAGCAGCCGCTCGCAAAATCGGAGGTGATCTATTGGTAGTAAACCATTTTCTTCAAACGCCCACAACTTCCCTTAGAGAGAGAGAAGAGCAATTCTTCGTGAAGTGTCCAATTCCTCTGCGTCTGCGGGTCACATTCGAAGTATAACCGTGTCCGCACTGTCCGCAGAGTAATTAAGCAATGTCCTCACATTAAACGCAAAAGGCTGTAAAAAAATAACACGTGTGCTACAACGTCATGAAGCGGAACGCTAAGAGTTCGCGCGACCTCATCTCATTTAGCAGCAGGAGTGGAAGTTAGTTGTCTTTTCCGACGAAAATAAATTTAATTTGCAGGGACCCAATCAATTAATATTTTTATCAATTAACTAATTTGATTAATTTCAATCAGAAGCAATTAATCATGATTAAAAAAGAAGCTTAATCATGATTAATGGCGGTAATCATTAATCACTAATCATTAATTGATTCACTTGATTAAAAACGAATCCATCCATCACTGTTGTTAATTCTACGTAAAAGAAATAATAGGTAATAATGACATCGATTTCTTAATTTATTTTATTAGTTATTCAAATTATTATTAAAATACAATTAATTTAATTTTTTTTAAATATTTTCAATAACCGTTGATCTTTACATTTCTGATTTCTTCATGTACATTTTATAACTACTCCTTTGAAAGTGGCAACAACGTCATCACAATCATATTTCCAATTCCTTTCGTCTATGTCTATTTTATCTTTATATAATAATTACTGTTAGAACTAGTAATGCTTAACTGAAATGCTAACAAATATGTAATTGTTGCTCAAGCACACGGAAAAAGTAAGAAAAATACCATTAAAAATAGATATCTGTTTTTAAGCAGTTTTTGCTTTGTCGCCTATAAAATAGATAATAGTTCTATGTTTGGTGACAGCGACAACTGTGGTCAGCGATCGTGTAGCAGTGCAGTCGTAGCAGACATTCTGATTCTATATTTTGACAGATGCAGTTGTGTCGGTGCTGTGGTCTATCTGTTCGGGGAATAAGTTGTCACATAATTTGCGTGACCTCTCTTTCCCTCGCTATAGTAGTGTAACGCAAAGTACCTCAGCCACCACCCCCTACTGTTTACACAGTAAATAGCCCATGAAAGTAGAGCCTGTGAAATGGGCATAAGGAATGTTGACTTTTGATTGAGTTGAATTATTATAAATTTTATTTGAACATAGTTAATATAATCAAATTAATGATGTAATGGTTACGATTAATAATCTTAATCATTTGAAATTTGATTTGATTTGATTTCCTCGCTAGATTGAAGTAGGCACACCTATCAATGGCGTATATCTCCGCCTGGAAGATAGTGGTTATGGTTACGCATACCAGTCTTTGAAGCTTATTAAGCACCTTGTAGTGGTTAGTTGACTAGTTCTGTTTACCCAGACAGCTGATCCATACGTAATCATGGGTCTCACGATCGCTGTTTATATCCATCTCAGTATTACTGGTGTGCAACCCCAGCTTTTATCTGCTATGAATCTACAGGTCATGAAGATCCTGGTTGCCTTCTTTATCATTTCTTCAATGAGTCTTTTCCAGAGCAGTTTCTGATCTAGTATAACACCTAGATACTTTACCCCCTTCTGGAGTTCAATCCATGTCCCATCCAAACAGATTGGTCTCAAGTTTCAAGTCAAGCATCATTTATACTTCTTTGTAAAGGGTACTATGGTGGTTTTGGCCGGTGGTGGTTCAGCCCCACCTTTACGCACCATTTCTTCGTTAACCTTAATCCTAAGGTTATCCCATCCCGCAGGGTATCTTCAAATTTTCCCCTGCATACGATTAAAATTACGTCTGCATAACCCTGGACCGTTAGGGCAGAGTTAGTCAGCTCCTGCAGCAGATCATCAACCATAAAGCTCCACAGGAATGGGGATAGTACCCACTCTGTAGTCATCTGCGGGTTGTACTGGCTATTACCAAACCGCCCGTACTAATCTGTATCTCCGACCATACTGTTTATCCAGCATTTTAGGGTATCAGATAGCCTGTGCTGGTTAAAATACTTCTTTGAAATAACTATGAAAAAATAAATGAAAATATCTATTAAAGAAATGATTCGTATATGCTATACGAATCACTTAGTTATTGATTTTAATGTAAGTCAAGAATTAAAATGTATCCTTTTGTGCCTCAAAAAAACTTTTTCGCAAGCTCTAAAAGAACAACTGACCAGAAGCATTACTTGCGAAAAGCATGTCGGTGCAAGATTCTTAACCTTTTTGTGCATTGTCAACATTTCATTGTGGTTCTGTTGTCTGAATGCCTGTAGCTTCCAAGAAAAAGTGCTACCACATTACGCGACCATACCACAATACCCAAAGCCACCCTACTAGATTGGCCTGAATTGTCTCCCGACCTAAACATAGTCGAAAATGTTTGGGGATGGTTGACACGCATATACTCGTATATTACGTAATATAACTAACTACGTAATAATATTTCCTTCGGCGAAAAAAATCATGTAATAGCCATCAGTAATAATATTTTTCCCCAGTCATCTACTTATTACTATATTACTTTTGTATCCACATAAAATTTATAAAATTATACAAAAATGCAGCACTACAAACTTTTATATATACATATATAATATACATACATATATATGTATATATATTTAATTCTAATGAATGAATAAATATCACAAAAGCTTGTATGTAGTAAATAAGGGTACAGGGAACTTAGAATTAACAAGAATTATTTGTATTACATCAAATCAGACAAAGCTGTGCGCAAAAGCTGGTCAAATATTTGCCGTATTCGGAATTTTTATATGTAATATATTATTAGTAATATTATAACCAAAATTTTTGGAAGTAATATAACTTGTTTGTAACATGTTACTTTGGTTTTCAAGTAATATGTGATGTATGTATGTAGTGCCTCGATAGTCCAGCGGGTAGCGCGCTGGCTTCTCATACCGAGGCCCTAGGTTCGATTCCTAGCTCCAAAGTGGACTGAGTGCTATGGAAGGCTTGTAGCCTTCCTGCCCACCCTCACATCAGATCAATATGTAATGTAACGATATTACTTTTATAAGCCAGTAATATGTAGTACAACAACATTGCATTCAAAAGTAGTATGTCCGAACACTGCTAATAAGTGTCTCATTAAAGTTTAGGTCTGGCTTCTCGTCCAATGTTCCAGTTCGGATGGAAAGCACATCAGAATGTGCAGCAGTGGATTTTGTACTGATGTATTTGCTCCACTGAGCAGCGTGAAATTTGATATTTTGCTGCATTGTGGCTTCCAATGACGGCATAGTTGCAGGTTTTTGCTGCGCTCTTATGATTTCTTTGTTCACTTGCTTATCCCTGAATTCTGCTGCCGAAATTCCAAATATTCGATATTTTGCATCTTTGACAGTTTCAGTATTATTATATTGTTATGAAAATTAGTTCGGCCACCTCAACGCAATCTTATTCGTTTCTTTGGATTGTGCCCAAAAACAAAACACACTAAAATTGTTCAACACAGCTCTACAATAGTAGTCACTTTATTTATGATACAATTTCACACTTTACTGTCTTTACACTTGTTACTTATTGAACCACTCCGCGTTGCACCTCTTTGCTTGCTAAAACCAAACTCTTCTCTTTTCGCTGTACCCGGCTGCCTTTTATACTTGTTTGCTTGTCGCGCAGATCGTTCTCGCACATTCTAATTGGACTAAAAATTTCCAGTATCATCGCGAGTCATCTTTGCGAATGTTCTAGCGAAATTATCAGGCTACAAAAATAATCGAATGTTGGTTTTCTTCATTACAAATGAGTTGAAAGTTATTCAACAAAAGTTGATGAACAGGGTACTGTTTATAGACCCGCCAAATCTAATCTAAGTAGGCGATAACCACGTGCGAGATAAACTCGAGTATATTATTGTTTTCACTACCTAAATCATATTGTAAGGCATAAAGTTCTAGCTTTAGGAACTATTCTTATGGGATAAATGGGCAGTAATTGCTGTATGGTGCGTTACAATCTGCGCCTTTTATTTGTGTAGCTTAAAGACGCCACCGGTGACCATAGATCAATATCTCCGCCGCGATGCCATGGTCCCGCGCTGGTGAATGTCAATATATTTCCTCTGGCTGATAAAACATACTTATGTATAAGTGAATGTCTGTATTAAGGCATTCAATCCCGATTCCCGAAATCCCGGGGCTGATGCTTAGCGTCCCCTTAATGGTTGACTGATTGTTCGGAAAAAATATTAAAAATGAATTAATGATTGCGGTTCGGTCCTACATTTAAGCATATAAGAATAATATCAGTTTTGGTAATTAACTAGCATTTTTGTGAACTTATAACTCGATGCGACGTCCTTTACCCCTACTTCAGCTTCCAATTTGTTGGCTATGTATTTTTTCATTAAACTTCATAAAGTGTGGGGTACGGAGTATCAAAATCGAAAAAGTGTTTCCTAAACCATGCCTCTGATCTCCACAAACTAAGTTTTAACTTATTGTAATAATTTTGTTTACGTAATATGAATAAAGTTTAATGGTTTTGTTTTGATACGAATTTCATACAAGTTTTGTTAACATAAAACCCTATTTCATGTAAAATACTATTTTATTTTATAAAAGCTCAATAGGAAAAGTATGTGTTAATATAAAAGAAATTTACTAGCTTCTATAATTTTCAACTGAAAATGTTACACATAACGAAGTCCCGAAAAATGCCACTGCCATTTTTAAAACCCAAAATCCCGGGGCATCCAGAATGATTCGTTATTACACGCCATAGTATGTATATGGGTGCCTCATTATGATCGGGTGAAAGCTATCAGCTGTCGTTCAGATTTGGAATAAATATTGTCATTTTAGTTTCAAAACTTGCACGTTTGGGTTTTCACTCAACTTTTCTTAATTGGCTAAAATCATATCTCACTAACAGAGTATGTTGCGTGAAGATCGGTAATGTTAATTCTCGCACTTTTGTTGCCACTTCTGGTGTTCCGCAAGGTAGCATTCTCGGCCCACTTTTGTTTGTCTTGTTTATCAATGATATTTGGGATTGTTTTCAACATTCCGATTTTTTGTTATATGCTGACGACTTAAAACTATTTCGTAGTATACGTGATCACACTGACATTCTTTTGCTCCAATCTGACATTAACAATCTGGCATTTTGGTGTCACAATAATAAGTTATCCCTTAACATCAATAAATGTTTTCATGTTAGTTTCTCTAAGTCTCATAGTCCTGTCCCCTCCTCTTACATGATTTCTAACTCACTGCTAACAACTGCAGACAAATTCCGTGACCTTGGAGTGATTTTTGACGCTCAATTTACATTCGTACCGCATGTGAATTACATTATTCCAAAAGCATACTCACTTCTATCGTTTATCCGGCGGTATGGACAAGAATTTAAGGACCCTTACACGCGTAAGCTTCTGTTTACGTCTCTCGTCCGTTCTAAACTTGAGTATGCCTCTGTAATCTGGAATCCACTTTACACTCTTCACGTCTTGAAAGAATTCAGCGTAGGTTTCTTCGTTTTGCCCTACAGCCTCTCCATTTCTCTGAACCCTTTCCTTCTTATAGTGCTTGTCTAATGTTGATTAATTTGCAGTCTCTAGAGGTTAGAAGATTCGTCCAATCTGTAATGTTCGTCTTTGATCTCGTCTCCAATGTCATTGATTGCCCCTGTCTTCTAGAGAAAATTAAGTTCAATGTGTCCTGTAAATCACTGCGTTACTCTCCGCCTTTTTATGTAAAAACTGTTAAAACTACTACCTCCTTGCAGCACCTACAACACGGGCTATGTGTGACTTCAATAAGTTATCCAAATCAATTCTCTTGGATCTGTCTCTTACTAGATCATGCTTCAAAAGGCAGCTCGATGAGGTGAATCTTCTGGCACCTTAGTACTTTTTTTTTAAATTTATTATATATTAATTTTGATTTTATTTAATTTAATTTTAAGTGTTTTGTTAATCTAATTGTAATTGCTAGTCAGTATGAATCTGTTTCTATTTGACTATTAAATAATAATAAACCTAAACCTAATAAACCTATACCTATAATATCTAATGTTTAGTGCTGGCAGTAATGCTCCATTGTTTCTTTGTTTCCTCTTTCGTTTTAGAAAAAGCTTTGACCTGCATTTTCAGAAACCGCGAAATGTCTGACTTTGTTCCGCGCGATATACTCCCCGATTTGTGGGATGAAATACTCAAACGTCATTGGTCATTTTTGGAGACCGAAGAAAGTCTACAAAAGATGGAGGAATGCAAAAAATTGGAGGGTACGCAGTTGTGCTATACAAAAAGTGCGCTTATTCGTATTTGACTGTTTTGTTTAGGTTGCCTTAAAGAATTTCTGTGTATTGTACCGCATGATCGGAAGTTTTTTCTACCAGAAACAGCACACGTTCTCAGGAAGTCCATACGGGAAATGGATGATTTTACCGCGTACAAGGCAATCATTGGCTTTGAGTCTATCAGTCAGTATGCAAATAATTTGTTTACGAAACCCTGGCGCAAAGAATTTCGCGTTCTAAAGGTAAGACTCTTTTTCGAATCTCTAATACTATCTGCAACGATTTCCTTTATGCAGATGTACTCCGGTTTCTACCAACACGAAATAAAATCAAACTTACTGGATGCTGAGAAGCTTTTTGAGGCAATGGGCTATCGACGAGTGTCGGATGAGATCCTCACTTTGGACGGGCCAATCTGTCCTGACCAAGTGACAAATGTGTCACGTGACGCAATGGCCGCCTACGTCGAATGCCAAATAATGAAACACATCTACGCGGGCTTGGTGGCTATGGGTGTCGCGTGCACCTGGCAAGACGTGTTTCATTATCGTGAGAAGTGTGTAGGTGCGTAACTAGCTGGTTAGTTCGTCGTTGACAACCAGCATTCGACAAATATTTACCGCTCTTTGAACTTGAACTCTACAAATTTTTGTTTGCTTCTACAGGAGGCACAACGCAAGCGATTAAGGGTCTTTCCTTCGTTCTCCAAGAACGACGACTGCGCAAGGAGAAGCTGGTTGGCAGTGGTAAGCTTTTTGTATAAGTTTAAATTTGCTTAAATTTGACTAAAATAAATTTTATTCAGAAAACTGCTACGCCACAATTCAGCACTCGCCACAAGTGCCAACATCAGGTGCAGCAAATGTACCACAATGCTCGAATTGTGCGCCCTATCACATGCCGCTGCCAATGCACCACATACAAGCGCCGAACCCACGGCAGTGCGCGTTGCATAGTGCTAATGGCAGCTATGCGCTTCACGGGAAAGCCAGTCATGCGTACAATGGAGTGGGTACGCCTAATGGCAAGTTGATGCCGTTGTATCCTGCATCCGGCTATCACCAGCAGCAACACAGCTTCGTCGCACCCGGTAGCAACATAATTAGTCAACCGCACATGTCACACTCTCGCAGTTTGGAGCACTACAACGAGCCTGCAGTAGCATTGCCGCATCGTCATTCGTTCGATCATCAACAGCAGGGTTGCACTGCGCACCACTACCAGCCCCCAAGCGCCCTCACACAACACGTGTACGAGTCACCGTCCGACTGCCTGGACGGCGTGAGCATGGGCAGCAGCGTGTCGTATGCGGCAGTCGCTACAACAGCCGCTGCAGCTTCAGGTGACAGTGCAGGTGCTAATTGTAATGTTAATGCAGCTTACGCTCATCCCTACAATGTGTCGGGCAACCGATATCCGCTCCCGTTCAACATCTCCAGTCAGCTAAACGCGCACTATGCAACTCCCGCGGTGACCTGCGATGGCGTTAAGGGTGACTCGTACAACAACGTCTTGGACGACGGGTATGCGTCTGTGCCGAAGGTGCATCCTTGCGGCTATCACCAGTCACAACAGTCTGTGCCTCCACCGCTTGTACGACAAAGCCCCTCGGCGCTTGCGTCAAAGGATTTCCAGGCGTACAGGCAGCGCTCCTTTCCTCCCGACCATCAGCTAATCGATTTTGATGACCGCGCACCATTGGCTTCGAACGACTTCCATGCACAAATGCACACTATGGCACAATGTAACTCCTTCGACTATGACCGCGAGTGCGAGCGCATGTACGAGCAGCAGCTGCGCAGTGGTCGTGCGAACATGGCGGCCACGTATGTGCAGCCAAAGGACGTCGTGTGCCAGCACCACGCACCGGGAGTGACGTCGGCGCAACTGCCCGCATCCGACGACATGTACGGCAGTTACGTATATGCACGTCCGGTGCCACGGAGTAGCAGGTTAAAGACTAGTTCGTCGAGTAATGTGACTGATAAATATCTAAGGAACTCGGAGTTTATACAGGTAACTGGCGAGACTTCGTACTGAAAAAAAGCACTATGTTAAGTTTTCATATTTTGCATTGCAGGACTGTGGTGACAATAACGGTAAGCAATTATACAATATGGAATTGAAGAATTCTGAGCCGATTGGTGGCACCAGGCGGAAATTATCCACGCAAACGAACGAAGCGTCTGACATGAATTACGAGTCGGCATTCGAAGATTTCATAACGGTGGGACATAGCGAGCACCCCGCGCAGCTCTCGCCTACGCAAGCGTCAAAGAACCAGGATGGAGTGGGATCTTTCGAGTCATGGAATTTCGTGTTTCAGAACCTGGAACGCTCCGGCTACTCCAAAGATTTGGGTGAGCGCGGTGACTTGTTGATGCAGGGCTTGGACTTGGACTCGCTAAAGCTTACCAATGGTGGCGCTGGTGGTGGTAGCGGCGGTGGCGGTGGAAAAAGTTCCGAGCGACGGCGTACAAATCATGTTGAGCCGATAAAGCCCGTACGACCATTAAATAGTGATGCTAGCAAGGGTCGAGCGCTGGAGAAGGTCCCGCAAACTGCGCTCAATGAGAGCGAGAAGCGTGACGTCAACAAAGGTGGAACCAGCAATAATATAAAACAGGAGAAATCCATATTAAAACAGCAAAATGCAAATGTCAACTTGGGTCCTGGAGTGAAGAAAATAAAGTCGGCATTGAAATCGACGGCGAGCAACCACGCACCCATTACTAACAACAATAATAACGGAAACGGAATAACGCCTTTTGAGCAAATCGTCTGCAAAGATGAGCAAAGCGGCGGAGTTCGCCGTTCGACGGCAAACGTACTGCGCTCCGACAATCGTAAACAGACGGCTGTGCTCACATCGACGACACGGGTTATTGTGAGCAATCCGAAAGAATGGAGCTGTCGGTTTTGCACTTTCCTTAATCCGGATGCGAAGCGGATCTGCGAAATTTGCTCTCACAGTAAAGACTTTAAACTGGATGCGCCTGTTCCGCACACGCCCACTTGCGTTTAGACACCTACTTTGCAAGATCAAGTGCTACGGCGCGGTGGCTCGGCGTCCCTTTCTAGTTAATTTTTTACTTTGTTCTTTGGCATTGTGAATCCTTCAACTTCTTTTTACATTTTTCATAAAAGCGACTGTACTAAAAATTTAGCAAAAATTTATACCGCACTTGAAATGTTTTCCGAATTTACAAATCTTATAATTTAAATGTGATTTCTCACAATTATTAATTAAATTGATATCGGCATTGATTCGGCATTATTTGACTTGTTATTCCGGTGTTACGCGGCAGCCCTTATAAGGGGCTGTGATTTATTGGCGCCAGCGTTGTTATGTCTGATTTGCACTCATTTCCGGTGGAGTTGTTGTTTTTTATCTTTTCTTCTTCTACATGAAAAAGTGAAGCTTGTTTTAATGTTTAAGCTAGTTTACTTTTAAGAGAACACACAATCAAACTTGAAAATATGTTTCCATTACGTGCCTCCTGTTTTATTGTTTAACGAGAAACAACTTACAAATACAAATTTTCGAATACGAATTTGAGTGTGAAATCGAGATACAATGACGAATTAAAACACCCTGTATATTTTTAATGTTACATTAAAACAAATATATATACAATATATGTAAACATATTTATTGAACCAAACAACTATATTTTATAATTATTTAGTAAATTTAAAAAGAAATCAAACAAAAGGAAGAGGAGAGCTGCATGTTAAAAACATTCTACGGAAGGCAAATCATGCGTCTGAGCCCATTAGGGCAAACAGTGAAACAAGTAACTATGAGCTATAATGTTTTTCTACTTACGATTAATGACACAGGATCACACATTCAGAGTTACCACTTACTTCTTCAAGAAAAACACACACACTACATACCACAGACATATGATATTCGTTAGGGTAAAGGAGCCGAACTAAGGACCGACGGGCAGTGGTGGCACGACTCCAAATTGCTGTTAAGCCTGATGAAGCTTCAAGTAATGTTTAAGTGATTGAGCGGGTTGCGGCAGTCGCAAGATGCAAGTGGAAAGGAAATGATGGCGAAGCTTTTGAATAAATACTTAAACGCATTAGCATCAGTTGTTAAGTGTGAAGTATTTATAGATCTCAGCAAATCAGTACTTGGGAGATGAATTATTACTTCTGATTTTAGCAGTTTTATGAAATTTGAATTGCTAATTGTGAGCAAACGAGAGAAGAGATAACATTGTAGAAAGTCTATTTACAATTAAAAATAAAAATCTGTTAAATTTACTTTAAATTATGAACTTGATCGTGTGTGTTTATCTTTCCTTTTGTTAGAAATCTCGATGCGCGAGTGAGTCTGTCAGAATCAGTCAGAATCTTTCGGTTATTCTAAGTGTTAACTGTGACACATTGTCAGAATATGCCAAACTTTTGGTTGAGTAAGAGTACATACATCCACATAGTCGTTTATACATACACAACACATCTATACACAAATATGTATGCAACTCACTAATGTATGATTTTGAAGCCTTACTTATTACAAATTAAATACCAAGTTCGGTAAGAGACGAAGAAAAGAAAACTTCAGATTTATGGCTTAATGAAATATTCATGCTCTTCCTTAGAATTCAATAAGAAGAAAATAAATTATGAAGACAATTAGAGTCGAACATCAATACGACTTATGACATTCGCTGCTATTGAGCGAAAACACTTTACCATTTCGTACATTGTACATTGCCTACTAACTACAATAGCTAACTTGCATCTTACATTGTACCATTCAACAATAAATCACTGAAACGAATTCGCTTGTACTAAAAAGCTAATATTTACTCTCTCGGAAGCAGCATGGAAACTGCGAAAGCAGCAACTTTAAAGGCCCCGTAAAATCGGTCAATTAATTGTACTGAGAGAAGAATCGCACAAAAGCGCTCTTGGTACGCTCGTATTAGGCTTTAAACCGTAGGTCCCCCCCTCCATTTCCCCATCCGTTTGAAATGTGTGTTGTATCACATGTTGAAAAATCAGTGTTGCATACACATTTCAAACGGGTGGATTTTGTGGTTACACAACGGGTCATATAGGCCTAAGTTTGTCTCATACAGAGGCAGACACTACAACCAACCAACTAACCAACCAACCAAGGGATAATATAAGTGCCACTTCCTGCTATTGTATCAGTTACAGAGCATAACTTTGCCCCGCCCCATTAAAATATCGAAACCAATCACAGTTAGATACTTTAGAACTTCCAAGATCGGTTCAAAACTATGTACAGTACATTCCGTTTAGCTGCATTCACCTTCGATGCACATGATTTGGGGCACTTAAGCGAAAAATGCAGCTAAGCGGAATATCTAGAAAAGTTTTTGGAAACAGCAAAATTTTTTTTAAAGTAGATCCTTGGCGCACCTATATAAAAATATCAAAATATATATTATATATATATATATTATATCAATATTGATATATTATATATATCAAAATTTTGCATGAACGAATCTATTTAATTCTTGAAAAGATTCCACCAGTGTAAGACTGAACAAATTTTTATTAGCAAATTAACCGCTATCTTATAGATGCTTATGCATACCTAATATGTATGTATACACTGGATATAATGAAAATATTTATATACATATTCTTACTGATATGCTTTTATGTCAAATAATCGGTAATTTTACCCTGCGAATATTTCTTTTTTGACAATTTCACAACTATTGCCTCCATTTCAAAAATGTGGAAATTTGTTTCGATACTATTTTCCAAAAAAACTTTTCGAAATTTTCAAGTGCTGCTAAACGAAGTATTTTTCATACAAATCAAAGAAAACTTGCTCAAAAACAGGGCTGTTAAACGGAATAGTGCAGCTAAGTGAAATGCAGCTAAATGTGAAATTTTCAAAGAAAATTCGGTTTACGAAGTAGTATTTTGGCCAAATAATGCAGCTAAGCAGAAAATGCACCTAAGCGAATAGGCAGCTAAACGGAATGTACTGTATATCACATATTAATGTGATGAATGTGATGTGATGAATGAAAATGTAAATCGTTTGAGATGCACATAGATTTGAGTCATATAGTGAAAGTGGGGGGGGGCGTGGGGGTGGCCGTGGCCTATCTCATAAATCATTTAACCTTCTGCCTGTCCCTTGGGGTCTATTTGACCCCAGGCGCTCTTCTATTTGTGTTATTTAGTGTTATTCGCGCTTACAACCCAATAACAAATCGAGAAAAACACTTTTCGGCGCTTTCCCCTTTTCTTTTGTGATTTATGTGTAACATTTCTTCATGTTTTGTCAGTGAATTATATAACCGTTTGGTTGGGGTCATTCTGACCCCAAAGGACAGCGAACGCAATTTTGAGGAAGGGACAGGCAGAATGTTAATAGCTACTTTGTTTAAATCGGTTGAATTATTTTCGCCTGGTTGCGGATCAAAAAAGCAACGCTACATAGTATAGGCAGAGTTTAGATGCAGGAAATTTGAGTGGCTTGTTTATTTATTTATTTAAATTATTACAAATTCTTTGACAAATAATGGGATAATTGCGTGCACCTAAAAGCTAAAGCTTTTTCTACACTTATTTTGGTTCGCTGAACACGATCAAGGGAAACAAATTTATCTTAAAAAATACTTAATCTTCGAAAATTTTGTTTTCTTCCTCTTATTTCAGTTATGAGCACATATCTTGTAAACTAATCATCTAACCAAAACAAACGATCCATCGTTCGGAAGGTAATACCTTATCCTTTCCAGCGATATAGACGTTGTCCAAAACAGATGAGATTTGGGAGATTTACATTTTCTTTTTACATTTTCAAATGATTTTTTTATTGATTAATAAAAATTATCTACATCGGGTTTTAGATCTAAGATAAAATATATATTATTTGCGTAAATGTTGAGCCTAACATCAATAAAATTTAAAGAAAAATTATAAAGTTATGAAGGACTGAATGAAACCATATTCACATTTTTGGTTAAAAATATATTTGAATTTTTTTAGATCATTTCTACTGAAATTATAATTCGATTTTTAATAAAAAATGTGAATGTGTTGTCGCTTAGTAATTTATAATTTTTTTATATTTTGTCGGATTATGGTAATGTTAAGTTCAAAATGTATGCAAGTATCTTTCGTAAAAAAATAAATAATTTATTTATTTATAAAAAGGCAACTGAAAAATTATAGTGTTTGACAACTGTAGAAAAATCCATTTTTTTTAATCTTTTACGGTCAGTTACTCCATTAAATCTTGTCTGATTTGGAAAATCTATATATCGTTGGAAATTGGACCAAAGTGGAATTCGTTGGCAAACGGCGAAAACTTTGGCATTTCATTATTTTATTATCCTTTATCCTTTTTGAGTTCACCACACAAAAAAAATTAAATTAAATCAAAATGTATGCAAGTATCTTTCATAAAAAAATAAATTATTTATTTATTTATAAAAAGGCAACTGAAAAATTATAGTGTTTGACAACTGTAGAAAAATCCATTTTTTTTAATCTTTTACGGTCAGTTACTCCATTAAATCTTGTCTGATTTGGAAAATCTATATATCGTTGGAAATTGGACCAAAGTGGAATTCGTTGGCAAACGGCGAAAACTTTGGCATTTCATTATTTTATTATCCTTTATCCTTTTTGAGTTCACCACACAAAAAAAATTACTTCCGGATACCCGAAGCTAATTTTTTATTGTTTTTTTCTGGATTTACATTATGCATCTCCCACTAAGATCTTGCGATAGTAAACTTTACTTACCCATTACTTACTAATTCCGAGATTTCGCGTTTCCACACAAAACTATTTCTTCAAGCAATATTCGTAGCGGGCTGTGTGAAACAAAAATTGTTTGCTTGCATTAACGAAACGAACAAATAAGACCGCCAAAGAACGTGCACATCAGTTCTTCAGCTCTCGAGCTCAGCTCTGAAGAAAGACCATTTTCCTCATAAATCGGAGCCTCAATAAAACGCACTTGTCTGCAGCTTATGTACATTAATTGTTTTTTCATTTAATCAAATTAAATTGTTTTTAGTTTCTACTGCACATCGGGTTCAAAATAGTTAATCCATTCAACAGAAAGTGATGGCTTGGCGGCGATTCGACAGGATGTGTTCGCGACAGGATGTGACGCAATTCTAGTTGAAAAAGTGCATTTCTACAATACTTTGCCGTTGCGGCTTAGTTGCACTAAACAGAAAACAGAATTGTTTGACTTATGTTGCATGTTGAATGTAAGTGAAATTGACATGTCACACGGGTATGTGTGGCCGAATTCGAGCGCTCGATTGCACTGGCACTCGAAATAAATAGGCCATCTAAAAATTGTTTTTAAACTATTTTGCGCAATTACATGCTGGTTTATTCTACGCTTATGTCTATAATTTGCTTTTAGATAATCGTTTTTTAATTGATTTCGCGGTTGTCTGGCCAACGCTTTGTCCTAATTGAATCCAAACATTTTTCCCATACATACAAATGTCTCTCTATGCGATGTGTTTTTAAAAACAAACCGGAGGCATAAAAAAGCTGTCCTAACATAATCGAGCGCGACTCATATGGCGTGTGAACTTTGCGTCGGAGATTGCGGTTCAATTTGAGCACATCCGGATAACTTTAGTCACGTGCGATAATCCTTTTCATAACGAACATTCCTTAGCCAAAGTCGAATATGAAATAAGTAAATGATGGTGCCAGGGAATTTGAGAGCCATTAAATCGTGTGTGTTTTTTGCAGAAAATTTGCATACGACTTTACATCGCATACAATTAGGACACTTACGCAATGCCATATTTTCGTATATAAGTTCGCATTGCTAGCATCGTATTCAATCAGAACATAGCGTTAGCGTAAGAAAGAGCTCCAAGCTTAACGGTTCTCTGTCTGGGGATTATCTTCGACACTCGTTAAGTTCAGTAAGTACGCTTGGACCCGAAATTTCATTTCGGTTCTGTTTTCGACATGACAGACAGTCGAAAACTTCCATACAAGCATGGTGCAATCTCCTTCACTCTTCTAGGGATCAATATATGTCATATGTATATCTTATAATGCATCTACACCAGTTTTTCTTTAAATTCCTTGTTCAACGAGCTCAGCGTGCATTCGTTTTGAATTGATCTAGTAATATTAAATATTCTCAGTACATTTCACACTTTACTAAAACCTTATCTTACTTGGTACTAAAGGAGTTAATAAGGAGTTGTTAATCGTTTGTTGTCTTCCACGGGTAATTAAGGCTTGTAGTCGGGGTGGAGGGGGGAGGGTGGAGTCGGAGGCGGGAGAACAAAGTACAACTTTTTCAATTAATGAATATTTGTATGAGCATATATCGGTATCGCTTATTTTCCTATTGATGATTTAAATACAAAAATTAATATACATATATGGAAAGCTAAGGTGATTGCTGCTTCAAGTTCAAGTTTTAATAGAATGTGGGTAGAAAATTAACCTTCACAAAGTTTTATGTGAAACAAACCAGGGTAATCTGGTTATATATGAAACCGCCGGAAAGGCAAAGGAGTGCTAATTATTCATAAAAAGCTAACTAACATACGTTTTTCGCAAAAGCTTTAAAATAAATAAAAACTTTAGTAAGCTGGAGCCGGAGTCAGTGCCGGAGCGCGAAAACGAAATGCAAGCACTCGACTCTGCTACTGAGCCGTGTCAGCAACACGAGCGACTCCGTAGCCGCTGCAAATGCAGCGTCAGAAGAAACTTGATTTAATGGGCTTATTGACTTCAAAATTGAAATAAAAAATAATTCGACACGTGTTTCTAATTGTCGTGAAAATTAAAACTGAAATTGGGAAAAGTACAAGTACTTTTCAAATATGAAATTATTCTTTTATTCTTTTCTATTTTTCGTTTTTTCGGAAATCAAAATCTGAACGGGTCACCGACGGGTTAAAAGTTTGAATGGAGAAACTGTAGAAAAACATTAATTAATGGGTCTATTGACTTCAAAATGAATGAAAACACTAAAAATCAAAAATAACTAGACACATCTTTAAAATTTGTTTTGAAAATCAAAATCTGACGGATCAAGGATGGGTTGAAGGTTTGTGTAGAGAAATATGATTTGATGGGTTTTTTGACTTCAAACTTGGGCCCATTGACTTCAAACTGGCATGCAAAGCCGCGGGGCCCTGTCAGTCTGATATTTCTATCTATATGTCCCCGATTTCATTACCTTTATTTGAAATTTGTTATGCCAGATATTAAGACGTTTTTTAGTTTAAAGTGTCTAATATAATTGTGTGTGTTCGTATAATGCAATATGGTTTGTGTTAGATCCATTAATACTTCATGTATAATGTGTTAACCTAGTGGTTTCGCCACATATGGCAAACGTGTTATTAGCTGCGCACGAAGTGTACTTTAGTAGAAGTGTTTTTGCTGGATTTGTGCAGTATGTGCCTCCATGTTGATTGAAAAGCCATTGCGTTGTGCAATCTGCTCGTGCACAAGTGGCTTTTATACATATATCTCGCTCGATTTCTAAGATGTTATGCCGTTAAATAACTCACATTTAATAATTAAAAATACCTATATTAACTCATGTTCGGAGCTAATAACAATACGGCTTGATTAACATTTTCGCGTTTTCGGAGTCACAAAAGAGCTTTTTGAAGTCGAGTCTGGGGTACTCATTACTTTGCGAGGACAATTTTGTTTTTGGTAGTTTTGAGAAACTCATGGTTATTGAAGGGCTACAAAAAAATCCTGCCGTGTATAAAGATGGCTTCATGATGTACAAGATCTGCGGGGGAGAGTCGTTAAGCGTACTGACAGTGCAGCCATTTAAATGGTGGGATTTCCTTCTTGCAATAGCAATACCAAGAATATGAGAGCATTTTGAAATTATGCCGGGGCTGCAACTGAGATTTCGCTTGCTCGCTTTATAGATAAATGCCGTAATGTAGGTACAAACATATTCGTGTGTACATATATATGTATGTATATGTGTCTTGATCAGTGCAGTTCTTTGAGGATCCTTACGACTACATAACATAGGTGCATTATATTCACTTAAATAATTCGTGAGCTACTGCACGATTTAACGACTTAAACCTCGCACCGAGCTAGCGGCTCGGCAAGCCAGTGCTAGTGCTTCGCACTCGCGTCTAGTGTGTTGTGTGGTTTCAGCAACTTGTTCGCCAGTCGAGCAACATCTGCAGTGCCAAATTTATAAGATGTTGCAGGCGGAGCCGTGCATCACTTCGCTGATGAACATCGGAGTGCCCGCGCCCAGGCCGCCATCTGTCTTCTGGTGTTCATTCTGCAAATAAGGAAACACGGATGCACATATTAGTTACACATTGCTTTGCATGTATGCACAAGTGCTAAATAGTTGTGTGTGTATGTGAGTATTGATGTGCATGGTTCGCAGATGCATTCGTGCACAAGTCTCACAGCAATGTGCCTTACCTCGTCGAATTCGCAATCGAAGTAATGACTTTGGCACTCCATGCAGCGGCAAGCATCCGACATCTTGCATGTTATGCCCCATTGTTTGGCCAGATCCTTGTAGATCTCCTTTGAAGATTTGTTGCTTATGATTTCCGGGGTGAGTGCACGCTCCTGCTGTTGCTGATTATAGTGTTGTTGCTGCTGTTGCTGGCTGTGACTGTTTGACATTTTGTTTGAGTCCCAGCCGCCATCGCTGTCGCTGTCGCAGCGTCCTTCCTCGTACTCAGCCGTCACTTGATTTTGTGAGTGTTCTTGACAGTCGTCATTAAAGCGCATATCTGCAATGCAAATTCAAAAGACACACATGAAAGGCGAGTTTTCCTGGAAGCGCAGTTTTCTGTGGGAAAGCATCCCCCTCACCGTTGCTGCAGTAGCCGCTGTGATTGATTAACGGGTCGAAAAAGTCATTGTTGGCGCCTTTGTTGCCATCGCAGTTCTCATCGCACTGTTCGCCGCATTGCTCACTAAACTGCGGGCAACTGCTCGTGCAGCCTTCGAGCAGGTTCTGGTTTTCCTGAGAGGACGGTGCCGACATTCTCGTTGATATTAACAGTTCGGTGGAATCAATTGACTCTTTGCGATTGTCAATGTCGCCGTCGTCGTAGTCCGTTTCGTTGTTGTCGTTGTTGTGGCTCACCACTCGCCCGTTGTAGTCGCCCAAGTTGTGTCGTTCGTTTAGCAGTTCGTGCTGTCGTTGCAGAGAGTCGTGGCTGCGCCCGTAGTTTTCCTGGCAATGCGGATCTGTGCACTGGGCGGTGCTCAGTGTGAGGTGCTCCAGCGAGGACAAGTGAATGCTGTTGCCTGAATTGCTGATCGAACTCCGACGACTTTGCGGTGTGCAATCGTCGGTCACATGGAATTGACACTGCTGGGACAGGTCGAATTTGTTTGCCAAACGTGTGTTCTGGAAATTTTAATAATTTGGGAGATCATATTTAGGAGGATCATACTGAAACATATGTATTCTTACTTCTTTTAATGTGTATTGCAGCGAAATTGTGTTTTTTTAAATGATAACAAGTATTCGGTTCTTTCGCAAAAAGACAAAAAGGCGTGGTTCTTTTACTACGCCTCCGTATCAGTCCTGCCAGAAACTAAATTTTCTTTGGGGTTTTTCATTCAATTCGTAATTTGAAATGAATTGTTTAAATTTCCTTTGCAGTGAGGGAATTTTTCTCTAATATCAGTTCTAGTTAGGAATCCCGGACAATTTTAGTTCCGAAAAATCCCGGGTCTTACTTACTTTTTCTTTTGTCACCTTTGTCGAAAAATGAAACCTTCTTATTTAATACAAAAAATAAATTGCTCACTGCCTGTGACGTTTGAATAGGTTTCAATGCAACAATAGCTCTGTTTGTGTATGGATATTTTGTACTTTCTAGTAAAAATTTGCCAGTAAGCATGCTTACGATCTCAAAAATGAATCCATCTAAAAAAAGTAAGCAAACAGAAATTTCTAAAAACTTGCAAGTTTAACTCTTATTTACACCAGTGCGACTTTCACTTACTGGTGTTGAACCAGAGACATGCTTTTTATTAGCAGGTTAATGCTATTTGCATGAATGTTTTGTTCTTCTTCTTCTGAACTTTCCAAAATGTTGTTAAAAAAGTATTACAAGTTAGCAATTTCATTTAAATGCAATAGCGAAAATCCCGGGATTAGAGAGTTTGAATCCCGGGATTTTCGGGACTGAAAAATAACCCGGGATCCCGGGATTGCGATGCCTAGTACGTACATATTTCTATGTACATATGTAGTGTTTTCGCTTTCCAAAGGACATTCTCTACAGGGGAAGTGAATATCTTCGATTGGAATTTCTCCACCGAGAAAGCCGATTTCTTATCTACCACGCATTCCTCTCACAGAAAAAAACGTTTACATTTTGCATTTTAGATGTCTAAGAGTTACTTGTTTACCATCTTAACTCTTGTTCACCATGTACATAGAGGAATGGAAGTTATGGACAGGTGTACATTTGTGTACCTTACACACCTCTTCTAGTACGTGTGCATATGATGGCGGCGGTGTTGTTGGCAACGCTGTTGGCAAGCCTTCTGCTGATTCGCCCATACAAGTAGTCACGCTGTGGTTGTGTATTCCTGAAAGTGTTCAATTTCATTGAGTATTCTATTATAATACTTAGTCGATGGTTTAAGAGCTAATGAATCGAAGGAATAATACACTGTGGTGCCATTTCCAAGGCTTAAAATTAGCAAATAATGTCCGAACGTGCTACACATGCATTGTACACATACACACATACACTGGCTGTTGAAGACGTCAATAGATGGCAAAAAGTGTGAAAAAATAGTATACATACATATATGGGTTGCGTAGAAAGTATCAAGCCTAGGTGTGAAGATGCTTATTTTTACTTGAGATTTGTATTAATATATTCTTTTGACGACTCAATCTACTTAGTTCATTACATATCCAGTAAGTATATCTTTTATAATAGAGTGCTTCTGTAAGGTTTTTGAAAAATTGATCTGACAAAAATAGCTCTCCACGAAAGAATTGTTTGAGTTTTTCATGTGTAACTCATCGTGGAAAAAAGTTGGTTCTTATTTAGCTGAGCTGCCGCCTTGCGGCTGGTCACATTTGAATCTTTTTAAACAATAGTGTACAGTTAGGAAATGCTTTCGGATAATTTTGCAGTGTTTATTCCCACCGAGGATATAAATGAAAAGCTTATCCTGGTTTAAAGTTCGCTTTCCAGTCGTTACAGTTGCATACGATGGAGAACAGTCACTCACTAACCCATTTACTAATTTTGGATGGACCAGACACTACACGATTTCGACTTTTAAAATTTGTTTACTAAAACCGACGCTATCACCATGTTTGTTTATACGACGGTCCCAGTCGATTCGCATTGACTCGATACGCTTTCGAGCCAGGTGTTTATATAGTACATTGATTTCTGAAGTGAATTGACTGAAAACGATTTGAAAAGTGTGCTTTTTTAATACTTTTTGGGCGTGTAATGAATATCAGCTGTTTGTGTTGCTTGCTTTTTACTTGAAAATGCACAAAAATGCTTACAGTAGCTTTTCAAAACCAATTCAAACTAAAAAAAAACTGTTTAACACTAGAATGCCCAAGGGAGTAATTTTGACTACATTGAGGTCTTTTATTGTAAATAACTTTTGTTGCATCGCTTTCTAAAAAAAATATCTTACGTGACTTTTATTAGTTTTTAGAGCTAAATGGAATAAATAAATTAAAAATATTGTAAAACAATTATTTACCCCAATTTTGCAAAATTTACCTTAAATGCACAAAAGTAGTCATTTTGACTACCTATATACAATTTTCAGCAAATCTTACTGATAAATAGACAAATATGCATCTTCAATTGCGAAGTATGAAAATTTCAAAAAATTGCAAATATTAAAAAAAATATCATAGTAGGCTGTGACAATTCCCAACAATTTTCAATCAAAAATTCACAAAATTCATTCGCAAATTCCAAATTCCAAGTTCCAAGTACGCCATTATATTTTAGTGAATTTTCTTTGTAAACCATAAAAAAATAAAAATGAAGTACTTATTTTAATTTAATCTAATGTGCATTTATTCATATTTGCTACTTGAAAACCAATAAAATTAAAAAAAAAGTCAGTAAACAATATGGTGGTCAAAATGACTACCTATGGGCATTTTAGGTAGGTCAGATTTTCGGGCATTCTAGTGTTAATATAAGCTGCTGGTTCCGCAATTGTTGTAATACTCGTACCGTCTAAAAAGGTAGTAGTTACGGTGCTATGTTTGTTCCCCGCAATACCATTTATGCGCAAAAAGTGGATTGATGCGGGCAGCGTGAACGGCGAAGATTTGCCGAAAGTGCCGTTTGTTTTTTCAATGCACTTTGCGAAAGAGGAAATATCCTCTGGGAATGGGTGCACTAAATTGGATAAAAATGCAGTCCCGAAGACAAATACGTAAGTACTTCATATATTACAAGTTTAATTAGCGTAACAAACGAGAACCAGCCATAGGCAACATCCAGATATTATGGAGCAGGATGAGAACATTTTTTACGATTTTAATTTTTAGATTTTTAAATCAATATTTAAAAACCGATAAAATTATGAGTAAGAACCAAAAACTAAAAAAACAATAACATAAACTATTATGTACCAACAATATTTCCTCATTTTTTAATGTTATCGTTTTACCTAAAAAATCAATAAAAACCTAACTTTGCATACCAAAAATCCTGCACTATTTTGCATACTTTACATATTAATTTATGAAATACATAACTTTAAAAAAATCTCAATCTCAATCTTAGCATATATAGACTAGACTGTTTTCTCCTGAAAAATATCCTCAAACGTATTTAAAAGCCCTAATTTAAAACGTTTGACAAAACGCAGAAACGTCAATAAACACAGTTTCAATCAAAAAATGTGACGGTGGAACTACCTTTACGTCGGTATCATGGTGTATACATCAAAACAATTATAAAAAACAATAGTCAAACCGCTCCATAGCCGTTTGAAAAAATAGTAAGGCCGAAACGAAACAATTTATAACAATGCAAAGTTTTACGTTCATTGCGGAAGATTTTTTCAAAAGCATATTTTGAAACAATACCAAAATGCGATCCGTGGTTTCTGTTCTTTGGCGCATGCAAAAGCTTTTCACCATTTTTTTTAAATTTTTGTATTTTTCAGTAATTTATTTTTCCCGCAAACGCAACTGATTTCTTTACATCTGACTTATCTGTAAAGATACATCCGTTTATATGTTTTCTCGCCCATATTTCAATATAGATTTACTGTGATGTTGGGGAATGTACCTTGAGTGTACTGCTGATATAGACGTGTACTACATATGTACAATATGCATATTATAAGTATGCGAGGGAGCTGTAGGATTGATTTGAAATATGACATTGGCAGTTCTGATTTTCCTATTCTTCGTGATCGGAAATGTGAAAGGCTAAAATCTTTTCACGCAACCTGGTTTCCTCCACTCTTTGGGGTATGTGGCATATGTAGAATTTAGGGGTTACTACTGCTGCATAATGCTGTTATTAGAATAATAACAACAATGGAAGAACGTGCTAAATACTATCAGTTGCTAAGTATCTATTAGCGGTAATATTATTATGGCCAAGAGTATAATATTTGAATAAAGAAGGAAAAATTTAATCGTGGCAAGAAATGAGCGTCCGAAATCAGAGAACGGCGAGAAATACAAAATCGAATAGTTCCATATGTGGACATATTGTTCGTATTACTTAATGCAACTTGACCAAAGTTGCTGCTGTTGTTATGAGTAGTCAATATTGGGTCCAGCTTCTTCAAGGTCCCGATTCAATCATCAATCAAGATCATAGTATTACTTACTCTTAGAAATTTAGGGATGCTTCAAGAATACTATGCGCAAGGATACTATGCGTTTGTATTAAAAAAAGTTTAAATTTGACAAGCGATATATTTGAAAAAAAGTATAGCAGACAGTTTTACGGCCAATTTTTCAGTGCGAGTTTAACTCAGTTTCTAGTTTAAACTTCGTTTAAACTTAAAATCGAATTTTTCAGTCAAACTTGACTGAAGTTTAAACTCAGTTTAAACGCCCAACCCTGCACGGTTAAACTAAGTTTAAACTGTCAACAGCTTCTGACCTGTCAACAGCTTGCCTGTCGTGAGCGAAATTCTTTTTTTGCACTTTTTTTTAGATTCTTATACTTTGTGCACAACGTTTTCGCGCACCGGAACTTATCAACAAATTTTGAATCGAAATCGTCCTCAATTTCTTTCCATTTCGTTTGTTTTTCCTCGGCACTCACGCGGTCTGTCTTCTTGCGCTCGAGCACTTGGTTATTTTTTTTCACAAGTGCAAGAAGACATTCGATTTCCCGAGACGAAAAATTTGGACTCCGTTTGCTTATTTTGAATTTTTTGATGAAATACATTAATTGAGCGCAAAGAATTTATTTACGAATGACAATCAAAACAAAGGAAAATTATTAGCTAGATAAAAATATTGCCGGTATTGCAACACCCAAATTACAAATATTTGCTCCAGTTAAACTAGCACTGAAAAACTGCTTTGTCGTTTAAACTGAGTTTATATTTAAACCAAGTTCAAGGAAACTACGTTTGAACTGCGTTTAAACTCGCACTGAAAAATTGGCCCTTAGACAGCCAACTTAAATCAACTTGGGAGCAAATGAAGGCACTGTACAGTGATTCATTTCATAGGCAAAATTCAAAACATTTATAGTCCCAGAATTTAACGAATGTGATGTGATTTGAAAAGTAAAACTCCAAATAAGAAAACCTGTGCAAGAAAATAGTTAGCTGCTCAAAGTAGAAACTTTTTTCACAAACAAATTTTAACACATGTTCTTCTGTTTTTTAGTCTATTGAAAATCGTAATAATTCGTTAGCAAGAAGTTGCGAAACCTTTCACTTTTGATTACGAATTGATGTGGCCATTTTCGCTTTTAATGTTTTGTTATAATTTATAAAGCTGAGCTTTTACTTCATTTTTAATTTAAAATATTTTTCTAAATTAAAAACTTAAAAATTGGCAAAACTTAGAGGAAAATATCTAAAAAGTATGGATATTGTGTATTTCAAGAAGCATTCTTTCTTTGTCGAATAATATAAACACATCCTCCAATATCACCCGATCTCAGAAAATAATTCAATTTAAAAATTGGTCTAAACACCTATTTTTCGATAAAATATATTTTATTCATCCCTGAAAGTATGCAATCAACTTGAAAAATGAAAAAAGTGCACAAATGCAAAACATACATCTATTATTATCATTTTTATTGCAAAACTAAAGAGTCCTTATACAATTTCTGTTACTCTTCGCAATTATCAATGTTAACGTAACTGATTAAATGTAAAATCTCAAAAATCTAGCCCATTTAAAACATTTGATTTCTGACGGAAGTTCGCGAATAACATTGAAAGTATGTGCAAAAGAGTGGAACAAAGAACACGTGTTTCGATTAGGTGAAATAATTCTGTTTATCAATGGCTATGGTTATATGGCGGTCGTCGTCGCTCAGATGATTAGTGCATTGGATGGCGAGTATAGAGCGACGATCGACTTAAGTTCGATTTCCCGTGGTAGCCAACACTAAAATATAAGTAAAACGATTTTAATTTTTGCGACAGTGTTTTCAGCAGGATATGTCAAACTTCAGCAAAACTTCTTCCATAGGCACAGGAATTCACCAAAATTGAATTTTTACCATTAAAACTTAACAAGCAACAATAATAATATGACAAGTGTTCTTCTCTATGGAAATTAAATCATGCAACGAAGGGCTAGGGCCCTCAGCGGAAGTAATAAAGAAAAAGCGCGACTTTGTCAGTTCTTGTCACCGTCGTTTAAGGCAGTTCTCAGCAGCAATAATTTATTGAGTACGTCTTTGTGCTCACTTAAGATCGAGCAATCATTGGTTGTATTTTTAGAACAAACTGTAGGAGCTGTCGCCAAAATACAACTACGTCTTTCTGTACTGGGTTATGTAAACAACAATAATTCGCTAAAATTTCTTTCATGGTCTCCAATAGTGGACCGAGCGTAGCGGACTAAGACTACTGTTTCGACGTTTTCAATTTCTAGCCAAAATGAAATAGATCAGAATTTTCTTGCACATGCTGTCTACTGCACAAACTACGAGGGAACGAGGGGTGAGCTAAAATTCCAACGAGCAAGCGAACGATCAAAGCAAAGCGGATAAATAAATACTAAGTGGGTATCAACCCGAAATTGAAGATCTCTTTCGGAAGGTAGAGTAGAGTATGCTTAATGCGACTTTTGAGAGTACGGGCTCATGTCTTGAGAGTGTGTTGCATTGGCAGTCGCAGCTGCAAATCTAGGAATAGGATCTCTTACCCAGCCGCAAATCGTTGTTGGCCTTGCAGGGCAGCAGGGACTTGCGCTCGTTGGTGCCCATCGATCCCAGACTGTTGCAATCGGCCGAGTCGATGGTGGAGCTGCTGGCGCCGATTGCCGTCGAGTGGTGGTGATTGAGCAACGCCTCGTTTACCTGTGGGTCCGTGTCGTGCTCCTGCGAAGTGCTGCGTGAGCTGCCCATGCGGAACTTTAATTTGAAGGGAGCCATGCTCCGCCGCCGTCAACTCGCTGTCCTACAACTTGTTCGGCTGCCGCTGCACCTGCACCTGTTTTGGTGCTTTTCGATTGCAATTACATACAATATCAAATAGTTTGCGCATATGGTTGGTGTAAAAGTGAATATATAGGGTGTTTTTTTTAGAGGTTTGTTTTTCGAATAGAGATAAAACTGGCATTTTGTGGTCAAATCTGGCAACTCTAATGTCATTTATGTTCAGTTTGGTTTGCCATTTCATCATGAACAGGTTGACAAAAGAACAACGCTTGCAAATCGTGAAAATTTATTTCGAAAATAATGGTTCAGTTCGCGAAGTTTACCGCAAGCTCCGTCCATTTTATGGTCGACATAATCGTCCATCAGAGCAATTAATTCGGTTAACCATGGGTCGTTTTCGCACTACGTTTACTCTATGTGATAATACGCATCCGCAGAGACGTCGAACAGTGCGCACCGAAGAAACAATTGCCGCTGTAGAGCAAAATGTTGAAGAGGACCCGAATGAATCGATTCGCCACCGTGCACAGCAATTGGAGCTTTGTCCATCAACTTTATGGAAGATTTTGCGCAACATGAATGTGGATGAGTTGTGGTTCCAATAAGACGGCGCTACATGCCACACAGCGCACGTCACAATCGATTTATTGAAGGAAACATTCGATGAGCGCATAATTTCGCGGAATGGACCTGTCAATTGGCCACCAAGATCGTATGATTTGACACCATTGGATTATTTTCTTTGGGGATATGTGAAGTCGCTCGTCTACGCCAACAAACCAGAAACGTTAGGGGACTTGGAAGCCAACATCGTGGCGTTATTGCCGACATACGGCCCCAAATGCTCGAAAAAGTGGTTGAAAATTGGACCTGTAGAATTGGCTTTATTCGAGCCAGCCGCGGCGGCCACATGCCCGAAATCATATTTAAACATTAATGGCATAAAATTATCCTTCCAATAAAGCCAAATTGATGGGCATTAAAACGATTTTCTTGTGTTTTATTTCAATTCGAAGTTCTATACCTCTAAAAAAAACACCCTATAGTAGGACTCAAAATTGTAATGGTGATGTCGAAGGAGGACGAAATTTCAGGAAAAAACATTTACATTTGCATAGAGAACAGTACATAATTAAGAAAACTTTTTGCAATGGTAAGAACAAGTTGTTAGTTAAGGAGTAGCACACAGCAGTGAATTTCGAGCACAAAGTCAGAAATTCGGGTGTCTAATAGCTGTAGGCTGGACTTTGCCATACTTTTGTAACGAATACGAAAGTATACCAAGATTTTTAGAGGCACATAGCAATGTACATTGAAAGTTACAATAGTTGGTTTGACTCAATAATTGATGCACTCTGTGATTTATCTACGAACATGCAACATATTTATTTTCGATCTGGGTTGTGCCTAATAAGTGAAAAGCATTTTTACCTGGAAATGCTTACGACGCGAACGATTGCCTTTGTTTAATGCCTGAAATGAAAAGAAACACTTTAAAATCGATATGTTCACAGTTTCAGCAGCAACTTATTGTAATGGACATGTAAATAAATGCCACCGAGTGTCGACGTTTCAAGGAATCCCATCCTAGTCGGAGTGGGATGCATGCATACGTTGAAGACGTAAACGAATTCACAACACAGTTGCTATGTGGTGGATACTTTATACATAAATAAGCCACTTAGTCTAAATTATAGAGTTTACTAGCAGTTGCAGTCTTTGGTAAAACCATGGTTTTAGTTCTGAATCTGCTCACACGTCATTAATTTCAAAACATCATTTCACCATTTTCATATTTCCCTTCCTCTCATTAAAGCTTTAATTTTATGGATGCTGTAAGACGGCATTTCTAATGAAAGTGGTTTTTGCATGCTGATTTCCTTCACCGAAAGCTGGTGGTGCTACTCGCAAGTGCTTTTATTCACAAGTTTTGTTAAGGCTTTTTGGGCCAAGTGATTATGCAGGAAATGCACATGGATGATTACTGCGCAGATGAAGACGTAAGCGTCACCTGTGCGAACAGCAACGGTGGCGGCGACTACGATGGCTACAATTTTGTTGAACAGTGTAACATTTCCATATACAGTACATTCCGTTTAGCTGCATTCACCTTCGATGCACATGATTTGGGGCACTTAAGCGAAAAATGCAGCTAAGCGGAATATCTAGAAAAGTTTTTGGAAACAGCAAAATTTTTTTTAAAGTAGATCCTTGGCGCACCTATATAAAAATATATATTATATATATATATATTATATCAATATTGATATATTATATATATCAAAATTTTGCATGAACGAATCTATTGAATTCTTGAAAAGATTACACCAGTGTAAGACTGAACAAATTTTTATTAGCAAATTAACCGCTATCTTATAGATGCTTATGCATACCTAATATGTATGTATACACTGGATATAATAAAAATATTTATATACATATTCTTACTGATATGCTTTTATGTAAAATAATCGGTAATTTTACCCTGCGAATATTTCTTTTTTGACAATTTCACAACAATTGCCTCCATTTCAAAAATGTGGAAATTTGTTTCGATACTATTTTCCAAAAAAACTTTTCGAAATTTTCAAGTGCTGCTAAACGAAGTATTTTTCATACAAATCAAAGAAAACTTGCTCAAAAACAGGGCTGTTAAACGGAATAGTGCAGCTAAGTGAAATGCAGCTAAATGTGAAATTTTCAAAGAAAATTCGGTTTACGAAGTAGTATTTTGGCCAAATAATGCAGCTAAGCAGAAAATGCACCTAAGCGAATAGGCAGCTAAACGGAATGTACTGTACTTAGCATATCAATTTATTAAGTAAATACTTTTTGCTCTCGCTTTCGAAAAGTTTATGGGCTTCAACGCCTACATTAAACGCATTTTAATTAGGTACTTTAAAAATCTAAATACTAGCAAAACGAGATTTCGTATAAAACTAAGCGTGGCAACCACAAACTCGTTGACTCGTTGTGACACCATAGTGGGAAGTTGTTGCTGGCAACCTCATGGATTCAAATATGAGCCTCGCCACATTCTTGTGCCTTCGAGGTAAATATTAAAACTGTCTTGTATCTTTTGCACCCAAACTCTGTACTTTAGACAGCGAATACACTCACTAAAATAAAAGAGAGAAGTTTGGCCTTTCTTAGTTAAAGTGCTATCTGTGGATTGGCATATACTTTTTAGTCAGGTAGCTACTCTCGCTATTGCCATTTGTGGCCGCAATGGAACACTGTGCAGCGAGGGGACAATGTGGACTTGCCCACATATACCCCTCATGCAGGCAATTTGCGTGCCGAGCAGAGAACTGCAATTATTCTCTTTTCTAAGTCATTGGTTGAATAACACAAGAAAGAGTATTAGTGGATATGAGTGAAAGATAAACATCCAACTCATATCCACGCATACTCGTTTACGCATGCACACATATTTTGTGTGTGAACAATGAATAAGTTCTTTGCTGATATGAACCGGTGCGTGCTCAGATCTGTCATTGAGTGAATAGGTTTATTGTGTTATACCGTAATCACTCACAACACCACCAAGAAACACCAATGGTTCAATGGAATGACTTAGAGTAAGTTCGGGTAATGTGATATACCTGTTTGTTTTACAGCGATTCCCGACACATTTTGCCTTAAAACACACTTTTTTTGGTCTCAAATTGTTCACTGATGCATTATTTAGTGTATCTATGATTATTAACTCTTTAAGATAAACTGTTGACGAGTTTTTTAACCCTTATTCTCATACCCGGGTACCCGGGTGCCCACTGCGATGTATTTTCGTGAAAAAAACTGACAAATAATGAAAATTTTTTTTTTACCTTCCGGATCCTCGTTATTTAGGTGAAAAGCGAACAAATCATATATTTAAAAAATTTTGTTTTCTATATTGAAAACTTAAAAATTTCATGAAATGGGTACCCGGGTACCCCGTGTGCCAAACGACGTTAGTAAGTTTGGGTATGAGAATAAGGGTTAATTAAAAATCAAAATATCCAAATATTGGCGTCTGATAAAAGTGGCGGGTAATGTGATATACCATTGGCGGGTAATGTGATATACCCGAAAAATCGTTATTTAACAGGCCTATTAGTTTCAAACTTGGTGAAAATACTCCAAATCAAAAATAATTAGAGACGTGTTTCTCATTTTTTTTGGAAAATCACAATCTGACGGGGTAAACCAAGGGTTACAAATTTTTATCGAGAAACATGATTTCATGGATTTTTTTAATCTAAAATTTAACCATAACAGATTTTTGAGAATATTCCACTTCAAATAGTATAAAATAAAGTATATATACATTTCTATATACAAATAGTATTACTGTCATAAGTTTGGGTACTGTGATGTACTATATCACATTACCCGAACTTTGGTATATCACATTACCCGAAATTGACTTTTTGCGAAAAAAATATTATAAAAAAACAATAATAATTTTGTTGAGAAGAGCGTACCTCGCAAACTTATAATCGATATCACTGATTTACTTCTGATTAGCCTCGAACTTTGTAATAATATTTTTTTGTACCTTTTATGCTTTCAAACTTCGTGACCAAAAACTTGTGCAAGCCTACTCAAAGCACTTCATCACACTGACGGTAAACTATTTAAGCAATCACATCCAAAATCATGCAGCACGAGTTTTTTAGCTGTTATGATGTTTTAAAAAGGTTAATTTTGAAAAAGGTCAACGCACTCGTGAAATAAGCACCTATGTATATCACATTACCCGAAATTACTCTAAGTCATTGGAGTAATTTTCAGTTTCGCTTTCTCCTTAGTTGAAATTGAGAATATTGCAACAAAAAGCGGAAAACCAAAATGCAGGTCAATAAATGCAAAACTATTAAATTAACTTTTTGTTAGTTTTTATTTGTAAATAACAAAATGAGATCAAATCCATGCTTTTTAAATATAATTAAATTAAAAGAATTCATAAATATTAAAATTATACTTAAGAAAAAATTTACACGTACAAATAATACTCATTCTAAGTTAAATAACTAAAAAACTATAAAGATGAACAAAAATTATTTGAATTTTTTTGTTGAAAATAGAATTTAAGAAAAGAATATTGTCAGCATCAATGCACAGCAGCAACCAGATACGCGTCCAAAAGGAAAAATTACTGTTTAGCAAAAAGCGCAAAGCACAAAACGAATTACAATACATTCCGTTTAGCTGCCTATTCGCTTAGGTGCATTTTCAGCTAAGCATTATTTGGCCAAAATACTACTTCGTAAACCGAATTTTCTTTGAAAATTTCACATTTAGCTGCATTTCACTTAGCTGCACTATTCCGTTTAACAGCCCTGTTTTTGAGCAAGTTTTCTTTGATTTGTATGAAAAATACTTCGTTTAGCAGCACTTGAAAATTTCGGAAAGTTTTTTTGGAAAAAAGTATCGAAACAGATTTCCACATTTTCGAAATGGAGGCAATTGTTGTGAAATTGTCAAAAAAGAAATATTCGCAGGGTAAAATTACCGATTATTTTACATAAAAGCATATCAGTAAGAATATGTATATAAATATTTTCATTATATCCAGTGTATACATACATATTAGGTATGCATAAGCATCTATAAGATAGCGGTTAATTTGCTAATAAAAATTTGTTCAGTCTTACACTGGTGTAATCTTTTCAAGAATTCAATAGATTCGTTCATGCAAAATTTTGATATATATAATATATCAATATTGATATAATATATATATATATAATATATATTTTTATATTTTTATATAGGTGCGCCAAGGATCTACTTTAAAAAAAATTTTGCTGTTTCCAAAAACTTTTCTAGATATTCCGCTTAGCTGCATTTTTCGCTTAAGGGGGGAACTACCTTTAGACACTTCAAAAAATCGATTTTTTTTTTATTGTTTTAATCGATAGGTATATGCCTTAGAATATCGTGTCAAAGTTTCAAAAGGTAATTCTCGAAATTGTGGAAGAGATGCATCCCGGAAATGACTGGCGCCGAGCTCGCCGAGCGCGCCGAGCAAACTTTAAACGGCATTTTCTCGAAACCATGTTTTTCAAAATTGTGTAAGTGATAATAAAATTACTAATGAACAGATTTTCATTATCTAGCATTCATTTTAAAGAGCATAAAAAATTGTTCTATCTAAACTAAAGATTTAAAAAACAAAACATTTTTAGACATTTTTTGACTGCATATATAACAAAATTTCTTGTGAAAATCCTAATTTTTTTTGTGAAGCCTGTTTTAGAGGGTTAATTTTCGAATTTCGTAAAAATTTTAGTTCATCGACGATAGAAAACCCTCTCGAGTAAGAAAATGTTTGGTTTTTTTATTTCAGACTAAAATTGCGGCCAGCATCACTTACACAATTTACGATGTCAGCGGCGATATGACTTACAGAATCATTGAAAAATTTGTTAAATTTCTGTTTTCACTTTTACAAAAATGTTTTTTTTTTACCTCAGACATCACTGTAAATATATATTATATTGATTTGAAAAGAACTGTTTTCATTTCCCTGTAAATCGACTGTAAAAATGACCTTTTTTTCGGCCTCTAAAGGTAGTTCCCCCCTTAAGTGCCCCAAATCATGTGCATCGAAGGTGAATGCAGCTAAACGGAATGTACTGTATTACTCAACTCATCCATACCAATTTTCCTCTCACACGAACAAGTGAGTCAAATCAGATTATGAGCCAGTAACAAATAGATACACAAAATACCGGTACACATTCGTGTAAGAGGATTTTGAGTATTTTGATGTTTTGGTGCGAATGACTAATAGTATTTTGTTGAATTGGTTTGAGTATTCACTTGCACCAATTGTTATGGCTAACCATGCCATCTCTTTTTGGCTGAAAAGAAGGATAAATCCACTAGGTTTGACAATTTCGCGGGATATCGAATTGGAAAAAAGCATAAAAAAGGAAATACAAAATTTAAAAATTTTCTGAAAAACAATACATATTTTATTTATCCATATCAACTAGCATTGCTACAACTTCATCGTTGTCGTCGTCGTCGTCATCATCGTCTTCAAAGTCAATCGCACACGCATTGGCATCACATATGGTGGAATATTTCCGGGTCGCACAATCCGATGACTTAAAACTGTGGTTGGCGTTGATGGTGTGGTACGCCCAGACGCCTTCCATTGCCGTTTTTGTGTATCCAATGCTAATGAAAAATGTATGGTAATACTTTTGCTCAAAGAAGCCGCATTCAAAACAGAGAGGTGTTTCGATGTTTTGATATGTCGAACGATGTCTGAATTACCGCCGCCGGCAATGTAGAAATGACTGTGGCATTTGTTGCACAAAACATCACTTTCTGACTTTGTCTTTTCCAAAAACGGATACTTCTCGCAAAGTTTTGCGTTAAAGATGCATTTTCCTTTTGGCATTTGTTTTTTATTTTTTATGTAGCCGGCCTCGATAGTCCAGCGGGTAGCGCGCTGGCTTCTCATACCGAGGCCCCAGGTTCGATTCCTGGCTCGGGCTGGTAAAAAGCTCATCATGTGTTGCATACACATTTCAAAAAAACGGGTGAAATATGTGGTATCACAATGGGCCTCATAATAGGCCTCCGAGTGTGTCTCTTATAGAGGCAGCCACCATAACCTAAGCTAACCTAATGTACGACAAACTGATGAGAAAAAAATTTACAAAAACCGATGCGCAGCCATTTCAAAAAACAGTGTTGCCACGCCGAACAGTGGCTCAATTTGTCATTTCAGGTTGCAAAATAATAACTCCTGAACGAATAGAGATAATTGGAAAATTTTTTTGCTGTTGATTAGAAATTCATCAGGCTATTGTATTCTCAAAAATAAACTCAATCGAAGTACAGGGTGCTACGTAATACTTTGTCAAAGTTCGGCTTACTGTAAATAAGAATAATGCGAGCAACAATGATAAGTTTTAGTTGCAAAATTAATGAAAATGCATTAAAAAAGATGAAAAGTAATAAGAAATTTAAGAAATAAGCTGAAAGAGTAAAATTTAAAGATAAAAATTAATAAATTTCGCTTTCAAAATTAGAACCAGAATTCGAAAAATTTACATAAAAAGTCAATTTTTCTTTGGACAAAAACAGTGCTAAAGTTTTATTATGACTATATTTGATGGGTAGCACATTGGGTGGGGTGGGAATACTGTTTTTTATTCTTTTAACACGACCTGGGCTTGCTGGTAAAACTGCTTCCGCTACAGTGGCGCACGCAGGATTTTGTTTCGGGGGGGGGGGGGGGTTTCGTGTAACTTTTTTGAGAACTTTGAAATAGAATAAAATTTCGATGTATGAATCTACAGACTGAGATCCAAAACATGTACAGTATGAAGGTATATCAGTATGAAGTGAGCCTCAAGATACAAATGTCTTGATAGGGAATATTTGTTGTGAAGGAATATTTTTTTTGTTTTGTTGCTATGACATCTGTCAAGCATATTTAGTATACATCAAGTCATTGAACAAACAACATCATATTTTTTCATCGTGTTAAAAATGTCGAATTTTGTACCAGATAGTGATGATTTGCGGAAAGCATTAATTTTTTGTTTTCATTTGAAGAAAAGTGCTGCAAAGTCGCATCGAATGCTTGTCGAGGCATATGGTGATCATGCTCTATCAAGAGCAACATGCAAAAGATGGTTTCAACGGTTCAGAAATAATGATTTTGATGTGAGAAATGAAGAACGTGGAAGACCACCAAAAAAGTTTGAAGACGCCGAATTGCAAACGATATTAGATAAAGATGACACTTTGAGTCAAAAGCAAATGGCAGAAATGTTAAATGTTGCACAAGGAACAATTTCTGTCCGGACACGCATTGGCTGAGCAGCACTTCGATTCCTACGAGGAAGTCGAAAATTGGGTGTCTGATTGGTTTGCTTCAAAAGACAAACAATTCTATTGGCGCGCTGTCCACAAATTGCCTGAAAAATGGACAAAATGTGTGGCTAGCAATGGCCAATACTTTGAATAAAATTTTGTTTACTTTCCCATTAAAAATTAGTGTTTTATTTTCGCAAAAAAAGGCTCACTTCATACTGAAATACCTGGTATGTTTCCCCTACCTGACATATTTTGGTCCTGAAAGCTCAAAATTGAAAATTTATTTAAAGGAGACTATTTTTCACTATTATTTGATACCCATATCTTGCACAACCGCAAATATTTGAAAAAATATTTGAAATGTGTATGTCCTTAAAATTTAAAAGTCGTTTAAAAATCACGTTGGGTCAGAAAATGAAAAACTAAATAAATAAAATTCCAGGTAAATGACCTCTAGTTTCACGCCTATATCAACATTTGGAAGGGTCACGGTGTAATATATGTAAAGTTGGTGTTTTCACTCAGTGCATCATAATTTTGTCATTTTTCTTTCGATTCCATTGATGGTAGCCTTAATATTTGCGCAAATAATATGTTTTTCATCTTAGGTCTTAAAACCAAAGGAAATAATTTATTTTATCTATAAAAAACCTTCAAAAATTTATGATTTTTGGAAATGGTCGAAAAATTCAAATTTTTTAAAACTTTCATCGTCAGTAATTTTTCCAAATCTCATGTGATTCGGACAATCTGTACCTTCCTTTTGCCGCCTTTTATGTCGATGGTTGGTCATCGCTACATGCATCTCCTGCATCGAAGTAAATTGTTTTTTCCAACCACTCCTCATTATTCTGGACAAAATTGAATTTGGTACGGTTTGCCGCAATCCATTTCAACTTTGTAGTGCGATAAGTCCTGGATATCTTCTCTTTAGTCATAGATATGTTGGTTGCAGGCAAACTTCCTTCGACGTAACCAATTTCTTTAGTGACAGCCAGAACAAACTTCTCCTTTGTCTTCGAAATAGTAAATATTTCAAACAGCTTCGAATTTTTCAAAAACATCTTTGTGCTTCTTCTTCGGTTTAGTTGCAGTGGCGGAGTTGAAGTGATGTTTAGTTCAAATTAAATTCGAAACTAACTGCACTTACTCCAAACTCCTTTATTTATAAGTAGGATTTGCATATGCATTCAAATAGGAGGTACTAAGCTTCTAGTACTAGCAGGTACCTAAACAGCTGTTAGGTTTTCCCGCGTTGTTAGACAGTGCACATAGATACTTATAAGTCTGCTTTTTGACTGACTGAGTTTTGCTCAAATTAAAAAAAAATGTTATGCCAGACACAGTGTTAGTATTTTATTAAAAACAAAAACATTACATCAAAGGATACATGATAGCTGATTGCCGGAAATGAAAGCCAACTTGTTTTTCGTACGTGCGAACTGCGCATCCAGCAAAAGTACTCTTTACTTCGAGCTTACAGCAATATACGCCAAAAAAAAGTCGACTTAATATGGAGTTGCAAGTTTGTATCACATCTTAAATTAAGCCAAAATCCAAATTTGCATGCCCTGGCAACGATTATAATCGCGTGTAAGTGATTCACTATCAAAATCTTGACGAACTTGTTCGAACGCACGCACCCGAAAGCACAAAATTGCGCGAGGTGGCCACAGAAAAATCGCTGTAAAATCCAGTCGGGCAAAATCGGGCACCCGATCTCTTCAGGGCAGTACTCACAGAAGACTAGTGAACAATTTTCCCAAAGACGGATCCGTGGCAAGTATGGCCTTTTTTTTGAAAGTCTATCGAAAGTTCAAAAAGAGTGATAAAAACAGTGCTTCAAGTGAGTGCCTATGAAAAGACAACAACAACAACCAACTTTTTTTTTCTATATTTAATTATTTACTACAAATGCCTTCTTTTACGATGCTGGTGCAAAAAGTTTCAATCAATTTGCTCTTTTCCGTATTTTAAAACTTCAGCTTTGCCGAAAAAGTGCAAATTGCTGATATTATTTCACAATCCAAAAATTGCTCAACTTTGACGGGCTCTACAAGCAAAACTATTTGTCCAATTTATTTATTAGAAAATTTACGCGGGATTGGTTTTTAGAAGCTGAAAAAAAGGAGTATCCCGCGAAAAAAAGGATAGATGGCATGGTTAGTTATGGCTCATGACTTAAGTATACTAATTTTATTAGTACTCATTGCCAGTCTCTGGTGCCGAGTGGTTTCTGCTCTGGCGTCATTGTTTGCTTTATTGTTGCGCCAATGAGTGTGTGTGAGTGCACGCGCGTAGTTGTAGATATGTGTTCTCTTTAATTTTCCACATCCTGCTGTTACCGCGATGAATGTTTTTGGTACTGGGCCGCAGCTCTAACGGAGCACTTGCCCCAGTTGGTCTTCTTCTGTTTGCACTTTACGGTTTGAGATTGTTAGTTGTTGTTTTCGCTTTTCTTCCCCTTCAACTCAAGCACCGTCTCTGCTGACCCAGTTGGTTGTGCTTTAAGTAGTAGCTTCTCAACTGCTCTTCTTTGCCTATGGCTTGCATTTGAATGTGCTACCGCGTGTTGTTTTTGGAGACGGCGGGGGTGCAACGAACTAATTTCTAATTCGAACTTCCATATTAAATACATACACCGTCCGTCCTATCTGCAGCTGACATTAAGTTAATGTCGGCAGTGCAAGAAACTGCAGCTAGAGTATTTGGTCGGCATAGATATTAGTTTATTACATATCGGCTATTGCAACAATACGTACTTTCCGAAAATACCACCTACACTTTATATGAGAAAATCATTTTTGACTGATGTTCCTATGTACATATGTATATCTATATATAAATGAATGTCTGTTTTATTGTTTGTTTGTTTGTTTATCACACGACACTAAAACTCAAAAACTAAACGGCCGATTGAGCTGAAACTTTCACGGAATGTTCGTCTTGACTAAATATCGGTAAATCACAAAGTGCGAATACTACCCGATAGGTGGGCGTGGCACCTCCCATACAAACTAAATTTTGAATGTGGAATAGCTTGGAATTTTAGGCCGGACAGCACTGAAGTTTGGTACCGGACCACCGTTAAGTTGTTTCGTTTCACTGGTAAATTTTCATAAGGGTTGGACAAGGGGCGTGGCACTTTCCAAGCGACCCAAATGTTTTGAATAAAACTAAAGGTCACACATCAATGACATTTGGCAAAGATTTACGATATAGACGTGCCCTTCGACAGGGGGAATGGTGCGGGTATTGAACGAAGCGGCACACAACCCAAATTTTTAATATAGAATAGCTTCGAAATAATAAGTTGGATAGCATTGGAATTTTGTATATTGTCATTCTACTGGTACAATTTTATGGGCGTTGGACAAGAGGCATGGCAAATTTTTTGTGACTCAAATTGTCCGCGTAACTTTGGAACTACACATCAATAAAACTGGGTCACACCCTTCGACTGGAGGTATGGATTGGACATTGCACAAAAGGGGCGGGGCACCGCGCATACAGAGTTGTATGAACAGATGTTCCAGTTATTGTTCACAATTCAATGGATTCGAATGACTTTTGCTTCCTTCACATCCTGACATCCGTTTGCCATACACATTTATACATCTTTGGTTTCGGTGCGAACCTATTCTTCTTTTTCTGTTACTCCCAGCAGAAGCTGCTGGAAATTTGAGCATTTACTTGAGTCTAAATAAATGTAAATAGCCATAGGTACGCGATATGAGAAAGAAAAGGCGCGTAACTGATGGATGAATTCTCCCTGGACCTGGATGAATTCTCCGGCCACTGAATTCTCCAGCCACTTCAAAGCAAATACTTCATACTGTGATTATACTCACTGCATGTTTTTGTTATTTAAATTGTTTAAACTGTCATTGAGCTATTGAGATTGAAATAATTTACGCAATTGGTGGACATGGTCAAATACAAAAAAAAACAATATTTAGTTTTTTGAAACAAATATACATACGAGTATACAGCTTTCATTTATTGAAAAAACTAAACTATTAAGGTGGACTTCAATTTGGCAGGACTCCACTTGGCTGTAATACTACTTTACATTTCTTTTACATAATAAGATGGTTCAATTTAATAATAGTCACGCTGACCGAGATGATGGGTACAGTTATTTTCTATAGTGCTCAACAATTCGATGCGTACTTCTTTATCACCTAAGCAAGTTATGTGGAAACTATTTCCAACCTTTAAAATTTGTCCTGTTTATATTTACTGTTTTATTGAGCAAAACTGTAAATATTTAATTTGTATACAAATGGCCTTCCCCAGGATAAATTACCTACCAATTAAATATATTACTGCCATTTTAATTATATGCGTTTGTAAGAATTTTTGTGCTTTAAGTGAGCGTGACAACTTTTTTACTTCTATCTATGTATACACTATTCTATCCTCCACTATTCCATACTTTTTGAATTCTGGCCGCAAAATATGGTCGTTGGGGCCATCGTAGATTGTTTTAGTCGTTGCTTCAACGATTCAACGGTGCGCGAAACTGTTGTCGATTTTTGGATAAGTTGGTGATTGATTTCAAATATTCGAATTCACTATTGAAGATCTTCCGGTATTATGTTAAAGTACCCTCACAATTGTGCGCACACGGGTAGCACACAAAGGGAGAACACATAACTATTTGTATTACTGGTTTCTGTACATGGCACATGAGGAGTGAAGAGTGATGTGGCTTGAACAGGGCGATGCGATGTGCTACACTGCCACCACAACAATTGATTTACTGTCGACAGCATTTGGTGAGCAAATTGTACCATAAATTGACCATTGAATTGATCTCCAATATAGTCAAATTAAACATCTTTAACGCAGATTAATAACTGTTCCCCAGTTATTCTTTACATACTTTACTTCAACATTTTCAAATTTAGATTTTTAGTAATAATCACCTTCAATTAAGAGGGCCACCAAAAAACTTCAATGTAATATTGCTGAAAATAAGGGAGTTACAACCTTCGTTACAACGCTCGGTGAATTTCATATCTGTAGTTGTTCTGTTTAAATTGTTCTGGTTTTTAAAAGCTGAATAAATGCTATGCAAGTTACGGTATTTCAGCATAGCGGTAAGGCAAATACGATGCTCACACACAATGCAACAGCCGGTAATGTCCTGCAGCATATCGGGACCATTTACCCTAAACAGAGAACTCTTTAATTGCTGTCATAGTCGACCACAATCGCACGGAACGCACGACGTCATTATAACAACAAAGCATTCTTACAACTGCTGCTCCGAGTAGAGGGTATGTGGGTGCATTCGACCAGCACGTAATGAACCACAACGCAATAGAAGTTTCGTATTCGTCGTCCAATTGGTCAGGTGCTTCAATTTAGATAAAGGTTTTTCAACAAATATTGCTTGATATTTTGTTTGCAGTTGTGGGTTTTTTGTGTTAAGGGAAGAGCCAACACGCACGTATCCTCGAATTCGGCAGGATAACTGAAGTTACATAAAAGTGGACTTTACACTTGACACACACTCATAGGCGGGTCATAAGCTCACCTAAAATAGTGTAAATTTTAAGAGGGATTTGGCATTTGGGTGCAGAGCACTCTTTCACTGCAGTTGATACCAGCAGGAAAGCTCACTAAAAAGTATCGATAGCTTTTCTTCCGTTCGATGACACAATGAACACAATTTCGATGGGTGTTATTTGCAGTTGAAATAGTTCCAAAATTATTCCTTTATGCATCCAGTCTCAAGGTGTGCCTTTTTTCTATTTTCAATTTTTGTTAGTCGTGCACTTTGTGATTCATTCTTTCCACTTTGCGATTAAATGCGTATCACTTTCGCACTTGCACATGCGTTACTACTCGTGGCTCGTTGTTAAGGACTGTGCCTGGCGCCGCGAGATACATTACATTTATGTGCCACTCTCGGAAGCTTCGAAGCTTTCATGTCGTCATTATTTTGGTCTGATGTGACAGTATTCTGGCATTCCTCTTTGCTGTGCTTTTTGTTTTGACAGCGCGTCCTTTTCAGTGTTCCCATCTCATTTCGATATTAGCAAAGATTTATCAAACTTTTTTATGGATCTTTTGACTATGGACTCAGATAGACTTGGGTCTCGTAGGCTTCTAAGTATAAAATAAGTTTTAAGTATCTTACAATATCCTAAGCAAAAAGAAGCAGTAGTAACACTAGGTTCAGTTTGGTTTTATTATGTTTTGAAAGAGCTTCTTCTTGGGAGCTTTTTTACCAGTATAAGAGAAATTCATGAAGCTTTTAAAAGCGCCAAGTTTTTTTTTTTGGGTGCACAAACCTCACTGGATGTTCCACTTCCACATTGGAAATTCAGTGAAAAGCCACCACTTTCACATTTGTTCTGAGGGAACGGGTCCATTTCTGAAGGTTGTATTCATACCATTGGCAGGTCTATCCTTCTATCGACTTGTAAATAAGCCTGAGCAGGCCATTGGGTTTCAAATTACAAATCCAAAATCCTAATATTCTAAACCTAATGCGAGAAAAGGGTGGGCGAACGCACTGGAAGTGATAAAACGGGTTTCTTCCTCTTTCCTACATGTCGAACATACAGAAACGGTTATATCATGTTCAAACTGACGGCTTAAACCTGCTTAATGAGCTTAAACAAGTTAAATGAACAAACCCAGTTCGAAAACCTGTCTAGCCACATGCAATTGTTATTGGAAATTAAACATGTTAAACCATTTAACACGATCTAAAACCAGTTCGGTGTAGGATTTATCCTAAAGCTTTCTATGAAAAAGTTTTTTTACCAACGAAACACAGCTATTCATGTATGAAACATATCCCTCAAATTCAGCTATCATTTCGCCAAACAAAACAATGTAAAAATTCTGTTGTTTTGTATTGTAATTGTAATGAAAAATATTATAAAAAAACGATTTAAGAGGTTCCTTAAAAGGAGAATGCTATTATTCAGGTGTGGGGAGCACATTGCTTGGCCAAAATCGAAATAGCCACTTTTTTCAAAGAATGGCCAGCCAACTGGCTACAGCGGTGGTTGTAAACAAACAGATGTGAAACTAAACCTTATTAAGATGATATTAGCATCGCTATTAACTTAAGATGCTTTGCAAAGACACCCTTTGTAAAGATAGCTACTAGCCTTCGAACCCGTAATTACCTTACATAGTCTGAAACAGGTGGACGATGAGAGAGAGTCTCAAGTGTCACATATCACTACACACCCAAATTACCTTTTTCCAATGGCTTAGTCCATCGCAAATAGGTCGCTTCTACCTTGTACCTATCACTGCCATTGAACATTCTGTGGTATGTATTTACTAGGCGTCAAATCAAATACAACTTCATGTCCAATTATGAGTCGTTGTGAAGAAAAGTAATTCAGATATTCGTTCCATTTATTGTCGTATTGTACCTACCAATGTTCATTTGAAATATTGGCACTAGCAAGGCGGAAAGTCCAAAAAGGTTCATACAAACTTGTCTTTATTGAATCATTAGTTTAATACATTCATATTATTGACTATTATTATTGCCGATCATTTTATATACATATATCTCATGTATTATATCGTATTAACTTGCTCCTCCACCAAATTACTGCTTTCAAGAAATCAATGGAAAAATGTGTTCGATATTAAACTTAAATTTTCTCAATTATTCTTGCCTAATTATCAGACCCTATCGTATTTAGTCACGATCCTCAATTTTCATTTTGATTACGGTGCCACCGGCATCAACATTATTTTTGAAAAAAGTCAAGACGGCTTTGAGAATTCCTCGGGGCACCTGAGTTGGCCAGGACTCTGTATTAAACTCTATATCTTTTATGTAATATTCACCAGCCGGTATGGGGCACAAACCATCCTCAGGAACAAAAGGGAAGTTCGTGTTCTCGCCGTGAATAAACGAAGGCTGAACCATTTTTGTGTACAAGTCCTTGAATCCTTCGCACAGGCCGGTTCTAGGAACGCCCATAGGAAGTCGTTTGTAATTGCCATCACCATGGGGGCTAGAGAATAACTCGACTTGGAACTTGTGGCTGTCGCTATTTAAATCGTCGTGAAACACCACAGTCCCGTTGAGAAAGCGTTCGCGCCCTACCAGCTTCATGTTGTCGAAACTGGCCAAGTTCTCCTTCAAGCCAGCGAATGGCTCGACAGCCTCATTTTGCACCGTGTAAGCCTGCTCGGATTGCTGAAATCAGATGTTTGTTTTAAAAAAGCAACGTCGTCGTGTCTCTCTTCGCTTTTATATCAATACCACACAAATCCAACACAGCTGGACGATGAACCACAGCGTTACGAACCGTTTCATTATCGAAATTAAATGTTCTAATTTGAAGAGAACCACCACCGACATCGAATGCGGCCCAGTACGGAGGCGTACTAGTATTTATACAACGAGATGTCCTGAGAGAGATAAGACTGCAACAGTAAAACATGACAGCATTTCCGTTTTCGTGGATTTAGTCACTGGATAATTGGATCAATTACCGCTTATACGTGAGAGCAGATGCAATTTGATCGACACTTGCGATTGTCTGGATCAGTTTATGGCGTGCTCTGTACAAATACTCGGATGTTCACTAAGCCCATTTAGAGCAAAATGCATGCCCTGTGTATGAATTAATCTGTCAGCAGGCAATACTTGGAATGACTCAAATGCAATATTGCCAGTGAACAATGAACCGTTGATGCAAGCGCAAGTCTGCGCAAATTTGATCAATTTTTGGCAGACATGGGCGTAGTGCACTAATCGTTGAGTACACTATGTTCTTAACTACCAGTAACACTAGTGGCAGGGGAGCTGGAACTACTTATTTACTGAAATAAAATCAATGTAGTCACTATCACAATTAATTTAACTAGTGGCAGTACAATGGACGTTCAACTACATCCTAGTGGTAGTGAAGTTGAAAAATTGCCACTAAATATTAGTGGTTAAAAAAATGATTTCCACTAAATATTATTGACTAGTGGCAAGGAGAGATTAATTATTATATGATCTGTTATGGAATAAACACTTCAGACTATAGAAATGGTATCACTTTGGAACACGAAGATTTGGCCTGCAATGGAATCGATGGCTGACCGTGTGCATCTGGCTTTTGTCCCGAAGCTCAGTCTGGGGTGGGTTATATTATCAGCCATTAATTCGAAAATCTTCGATACCGGACCAGAATAAGAACGAGAGCAGAGAAAGAAAGAAAAAAAATTATGCACACGATAAATAGGCAAAGGTTATATATATATATATATATACCAAGAATGTAGACGGAAAATGTTATTGTAGACTATGACGATGTCCGAACACCCTCAAACGCTTACACGAACCTCTCAGCGACATGTGCCAAAACATGCAGCGCAGTTACATTTGTTGTGCTGCTCTACACCCGCCCTACCATGACTTCCAATAGATGTTACCGAAAGTCCCACGTCTTGCCCCCCCTTACTAATTTTCAGACCATGTTGAAATTTTAAGTTAACAATTCATTTTTACTATATAGAATTCATAAAATATGTACGCATAGCAAAAGGTTTTAAGTGGTATAAATATAAAAGAAAGTGGTATAAATATAAACGTAAATGGTATGAGTGTAAATGCAAGAATGCAAGAGCATGTTGCGTATGAAATGTCATTCGGTATATGTTGCGCGAGAACAAATCCAAATATGCGCGTGCAACTTGTATGAGTATGAGAGAATAACATAAAAGCGAACGATATACACAATAAAGGCAAACGAGTAAAGCAACTTACATGTGAATTCGGCAGCGCGATCAGATGAAGGCCTCCAGCTGAGTCGATGCGTATGTTGCTGAGCTGGAAAAATGTTATTTGCACATGTTCGCCTCTTTATACGTTTCTCTCAAATGTCACATTATACCATAGCACAAATTGAGTTACGAATAGAAAAATGTTAATCTAATGATAATTATGTACATATATGATCTTAAAACTAGGAAGGTAGTGCAATGTTACATTTAAATTTACATTTTTTGTTTTCTTTTTCTTTTCCTCTAGCGTACTTTGGATCATGAAGATTGAAATGAGTTTACGATAATTAAGATTAAGTTTAAGATGATTAAGATTAGAATTAAGTTAAAAATAATTAAGATAAGGATTTAGTTTAACAGGTTTATGAAGTTGCTTTACTTTAACATTATAAGAATTACAGATGTCGGTAGGAACGAATTTACTGAGAGTATGGGTATGGCGGCATAATAAGGTTGTCTAATTAGATTTATTGAGGTTTAGGTCCGAGGCAAATTGATGGGCTTTATTTAAGCCGACGAAATTGGTCAAAAGTGATGAACGGTACGGGAGTTGATTAGCTTATTGATGCTTATTCCTTGCTTTTCTGCTAATCTACAGCGCGAAGTTCGCTATTTGATGAGAATGGCTTATTGGCGATTTTTCGGGGTGGTTCTCCTTCCCGGTGACAGAAACCATGCGGCCAGCACAAGCTGCACCGCAGAAGTAGGCACTAAGTACTCTGCAAATTTATTTGCATATAAAAATCTGACAAAAGGATTAAACACTAAGGAATTCTTACCACGCAAAGTGCATGTAAAGTGAACTGTTGAATTTATCCGCTGGACAATGCTGAGTGCTGCGACGGGGATGTTCGAGCGCGAGCCACTTTAATTTTCCTCGCGGAGCGCCTAGCGTAACCACCTGGTCACTCTAAATATGCACTCACACACTATTTAATATGCTGAACAGCAAATCGCGTAGCGAATTTTATCGCAAACACTTTCTTCACGGTAACAATTCACAATTTTTCACTAAACTTTATAAGCAGAGTTAAGAGGATTTTTAATCTGGTCGCCTTTCGATGTGATCTTGATGAAGGTTGGAAATGAAAAGAAAGAGCTTCAGCGGAAATGTAAAGAGGAGGGTCAGCGTGGACTACTTTGACATTTTGCTGCAGTTGGTAGCATGCATTTGTGACAGAATTTGTGACAAAAGTAATCGGTTTTGCCGACGAAATTTCCTGGCCACCTCGTTTACAAAATTTTTAACTATAAGAAAATTTTAATTGCAAAAATGGAAATTGGATTTCTAATTACATAAAAATCTTAGCTGCAAAATTGAAATTTGATTTTTAATCACAAAAAAAATTTTAACCCAGCACAGGGCAAATTACGCGTCACAGATGCGGAAATTGAAAAAGGGTTAAAATAATTATTGTTTAGGAATTCCTTCGCTGTATGTCTTTAGCGTGGTATATGCCTACTTTGCCTGTTTCAACATCTTTCAGCTCGTACATGCAGTTGCCTTTCATTGCTCTTACTGTTGCTTTAACAAACACTGGAGCAAACTTTGCGCAGAATCTTTTGCTAGCATCACTTAAAACAAAATTTCTTCGATATACCTTGTCGCCAATTGCAAATGGTTTGTTTCTGCTACGAAGATTGTAGCGCTTAGCAGAATTTTCAAATGCCTTCTTAATATTTTCGACTATTTCAGCGCGAATGATTTGCAAGCGGTCGGGGCTCGAAATTTCAATATTGCTATTTTCAAAAGATGATAATTTTCGTAGTAGCGCATATTCGGCTCCGTGGCTTAGCATTTGTTGACCAAATAAAGCATAATATGGACTACATCCAATCGTTTGATGATGTGAGCTTCGCAGAGATTCGGCAATATCTTGCAAATGCTTATCCCACAGGGTTTGATCTTTCGCTAAATAAGTGCGTATACCAACTACGACAGAACGATTCACTCTTTCGCTCGCATTTGCTTGCGGCGAATATAGTGCTGTGAATTTGTGCTCAATTCCACGCTCTTCTAAGAATTTGTTGAACTGGACACTTTTGAACTGACTACCATTATCGGAAAGAATAATTTCAGGTACTCCAAAAATTGGGAATATTGATTCTTTTAAATACTCGCAAATTACGGACGAACTAAACTTTTTGATAGCTTTGAGAAAAACAAATTTAGTAACATGATCAAGTACAATAAGAATTCCTATGTTACCGGACTTGGATCGTGGATAAGGGCCTAACAGGTCTATGTACAATTTTTGAAACGGACGACGAACGACGTATTGAGCTGACATTGGCGGCCGAAGTATGAAGTTTGGTGACTTGTTTTTATGGCAATCTTCACACTTGGTTATATAATCTTTGACGTCAACGGACATGGACGGCCAATAAAAATTGATTCGGAGCCTTTCCAACGTTTTTGCAACTCCACCGTGGCATTTATTAGGTGGGCAGTGTGCGTTTTGAATGCATTCGTATACTAATTCCTTTGGAAGCCATAATTTCCAATTGAACTGCTCTCTCACTTCTTCACCATTCGTATATTCTGTGCGTTTGTACACCTTACCGTCAAGGACTTGGAGATCCGGCAATTTTGCTTGGTTATCGGAAATGTGCTTAATAAGCTTGACGTATTCATCGGACAAAAATGATTCAGACTGTAGATTAACGGACGGAAAATTGGATAATTCAACAATTTCATCTTCGAAATTTTGGCGCGAAAGAGCGTCAGGTACAATGTTCTGCGTACCTCGTCTGTGTACGATCTTGAAGCGATAACCCTGCAGTTTAAGGGACCACCGAGCAAGCCTGCCATTTAAGTCAGTTTGACGCATAAGCCATTGCAGACTAGCATGGTCAGTTACAATCGTGAAATCTTGACCCTCGACATACGATCGAAACTTTTTAAGAGCAAGGATTGCCGCTAGACATTCAAGTTCAGTCACGCTGTAATTAGACTGTGCTTTGTTAAGTTTCTGCGAAAAGAATGCGACCGGCATTTCAACATTTTCCCTATTAACTTGAGATAATACGGCTCCTACGCCAAATTTTGAAGCATCACACTGGATAAGAAAAGGTTTTGAGTAATCAGGATTTACTAAATTTGGAGCAGAATATAGTTGAGATTTTAATTGCTCGAAAGCTTGCTGAGCTTCGTCATTCCAACGAAATCCTTTGGACTTTTTGAGCAGGTTTGTCATAGGAGTGGTAACAGTTGCATAGTTTGGCAAAAAACGTCTATACCATCCCGACATCCCAAGAAACCGTCTCAACTGTTTGACAGTTGTAGGAGGAGGATAATTTAATACTGCTGAGATTTTTTCAGGATTTGTTCTTAGAGTTCCGTTACCTACGACATAACCCAAATATTTTACTTCTCTCAAACAAAACTTACTCTTCTCAACATTTATAGTTAAACCTGCCATTCTCAAATGATGTGCTACTTCAGCCAGAACACGCATGTGCGAGTCAAAATCTTCAGAAACGATAAGTAAATCGTCCAAGTAAACAAAAACTTTGTCTTTCAGATGGGCCGGAATGACGCGATCCATCAATCTGCATAATGCTTGTGGAGCATTACACAACCCAAACGGCATGACATTGTACCTATATAATGGTCGATTAGGTACAGTAAAACAGGTATAATCTCTCGAATTCTCGGCCAAGGGTATTTGCCAGAACGCTCGCTTAAGATCAAGCGATGAAATAAATTCGGCTTTTGGCAAGCGACTCAAAATTCCATCAATATGAGGAAGTGGATAAGCATCTTTGATAGTGAAACTATTCACTTTCCGTGAATCTAGGCACAGACGGACTTTGGAACCTTTCCTAACTAAAACTACCGGACTGGACCAAGGACTATTCGGAGCTTCTTCAATTACCCCCATGCTTAACATTTCATCGATCTCTTGGTGTACAAGTTTTTCAATTGCTGGCGATATTGGAAAATAGCGTTGTTTCACCGGACGAACGTTGGACTCGAGTTCGATGACATGCTCAATCAGATTGGTTTTCCCCAAACCTTCTTTAGCATAGGACGGAAATAAGCTCTTAACTTTTTCTAGACGGACTGACTGTTCTTGTGACAAACAATGAGCGTTTGGCGGTTCTTCCTTGCCATCGTCGACATTTTCAAGCGACGCAATAACATTCGGCGCAATTCTGAATTTGGACCAGAAATCAACCCCTAAAATTAAATCTTGAGATAAACTCGGCACTATATAAAACAAAATATCTTCCGACAAAGCTTTAAATTTGACTTGAAGGTTTACCGTTCCAAAAACGATTTGTTGTTTACCGTCAGCTGTACGTATTGATGTTTTGTACTTCGCTACATTTGCATTTAAACATACTGTCTTGGCAAGCTTACCACCAATACAAGAAATAGAAGCACCACTATCTAACAAACCCAAATGTCGTTCATTTAATAGCACGACTTCTGCGTAAGGACGCAAATCAAAGTTTTTCCGGCTAATCGAACTGATAACGCTTAAAACATTTCTACGCGTGGTTTTAACCTTATTCCAAAATTTCCTTATTCTAATCGCTGATCGTTTATTTGAACATTTTGCTTCCCCTAACACATCATTCTTAAATCTCGTTTAGCAGACATTCTCCTTTAAGACAAAGCATACGCAACTGAGCTGTTGAATGTATAGGAACATACAAGAGTTGTTGGCGTATCCTTGGTCTCAAACCTTTTTGCAAAATTTCGACAAGTTCTGACTCTTGAATTGGGTTTTGTAAGCTCTCCGAGATTTTCAAAATCGCATTCTTGTACTCGTCAAAAGTTTCGTTAACCCCTTGCTTACGTGCGCGCATGGCTTCTTTAATATCGGTGTCTGAGCGATGTTCTTGAAAATTGATACGCAAGGCTTGGCATAAACTTGGCCACGTTATCCTATCCACTGAGCGTCGGTAACGCCAATACCAATCTTTCGCATCATGTACAAACAGGCTCTGCACATGTTCACACAATAAGTTAAAATTTCCCCCCAAGTGTATATATGACTTGTGACTCAATTCGGTAAATGAAGTTTTCAACCGATAATTTGTTAGTACCGTCAAAGCGAATATCCCAGTTCGAAATTAGGCTAGCTATTCTGCCTGAGTGGCTCACTACAGAGGAACTACTTGCTCTCGGTTCTTGTATAAATGCATCTGCTCTGTGCAAAATATTATGCTCTTCGGCGTTTCTCAAAAACGATGGCTCTTCGCGAGGCCAATCAACTGTTGGTTGTTGTTGTACTGCAGCAGCACGCGAATCTTCTTGCTGTTGCACTTGAACTCTTTGCAAGCGATCTACAATAGTATTTAAGGAAGACTCTAGTCGTTGTTCGAAAATTTGAGAAATGTGCTGGTCTAAACTCTCAAGCATTGCTGCTTGTCGGGTGGAAAAAACTGAACTAATAACGTCATGAAGGCTACGATCATCAGCTACTCTGTTATTACCTTCGTCATTTTGGGTGGTGTTTGAAGTTTGTTGTTGTAAGGTACTTGGTGGTTGTTCGTGTTGTAATTGTGCGAGAGATTCTTGAGCGTGCGCTTGCGAAGTTGCAGCGGTGGTCACAGGTACTGAAAGACGGTTACGTTCGGGTGGATTGTTGCGAGGGACAGCACCTCTCGATCTGGTGTTCATGCCTCCTCGAGGAGTATTTGTACCACTGAATTCTCGAGCAGTACAAGTCGACCTACACTGTGGACAAGTGTTATTTTGTCTTAACCACGACACTAAGCAGGTGCGATGGAAACGGTGATTACACCTCGTTTTTAAAATGTCCTCACTCTCAGAAAAATTCTCTCTACAAATTACACACGAGGTTTGAGAACTACTCAAATTCTCATTACTATGTCTGAGAGACATAATTAAAACCAAAAATTTTAATCGCGAAAAAAAAATTAAATCAAAAGCCAAAAACAAAATTGGTTGCGTAAAACAACCTCCGCGTAACAGGTTGTGAATTATTAACCAAATAACCAAATAAAATAGAAAACCACAAACGATATAATAAATCACTCAATCAAAATTGATAAATTCCAAAATCATAATACAAAATAAACCAAATCTCAACAAATCTCAAAAAAGAAACAAACCAAAATAGGATAACAAAGATATGGTCTTACTCGTTAGTAAGTAGGTAAATATGTATCGGCACATGTGCATGTAAGGCGTGTAAGTATCTGAAATGCTTTAGCACTGGTTTTTAATAACCAAGTTTAGCTGAAATTATTTGGCAACAACTACATTGTTTAATTCCGAAAATAATAATACAAAACTGCATAGAAACAAAGCATTCGATTTTCAGCGTAAGCGAAAGTGATTGAAATCGTTTATTGGCCAGTAAAACTTGCATATAGTGTATTTTCAACTGTATTCCTAATAAACAAATCAAAAATATCGCAAACTGAATGAAAACGTTACATCTCGAAATTACGAAAGCAAGATATGTACTTGAGTATCGGTCAAATTGACTGACATATAGTCCAATCGAAATTGCAAATCCAGATACCCTCATATCCCGAATCTCATTCCGGTTCACAGCTACAATTGTGTGTCTGCAGATGTAATGGACAAATCTTGGAACTTGAATTAATCTGACCGCACTATCCGACTTAACAGAATAATCAGGCCTAACAGATTAATCAGGCCCCACGTTGGGCGCCAGTTTCTCCCTTTTCCCTTCACCCCTCTTACTATGTCCTAGCAGTGTCTGTGTTTTTATATATCTATAATCTGTTATGGAATAAACACTTCAGACTATAGAAATGGTATCACTTTGGAACACGAAGATTTGGCCTGCAATGGAATCGATGGCTGACCGTGTGCATCTGGCTTTTGTCCCGAAGCTCAGTCTGGGGTGGGTTATATTATCAGCCATTAATTCGAAAATCTTCGATACCGGACCAGAATAAGAACGAGAGCAGAGAAAGAAAGAAAAAAAATTATGCACACGATAAATAGGCAAAGGTTATATATATATATATATATACCAAGAATGTAGACGGAAAATGTTATTGTAGACTATGACGATGTCCGAACACCCTCAAACGCTTACACGAACCTCTCAGCGACATGTGCCAAAACATGCAGCGCAGTTACATTTGTTGTGCTGCTCTACACCCGCCCTACCATGACTTCCAATAGATGTTACCGAAAGTCCCACGTCTTGCCCCCCCTTACTAATTTTCAGACCATGTTGAAATTTTAAGTTAACAATTCATTTTTACTATATAGAATTCATAAAATATGTACGCATAGCAAAAGGTTTTAAGTGGTATAAATATAAAAGAAAGTGGTATAAATATAAACGTAAATGGTATGAGTGTAAATGCAAGAATGCAAGAGCATGTTGCGTATGAAATGTCATTCGGTATATGTTGCGCGAGAACAAATCCAAATATGCGCGTGCAACTTGTATGAGTATGAGAGAATAACATAAAAGCGAACGATATACACAATAAAGGCAAACGAGTAAAGCAACTTACATGTGAATTCGGCAGCGCGATCAGATGAAGGCCTCCAGCTGAGTCGATGCGTATGTTGCTGAGCTGGAAAAATGTTATTTGCACATGTTCGCCTCTTTATACGTTTCTCTCAAATGTCACATTATACCATAGCACAAATTGAGTTACGAATAGAAAAATGTTAATCTAATGATAATTATGTACATATATGATCTTAAAACTAGGAAGGTAGTGCAATGTTACATTTAAATTTACATTTTTTGTTTTCTTTTTCTTTTCCTCTAGCGTACTTTGGATCATGAAGATTGAAATGAGTTTACGATAATTAAGATTAAGTTTAAGATGATTAAGATTAGAATTAAGTTAAAAATAATTAAGATAAGGATTTAGTTTAACAGGTTTATGAAGTTGCTTTACTTTAACATTATAAGAATTACAGATGTCGGTAGGAACGAATTTACTGAGAGTATGGGTATGGCGGCATAATAAGGTTGTCTAATTAGATTTATTGAGGTTTAGGTCCGAGGCAAATTGATGGGCTTTATTTAAGCCGACGAAATTGGTCAAAAGTGATGAACGGTACGGGAGTTGATTAGCTTATTGATGCTTATTCCTTGCTTTTCTGCTAATCTACAGCGCGAAGTTCGCTATTTGATGAGAATGGCTTATTGGCGATTTTTCGGGGTGGTTCTCCTTCCCGGTGACAGCAACCATGCGGCCAGCACAAGCTGCACCGCAGAAGTAGGCACTAAGTACTCTGCAAATTTATTTGCATATAAAAATCTGACAAAAGGGTTAAACACTAAGGAATTCTTACCACGCAAAGTGCATGTAAAGTGAACTGTTGAATTTATCCGCTGGACAATGCTGAGTGCTGCGACGGGGATGTTCGAGCGCGAGCCACTTTAATTTTCCTCGCGGAGCGCCTAGCGTAACCACCTGGTCACTCTAAATATGCACTCACACACTATTTAATATGCTGAACAGCAAATCGCGTAGCGAATTTTATCGCAAACACTTTCTTCACGGTAACAATTCACAATTTTTCACTAAACTTTATAAGCAGAGTTAAGAGGATTTTTAATCTGGTCGCCTTTCGATGTGATCTTGATGAAGGTTGGAAATGAAAAGAAAGAGCTTCAGCGGAAATGCAAAGAGGAGGGTCAGCGTGGACTACTTTGACATTTTGCTGCAGTTGGTAGCATGCATTTGTGACAGAATTTGTGACAAAAGTAATCGGTTTTGCCAACGAAATTTCCTGGCCACCTCGTTTACAAAATTTTTAACTATAAGAAAATTTTAATTGCAAAAATGGAAATTGGATTTCTAATTACATAAAAATCTTAGCTGCAAAATTGAAATTTGATTTTTAATCACAAAAAAAATTTTAACCCAGCACAGATCATGCATAGTTTAAGGCTAGAGGGTTTAAAATAATTTGTTATCAAGTATATTAAGATGAGTAATAATCAGCTGATAGATGCATATTTCAAGCACTTTCGAAATTAATGAACAATTTGTGTATTTCCACTACACTCATTTAGTCATAGTGAAGAAAAGTTTCACTACTTTTAAAATTACCGGAGCTTGAAATTCAGTGCACTACGCCCGCGTCCGATTTTTGGTAGTTCGACTTTCATGTGAGGTCAGGATCGACAGGACGCCTATGTGTTGACCCGTCCGTCTGTTTGCGCATCCCATGGTGCCATGAAGCCCTTAAATAGGACGAAGTGTACACTGCCGCAGACAGTAATTAAAATTAATTGGTTTTGAACATTTCATAAATTGAAAATAATTGGCTAGGGAGAATATTGTCGCCCTCCGTAGTGTCGACGTGATTTCACTTTTGTTGCGTGCGCTGGTGCTTCATAGGGAGGCGCTTTACTTGGGGTGATGGTATGAGATATAATAATACATTATCAATGCAATATTCAATGAGACCACAAGGCCATGGAGTGTACGTTGCTGTATTTGCAATTAAAGAATAATTTATGAATTGTGTCGCTTTCGGAACAGCAAACTAAACACGTTCAAATTTGTTTAACTTGTGACTATATAGTTGAGTTATTAATAAATGATATGCTAAATAAATTTGGATTGGTATTTGAAGCTCATTGGAGAGCTCGTAGGACTAGCTCCTGCAACCATCCCCTATTGTGCGTATGAAGAGACCGAATGGAAGAGACAGACATTTTGTGGCTGCGGCTGTGGATCAATTGAGACTAGATTTCCCAACCGTCCTCCTTTGAGGAGGACAGTCCTCCTTGAACAGAAAATGTCCTCCGTCCTCCTCAAAGGCCAAAAAGTCCTCCTCAAGCTCAAATTAAATTTTAATTTTTTTTAATTTTTTTTATTCAAATTTAACTTCAAGTTAACTTAACTTAACTTAATCAATTAATGAGGCAAATTTTTCCAATTTGTGTCCAATATTTCGATGCCGCTTTGGGCATTCAAAATAAAATTATAGACTTCGTTGAAAATCCGGATGAGTCAGCTGCTGGAATGTTCAACATGATTAAGGCCGCATTGGAAAAATTCGACTTAAAAATAAAAAATGTTGTGTGCCTAAGTGCTGATAATACGAATGCAAACTTTTTAATCTTAAGAATTCAAACCAAAATATATTAAAAGGCAATTGTCACTCGCACATAATACACAATGCATTAAAAAAGCATTGTGTGATCTCGATGTTGATATTGAAAATATTGTTTGATATTGTTCATTACAGTCGCACAAATATGCGTTTTGTTTTATTTTTTAAAGTGGTTAAAAAGTTAAAATTTAAATGTGCTTTTAGGTTTTTTCTTTTTACACTTGTATTTTATAAAAACATGGTGAAATATTGAAGGAATGTGATGTCCTCCTGAAACAAATTAGTTCCTATATAAAGTCCTCCTCAAGCCAAATTTAGTCCTTCCTAAACCGTTTTAATAGTTGGGAAGCCTAATTGAGACTGCAGATTCGCGGTACAAGGCACTAACCAACAATGCAATCAAGTTTAATTTCAACTGAAACCAATTTCTTGTGACATATTTCCTAAAGACTGGCATATCCTCAAATGCATATTGTAAAGACTTAAATTTTCAATATTCAGATTAATTTAAAACGATTAATATAAAAAACAAAAAATATTGAACTCGATCAAATCCAATCAACGTACAAACAACACATCCATATTTGTCTCAATTTATTGAATGATAGAATTGCTTGTGTAGACTGTATAAGTTGTTCAATTTGATAACATTTTTAAAGTTGATAAATTAACAGTTTTGAATGAACAGCTTAATTGATTACATAGTCAACTAACGCAAATTCACACATATTTATTAAAAAAAAATATTCTTATAATCAAAAATACCTTCAAGCATGATACACATGTGGCATGTCACATCAAATAGAAAATACATGCTCAATTAATACTGCCACATTTGTGGAAATGCTGTACATTTGTTGATATTTTTTGTGAAGATTGACACGTTCAGTAATAAAATATGTTTATGTTGATGTTGCAACATACCTACAAAGGTACGGGTGTACCTATGTATGTACGTATGTGGACGTCAGGACTGGAAAATATATTAATTAAGAACAGCAAGGCGACATACGGAATACGTATTAGGTTAAAAAGTCAATTAACTCATCTTATTCCTGCCAAGTCAGCGTCAAGTTCTATTTGCACCAGAGAACAGTTCCGGCATTCAACGCGTACAAGTGCTATGATTCAACGGTGACTGTCTCGCGACAATGGAGGAAATGGTTGGCTAAAGAAAGTTCATATGGCACTACTGCACGATGCCAGGGGATTCAATTTGAAAGGCAAAAGCTCCCAGCATCGGATTTTGGTCAGTACGCCTAGTGCTTCAGGGACAAAGGAAGCCTTCTGAAAAGAGCCCATTTCTCATTTGACTGAATGCAAAGAAAAACCTGGTATCGCCAGTGCGAGTAAAATAATCAAAGAGAAAGCAAAGTACATAGTTGCAAGGGATTAAAACATTCAGAGACGATTATGCCAATCTGTCGTCATATTGCTGGAGTTTGGGGCACTGTTGGTGTCAATCAGAAGAATTTATTATATGCTCATTTGTGTCGTCGTGTCGTGTTTTACCGAATTTGCCGAAAAGTGAACATGCACTGTTAGACCTGGTTTTGTTCGTTGAATCGTTAATCAGTTTTTAAAACTACTCCTACTTTATATTAACACGCTAGAATTTTCGTATTTATTGAAATCGCTTTCATATAACGCGGCTATGTGTATGTCTCCATGGATTGGCATTCACTTTGCACATTATGCTCATATCTAATCGTGTTTGTATGTATGTATGTATGTGGCTTGACTGTACTTATTCAACTTGTGTTTGTGGTTGCCCGTTATGGTCGAGCTTTAACTTGGCACGATTTTCTTTTCTTTCTCGAAAATATTCAAGCTTAATGAATCTCAAGCTTAAAAGAATTTATGTATAATGTTTCGACCACTCATTTCGATTCTGTCGCATGTGAATTTACACAGAATATACCCTTTGAATTTGATGTGAAATAATATGTGTAGAGTGTATAGATAAAACTAATAAGCAGATCAACGACGCGAAGCTTTAGTGTTCGACTACATATCGCACACGCACTACAAAAGTGACACAACTCAAAATTTTTCATTTTCGGGTTTATGTGTTAATACTGTGCACAATGCATAAATCTACCAATCAGCAAAAGCTCAGTATATTTTGTCGTTGTTAACTGTTACAAAAATACAGTTAGGTCTCTTTTCATGTCAGAAGTTTGATGCTATTTGATTGCTGCAGCTCAATGCAAAAGAGTCCTAACTCAAATTGTGTAACTTTTGACGAAATAAATTTTTGTTAAAGTTAATTTTAAGCAAAATTCTGACAATTTTTGTATATATTTTTAATTTTTAAAATTAATTATGAATTTTCTAAATTTTTCTTTCAACTTTTTAACTGTCATTTATAATGATTAAATTCAGAAAAAGTGGCATAACTTGAAATAGTTCCGTAATTATTGAATTAAAATATCATCAAAACAGTCACAACTCAAAATTTTGGATTTTCTAGTGTAAAATTAAAAAAAAATTCTTGGAACTTATCAAAAAGCATAATCTGTAAGGATTTTCTACTGAACGGTCTATTCGTTATTAAAAAAAAATGTTTATTTAGCTCAAAAACAGTTTTTTGCGTTTCCTGAAAAATCACAAATTTTGAGTTGTGTCACTTTTGTTGTGCGTGTGCGATATGTTAATTAATTTCCTCTCCCAAGCACCTGTTGTCGTTTTCGGTGCTTAGTATTTTCGCTAAAAAGAAATCTGTTTCTATATGTTTATAACAAAATATCGTCATTGTCGAAACGATTGAGTTGTGCACGTGTTAATTGCATCACTTATGCCCCACTCTCACCCCACGTCTTTCATACATCAAAAAAAATGTATCTTACAGTCGCATACTAATAATAATATTCAATTAATTAATTAATTAATTAATATTTTTGATTAGCTATTTGTAAGTAAAAATCAAATCTTTTGTCTTTTGCGGTTTCCTCTCCGTTAAGCAAATACAATTAAAAAAGGGTTTTCCTATTCGTCCATTCCGCATTCACCGCTTAATGAAACTTAAATGATTACAAAAGGTCCTATTCGGTTCTTCAAATAAAGTGACGTTTTCTTCTTCTTTCTGAATGCGAAGTAACCAAGATATACAATATAAAAAATTAATATTTTAATGGTTAGAAGTTCTGCTACTGTTTTGAAGAGACTGCATCGCTATAATATTTAAAACTGCGAAATAATAAAAACATGTTTAACGGCGTTTTTACTGGAATATTGTTACTTGGAGTATTACGCCATAGAGTCTGTGAATGCTTGTCGGTTGCCGAAATTTCCACTTAAAATTACAACAAAGAAAGCAAGTCTAGCGCTCTAATCAAATCATGTAAGCAATTCAAACTGTTGCATATCGCTTCGCTCTAGTGGCGAACACGACTCTCAATTATTGCTGCAGTATGATGCAATAAAATTCAATCCTTAGCTAATAACTTTATAGATTGTGTTGCGATTGTGTATTCTAAGGGCACCGTTGTCATCGTTGTCTCCACACCCAGCAGCCAGCAAAGTTAGTTCCATATGAATCCTGCAGCCAGCTAACTGATGATAGCGGTAAGAGCTTAAAAATTAAACTATCGCAGACACGAAAACGAGTCGATATCAGTTGTCGAATTGTGGGCGTAGTGAAGATAGCGAGGAGTCAACACATTTTCAATGGGTTTATATCGGACCGGTGATGAATTACTGCTGAAATAGAAAAGGAAATCGGATTTCATTATCCATAGTACGAATATTTTCTTCTACTGCATAACTATTAACACTTGTAGACTTTTCATATCCATATATGTATGTACATATGTATCAAGTTCAATCAATTAAGTTCCAAACAGTCTACTACAAATTTCGTTTCTAATGGTTGTGCACGACCAGTTAATGCGACAATATGTTCAATGCAGAATTTTGTGACCAATTTCTCAAATGTTGTTCTTTTATTCAAATAACACCATAGTGGAGACTCGTTGTCAATGCAAATTAATTCAAATAGTGACTTCAGCTCCAATCCGAGTTATTAGCTCCCATGCAGGCTTTGGCAAGTCGCAACACAAATGCTTGAGTAAACTTACAAATCTTAATAAAAACATGACAAATCAATTTGCATAAAGGTTCTCTACTTTCAACATCAGACACACAACCACAAAGTCGCCGGGACGTACACACGAGTATGTGTGAAATATAAATTTGAAATGAACGTACAAGGTCGGATGGGTAAAAGTGGCCGAACTTAACAGGCATCCTTAAAAAGCCGGAAAACCTAAAATTGCAAATGAACGACGGAATGCAACAATTAAAACGTCAGCAGCGCCGCACTGTTGACAGCAGATACTGAAACTTTGGCTGCACGACTCGTACGCTCGGGGAAGCGGCAGTGCGCAGTATAGGACAATAAAATGGTTTTTGCTGTGTTTCCATTCGGACAAATCGAGGCAGTAATAGAAGGGTAATATAGAATACGGTGGGAGCGCTATTTATTTGTCATTGTTGCTGATGCGGGCAGCGAGCTGTGTGCAGGGGCGTTGTCGGAACTTAGGAAAATTAAAAACTACAGAAGACTACATTATATATTATTATGTATTTGTGGCTTCTTAAAGTTAAAAAGAAAATGCTCGCACATCTATTGTTACACAAATTAAAAAACATAATATGCAAAAATGTTATTTGGCAGTATAGTTTTATGAAATAAATTGAAGACATCTATTTGACCATTTTACCTAAGACTGCTTCTGGAGTAATGTCCATATCATGGTCTATGGAGAGCGGGGCAAGACCATTGAGTCTTGTTTCGCTAATGGTGTCCTAAATAGTTTGTAATAAGTCTTTAAGAGGAAATGGATGTTTACTGGTAAAATAGTGGACTTTCCAAAACGCAACGGGAACAAATTTCTGATATTTGAAGTATTCTAAACAGCAGTTTAAACAGTTGAAAGATTTTTCACACAAAAAACCCCTACTTGTCTATGTCGCTGGATATACTGTTGCACAACTAACAAGTTTTGGTTTTGAACGAAAAGTGCTCCCGCCTTTAGTTTGTCGTCGTGTTCCAACTGTTGCTTTATTCGAGTATATTGTTGGCGCACATCTTTCTATTTGTGTCATCAATTTTGAGCAGCATGGGGACACAGACAATTCGAACTTTGTCTGTCAATTCATCGCACGCAGTGGGGATGGGATTTGAGAGGTTCTATCTTACCAAAGTCGTGTGAATTGTCGTGCAATGTATTGCATATTATAGGGATCAAGTGCGAAAGATAGTGATAGTATCAACAAGATAGTGAAGATATATCTGTAGCAAAGGGCTACAGATTGTTGTTTGTGCTTTGTTTACGACATTTCATTTCATAAATACTGCCTATATTTAAGACAACCTGACAAATGCTTATAAAATGCTGCGAAATCGTAGCCCTTAAGAATACTTGTACCTGAGCCAAAACTTAGAATCGATCACCAAAAATAAGAATTCATAAATAAGGATTGCTTCAATAGAAATCTGGCAAGCATGAAGTGAGAAAAAAATAACTTAAATATGAAAATTCTTATTGAAACTTTTTCCGGACATTATTAATTTATGTATATTTAAACTAAAAATTAACTAAAATTTTTAGAATTCTGCGGAACTGACTTATGTTTGAAACCGTGTCTTTTGTTTTCTTCAATTTTGATCTCATACGGGCCGAATATCGTTTAAACGGTCGTTGCTCCGGGCAATTCGATGTTGTTGCGTTATGCCCCGAACACATAGACGACGGCACACAGTGGCATTTTTATACAATCTAGTCGCTCCAAATTAATTACAAGCTGAAAAATTAACATATTAGATTCAAATTAAGATCATGTGTTAATATGATACTCCGGAATCAGATACCGACAAAATTTTCGAGATCGGTCAACGACCACGCCCATTTGTGGTACATTACCAATTTAGTCAATTTAAAGCAAAACACAAAGTAATAAACTTAACCAATCTAAGTTATCGGGACATGGTACATTACGTACCATTACATTCGGTAAATTCAAAGCAAAAGACAAAGTAATGAACTTAATTAATCTAAGCATAAAATAAACCTTTATGTTATAAAAACTTAACTCCCGATATTATTCAGCAATTTGTGTGTGCTTCTATTGTGGAAGCTTGAGCATCTGTGAGTAGGGAAAGAACTTCGTCGTTGAAACCATTACCGTTTTTAAAGGCTCGTTTGCGGGTTTTGGATATGGATGTTATTAACCCTCTTATGCCCAACAAGGTCCATAAGGTCCTATGGCGTTTTCAAAAGCAATTATTTTGTATTGTATACGTTTTTGCCTATCTGTCTGTAGTAAAAAAATCATATATGTTTGCTAAAAAATATACACGAAGCTTAGCTTTTTGGCTTTCCAAACACACACATTATGTAACATTACGTTAAAGAATTACACGCCTTATATGCAATATTACAAAAGAGTTCCCTGGGGACTTTGTTGGGCTTTTGCCGTTAAAAAATGTTCGGTTATCGGAGGGTTAAAGAATCAGAAGTAAAAAGTAAGGCATGAATAAGATCTTGCAAGCAAATCACATGGGGAAAACCAATGTTTGATTCAAGCCATGAAGCAAATTTGTCCAGAAACTTCTGGCGTGTCCTGTGTGCTTGTACCCATCTCGAACGCAAATTTGTTAAAAAATTGTTAGCTTTTTTGCAACAATCAGTATATACTTGATTTTCTTTATCTATATCTAATTTAGTGCAGACATGCTCTAGAACGACTTTTTTTTTGTTTTTGGTTGCGTTCTGCAACCAAAAGTCGTATAACTCTCTTCTTGTTACTGCCATTTTTTCGAAAAGGGGCAGCTAGGGGCAGCAAAATCCATAAGGAATACATTAAGAAATGACAAAATATTGTAAATAACTAAAAATTATAGTAATGCGGCGCAATTCAAAAAAAATAGGACACTTTTTAATAGTTAAAATTTTACAAAAGAAACATACAAAACATATTGAAAACATATGTAAACAAATATAATTACGTGTAATTTTCAAAATATACCACAAAAGATTAAGGTTTTTAATTTTACAACACAAATTTTCGTTTCGTTTTCGGCACTACAAAAGCAAAACTTCAAAAACTCTCACTTTGTAAGCAGATTTCTTCGTTAGAAATAACGTTAAAAAGAAACGGTGATAACTGATATCCTCTGTGGATATCAGGTGAAGAGATTACATTAAAAAAACTCAATAATTCATCCACAACAATTTTAATTTCGAGCGACTAGATTGAACAAAAATGCCACTGTGCGGCAGCGACACGATTGCAGCTGTCAAAATATAAAATCAGAACAATGGTATGGGAGGATTATTTTGACGACAGAACGACAACACGAACACCGAACACAGTTGTCGCTGTCGCCAAGCTTAGAGCTAGTCACTATTTCGTAGGCGACAAAACCAAAGCAATTGGTATAACTGCTTATATTGGCAACATAGATTGCTTGTTTGCATACTTTTCTCAGCTGCTTCATGAGCCAAATTCGTAATATTTGTTATTTTGGTAATGGCGTTAACAAAATTAACGAACGATTTTAATTTATTCATTGTTCAACTTCAACACTTCCAAACAAATACGAACTTGTGAAAATTCAAGCGTCATAAAACATATGATTGTTGCGCTGCTGCTGCTGCTGCCGCCATCATTGTAATCACGTTGCTAACTACACCGCGACCATTGAAGCCGACGCCATCTTGCAGTCGCGTGTCGCTGCCGTCGTCTATGTGTTCGGGGCATTAAATTGAGCGGTTGTTTGCCACCGTGATTTATTGCCCAGTCAGGCCATAACATCAGAGGCATATCATAGTTCCTAATAAAAGGCAGAATTAACTTCGCGACGAATTATTTTACATAATATCGTCATAACAGCTAACCCTTCAGACCCCACAAGCACATTGTCTGCTAAACTAAATAGCCCTATTCAAAATCTTGTGCATTTGAGATTGCGAATCTGTGCAAAAGCAAGCATTTACCATCAACTGTGGACGATCTTTTTCTGTTTAGTTTGCAATACTGGTAGCAAATTACGAAATTTACAACAGCCGGCTACAACACCAGCACTCGTAGCAGTTTTTACTAAGAAGCTGCCAATGATTTACTTTACCTCTATTTTCAGAACTTCTTTTAGATAATTATTTGATTTGTATCCTCCTCATCATACTTTTTATTTGGTTTATCCCGATCAGTCTTTATTTCTTTCTTTTCCATGTTCTCAGTTCTGTTTTTCAACTTTCGCATCCCTTTCCAACCGCTGTCTGTTTTGCAATTCGGTGTTGCACATTTACAAGTGTGTAAATGTACTACACCAATTTGTAACTGCGACGCACAGTGTCGCGAGTAGGGACAAAAATAAAAAAAATGAATTTCGTAAATGTAGAAAAATAAGTTTGTAGTACTGAAGTAAATACCTCAAATTACTAAAATGTGAAAACGGATTTTAAAAATATCAATTTATATACCGATGGCAGGCCACCAAACTTGCACTTTGTGAAGGTGGGTGACTTGGGTAGAAATTATTGCAATTTGTTGAATGTAAGTTCGAGGTCTCTTATTGAAAAATTTCCCATGGAACCTTATGTTAAGTAAATATATTCTATAAATACACTATTTTTGCAACTCTGCGGAAGCTTTCCCTCTTTTGTTCTGCTTTCCATATTCCTTGTACCGTTACTTAAAGAAACGTCAATTCGTACGAATAAAAGTGCACTGTCATCAAACTTTAGATAAACTTTAAAAAAATACTCCTTCTCACTACTTCGAGATTTTACAGTGTGATATAGCTGAAAGTATGTATTAATAGAAACCATGGACTTTAGCTGCATAAACTTGCACGTTTTTAAGAAATTTAATATTTTCAGTGGCGTATGCAGTCAAAAATTGGGACCTTTTTTGCAGCATGGTTGGCAGGAAAACATAGCGACCACTGTTGCGCTTCGCTTAAGCTATTAATTTTTGTTTGTAATAATATGCAAACACCACTTGATTTAGAAAAATTCCAAAAAAAAGTAGATTCGATGGAAGGCTCCGGTAATACTGGGTGGCTTGCCATTGAATTAAGGCAACTTTAGAAAAGAAGCAAAACTTGTTAATGCCTGAAGAACCAATTATATCAGTTAATAGGAAAATTAAAGGTAAACATGAAAACCGAAACTTTGATAAAATGCAATATTAAAAAAAATTGTATTTAAAATTTTGTCAAAAATAGATGTAGAGGATTTAATTTGAATAATTCATCATCGGAAACCGATTGTCCTAGCAGTACAGATTAACAAATTGTAATTTTTAATGAAAATATATGCTTTACTGAATTTAATAAAAGGTATTATTATTTTCTATTTGGGTTTGAAATTACTTAGGTGCGCATAAGTATGCACAGATATTTGTATTTTTTTGTAATATTTCCTTTTTTTATTACAAACGTATTTGTAGATTGATCGATACCATTTTTGGTATATATCTTTATATTAATGATATGAGTTGCTGTACCAAATTTCATCAATATATCTTTTATAGTTTACTGTCAACTTAGTATTTGGTTTGTATGGGAGGTGGGCGTGTCCGTAGGGCGATTGAAGTCATTTTTGGTGTATTAACTTCTCTTTAAAAACTTTCAAAAAAGGAAACAAGGCACGTTGCGTGTCTTTCGGTCAGTGAAACACTAAAAGATAATAAACGAGATAGTGACTCATATATCAAGTGCTAAGTGCTAGTTTCGAAAAGATTTGCTTGCGACAATTAAAATTGTGGCTAAAATAAAAAAGAAAAAAAGAAAAAAGAAACATAAATACAAATTTAAAAATCATAAAAAAAAGGAAGAGAAAATAAATCAAAAACAAAAATCGCAAGCATAAAACTTAACTGCTGCTCAAATGAGTGTTCAGCGCTCCCCACCGTGTGAGCGAAACACACAGCGCTCTCACAGTGTTAACGAAATTTTCGCGTCCACGCAAACAACAACAAGCAATCCCCTCTTGTCATCCAACCAACCGCTTACGGTCCGACCAAATGTCGTGCACCCGCGCGCGACTAAAACTGAAAGCGCCGTGCTTCTGAACGCGAATATAACTGATAAGCAAATTGAAAGAAATTGCTCTCCCACAATAAATGCTATACCCACTGTGGCTCTCGCAACCGTAACAACCCGCAACTACTCTCCAATAATAAATGCCCTTCCTACGGTTGCTCTCGCAACAGTAACAACCTGCACCAGCACTACAACTACAACAACAGCCTCAACTACAACAATTAGTACAATATTAACTCCAGCAAATGCTAAACCTGTAATGTCAATAAGCACACACACAGCAGCCTCAAAGGTAGACCTAAAACCAACAACAACAACATCAGTGCACTCTGCTCCAAAGCGCTCTCGCAGTTCCCCAGATAAAGCACAAAACACAGCAAATAAGAAAACGAAAAAACAACAGCAACAATCAGCCATGGCACAATCACAAGGTAGTGTTACGGGCGAGCGGATTTTATTTTTTTTTCGTCAGAGTTCGGTAGGTTGTCAAAAATTTGTGTCTCTTTTGTTTACATTCGGCGAACAGCATTGCCAGCCAACTCTTTTTCTGTGAAATTTGAAGCATTTTTGCAATGATGAAAGAAAATTATTTTTCCAATTATGATTTTCTTTTTAATTACAGATGTGATTATCAGGATAATTTTGCAGTTACGTAGAAGGTGAATACTAAGCAATCATCGCAAAGAATATCGCTGCTCGGCGTTTTGATACTACGAGCCGTGGGCAGGAATCTGGACTCAAAAATGTCTACTTCGTATGTCTTCGAATTTCTGAATGCAAATGTAATGGGGACAATATTTGAATATTTGAATGATGTAAATTCATTGATGTAAAATATATATATATAAGATTGCAAACTTTTTATGATGGTTTTATTTTCACATAATGAAAAGGTTTGTATGCTTTTATGCTTTTAATTTAATGGATATCATTTTTAGAGGTGTACATGCCAACACAAACTTCCGACATGATACAGTTGATTAATGATTGGTTTGACGTTCTTAATTCATCTGTCAGCACTTTTGGATACCCCGGAAAGGTATTTTGCTTTATGATAAAAATGTTAAAATTGAACTATATTCCTTATTTTTTTTCAGCAACCATATGTACTCGAGCTTTCACGGCAGGACACCATCATTACACAGATGAATGCTTTCATGTCGTCCACAATAATTCCCAACAAGAGAAGCCTCGAAGTGTTTCAGAAGGGCGTGCTGTTAAGCAATGCTGCATTGGTAATGCTCCATAAATATGTTGAGTCGCGATACAACATGCAGTATATAGCGACCAACCGCCTAAACCAAGATGTGACGGAGCACTTCTTTGGGGCTATTCGCAGCAAAGGTGGACTCAATGATCACCCCACCCGCAAAGAGTTCCAATATCGGCTGCGAAAATACATCTTGGGTACGCTTTTTCTTACACCATACTCATTATGTTATCAAAAATGCATAACATTTGTAAACTTCTTTAGCACGAAACACAGAGCATCTCAGAGGAACTGGAAATGTGGTCAACGACTCCACGAATTGGCTCGGCACTTCAACCCAACTTGCCGTTGGTGATCGGCAGGCCACAACTGTTGATTGCGAAATAGACTTCGCACTACATACCGAAGAGGAGGAGGACGCTGAAATCATTACCGATTTCAGTTCCGAGTCCTTGGACGACATCGGTGTGCTCCATGAGGATGCATTGGAGTACATATCAGGGTACATCATACGCAAACTTAATCTCACCGAGCATGAAAGCGAAGATGTAACACTGACATGGGTTGACCAGGTGTCAAAGGGCTCGCTTAAGAAACCATCTCCACAGTTTCTGAGTGCTGTTAAGGAACTGGAGATGGTATTGTACAGTGTGAATGCCTTAGAAATATCACATGAAAAACATCTTCTGAGCCGACTGCTGGGGAAAAGCGAGCGTATTGATGTCCCTGATAATGTGAAGAAGTTTTTCTTCAAGTGCCGGACTTATTTTCGTTTGCGACATTTGAATAAGCGCCTGAAAATAATGAAAGCGAAGCAGCGGATAATGGGCCACAAGAAATTAATCAAAATTAACCTATGAGAGAGGTAAATCGAAACAGCTATACTAAATAAAATGAAAAGTTATGCTCATTGTTTTCCCACATATCATCCCCACCCACAGCACATCCAGACTAGGCTTTATCACTGGAAAACAATTGATCAGGTCCACCGCAGCCTAACGGTACGTACAAAATAACATCCAAATATAATGAATTGTTTATTAATTTTGTAATACTTTTCACATTGCTCAACTTTTACTTGTTCAGCAGCGGCCCGTTGATTCCATGGGATGCTGGTTTCCGCTTTTGTGGGATCATCGAAGGCTAAACACGACCCTACCAAAGGAGCACGACAATCAACTGAACCGATACAGACGGACGATTGAGCGTATGTGCTCACGATGCACTTCTCATGCAGTACTGATCGGACAGCGGGGAGGTTTAGTGGGTTGAAGTCTCACACTGACGGCTACGGCTAAAGGCTTTTGATGCTTCCTCCTCGTTACCAAAAAAAAAAAAAAACGGTAGGACGAACATAAGCAAATATTTGTATGTTGGCGCAACGCTACGTGATCGCACAGAAGTCGCAGCGGCTTCATTTTCCAATTGTGGCCATAAATGAAACTGTTAATGACTGCTTAACGTAAGTAAATCTTTTACCAATATTTCGTCAGCTTAGAGTAAAAAGGTGCTAAGTCCATTTTCCCACATTTTTTAGAAAAGACAAAAACTGGTGTAAAAATATGAATTAAAATTAATTCTTTTATTTTTTATGTGATGTTAATGATGTTATCAGATTTCACCTTAAGGTAATGAACAGCATACGAAGATGTACCATATAACAAACACTTTCGGCCGACTTATATTAACTTTTATGAATTAACGCAAAATCGGCGAACTATGGACTTAGCACTTTTGCCCCTCATTGTAAAACAACAGATTAAAACAAACAAGCTATGTACTTTTGCTGTTAATTGGTGTATTTTTACGTTTTCTTTCATCCTTCATCAAAATCTAATATTTGTAAACCAAGTGGTCTATTCGATGCTGGCAATACTGTTGGCAAGTGAACCGTCCGTCCGATTTGACAATGAACCGAACAAAAACACTAACAAAATACACGTGAAATTTTTCTCTCTTTCCTGCCACTACCTTGTGATTGTGCCATGCAATCAGCAAAACAAACACAGCTCACTTACTGGCTGAGCAAGCCGCCGACTGCAAACAGATTTGATATATTGGCCCAAGAGGAGGAAGAGAATGAAAATGAAAATGAAGAAGATACCACTGCGAGTGTGTCGACGCAGGCTGATCCAGCGGCCGCCAAACAAAAAAATTCACCAAAGCCGCCGCCTATCTACGTGCAAAATGTGCAATATTTAAGCACTCTAATAAACGCTCTAAACGATAGAGTACAAAATAACTATGAACTTAAAGTACTAAACAATAACGAAATTAAAATACAAACAAAAGATTCCACATATTACACCACAACAATAAAACTGCTTAAAGAAAGAAACACCCAATACTACACATTCAGACCAAAAGAAGAAAAAGGATTCAGAGTCATAATACGAAATGTACACCATTCCACTGACAAAGAAGATATTATATCTGAGCTTGCTGAGCATGGGCACACGGTAACCAACATATATAACATCTTTAAGAAGGATACGAAACAACCGCTGCCTCTCTTCTCTTTGGAACTAAAACCAAATCCAAACAACAAGGACATATACAACTTGACAAATCTGCTGCATTGTAAGGTAAAGTTCGAGCCCCCTCACCAAAAAAGGACATTGCCGCAGTGCCTCAACTGCCAAAAATATGGGCATACAAAAAATTACTGCACCAAAAATCCAGTATGCGTCAAATGTGCGGGCCCACACACTACATCAAATTGCCCCATAAAAGAAAATAGCAACGAAGTAAAATGCGCGCTTTGCGGGGAGAAACACACAGCGAATTACCGTGGCTGCATGGTATATAAGGCCTTAAGGGTCAAACGCTTCCCTGCTCTCCGCAAAAAGGAGTTACCAAATCAGCAAATGACTGCCCAAGACGAAACTCCGGTCGTACCTGTCAAAATGACCACCTATGCCCAAGTTGCAGCACAATCAACAAATAATAAACCAACAGACTCCGTTTCACGAAATGACGATATAGACGAGCTCAAAAGAATGATTAACCAACTAATAAGCCAAATGTCTAACATGATGAACATAATAACCTTACTCGTAACCAAAATTGATGGACAAACAAAGTAACTGGACGATCGCGCTATGGAACGCCAACGGCCTAAGCCAACACATACTTGAAACCCAAAACTTCATCCAACAAAATAACATTCACATACTACTAGTATCAGAAACCCACTTTAATGACAAAAGCTACGTCAGCATACCGGGGTACAAAATATTTTACACCAATCATCCTGACAACAGAGCACACGGCGGCACAGCAATCGTATTAAGACAAAGCATCATATGTAACGAAATGGAGAATTACAAAATGGACCACATACAAGCAACGACTATACAAATCAGTGATACACATGGATTATTGACTGTCTCAGCTGCCTACTGCCCACCAAAGCACAACAATAAAATGACACACTATATTGACTACTTAAAAACACTTGGTAATCGATTCATAGCTGGTGGTGACTATAATGCAAAAAATATGCAATGGGGATCCAGATTGACGAACAGCAAAGGAAAAGCATTACTTGACGCCATAAGAGAAGTTAACTGCCAATTCATAAGCACAGGGGAACCAAGCTACTGGCCATCTGACATCAAAAAGATACCCGACTTGCTGGGCTTCTTCATAACAAAATCGATTAACCTGACCATGCTGACTATTAAATCCTGCCTTGAGCTCTCGTCTGACCATTCACCAATCATCTTGACAATGCAAGGATCACTTCAACAAAACTCCAACCGGACACCTTATAATCACCGAACAGACTGGGAAGCATTTACACAACTCATGAAAACACACCTCAACTCGAAGATCTCTCTGATGACTGCAGACGAGATTGACACAGCCATAGCATTTTTCAACGACACAACTATTAACTCAATCAACAGAGCAACACCTTTGCAGGCAACCAAAAAATCTGACTACTTCACCACTGACGCAATCAACAAGAAGATAAAAAGGAAAATAAGGAAGAGATGGCAGACTACGAGATCACCGGATGACAGGCAGAATTTAAATAGAATAATAAAAGAGTTAAAAGAAATGCTCAAAAAGGAAAAAGATAAGAGGTTAAGCAAATTTCTAAACAGCATCGACGCCACGAAATCTAGTAATTACTCACTATGGAGAGCTACAAGAAAGATGGCCGGAGCTACTCTACATTCACCACCGATAAGGACTAATAATGGACAATGGGCTCGAACCACTTCAGAAAAAGCCGCTATCTTAGCCACACACTTTAAAAATACCTTCGATATTGACCATGTGAATGAGGAAGCGGTATTGACGCAGACAGGAACTAAATATGAAGAAAGGATTAAAAACATAACAGTAATCGAAATCAAGAAACTAATTAAGACGCTTAAAAGCAACAAGTCTCCTGGGTATGACCTGATCTCTGGAACAATTATTAAACATATGCCTGACGAAGCCGTGATCTATTTAAGAAACATCTTTAACGCTGCTATTAGACTTAAATACTTCCCAAGGACGTGGAAACTGGCCGAAATCATTGCAATACCCAAACCTGGTAAGGACGCAACGTACTCAGCTTCCTACAGACCAATCAGTTTGCTTCCGACTTTATCAAAAATGTTTGAAAAACTCCTTTTTGACCGCATTGAGCTCATAATGACAAAAATGAATCTGATTCCCCAACATCAGTTTGGATTTAGACGAAAATATTCTACAATTCAACAAGTCCATAGAGTTATTCACAAAATCAATGACGACTTCAACAAAAAACAAGTATGTGCGGCTGTATATCTTGACGTAGCTAAAGCCTTTGACAAAGTATGGCATCCGGGTCTACTGCACAAACTTCAATCATGGCTACCATATGACTATTACCTAATACTAAAAAGCTACATAGAAGATAGAAAATTTTATGTTAAATACAATAACGTATGCTCAGACATCCAACCAATGAACGCGGGAGTACCCCAAGGCAGTGTATTAGGACCAACGCTATACCTGCTGTACACAGCTGATTTACCCATTCCGACCTCAGAAAACAGCATGATTGCGACTTTTGCAGACGACACTGTATTGTTGGCATCACACATTGACGCAAAAATAGCAAAAAGGAAATGGATAAAACACTAGATTGGTTTAAAAAATGGATCATTCAAATCAACAGCGACAAAACCATTCAGATTAACTACACAAACAGAAAGCAGACAATTAAACCAATAAAAATTGGTAATACTGACGCACATACTGACTCAAAGGCGAAATATCTGGGATTTACAATTGACGCGAAACTAACATGGAAGGACCACATAATGAAGAAACGTAACGAAGTTAAAAATCGATTCCGACAACTCTACTGGCTCTTAGGACCGCAGTCGAACCTGTCACTGCACAAAAAAGTACTAATATACAAAACGACGATTGTACCAATCTGGACGTATGGGATAGAAATCTGGGGCACTGCCTCCAAAACAAATTTAATAACTCTGCAAAGACTCCAATCCAAAATTCTTAGGACAATAACCAAAGCTCCATGGTATATACCTAACGACGACATCCACCGGGATTTGAATATTAGAACTGTTGACGAGGTAATCCAAAACGCAAGCAGAAGGCACATAAACCGGCTATTGACACACACAAATATGACGATGAGGAATCTCCCAGCACTAGAAGACGGTGGACGAAGGCTGAAACGCAAAACACCAACAGACCTGGCTAAATGAGGAGATAATAAATAAATAACTGTCAATTACTTTATTGCAATGTAATCTAAATATTAAATAGTAACTATTCACTTTCTAAATGACCTTATAAGGCACTGGCCTTTACATGTCCATATTTTCCAATTCTTTGTAAAACTAATTACTTATTGTCACAAAGACAGGCGTAATAAATTTGGAAGTTAAACAAAAAAAAAAAAAAACTTCTCTTTATAACAAAATCATATGTACAAAATTTTATTTTTTGTCCCTCGTTACTATGGACTCGCGACACTGTGCGACGGTGCAAGACCGTTTGCACAAGATTGTGAATAGGGCAAATATTTCTTTCGCTATATGGATGCTTTTGAGTTTTTAAATTTGGGATAAACTTTTCTTTTTTCTCTGCAATATAAAACTCCAAGCCAGGTATTTGATTAAAATAAAACACAATTTGTTCCATCATCCATGACACTGCAATCCAATTTTTTCTTGAAACTTACAAACGTGGGTTTTGTACAACCGTTCTTTAATACCATATCTATTTGGAACTTACTATAAATAGATCAAATCAAATCAAAATTAATTTCCTTTGCCGAAATTCGTTTCTCTCTAGTGCTCACATTTTTGAAACTATAGGGTAGCGTGGTCCGAAACCGACCGGTGGTCCCATACCGACCTCCACATGTTTCTCAGTCATTATGCTGCCCCCCAAACTGTCGGTGGGGGCATTTAAAAGCTCTTACAACACTTACAAATTGTAGGCGGAGAGCCATCATATTACACATTTTATTTCGTGGTTATGTGACGTGTTGTGTTTTGACAGGAATAAAATTCATTTTTGAGCCTACACGGAACTTCAGTTACAAGTGCTTTATTGTTTTTTGAAAAATCAAAAGGTAAGTTTTTTTGATTACACCAATCCAAAAAAAATACATTTAAACTGTGTAATTGCGATATGTGCATTTTTGAGCGCAGCGCAACGTGGCGTATGAGTGTCATTTAATTATAATTAACACTCATATAATCAATTATTATAATCAATTATATGAGTGTTAATTATAATTAAATGACACTCATACGCCACGTTGCGCTGCGCTCAAAAATGCACATATCGCAATTACACAGTTTAAATGTATTTTTTTTGGATTGGTGTCTTAAGCAAATGTGTTGGTCGTTAAAATATCTACAAACTTGCCGAAGACAGTAAAGCGATATTCGGAACGATTTAGGACCTACTTAAGCAACAAATTTGACGAAAATTACCAAACTTCAAAGTCGGATTTCTCATAAACTAGAGCCAATCTTACCAAACGGCTGGTGGATCTCAACTCAGTATACCTATAGAAAACTCACCCAGTAGGTCCCCCCCATGTCTAAATTTTTGAGGGCAAATTTCACGCACAGTGTTATCGTAAGCGCCACTATAAAAACAAGCAACTTCCAACTGCAACCTTGTCAAGACGAACAGCTCCGCAAGTGATATGGAAATAACTAACTGTAATTTTGTATTTCTCCTTACATATTCTGTTTTGTGCGTGATTACAAATGTTTTGTTAATTTTAGTAGAGAAAACATCCACGTAAATCATGGAATCTTTGGCTGCAAAGATGGTTTTAACCCTTTTGGGACAGCTTTTAACCCGATTATGCAAAAAGTACAAAATTTCGCTATTAAACTATTTTAGACCTAGATAGGCTATTTTAAAGATTTGAAAAACCTTCCTACGAAGTCCTGTGAGAAGTGCTTATAGCAACAATTGTCCATAGTGGTAAATAACACAGGACAACAAATTTCGCCATTTCTGGTTTTGACATCAGTTCTAGGCTAATAAGGGGTCACTAAATTCGAATCCGCAAACAATTTCTGAAACTTAGTTTGCGTTTTGGCAAAAAGTGGGCGCGTCATTTTTTTGAATTATCCTTGACTTCTCGACATTTCAGACCGTAAACCTATTAACATGATTTTTTTTATGTTGTTGGAATTACAACATCTCATGGCTTCTTTTCTGATACTACTAATTTTTATGTGTTAATCCGTGGTAATAGGGCTTCAAGGTCAGAAAATTTGGAATTTCAAGGTGTTTCTTTTGATGGCGAAAATAATACAGATTTTTCGTTAATCAAGTAACGAGGTATATACTACTGTGTACAAAGAATACCCGGAATTTGTTTATAATTCAAAAAATTTTTATTTATTCTTCCAAATCAATTTCATCGCCTTCAAAGTAGTCCCCCCCGATGCAATGCACTTATGCCAACGGACTTTCCAATCTTCGAAGCATGCCAAATAGTCACCTTCCGGTATGGCCTTCAATGCGCGCGGCGATTCACGTTGAATCTCTTCAATCGATTCAAAACGGTGACCTCGAAGTGGTCTTTTGAGTTTGGAGAATAGCCAGAAGTCACAAGGAGCTAAATCAGGCGAATACGGTGGCTGTGGAACGATATGAGTTGGCGAAATGCTCACGAAGAACCAATGCCGTGTGAGATGGTGCATTATCGTGATGCAAAAACCAAGAGTTGTCTCTCCATAAATCCGGCCTCTTTTTGCGAATAGCTTCACGCAAACGACGCATAACGCTCAAGTAATATTCCTTGTTGACAGTTTGGCCCGGCGGAAGGAACTCATAATGCACAACACCACGATAATCGAAGAAATCGAATTCCGGGTATTCTTTGTACACAGTAGTATACCATATCAAAAGAAGACACATTATTCAATACAACCGAGGGAACAGTTGTGGTGCACAACAAAAACATTCGCATCGAAATAATACCAAAAATGTGCCAAATGTGTGGGATCTAAAAAGTATATGTGAAAAGGGGATAATAAACGAAAGGTATCATAAAGAAAACCTGGATATGAACTGAAATCAGCAAGTTCAAGATACCTTAGCAAAGACTGACATTGAAGACTAAAGAGAAAAGAATTCAAAACAGTTTTAAATACTTAGACTTTTTAATTTATTATTATTATTAACGGATCTGTTGCCCCCTTCGTGGACCTATAGTTCGTCCGTAAGTCCAGTATCCGAGAGAAATTTTAATATGTTACCTAAACCTCTGGAAACCCAGTTCGTACCTGGTACAATAAAGTCCCCCAGGTGTTTCTTTCGTTTGTGCATAAGTACAGGGAATTCTCCTAGTATATGCATTGCGGTTGCATTTTCCTGCAAGCAGAACCTGCAGTATTCGTTTTCGCGAATTCCTAGTTTAGTTAGTTTAATCTACAATGCCCTGTGAGGATACCTGTAATAAACCTTAGATTATTCTTTGAAAAGCTCATGCATTCCTCGAATCTTTTCCTATTATACGTCCCGATAATCGCCTTGGAATGTTCTAGTCCTGGTTGTCCCAGTATTATATTATATTATATCTTTTTTGGGTTAGATTTACCCAATCTTTTCTACTGTTTTTTAGTGCTTTTACAATATTTCACAATTTCTAATAACTTTTGCGACTATATTATTATAAACAAGACAAGAAAACAAATTAAAAGGCAAGCCAACGTCAAACATTTTTTATCGTAAGCGCCACAGCTTGTGCATGCTTCAGAATTTTCGCGGTAGCGAAATTATCGTAAGCGCCATTAAATACGCTCCTGTTTTGCGAATCAAATTTTTTTTATCGGTATTCCAAAAATAACTTTAAACCAATAATATAAAAGGAAAACACAAAAAACCTTCTCCTGTAAAATTACGAATTTGGCGCTTACGATATTTTGGCGACTATGGCTCGATATATAACTTCCTCAATGCAATTTCGGGTCATGTTTGTTGCGCTTTTTATGAGTAGTGGTCATAAAGTAAGTTAATCTGGCCAATTTATTAATATATGTAATTGCATACATAATTTACGAGGTGACTGAAGATGCTGGATGTTATTTAGCATTTACAATTCTCAAGCGGCCAGCCTGCTCGCCACGCTTCACCGTGACCGCAATGTGTGGGGAGGCGCCTCAATTGGATGCGGCAACAATGCTCGCCTCAGGAAATAATAAACTCGTTGCGTTATGACCTTAAAATGAGTTTCTGAGTACTCATTTCATTTCGGGGTTAATTTTTGGTTTAACCCTCAGACGAGGCGCACAAGCACCGGACAAGCGCGGTGTGTCCTTCTGACAGTCGCACGCAGGGTAAGTGCTGCCAGTTTCCAACACTCGTTAAATTTCGCACAATACTCGGAATGGCAAACAATGAATTGAGAATGAAGCAAAGGCCACACAATTACAGAGGAACAGAACGCTTTGTTTCAGCGCGGCGTTAAATAAATTAAAATTAAAAAAAAACACATTAAGAAAACACCCATAGCAACGAGCAGTTAGGCAGAATTGAATGCTATGTGAAGAGCGAAGGGGCGCTGATGAAGTGCGAGCTGATGCTGAGGATCGAGAAAGGATTACAAATATTGTGTTGTGAGCAGAGTATTCTTGTAATCAGCAGCTGGGATGGCGGGCGGGATGCCATGTGCAGATAAGCACAAAATATTGTATTGTAAATACAACAACAACAACTTCAACAAATTACAATACATATTTGCATTGTGTATTAAAGTGCGCATGAAAACAAAAGCAAACATTTACAAGTCGGGAAACGTTCCCCAAGGAGCAGAAATAAATTACATTCCGCTGCAGCAGCGCCGGCACGCAAACAACGCAACAATTTCAGCTTGCCACAGTCCTGAGCGATGCGGCAACATTCGGTGCCAGCGCACGGAAGCAGAGGGCGGAAAAAGATGTGGCATTAATTAAATCAAACCCCATTTAACATGGCGGGCATGCGGTCACTGGGTCTGTGCCCAGCTTCGAGGAGAGACACCCCAGCCGCACGCGCCCACATAGTGCGGTGAGAGTGAAAAACAATTGTTTAAATAAATTTGAGCAGGAGTGATTTTTGCTTTCGCTGGTTGCGCCTCGCACGGAACAGCACCCAGTGTGTTCACCGAGCACAAGTCGGAATGCTTTGCTGATTTTGGCCAGAATCACAAAACGCACAACTTGTTGCGACTTTCACAGGAGTGTGCTTGACACTCATTCACATTGCGCAATCATAAACATTGGATTGCTTACTAGCGGCGATGCGATATGGATCGGTTTCAACACCTCGGCAGCACTGGACTAAGTGAGTTGACACTTACTACGCTAATTCCGTTCGTTTATCGCGATGCACAACATGAATATTTGCCAAATAGGAGTAATTCTCGTAAGACCAAATGAATTAATGAAGTTTTAAGCGCGTAAGAGTACTCTGTTTTTCACTTATACCAAACTCTTTCAATTATGGCCCGACTGAAGTGACACCCACAGCGAATTGGTTTGCCTACCTTTTTCATTGTCCAATTATTCATTTTTGAGCTCGTTTTCGGCGTCTGCTAAGCTCAGCTCATTGAAATTTGCGCAATTTTCAAGTTCGTTACTCAGACTCGGTTTCTGCGGCTGTTTTTGTTGCTGGGCTTGCTGCTGATTTAGCGCACTTTTGCGCGGGTCTGCAGCCGCGCTAATGGCGGGACTTTTGCGATCGTCCTTAGAGTACGTTGGTGCTTCGTGGCTGGCTTTCGTTTTGCTCGGTGATAATTTATTTTTATCGTGCTGACGGAAGGTATGCGCTACGTCGCCTTCCACTGGTCCTTTTGCGTGCCACGTTGCTTCGTTGTCCTTATGCCACGGACACTGTGCGGAAACTGCCGCATTGCCTGGGCAGACGTCTTCGTCAGTCTGGGTACTTAGCATTTTATTATACTCCGCTGAGTTACAGCACGTATTTGCATGCGAGCGCAGCTGCTGTTGATTTTGTTGCTGCTGGAAACTGCAACAAGTTGTCACCACTTCATCATAGTAGTTGGCATGCATCACCAGTTCCATGGCACTCAGTGTGGCCGCATCGTCGTCATAATCGCCCATGGAGTAGTTATCCGAATCATCGCAGTCAAAGTAGCTACTCTGCAAGGGACACACAGTATAAATGCTTAAATTTCTGTACCCTCACTCACATAACCAATTATTTACATAAATATCATACGATCATAGACATGAATATATCCAGAAAAACTCTTAACTTGCAATGGCTCCCCACTCTAAATATACAGGGTTTTCCAAAAAGAGGTGCTATTTTGGTATTCAAAGAAAAATTCAATTTTTTGAGATAAATGATCGGATTTTTGAAAAACAACATCAGCCAAATGGCCACCACGACCACGCTTAGGGCGCTGTTATGCAGACGGTCAAATGACCGTCGGTCACGATACTTTTTACGCTCTCGTTTTGTTTTTTCTGCTCTGTGCCAAAACCCTGTTATGCAGACGGTCATTTGATCGCCGGTCACCAGTACACTAAACAAACGATGAGGGTTGCTACGAACCATTTTTTCCGTCATTAGATACATGTTTTCGCGACAAGTGTGCCATTTTGCTCCGAAAACACATGCGTTGTGAATAATTTCACAACGCAACACTGTTTTGATCGCATGATTTGGCATCGAGAGCCTCATCATTTTTGACCGACGCGGTCAAATTTTACTCTCCCGCTCTCTCTCTCAATTTTTCATTTTACATTGAAGCAACAACAACTATCGTGACCGACGGTCATTTGACCGTCTGCATAACAGCGCCCTTACAGGACCATATCCTTTTCATGAAATTTTCCATAACCAAATCGCAAAGTGGCTGCCCTATGTCCTCGATAGCCTCACGAATTCTATCTTTAAGGTCTTGAATCGACGCTGGGCTGTTGGCGTACACCTTCTTCTTCACGTGGCCCCAAAGGAAGAAGTCGCAAGGTGTTAAATCTCAAGATCTCGGTGGCCAATTGTGATCACCTCTTCCAGAGATAACACGGTCCGGAAACTTTTCCCGTAAAATAGCAATGGTTTCGTTGCTTGTATGGCACGTAGCGCCGTCTTGTTGAAAGTAAACGTTGTCCAGATCAATACCATCCAACTCCGACCATAAAAAAATCATTAATCATCTCTCGATAGCGCAATCCATTCACCGTAACTGTTGATCCAACCTCATTTTCGAAAAAGTAAGGTCCAATGACCCCGCCGGACCATAAACCGCACCAAACAGTCACACGTTGAGGATGGAGAGGCTTCTTCCTCATCAGTCAAGATGATTTTTCGATGGAATTCCGGATCATTTTCATGCATTTCAAGGACCCAATCAGCAAAGACACGACGTTGTTGATGATCGGTCGGCTTAAGTTCTTGTGTTAACTGAACTTTATAAGCCTTAAGACCCAAGTCTTTATGCAAAATACGGTGTAATGACGTTTTTGGAATGCTCAATTCCAAAGAACGACGAGGAATCGACAAACCTGGGTTTTCTTCAACACTTTGGGCTACAGCAGCAACATTCGCAGTTGTTCTTGAGCGACGTGCACGGGTTTTATTCTTCACATCACTAACTTGTCCCAACAGCTCGAATTTTTCCACCAATTTCTGTATTGCGGTCCGACAAGGTGCTTCACGACGATCCAAAAATGCTTAGTTTTGCGAACTGTGACTGCAAGATTTTCACCGTTTTTGTAGTGAATTTTAATAATTTCAATGCGTTGTTGAAGCGTGTATCGTTCCATTTTTAGTAATGGCGTAGTTTCTACTTGTCAAATGTCAAAGAATAAAAGGTTCAAAAGTGACAGCTACCGAAATACCGGGTGATTCAAAATAACAGCTCTTGTTGGAAAACCCTATACAATCTATTCCGTTTTCATTTTTGATAAAATATCTACATATGTATGTATGTAGGTAAAACATTTTTCCACGGAACATACAGAATTTTAAGAATTGATTTTTCACATATTTGCAATAATTCTCGTACCTAAAAAATAAATATAGTGGATTCTAGGCCCGGCGCAAACAACGCTGTTCCTTTCTCAGCAGACGGTGGCAAGTCTCTGAGACTATAATAAATACCAATGCCGATCCCAATCTTTCAGTTGAACGTCATTAGAAACCTGTACAATGTTGCGTGCATGTCATGAATAATAGCCAACTTTAGCAAAGCAGTTATCTTAAGTTTACCTGGGGCCAGTGGCGTATCCAGGGGGGGGGGGGATTAGGGGGATAGATCCCCCTTGATCGGACGATTAAAAAAATATGTAGTTCTTTTACATTTTAAAAAATTGTACATCATTTTGTCTTCAGCAAAATTTGGCATCGCCGAAAAAGAAAATCGTTTGCAACCCTGAGTCAGCTGTGTAAAATGCTTTCTTTTTCTTATTGGATTTCCAAATGTCATTGTGAGTAGTGAAAGTTCATTTGAGTGTTTTATCAAAACAAAGAAATATAAAGAAACAAATACAAAAAAAAGGATGGACATTAGAAACTTTTTCAAACGAATAGCTCCACGGAATCTGCGCTAAAGAGGAGAAAGTCGGTAGAAGAAACAAATGCGGCTGCAGAAATTATTCTGCCTCCTAGTCATTGCGTGAGCGAGCAGTCGTCTGTCTTAACCCTTTCCGGTCAATTTCCGCATTTATTGAGATACAAATTTTTCTTTCAAAATATTGACTATCATTGAACATTTTAGCAATAAAATACAACAAAATATCAAAAAAATCATTTAGGTTGAGAATTACAGCTCAATCAATTTTGTACGATATATCGTACAATGGTCCGCAAAGGAGTAAAACTCCGTGACATTTTTGTTTTGTTTTTTTAAGTTTTCTGAACAATTCATTGATGTTTTTGATAGAAAACATAAATTATAACAACAAAAAAAAAACGTGATTTCATTTTGATCGAAACTTATATAAATTATATATGTGAACAATTGAGTCACATTTATTCGGCCTTATGCAACCGTTGTTGTTGTTGCAAAGCCCTTTTCCCCTCAATAAAACACAGAATCAATTAAAATTTGTATAGCTTTACAGAAAGGCACTAAATATAGCCCATTTTTATTTTCGTAGTGGGAGTGGCAAGTACGCATGTCTAACCTTACATAACCTGTGTCTACCCAGTAAAACACAAAATCGTCTAGTAATTCTTATTTTTAATCGAAAATTGCCGAATAGTCGAATTTTATAAGACACGTGGTTTACAGATGGGCGGGGCAGGCATGCAAGCGCAAAAATTCTATTACCAAACCCATAACTTGCAACCTTTGTCTTCCATTTGTACGATATATCGTACAAAGCTTTGCAACCCTTGTGGTCATTTGTACGATATATCGTTCAATTTTTTTAAAGGCTCGGGAAAAATATTAAGACGCAAAAAATATTAAATTTAATAAGTTTTATAAATCAACTGAGATTCAAACTTTGAAATTGTTTACCTTTTTGCTACCAAAAAGTATTACATATTTAAAAATTCTTCCGCAGAACCTACGTCATTTGCTGGTTTTTCAAATTCTTGCAAAAAGCTGCTTACAAAACACACTCATACTGTGTAGCCACGGCTATAATGATTTATATTTTTAAACAGACTGATACAACACAGCCTACTTAATAAGAATTAAGAAGCCGTTCCATAAAAATGCGTTCGTTGTCAAATAAAAAATCTTGGAAAAAATTTTACGATATATCGTACAAATTTCCGGAAAGGGTTAAGCAACGACACACAGTATCGCGAGTAGGGACAAAAATCAAAAAAATGAATGTCGCAAATGTAGAAAAATAAGTTTACTAATTTACTAAAATGCGAAAACGAATTTTAAAAATATCAATTTATATACCGACGGCAGGCCACCACACTTGCACTTTGTGAAGGTTGGTGGCTTGGGTAGAAATTATTGAAATTTGTTGAATGTAAGTTCGAGGACTTTTATTGAAAAATTTCCCATGGAACCTTATAATAAGTAAATATATTCTATAAATATACTATTTTTGCAACTCTGGGGAAGCTTTCCCTCTTTTATTTTGCTTTCCATATTCCTTGTACCGCTACTTGAAGAAACGTCAATTCGTAGGAATAAAAGTGCGGTGTCATCAAACTTTAGATAAGCTTTTAAAAAAAACTACTTCTTACTACTTCGAGATTTTACAGTGTGATATAGCTGAAAGTATGTATTAATAGAAACCATGGACTTTAGCTGCACAAACTTGCACGTTTTTAAAAAATTTAATATTTTCAGTGGCGTATGCAGTCAAAAATTGGGACCTTTTTTGCAGCATGGTTGGGAGGCAAACATAGCGACCACTGCTAAGCTTCGCTTAAGCTATTAATTTTTGTTTGTAATAATATGCAAACACTACTCAATTTAGAAAAATTACAAAAAAGGTAGATTCGATGGAAGACTTCGGTAATACTGGGTGGCTTGCCATCGAATTAAGGCAACTTTCGAAAAGAAGCAAAACTTGTTCAGGCTTGATAATGCCTGAAGAACCAATTATATCAGTTAATAGGAAAATTAAAGGTAAACATGAAAACCGAAACTCTGATATAATGCAATATTAAAAAAAATTTAATTTAAAATTTTGTCAAAAATAGATGTAGAGGGTTTAATTTGAATAATTCATCATCGAAAACCGATTGTCCTAGCAGTACACATTAACAAATTGTAATTTTTCATGAAAATATATGCTTTACTGAATTTAATAAAAGGTATTATAATTTTCTATTTGAGTTTGAAATTACTTAGGTGCGCATAAGTATGCACAGATATTTGTAGTTTTTGTAATATTTCCTCTTTTTATTACAAGCGTATTTGTAGGTTGATCGAATTTTTTGTATATATCTTTATATTGATGATATGAGTTTCTGTACCAAATTTCATCAATATATCTTTTATAAATTCCGAGATACTGTCACCTTAGTATTTGGTTTGTATGGGAAGTGGGCGTGTCCGTAGGGCGATTGAAGTAATTTTTGGCGTATTAACTTCTCTTTATAAGAAAATCATATGTACAAAATTTTATTGTCGTTCGACTATTCCTTCTATTTTTGTCCCTCGCTACTATGGACTCGCGACACTGTGCGACATTGGGAGCTTTGCGCGGAAGCGTCTTAATCTAACGTCAGAGGACAGACAGCAAATTATGACCAATGTATGGTAACCTGACTGTAGTATAACCTGACACAGTATTTCCAATATTGGAAAAATTTGCTGACCGCCGCTTAAAGTTTCAATTTAGTTGGCTCAGTCAATTCAATTGGCTAGCATATTCTCAGTTGGACCAGGGAGCCTTGCGTGGCATTTGCAAGAACTGATGCAGCCCATGTTTTGATCAAATTTTAAACTCAATATGCAAAAAGAAACACACCCTTTGACTATTATTTAGTAGATGATTTGCTGCTGTGATATATATATAATTTAATGTATATGATTTTGCTTTGAGCGAAAAACAATTAAAACAAATAAACGCAAAGCTTAAAACGTAAAAAATTGTTGAAAACAAGAGTAAACCATATTGAAAAAAGTATAAAAAGATGTTGAATAATTCTTCCAATATCCCCCCCCCCCCCCTTCATGAAATCCTGGATACGCCACTGCCTGGGGCTATTCGAAATAGTTTCGAATGGACAGTTCTTGATTCATCTATCGTGGACACACTATATATGATATATGCACTCAAATAGTCTTAGATTTTGTATTCAGCTGTTGACTCTTACTTGGCAATCGAGGCAGCGGCAGTTATCACAAAGCGTACATGACAGTCCAAAAAGCTCGGCAGCCTCCTTATACAACTCGGAGTTGTTATTTGATTTTTGCCATTTTTGCTGTTGCTGTTGGCGCTGCTTATTATTGCTATCACCACTTCCGCTCCAATTGCTCGACTGACACTGCGGCCCACCAGTTGCAGCGCTCGACTCCATTGCGTCCACTGCAAAATGCTTAACGTAGTTGTTTGAGGGTACGCGAGTTGTCACTGATGTGGGTGCCACGGAGTCAACAGTTGATTGCTTCACGCATGAGTAGCCATGGAATTCGAAAGGCAGAGATGTGGCGGCGCGAGCTCGGGCATTGGGATTCTCGCTTTAAAAATACAAAATAAGCACTCTGTCAGGTTTATTAAGTGAACTTTTAACTTGATTACGTGCACACGAAAAAAGAACTCAAGAATTGTTTAACATTCAGTACCGCGTAGACAAGGTTTATTTATTTGGTTCATTGTATTCAAGACCAACAGCATTTTCTAAAGTACAATTACAATCATCCACAGGCCTAATTGCCTCAATTTTTTAACATCAATCGAGCACAGGTTTCACGGGTTAGTGCCCACCTTGAATCACAACAAAACAAGTGCCGTAAAAAGAATTCAAAGCCTACGTCAAGTTCAAAGCAATCAATTACAAAATCAGTTTTAAAAACTACTTGCTGCTAAAGGTTTTTACATCGGCAAACAGATTACTCAAATGAAGAGAACTATTAAGCGGTGATAACGTAATATTTACAAGAATAGGTAAAAGAAAATGTTTACTGTTTGTAACTAAAATGAGGTTTTCAGTGCAGTAAACAAACAACTATTTGCTTTGACTTTATGTCTTAAAACAGCTAAGGAGATTGTTTTTATTTGTTCTCTTGAGCGAATTATATGGCAAAGCATAGCTAATATAAAGAGTTCATGTTTTCCTCAACCATATAAAAGCAGCATTGAAATCAGAAGAAAGGCAATTGGCCTGTCAAAAGGGACGAAGCGACTGCATTCCATTCCATTCTGTGCCAAAACAACATTGAAAATATCATTCATATAGAATTGTATTTCAGATAATTCACTCGTTAAAAGAAATTACTCGAAATTCCAATTCATAAATTTTATTTTACTAACATTGGAAAGCAGAGATTGCAGCTATGGCCACACTGGGGTATTTCTAACTTTGGTGAACTGTTCCGAAACTTTCGACAAAATTGTTACACTTAAGCACCATGCAATACAAAGCACTGCAGCGTAGCGCTAATCAAAGTAATTGTTGTTGACAACGACGCCTTCAGCTGCCTGGGCGAAAAGTTTTCTCATAACAAACTGCGTCCGTAAAAATGCAAGAATCGACGAAAGTTTGCGCCTGGCTAAGTTATAGCGGCAACCGTCGACCACCGCTACCAACAGCACCTCCAACTAAAACTATGACCGTACATTCGTACTCCCAGGCATACAACTACATAAATACTCACACACATGTACAACATGTACATTCTCGTAAATATGACTAAAACTGTACATTGAACATTTTGCTTAGAAAACCGAAAAAATTGCCATAAATTTGCAGCGCCCCTTCAAGGAAAAGCTCGACATTACGCCTCCCTACGGTTATAGGGAAAATAGATAGGGACAGTTATACCAAACATACACATGTACAGTGCGTAATTATTAGTGTCCGGCCGAAACCAGTTTTTTGGGCCGAAACCGAAACCGAATTGCGGTTTTTTATATTCGGCCGAAACCGAAACTTTCTAGTTGAAATAAAAATCACCACATCAAGCATCAAATCACCATTTTTCAACAAACGAATTTTACTTTAAGTAAATAAAGAACAAACAAGCATAACATAAATAAATAAATACTTATTAATAAAAACAATTCTTTCTTTTTTTCAAACATAAACTTAAACATAAAAAATCACCCTTCGTACCTTACTCACTAATATTTAAAATTAAATAATTTATTATTATATTCTAAAAAAAGAAGTTCATTTACATTGGTGGCATCTAAATTCTCCTTCTCATCCTTTCACTATATACTTATATCTGCTCGGCTGCACTAACTAGCTGTTCACTCGCTACACAATAAAATGTAAAAAATATTCTAGAAAGTTTCGGTTCCGGCCGTTCGGGCATTTTTTGGCCGAAACTGAAACCGAAACACTTATTTGGGCCGAAACCGAAACCGAATATTCGGTCGGACACTAGTAATTATATTATAAGAGCTGCTTGTCAAAAATAACTTTTTACTTGGCTATTGAAAAAAGCGACTTAAAAACAGCCGTCAGAGCTGGACTGTTGAAGATTGCGAATTGCTTAGTATTTACAGCCTGTTGGCACGAATGCGAACCTGTTTTGACGATCGCAATTGGCTGCTGCGATTGGTTCGATCCCGTCGTTGCTTGTTCCCCATTTCTCTTCTTCAAGGAATTGCAAGAATTTGGTTTTCTTCGCAATTAGCGACGACTTCACGTTGGAGCATTTCTTTTTGTTGCAGTTCTTGTATTCGGTCTCCATGGACGACAGACTGTCTCGTTCCTTACACCTCCTGCTGCTGCCAGTGCCACTGTTGGTGCTGGTCATAATGCCGTTGCAGTTGCTGCCACTGCTGTTGACAACACTGCTGCAATTGAACAGTTTCTGGATGGCAGCTGCTGGTAAGCACGTCGCCGACGACGATGACGATGTAAGCGGATTTCCGATTGCTTCCGTGAAGGTTTCGTTGAAGTTTCCCAAATTTCGTAACTTATGCTGCAATGTTCGTGAGACGGTTGAGCAGCTTCTGCTTCCGGCCTTGGCAGTCAAAGGGTGTTGGCAAAGGTCCTTCTTGTCCACATCCTCGGCACCCAACTGGACACCGATTGACTCAATCAGATTTAACCGTGCGAATTCCTGCAAAGCCAACCAAACAGTCAGTGAAAAGGAACTATTTGCTTATTAAAAATTGTGTTTAGAGATAAAAAAATTAAATAACTATTGCGGTGTTAGGGTAGATGCACTTTAATCAGAAGTTTGGTATGGCCAGAAGAAGATGGCCGCGCCTATCGACGTAACGGTACATTTACTAGATATACAATGTCTGAAAAATGTCGGACCAACAAAAGGAAGGGAATCTGTTTCTGGCTTTTTTGAAAAGTACTCATCAAACTTTCAGCTATTTTGGATGCGCAAAATGGCTGAAATTGTGGGTTGGGCTCAAAAATTGTTTACAGAATGCCCAAATGAAATCCTGCGTACGCCACTGGCTAGGACTAGAAATAACGTGTTTCTCATACAGTCGTGTCTGGATATAGTGAACTAATTATTGCAACCCCTGTTCACAGTATTGAGGTTGCTAACTATATCAAGGCTAAAATTTTTGTTCAAAAACTCGTTTTATTTGCTCAAAATACACTTTGTGTATATAAATTCAAGAGATCACCAAAATAAATTAGTAGGAAAACATAAATGTATGCTTATTGAAAGAATTGGCGAATAGACGTCTGCTTCTTGCGTTCACAAAGTGACTTTTGAACTGCTTTTTCGCGTAGACTACGCAGTGCTTGTATACCAGCATAATCAGTACTGTTGTCCTCAGCACATGCGATAGCTTTTTGCTTGGAAAATTTGCTTCCAAAATTTTGTTCACTATTTAGAGGTTTTCGATTGTTCACTATTTAGAGTACTCTATGTAAAATTTTGGGTGTTCACTATATAGAGGTGTTCACTATATAGGGAGTTCACTATACCCAGACACGACTGTATATTGAAAAATTACCATTTCAACGCTCTTTTACGCGCAATTCATGCAAAAATATAAGTTTGGGCAAGTGTGTAGACTTACACGGAAAAAACGTTGAAAAATAAAAATATAATACATTTTAAGAAAAATTGTATGTAACTTTGCTAGGTTGGAAACTATGGAGACCACCCTTGTACACTTGGTCGTGATCACCTGGAGAATAAATTCAACACTGTTTGAGGTGTTGACACCTCACTAAAAGATGTGCTTTAAAATTTACATTTTAAACGGTACCGAAATAGTTGTTTATTTCGTTATGCAAAAACATCGTTTTCGCAAAAACATGATAACAATTTATGAATTTATACGTAAATTATATTTTTACATAAATTACGTTTTTTTATTATACAACAATATTTATTTTATTAGGCATTACATGATTATATTTATTTTATTAATTATTTATTTTAGCATGGCCAGCACTGTTATTTCCTTGTGGAGAATACAGAACCGTTGTAAGTGTACTCAAGTGTCAGTCATTCACCATCACCATCACCATCCTAGCGACAAAAGTGGGGAACCGGATGTCAAAGGATCTTTGAAGGTATTCAAGCCTAGGGTGAGTTTGATATTCAACAGTGCTTCCATACTTATCAAACAGTTTTCCTGACTGACTGCCCGCTGACACTGTGAGGGACCTAATGGGTGAGCGTTTAGTCAGCCAGCGGAACTCAGTGTAACCTTAAATGTCTTAATACATTCACATCGATAAAGTTGAAAAGCAGTTGTGCGAAGGTGCGCATATTTTTGCATATGCGAGAAGATAGAGGTCAAAAAACATTAACCGCTACTCACCCCATATGATTTGTAGTTTGAGTTTAGCACATAGATGGAGTTTTGATTGTGACACTGGAAGATCATGTCGTCCATTGTATAAGCTTGAAAGAGAACATACACAAAACACAACATTTTCAATAAATCGCCCACGAAAATACAGTTTGCGTGAGTCACTCGGTTCTGAGCCAAACACCCACTGAGGCCCAGCTAAAGCCAGGTAAAGGGCATCTCAATCGACTCACCCACAGAATTGTCAAAAAATGTCGTCTCCGTTATTTGTAGGCCGGTAGCACGTTCGGCTGTGTCGCCGTAAATTGCGTTATTAGCTTGTTGTGCGAGATTCGGGACCGCTGGTTGCTGTTGCAGTGAGTGCGGTGTCCGGAGCCGCACTTTTCTTCGTTCAAACCAATCAAAATGACAGCTACTCT